>CM073129.1:21389249-22014249 GCA_037039145.1 Fundulus diaphanus | reverse complement strand
CACTGTGAATGCAGATAGCTGAATGATTGAGCAAAAGATGCAGAAGATCTTTGAAGAAGAGAAAAAATAGCTGAAAAGCATTGAAGAAGTTGAAAAAGTTGAAGAAGTTGAACATGAAAGAACAATAGCTGAATGATTAGAAGAAGAAAAAACTGAGGGTAAGGCACCAAACATTTCCTAACTCATTCTAAACACTGAATCATTTAACAAAGCAGAAGTAGAATTTCAAACTTGAATATACTGTTGCCATATGTGGGCCTGCATTTCTAGGGAGTATAAGGGGTTTCGCCCCCATTGAAAAGCATTGGATGTTTGACACCTCCTAGCTTGGAGATGCTTTACGTGACGTGGCCCAAATTTATAGTGGAGCATTCTGTATAAAGGAGGTAAAGACTCTGTAAAGCAGAAGTTTGTAGGACCTTCCAAGAACTTCTTCCGGTTAGCAACATGCTAACAGTTAGCCGCTAACAGGGTTGTGTTCAGTATCACCAGGTGAGTGTACTCTGTCAGTTTGGTCCAAATCCTGTACTGGGAAGTGCCTCAAAAAGGGTGCCAATACTTAATGTCACCAAAGGTCACCAAAGGTCATGAGTCAGATTGGCCTCCTTTAGCAACTCAGCCTCACCACATCTGGGCCCAGAACTCAACATTTGACCAAAATGGTCAGTAGCGCCATTTCCCACATGTGGGTGGTGCTGTATTGGCCAATTATGTCGTGTCTGGGCATCATGCCAGATCCTGTTGGAAGCAAAGGCCCAATAGGAAAGCATGTGAAATCCAAAATGGGACAGAAAAGTGACACATGGCTGAAAGTCACTTGAAAATTTAAAAATGTTAAGAGGAAGTGACTGTGCGAATTTCAGATTCCTACATTAATCACAGCCGCTGCAGCGGGCGTCGAAAGTTGCCATTGTATCCCAATGGAGCTTCTCCCTCTGGCCCTCAGAGTTCCGTCGTCATGGAAACTCACTCACACCTCTGCTGCAGGCCAGTCTACCGAAGTGCAGAGACTTTGCTCACAATAAGTCCCATTGGATTATAATGGAGAACTTTGCCCCGAACAACGCTCCATATCTCCTGATCCGTAAATGGTAGAGACGTAATTTTTTCTGCGTTTATTTCGTAACGGATAGGGGAAGAAGACAGGCTATCGGTTTTTGCTGGAAAAAGTTTAATAAAGGCGTGAAAAATTATGATATAAAGGTGATTTTTATGGACTTTCAGAAATCCTCTAGAAACGGTCCCGAACAAATCGCTGTAGCTGAAAAAGTATAAGAGATATCAAAATAATTCTTTCACTATGAGTATCAGCAGGCTTTTGAGGACTATGGTGCCCATTTTCATGTTTGTACAAAAATCGGTGTAGGCACAGCGACGATGTAAAAAAGTGGATGATGTGGGAAAATGCAGCTGAAAATCGTTTTCAGGAATTTGCACATTCGCTACTCCCGAACAAATTGTTCCTGCGGTAAAACCGTAACAGTTATCCAAACAATTCCTTTTTTATGAGTGCCAGAAGGGTCGGGACATTCATGTGTGAAAGTCTCATGCTTGTACATGAAACGGTTTCGGAGTAGCGACGATGCGAAAACGTGTGATGTTTTGGATTTTCAGACGTCATTTTTCAAAACCGCTCCATAGGAAATGAATGGGGGAGGTTTCGGGTTTGTGTCGCTCTGAGGTGATTTGCGAAAAATCTATAAATGCTACAGCAATGAGGGTTACATTTCCTGAATCCAGACAAAAATTCCTACGTTTTGATGTATAATTTATGTGGATAGGTTGAAGATTGAGCGAGTGAGAAGAAGTTGTTTGGAGTAGAAGAATTAGTTGAATTTCTAGAGTGCGCACTCTACCAACTGCCACTTGACGACCATAGCAACGCATGTTATTTGCTGAATTTCTTGAAAAGCCAAAATTATTTTAAGGAGGTACTATATGAAAATGGTAAAAGATATGATAAAGCTGAAATATACCATAATAGCTGAAAGATATCACTACATTTTAAAAGTTGAATGGCGTTTCTAGCTGAAAGTAGGCTGAAGCAGTAAGCTGTCAAAAAGCAGCTGAAATGAGCGGAATTTTAGTGAATTACATTCATTTCCTATGGGGGGAAAAAAAGCTGAAAATTTGCAGAAAAAGCTGAATATTTTAAAAAGTTGAAAAGGTATAAGTACAAAAAGATATAGCCATCGATTCCAGAAGAAGCTGAATAGTTTAAAAGTTGAATGGTTGAAATCGGAGAAAAACTGTAGGAGGAGAAGCGAATCAAACTTTAAACAGTAAAAACACGAAAGAGGATCTCAATAACTGTGAATGCCTACTGCATTCACAGTAACTAGAAAAATTTGCATTTCCTGCGAAAATGCACTGTGAATGCAGATAGCTGAATGATTGAGCAAAAGATGCAGAAGATCTTTGAAGAAGAGAAAAAATAGCTGAAAAGCATTGAAGAAGTTGAAAAAGTTGAAGAAGTTGAAAAAGTTGAAGAATTTGAAAGAGTTGAAGAATTTGAACATGAAAGAACAATAGCTGAATGATTAGAAGAAGAAAAAACTGAGGGTAAGGCACCAAACATTTCCTAACTCATTCTAAACACTGAATCATTTAACAAAGCAGAAGTAGAATTTCAAACTTGAATATACTGTAGCCATATGTGGGCCTGCATTTCTAGGGAGTATAAGGGGTTTCGCCCCCATTGAAAAGCATTGGATGTTTGACACCTCCTAGCTTGGAGATGCTTTATGCGACGAGGCCCAAATTTATTGTGGAGCATTCTGTATAAAGGAGGTAAAGACTCTGTAAAGCAGAAGTTTGTAGGACCTTCCTAGAGCTACTTCCGGTTAGCAACATGCTAACAGTTAGCCGCTAACAGGGTTGTGTTCAGTATCACCAGGTGAGTGTACTCTGTCAGTTTGGTCCAAATCCTGTACTGGGAAGTGCCTCAAAAAGGGTGCCAATACTTAATGTCACCAAAGGTCACCAAAGGTCATGAGTCAGATTGGCCTCCTTTAGCAACTCAGCCTCACCACATCTGGGCCCAGAACTCAACATTTGACCAAAATGGTCAGTAGCGCCATTTCCCACAGGTGGGTGGTGCTGTATTGGCCAATTATGTCGTGTCTGGGCATCATGCCAGATCCTGTTGGAAGCAAAGGCCCAATAGGAAAGCATGTGAAATCCAAAATGGGACAGAAAAGTGACACATGGCTGAAAGTCACTTGAAAATTTTAAAATGTTAAGAGGAAGTGACTGTGCGAATTTCAGATTCCTACATTAATCACAGCCGCTGCAGCGGGCGTCGAAAGTTGCCATTGTATCCCAATGGAGCTTCTCCCTCTGGCCCTCAGAGTTCCGTCGTCATGGAAACTCACTCACACCTCTGCTGCAGGCCAGTCTACCGAAGTGCAGAGACTTTGCTCACAATAAGTCCCATTGGATTATAATGGAGAACTTTGCCCCGAACAACGCTCCATATCTCCTGATCCGTAAATGGTAGAGACGTAATTTTTTCTGCGTTTATTTCGTAACGGATAGGGGAAGAAGACAGGCTATCGGTTTTTGCTGGAAAAAGTTTAATAAAGGCGTGAAAAATTATGATATAAAGGTGATTTTTATGGACTTTCAGAAATCCTCTAAAAACGGTCCCGAACAAATCGCTGTAGCTGAAAAAGTATAAGAGATATCAAAATAATTCTTTCACTATGAGTATCAGCAGGCTTTTGAGGACTTTGGTGCCCATTTTCATGTTTGTACAAAAATCGGTGTAGGCACAGCGACGATGTAAAAAAGTGGATGATGTGGGAAAATGCAGCTGAAAAGCGTTTTCAGGAATTTGCACATTCGCTACTCCCGAACAAATTGTTCCTGCGGTAAAACCGTAACAGTTATCCAAACAATTCCTTTTTTATGAGTGCCAGAAGGGTCGGGACATTCATGTGTGAAAGTCTCATGCTTGTACATGAAACGGTTTCGAAGTAGCGACGATGCGAAAATGTGTGATGTTTTCAATTTTCAGGCGTCATTTTTCAAAACCGCTCCATAGGAAATGAATGGGGGAGGTTTCGGGTTTGTGTCGCTCTGAGGTGATTTGCGAAAAATCTATAAATGCTACACCAATGAGGGTTACATTTCCTGAATCCAGACAAAAATTCCTACGTTTTGATGTATAATTTATGTGGATAGGTTGAAAATTGAGCGAGTGAGAAGAAGTTGTTCGGAGAAGAAGAATTTGTTGAATTTCTAGAGTGCGCACTCTATAACTGCCTCCTTGACGACCATAGCAACGCATGTTATTTGCTGAATTTCTTGAAAAGCCAAAATTATTTTAAGGAGGTACTATATGAAAATGGTAAAAGATATGAAAAAGCTGAAATAGACCATAATAGCTGAAAGATATCACTACATTTTAAAAGTTGAATGGCGTTTCTAGCTGAAAGTAGGCTGAAGCAGTAAGCTGTCAAAAAGCAGCTGAAATGAGCGGAATTTTAGTGAATTACATTCATTTCCTATGGGAGAAAAAAAGCTGAAAATTTGCAGAAAAAGCTGAATATTTTAAAAAGTTGAAGAGTTAAAAGTACAAAAAGATATAGCCATCGATTCCAGAAGAAGCTGAATAGTTTAAAAGTTGAATGGTTGAAATCGGAGAAAAATTGTAGGAGGAGAAGCGAATCAAACTTTAAACAGTAAAAACGCATTTGGAAGAATATCCCATAAAAATAAGAATAAAGAACTAGAAAAATTTGCATTTCCTGCGAAAATGCACTGTGAATGCAGATAGCTGAATGATTGAGCAAAAGATGCAGAAGATCTTTGAAGAAGAGAAAAAATAGCTGAAAAGCATTGAAGAAGTTGAAAAAGTTGAAGAAGTTGAAAAAGTTGAAGAATTTGAAAGAGTTGAAGAATTTGAACATGAAAGAACCATAGCTGAATGATTAGAAGAAGAAAAAACTGAGGGTAAGGCACCAAACATTTCCTAACTCATTCTAAACACTGAATCATTTAACAAAGCAGAAGTAGAATTTCAAACTTGAATATACTGTAGCCATATGTGGGCCTGCATTTCTAGGGAGTATAAGGGGTTTCGCCCCCATTGAAAAGCATTGGATGTTTGACACCTCCTAGCTTGGAGAGGCTTTACGTGACGTGGCCCAAATTTATAGTGGAGCATTCTGTATAAAGGAGGTAAAGACTCTGTAAAGCAGAAGTTTGTCCGAGCTTCCTAGAGCTACTTCCAATTAGCAACATGCTAACCGTTAGCCGCTAACAGGGTTGTGTTCAGTATCACCAGGTGAGTGTACTCTGTCAGTTTGGTCCAAATCCTGTACTGGGAAGTGCCTCAAAAAGGGTGCCAATACTTAATGTCACCAAAGGTCATAAGTCAGATTGGCCTCCTTTAGCAACTCAGCCTCACCACATCTGGGCCCAGAACTCAACATTTGACCAAAATGGTCAGTAGCGCCATTTCCCACATGTGGGTGGTGCTGTATTGGCCAATTATGTCGTGTCTGGGCATCATGCCAGATCCTGTTGGAAGCAAAGGCCCAATAGGAAAGCATGTGAAATCCAAAATGGGACAGAAAAGTGACACATGGCTGAAAGTCACTTGAAAATTTAAAAATGTTAAGAGGAAGTGACTGTGCGAATTTCAGATTCCTACATTAATCACAGCCGCTGCAGCGGGCGTCGAAAGTTGCCATTGTATCCCAATGGAGCTTCTCCCTCTGGCCCTCAGAGTTCCGTCGTCATGGAAACTCACTCACACCTGCAGCGGGCCAGTCTACCGAAGTGCAGAGACTTTGCTCACAATAAGTCCCATTGGATTATAATGGAGAACTTTGCCCCGAACAACGCTCCATATCTCCTGATCCGTAAATGGTAGAGACGTAATTTTTTCTGCGTTTATTTCGTAACGGATAGGGGAAGAAGACAGGCTATCGGTTTTTGCTGGAAAAAGTTTAATAAAGGCGTGAAAAATTATGATATAAAGGTAATTTTTATGGACTTTCAGAAATCCTCTAAAAACGGTCCCGAACAAATCGCTGTAGCTGAAAAAGTATAAGAGATATCAAAATAATTCTTTCACTATGAGTATCAGCAGGCTTTTGAGGACTATGGTGCCCATTTTCATGTTTGTACAAAAATCGGTGTAGGCACAGCGACGATGTAAAAAAGTGGATGATGTGGGAAAATGCAGCTGAAAAGCGTTTTCAGGAATTTGCACATTCGCTACTCCCGAACAAATTGTTCCTGCGGTAAAACCGTAACAGTTATCCAAACAATTCCTTTTTTATGAGTGCCAGAAGGGTCGGGACATTCATGTGTGAAAGTCTCATGCTTGTACATGAAACGGTTTCAGAGTAGCGACGATGCGAAAACGTGTGATGTTTTCAATTTTCAGGCGTCATTTTTCAAAACCGCTCCATAGGAAATGAATGGGGGAGGTTTCGGGTTTGTGTCGCTCTGAGGTGATTTGCGAAAAATCTATAAATGCTACACCAATGAGGGTTACATTTCCTGAATCCAGACAAAAATTCCTACGTTTTGATGTATAATTTATGTGGATAGGTTGAAAATTGAGTGACTGAGAAGAAGTTGTTCGGAGAAGAAGAATTTGTTGAATTTCTAGAGTGCGCACTCTATAACTGCCTCCTTGACGACCATAGCAACGCATGTTATTTGCTGAATTTCTTGAAAAGCCAAAATTATTTTAAGGAGGTACTATATGAAAATGGTAAAAGATATGAAAAAGCTGAAATATACCATAATAGCTGAAAGATATCACTACATTTTAAAAGTTGAATGGCGTTTCTAGCTGAAAGTAGGCTGAAGCAGTAAGCTGTCAAAAAGCAGCTGAAATGAGCAGAATTTCAGTGAATTACATTCATTTCCTATGGGAGAAAAAAAGCTGAAAATTTGCAGAAAAAGCTGAATATTTTAAAAAGTTGAAGAGTTAAAACTACAAAAAGATATAGCCATCGATTCCAGAAGAAGCTGAATAGTTTAAAAGTTGAATGGTTGAAATCGGAGAAAAATTGTAGGAGGAGAAGCGAATCAAACTTTAAACAGTAAAAACGCATTAGGAAGAATAAACACTAAGAAGAAGAAGAAGAAGAATAAAGAATAAAGAGAAACAGGATCTCAAGAACTGTGAATGCCTACTGCATTCACAGTAATAAAGAGAAACAGGATCTCAAGAACTGTGAATGCCTACTGCATTCACAGTAACTAGAAGAATTTGCATTTCCTGCGAAAATGCACTGTGAATGCAGATAGCTGAATGATTGAGCAAAAGATGCAGAAGATCTTTGAAGAAGAGAAAAAATAGCTGAAAAGCATTGAAGAAGTTGAAAAAGTTGAAGAAGTTGAAAAAGTTGAAGAATTTGAAAGAGTTGAAGAATTTGAACATGAAAGAACAATAGCTGAATGATTAGAAGAAGAAAAAACTGAGGGTAAGGCACCAAACATTTCCTAACTCATTCTAAACACTGAATCATTTAACAAAGCAGAAGTAGAATTTCAAACTTGAATATACTGTAGCCATATGTTGGCCTGCATTTCTAGGGAGTATAAGGGGTTTCGCCCCCATTGAAAAGCATTGGATGTTTGACACCTCCTAGCTTGGAGATGCTTTACGTGACGTGGCCCAAATTTATAGTGGAGCATTCTGTATAAAGGAGGTAAAGACTCTGTAAAGCAGAAGTTTGTAGGACCTTCCTAGAGCTACTTCCGGTTAGCAACATGCTAACAGTTAGCTGCTAACAGGGTTGTGTTCAGTATCACCAGGTGAGTGTACTCTGTCAGTTTGGTCCAAATCCTGTACTGGGAAGTGCCTCAAAAAGGGTGCCAATGCTTAATGTCACCAAAGGTCACCAAAGGTCATGAGTCAGATTGGCCTCCTTTAGCAACTCAGCCTCACCACATCTGGGCCCAGAACTCAACATTTGACCAAAATGGTCAGTAGCGCCATTTCCCACATGTGGGTGGTGCTGTATTGGCCAATTATGTCGTGTCTGGGCATCATGCCAGATCCTGTTGGAAGCAAAGGCCCAATAGGAAAGCATGTGAAATCCAAAATGGGACAGAAAAGTGACACATGGCTGAAAGTCACTTGAAAATTTAAAAATGTTAAGAGGAAGTGACTGTGCGAATTTCAGATTCCTACATTAATCACAGCCGCTGCAGCGGGCATCGAAAGTTGCCATTGTATCCCAATGGAGCTTCTCCCTCTGGCCCTCAGAGTTCCGTCGTCATGGAAACTCACTCACACCTGCAGCGGGCCAGTCTACCGAAGTGCAGAGACTTTGCTCACAATAAGTCCCATTGGATTATAATGGAGAACTTTGCCCCGAACAACGCTCCATATCTCCTGATCCGTAAATGGTAGAGACGTAATTTTTTCTGCGTTTATTTCGTAACGGATAGGGGAAGAAGACAGGCTATCGGTTTTTGCTGGAAAAAGTTTAATAAAGGCGTGAAAAATTATGATATAAAGGTGATTTTTATGGACTTTCAGAAATCCTCTAAAAACGGTCCCGAACAAATCGCTGTAGCTGAAAAAGTATAAGAGATATCAAAATAATTCTTTCACTATGAGTATCAGCAGGCTTTTGAGGACTATGGTGCCCATTTTCATGTTTGTACAAAAATCGGTGTAGGCACAGCGACGATGTAAAAAAGTGGATGATGTGGGAAAATGCAGCTGAAAAGCGTTTTCAGGAATTTGCACATTCGCTACTCCCGAACAAATTGTTCCTGCGGTAAAATCGTAACAGTTATCCAAACAATTCCTTTTTTATGAGTGCCAGAAGGGTCGGGACATTCATGTGTGAAAGTCTCATGCTTGTACATGAAACGGTTTCGGAGTAGCGACGATGCGAAAACGTGTGATGTTTTGGATTTTCAGACGTCATTTTTCAAAACCGCTCCATAGGAAATGAATGGGGGAGGTTTCGGGTTTGTGTCGCTCTGAGGTGATTTGCGAAAAATCTACAAATGCTACACCAATGAGGGTTACATTTCCTGAATCCAGACAAAAATTCCTACGTTTTGATGTATAATTTATGTGGATAGGTTGAAAATTGAGCGACTGAGAAGAAGTTGTTCGGAGAAGAAGAATTTGTTGAATTTCTAGAGTGCGCACTCTATAACTGCCTCCTTGACGACCATAGCAACGCATGTTATTTGCTGAATTTCTTGAAAAGCCAAAATTATTTTAAGGAGGTACTATATGAAAATGGTAAAAGATATGAAAAAGATGAAATATACCATAATAGCTGAAAGATATCACTACATTTTAAAAGTTGAATGGCGTTTCTAGCTGAAAGTAGGCTGAAGCAGTAAGCTGTCAAAAAGCAGCTGAAATGAGCGGAATTTTAGTGAATTACATTCATTTCCTATGGGAGAAAAAAAGCTGAAAATTTGCAGAAAAAGCTGAATATTTTAAAAAGTTGAAGAGTTAAAAGTACAAAAAGATATAGCCATCGATTCCAGAAGAAGCTGAATAGTTTAAAAGTTGAATGGTTGAAATCGGAGAAAAATTGTAGGAGGAGAAGCGAATCAAACTTTAAACAGTAAAAAGGCGAAAGAGGATCTCAATAACTGTGAATGCCTACTGCATTCACAGTAACTAGAAAAATTTGCATTTCCTGCGAAAATGCACTGTGAATGCAGATAGCTGAATGATTGAGCAAAAGATGCAGAAGATCTTTGAAGAAGAGAAAAAATAGCTGAAAAGCATTGAAGAAGTTGAAAAAGTTGAAGAAGTTGAAAAAGTTGAAGAATTTGAAAGAGTTGAAGAATTTGAACATGAAAGAACAATAGCTGAATGATTAGAAGAAGAAAAAACTGAGGGTAAGGCACCAAACATTTCCTAACTCATTCTAAACACTGAATCATTTAACAAAGCAGAAGTAGAATTTCAAACTTGAATATACTGTAGCCATATGTGGGCCTGCATTTCTAGGGAGTATAAGGGGTTTCGCCCCCATTGAAAAGCATTGGATGTTTGACACCTCCTAGCTTGGAGATGCTTTATGCGACGAGGCCCAAATTTATTGTGGAGCATTCTGTATAAAGGAGGTAAAGCCTCTGTAAAGCAGAAGTTTGTAGGACCTTCCTAGAGCTACTTCCAATTAGCAACATGCTAACAGTTAGCCGCTAACAGGGTTGTGTTCAGTATCACCAGGTGAGTGTACTCTGTCAGTTTGGTCCAAATCCTGTACTGGGAAGTGCCTCAAAAAGGGTGCCAATACTTAATGTCACCAAAGGTCACCAAAGGTCATGAGTCAGATTGGCCTCCTTTAGCAACTCAGCCTCACCACATCTGGGCCCAGAACTCAACATTTGACCAAAATGGTCAGTAGCGCCATTTCCCACAGGTGGGTGGTGCTGTATTGGCCAATTATGTCGTGTCTGGGCATCATGCCAGATCCTGTTGGAAGCAAAGGCCCAATAGGAAAGCATGTGAAATCCAAAATGGGACAGAAAAGTGACACATGGCTGAAAGTCACTTGAAAATTTTAAAATGTTAAGAGGAAGTGACTGTGCGAATTTCAGATTCCTACATTAATCACAGCCGCTGCAGCGGGCGTCGAAAGTTGCCATTGTATCCCAATGGAGCTTCTCCCTCTGGCCCTCAGAGTTCCGTCGTCATGGAAACTCACTCACACCTCTGCTGCAGGCCAGTCTACCGAAGTGCAGAGACTTTGCTCACAATAAGTCCCATTGGATTATAATGGAGAACTTTGCCCCAAACAACGCTCAATATCTCCTGATTCGTAAATGGTAGAGACGTAATTTTTTCTGCGTTTATTTCGTAACGGATAGGGGAAGAAGACAGGCTATCGGTTTTTGCTGGAAAAAGTTTAATAAAGGCGTGAAAAATTATGATATAAAGGTGATTTTTATGGACTTTCAGAAATCCTCTAAAAACGGTCCCGAACAAATCGCTGTAGCTGAAAAAGTATAAGAGATATCAAAATAATTCTTTCACTATGAGTATCAGCAGGCTTTTGAGGACTTTGGTGCCCATTTTCATGTTTGTACAAAAATCGGTGTAGGCACAGCGACGATGTAAAAAAGTGGATGATGTGGGAAAATGCAGCTGAAAAGCGTTTTCAGGAATTTGCACATTCGCTACTCCCGAACAAATTGTTCCTGCGGTAAAACCGTAACAGTTATCCAAACAATTCCTTTTTTATGAGTGCCAGAATGGTCGGGACATTCATGTGTGAAAGTCTCATGCTTGTACATGAAACGGTTTCGGAGTAGCGACGATGCGAAAATGTGTGATGTTTTCAATTTTCAGGCGTCATTTTTCAAAACCGCTCCATAGGAAATGAATGGGGGAGGTTTCGGGTTTGTGTCGCTCTGAGGTGATTTGCGAAAAATCTATAAATGCTACAGCAATGAGGGTTACATTTCCTGAATCCAGACAAAAATTCCTACGTTTTGATGTATAATTTATGTGGATAGGTTGAAAATTGAGCGACTGAGAAGAAGTTGTTCGGAGAAGAAGAATGAGTTGAATTTCTAGAGTGCGCACTCTACCAACTGCCACTTGACGACCATAGCAACGCATGTTATTTGCTGAATTTTTTGAAAAGCCAAAATTATTTTAAGGAGGTACTATATGAAAATGGTAAAAGATATAAAAAAGCTGAAATATACCATAATAGCTGAAAGATATCACTACATTTTAAAAGTTGAATGGCGTTTCTAGCTGAAAGTAGGCTGAAGCAGTAAGCTGTCAAAAAGCAGCTGAAATGAGCGGAATTTTAGTGATTTCAATGCATTTCCTATGGGAGAAAAAAAGCTGAAAATTTGCAGAAAAAGCTGAATATTTTAAAAAGTTGAAGAGTTAAAAGTACAAAAAGATATAGCCATCGATTCCAGAAGAAGCTGAATAGTTTAAAAGTTGAATGGTTGAAATCGGAGAAAAATTGTAGGAGGAGAAGCGAATCAAACTTTAAACAGTAAAAACGCATTTGGAAGAATATCCCATAAGAAGAATAAAGAATAAAGAGAAACAGGATCTCAAGAACTGTGAATGCCTACTGCATTCACAGTAACTAGAAAAATTTGCATTTCCTGCGAAAATGCACTGTGAATGCAGATAGCTGAATGATTGAGCAAAAGATGCAGAAGATCTTTGAAGAAGAGAAAAAAATAGCTGAAAAGCATTTAAGAAGTTGAAAAAGTTGAAGAAGTTGAAAAAGTTGAAGAATTTGAAAGAGTTGAAGAATTTGAACATGAAAGAACAATAGCTGAATGATTAGAAGAAGAAAAAACTGAGGGAATGGCACCAAACATTTCCTAACTCATTCTAAACACTGAATCGTTTAACAAAGCAGAAGTAGAATTTCAAACTTGAATATACTGTAGCCATATGTGGGCCTGCATTTCTAGGGAGTATAAGGGGTTTCGCCCCCATTGAAAAGCATTGGATGTTTGACACCTCCTAGCTTGGAGATGCTTTACGTGACGTGGCCCAAATTTATAGTGGAGCATTCTGTATAAAGGAGGTAAAGACTCTGTAAAGCAGAAGTTTGTAGGACCTTCCTAGAGCTACTTCCGGTTAGCAACATGCTAACAGTTAGCCGCTAACAGGGTTGTGTTCAGTATCACCAGGTGAGTGTACTCTGTCAGTTTGGTCCAAATCCTGTACTGGGAAGTGCCTCAAAAAGGGTGCCAATACTTAATGTCACCAAAGGTCACCAAAGGTCATGAGTCAGATTGGCCTCCTTTAGCAACTCAGCCTCACCACATCTGGGCCCAGAACTCAACATTTGACCAAAATGGTCAGTAGCACCATTTCCCACATGTGGGTCGCGCTGTATTGGCCAATTATGTCGTGTCTGGGCATCATGCCAGATCCTGTTGGAAGCAAAGGCCCAATAGGAAAGCATGTGAAATCCAAAATGGGACAGAAAAGTGACACATGGCTGAAAGTCACTTGAAAATTTTAAAATGTTAAGAGGAAGTGACTGTGCGAATTTCAGATTCCTACATTAATCACAGCCGCTGCAGCGGGCGTCGAAAGTTGCCATTGTATCCCAATGGAGCTTCTCCCTCTGGCCCTCAGAGTTCCGTCGTCATGGAAACTCACTCACACCTCTGCTGCAGGCCAGTCTACCGAAGTGCAGAGACTTTGCTCACAATAAGTCCCATTGGATTATAATGGAGAACTTTGCCCCGAACAACGCTCCATATCTCCTGATCCGTAAATGGTAGAGACGTAATTTTTTCTGCGTTTATTTCGTAACGGATAGGGGAAGAAGACAGGCTATCGGTTTTTGCTGGAAAAAGTTTAATAAAGGCGTGAAAAATTATGATATAAAGGTGATTTTTATGGACTTTCAGAAATCCTCTAAAAACGGTCCCGAACAAATCGCTGTAGCTGAAAAAGTATAAGAGATATCAAAATAATTCTTTCACTATGAGTATCAGCAGGCTTTTGAGGACTATGGTGCCCATTTTCATGTTTGTACAAAAATCGGTGTAGGCACAGCGACGATGTAAAAAAGTGGATGATGTGGGAAAATGCAGCTGAAAAGCGTTTTCAGGAATTTGCACATTCGCTACTCCCGAACAAATTGCTCCTGCGGTAAAACCGTAACAGTTATCCAAACAATTGCTTTTTTATGAGTGCCAGAAGGGTCGGGACATTCATGTGTGAAAGTCTCATGCTTGTACATGAAACGGTTTCGGAGTAGCGACGATGCGAAAACGTGTGATGTTTTCAATTTTCAGGCGTCATTTTTCAAAACCGCTCCATAGGAAATGAATGGGGGAGGTTTTGGGTTTGTGTCGCTCTGAGGTGATTTGCGAAAAATCTATAAATGCTACAGCAATGAGGGTTACATTTCCTGAATCCAGACAAAAATTCCTACGTTTTGATGTATAATTTATGTGGATAGGTTGAAAATTGAGCGACTGAGAAGAAGTTGTTCGGAGAAGAAGAATTTGTTGAATTTCTAGAGTGCGCACTCTATAACTGCCTCCTTGACGACCATAGCAACGCATGTTATTTGCTGAATTTCTTGAAAAGCCAAAATTATTTTAAGGAGGTACTATATGAAAATGGTAAAAGATATGAAAAAGCTGAAATAGACCATAATAGCTGAAAGATATCACTACATTTTAAAAGTTGAATGGCGTTTCTAGCTGAAAGTAGGCTGAAGCAGTAAGCTGTCAAAAAGCAGCTGAAATGAGCGGAATTTTAGTGAATTACATTCATTTCCTATGGGAGAAAAAAAGCTGAAAATTTGCAGAAAAAGCTGAATATTTTAAAAAGTTGAAGAGTTAAAAGTACAAAAAGATATAGCCATCGATTCCAGAAGAAGCTGAATAGTTTAAAAGTTGAATGGTTGAAATCGGAGAAAAATTGTAGGAGGAGAAGCGAATCAAACTTTAAACAGTAAAAACGCATTTGGAAGAATATCCCATAAAAATAAGAATAAAGAACTAGAAAAATTTGCATTTCCTGCGAAAATGCACTGTGAATGCAGATAGCTGAATGATTGAGCAAAAGATGCAGAAGATCTTTGAAGAGAAAAAATAGCTGAAAAGCATTGAAGAAGTTGAAAAAGTTGAAGAAGTTGAAAAAGTTGAAGAATTTGAAAGAGTTGAAGAATTTGAACATGAAAGAACAATAGCTGAATGATTAGAAGAAGAAAAAACTGAGGGTAAGGCACCAAACATTTCCTAACTCATTCTAAACACTGAATCATTTAACAAAGCAGAAGTAGAATTTCAAACTTGAATATACTGTAGCCATATGTGGGCCTGCATTTCTAGGGAGTATAAGGGGTTTCGCCCCCATTGAAAAGCATTGGATGTTTGACACCTCCTAGCTTGGAGATGCTTTACGTGACGTGGCCCAAATTTATAGTGGAGCATTCTGTATAAAGGAGGTAAAGACTCTGTAAAGCAGAAGTTTGTAGGACCTTCCTAGAGCTACTTCCGGTTAGCAACATGCTAACAGTTAGCCGCTAACAGGGTTGTGTTCAGTATCACCAGGTGAGTGTACTCTGTCAGTTTGGTCCAAATCCTGTACTGGGAAGTGCCTCAAAAAGGGTGCCAATACTTAATGTCACCAAAGGTCACCAAAGGTCATGAGTCAGATTGGCCTCCTTTAGCAACTCAGCCTCACCACATCTGGGCCCAGAACTCAACATTTGACCAAAATGGTCAGTAGCGCCATTTCCCACATGTGGGTGGTGCTGTATTGGCCAATTATGTCGTGTCTGGGCATCATGCCAGATCCTGTTGGAAGCAAAGGCCCAATAGGAAAGCATGTGAAATCCAAAATGGGACAGAAAAGTGACACATGGCTGAAAGTCACTTGAAAATTTAAAAATGTTAAGAGGAAGTGACTGTGCGAATTTCAGATTCCTACATTAATCACAGCCGCTGCAGCGGGCGTCGAAAGTTGCCATTGTATCCCAATGGAGCTTCTCCCTCTGGCCCTCAGAGTTCCGTCGTCATGGAAACTCACTCACACCTCTGCTGCAGGCCAGTCTACCGAAGTGCAGAGACTTTGCTCACAATAAGTCCCATTGGATTATAATGGAGAACTTTGCCCCGAACAACGCTCCATATATCCAAATCCGTAAATGGTAGAGACGTAATTTTTTCTGCGTTTATTTCGTAACGGATAGGGGAAGAAGACAGGCTATCGGTTTTTGCTGGAAAAAGTTTAAGAAAGGCGTGAAAAATTATGATATAAAGGTGATTTTTATGGACTTTCAGAAATCCTCTAAAAACGGTCCCGAACAAATCGCTGTAGCTGAAAAAGTATAAGAGATATCAAAATAATTCTTTCACTATGAGTATCAGCAGGCTTTTGAGGACTATGGTGCCCATTTTCATGTTTGTACAGAAATCGGTGTAGGCACAGCGACGATGTAAAAAAGTGGATGATGTGGGAAAATGCAGCTGAAAAGCGTTTTCAGGAATTTGCACATTCGCTACTCCCGAACAAATTGTTCCTGCGGTAAAACCGTAACAGTTATCCAAACAATTCCTTTTTTATGAGTGCCAGAAGGGTCGGGACATTCATGTGTGAAAGTCTCATGCTTGTACATGAAACGGTTTCGGAGTAGCGACGATGCGAAAACGTGTGATGTTTTCAATTTTCAGGCGTCATTTTTCAAAACCGCTCCATAGGAAATGAATGGGGGAGGTTTCGGGTTTGTGTCGCTCTGAGGTGATTTGCGAAAAATCTATAAATGCTACAGCAATGAGGGTTACATTTCCTGAATCCAGACAAAAATTCCTACGTTTTGATGTATAATTTATGTGGATAGGTTGAAAATTGAGCGACTGAGAAGAAGTTGTTCAGAGAAGAAGAATTTGTTGAATTTCTAGAGTGCGCACTCTATAACTGCCTCCTTGACGACCATAGCAACGCATGTTATTTGCTGAATTTCTTGAAAAGCCAAAATTATTTTAAGGAGGTACTATATGAAAATGGTAAAAGATATGAAAAAGCTGAAATAGACCATAATAGCTGAAAGATATCACTACATTTTAAAAGTTGAATGGCGTTTCTAGCTGAAAGTAGGCTGAAGCAGTAAGCTGTCAAAAAGCAGCTGAAATGAGCGGAATTTTAGTGAATTACATTCATTTCCTATGGGAGAAAAAAAGCTGAAAATTTGCAGAAAAAGCTGAATATTTTAAAAAGTTGAAGAGTTAAAAGTACAAAAAGATATAGCCATCGATTCCAGAAGAAGCTGAATAGTTTAAAAGTTGAATGGTTGAAATCGGAGAAAAATTGTAGGAGGAGAAGCGAATCAAACTTTAAACAGTAAAAACGCATTTGGAAGAATATCCCATAAAAATAAGAACTAGAAAAATTTGCATTTCCTGCGAAAATGCACTGTGAATGCAGATAGCTGAATGATTGAGCAAAAGATGCAGAAGATCTTTGAAGAAGAGAAAAAATAGCTGAAAAGCATTGAAGAAGTTGAAAAAGTTGAAGAAGTTGAAAAAGTTGAAGAATTTGAAAGAGTTGAAGAATTTGAACATGAAAGAACAATAGCTGAATGATTAGAAGAAGAAAAAACTGAGGGTAAGGCACCAAACATTTCATAACTCATTCTAAACACTGAATCATTTAACAAAGCAGAAGTAGAATTTCAAACTTGAATATACTGTAGCCATATGTGGGCCTGCATTTCTAGGGAGTATAAGGGGTTTCGCCCCCATTGAAAAGCATTGGATGTTTGACACCTCCTAGCTTGGAGATGCTTTATGTGACGTGGCCCAAATTTATAGTGGAGCATTCTGTATAAAGGAGGTAAAGACTCTGTAAAGCAGAAGTTTGTAGGACCTTCCTAGAGCTACTTCCGGTTAGCAACATGCTAACAGTTAGCCGCTAACAGGGTTGTGTTCAGTATCACCGGGTGAGTGTACTCTGTCAGTTTGGTCCAAATCCTGTACTGGGAAGTGCCTCAAAAAGGGTGCCAATACTTAATGTCACCAAAGGTCACCAAAGGTCATGAGTCAGATTGGCCTCCTTTAGCAACTCAGCCTCACCACATCTGGGCCCAGAACTCAACATTTGACCAAAATGGTCAGTAGCGCCATTTCCCACATGTGGGTGGTGCTGTATTGGCCAATTATGTCGTGTCTGGGCATCATGCCAGATCCTGTTGGAAGCAAAGGCCCAATAGGAAAGCATGTGAAATCCAAAATGGGACAGAAAAGTGACACATGGCTGAAAGTCACTTGAAAATTTAAAAATGTTAAGAGGAAGTGACTGTGCGAATTTCAGATTCCTACATTAATCACAGCCGCTGCAGCGGGCGTCGAAAGTTGCCATTATATCCCAATGGAGCTTCTCCCTCTGGCCCTCAGAGTTCCGTCGTCATGGAAACTCACTCACACCTGCAGCGGGCCAGTCTACCGAAGTGCAGAGACTTTGCTCACAATAAGTCCCATTGGATTATAATGGAGAACTTTGCCCCGAACAACGCTCCATATCTCCTGATCCGTAAATGGTAGAGACGTAATTTTTTCTGCGTTTATTTCGTAACGGATAGGGGAAGAAGACAGGCTATCGGTTTTTGCTGGAAAAAGTTTAATAAAGGCGTGAAAAATTATGATATAAAGGTGATTTTTATGGACTTTCAGAAATCCTCTAAAAACGGTCCCGAACAAATCGCTGTAGCTGAAAAAGTATAAGAGATATCAAAATAATTCTTTCACTATGAGTATCAGCAGGCTTTTGAGGACTATGGTGCCCATTTTCATGTTTGTACAAAAATCGGTGTAGGCACAGCGACGATGTAAAAAAGTGGATGATGTGGGAAAATGCAGCTGAAAAGCGTTTTCAGGAATTTGCACATTCGCTACTCCCGAACAAATTGTTCCTGCGGTAAAACCGTAACAGTTATCCAAACAATTCCTTTTTTATGAGTGCCAGAAGGGTCGGGACATTCATGTGTGAAAGTCTCATGCTTGTACATGAAACGGTTTCGGAGTAGCGACGATGCGAAAACGTGTGATGTTTTCAATTTTCAGGCGTCATTTTTCAAAACCGCTCCATAGGAAATGAATGGGGGAGGTTTCGGGTTTGTGTCGCTCTGAGGTGATTTGCGAAAAATCTATAAATGCTACAGCAATGAGGGTTACATTTCCTGAATCCAGACAAAAATTCCTACGTTTTGATGTATAATTTATGTGGATAGGTTGAAAATTGAGCGACTGAGAAGAAGTTGTTCGGAGAAGAAGAATTTGTTGAATTTCTAGAGTGCGCACTCTATAACTGCCTCCTTGACGACCATAGCAACGCATGTTATTTGCTGAATTTCTTGAAAAGCCAAAATTATTTTAAGGAGGTACTATATGAAAATGGTAAAAGATATGAAAAAGCTGAAATAGACCATAATAGCTGAAAGATATCACTACATTTTAAAAGTTGAATGGCGTTTCTAGCTGAAAGTAGGCTGAAGCAGTAAGCTGTCAAAAAGCAGCTGAAATGAGCGGAATTTTAGTGAATTACATTCATTTCCTATGGGAGAAAAAAAGCTGAAAATTTGCAGAAAAAGCTGAATATTTTAAAAAGTTGAAGAGTTAAAAGTACAAAAAGATATAGCCATCGATTCCAGAAGAAGCTGAATAGTTTAAAAGTTGAATGGTTGAAATCGGAGAAAAATTGTAGGAGGAGAAGCGAATCAAACTTTAAACAGTAAAAACGCATTTGGAAGAATATCCCATAAAAATAAGAATAAAGAATAAAGAGAAACAGGATCTCAAGAACTGTGAATGCCTACTGCATTCACAGTAATAAAGAGAAACAGGATCTCAAGAACTGTGAATGCCTACTGCATTCACAGTAATAAGAAGAATAAAGAATAAAGAGAAACAGGATCTCAAGAACTGTGAATGCCTACTGCATTCACAGTAACTAGAAAAATTTGCATTTCCTGCGAAAATGCACTGTGAATGCAGATAGCTGAATGATTGAGCAAAAGATGCAGAAGATCTTTGAAGAAGAGAAAAAATAGCTGAAAAGCATTGAAGAAGTTGAAAAAGTTGAAGAAGTTGAAAAAGTTGAAGAATTTGAAAGAGTTGAAGAATTTGAACATGAAACAACAATAGCTGAATGATTAGAAGAAGAAAAAACTGAGGGTAAGGCACCAAACATTTCCTAACTCATTCTAAACACTGAATCATTTAACAAAGCAGAAGTAGAATTTCAAACTTGAATATACTGTAGCCATATGTGGGCCTGCATTTCTAGGGAGTATAAGGGGTTTCGCCCCCATTGAAAAGCATTGGATGTTTGACACCTCCTAGCTTGGAGATGCTTTACGTGACGTGGCCCAAATTTATAGTGGAGCATTCTGTATAAAGGAGGTAAAGACTCTGTAAAGCAGAAGTTTGTAGGACCTTCCTAGAGCTACTTCCGGTTAGCAACATGCTAACAGTTAGCCGCTAACAGGGTTGTGTTCAGTATTACCAGGTGAGTGTACTCTGTCAGTTTGGTCCAAATCCTGTACTGGGAAGTGCCTCAAAATGGGTGCCAATACTTAATGTCACCAAAGGTCACCAAAGGTCATGAGTCAGATTGGCCTCCTTTAGCAACTCAGCCTCACCACATCTGGGCCCAGAACTCAACATTTGACCAAAATGGTCAGTAGCGCCATTTCCCACAGGTGGGTGGTGCTGTATTGGCCAATGGGTCGTGTCTGGGCATCATGCCAGATCCTGTTGGAAGCAAAGGCCCAATAGGAAAGCATGTGAAATCCAAAATGGGACAGAAAAGTGACACATGGCTGAAAGTCACTTGAAAATTTAAAAATGTTAAGAGGAAGTGACTGTGCGAATTTCAGATTCCTACATTAATCACAGCCGCTGCAGCGGGCGTCGAAAGTTGCCATTGTATCCCAATGGAGCTTCTCCCTCTGGCCCTCAGAGTTCCGTCGTCATGGAAACTCACTCACACCTCTGCTGCAGGCCAGTCTACCGAAGTGCAGAGACTTTGCTCACAATAAGTCCCATTGGATTATAATGGAGAACTTTGCCCCGAACAACGCTCCATATCTCCTGATCCGTAAATGGTAGAGACGTAATTTTTTCTGCGTTTATTTCGTAACGGATAGGGGAAGAAGACAGGCTATCGGTTTTTGCTGGAAAAAGTTTAAGAAAGGCGTGAAAAATTATGATATAAAGGTGATTTTTATGGACTTTCAGAAATCCTCTAAAAACGGTCCCGAACAAATCGCTGTAGCTGAAAAAGTATAAGAGATATCAAAATAATTCTTTCACTATGAGTATCAGCAGGCTTTTGAGGACTATGGTGCCCATTTTCATGTTGGTACAAAAATCGGTGTAGGCACAGCGACGATGTAAAAAAGTGGATGATGTGGGAAAATGCAGCTGAAAAGCGTTTTCAGGAATTTGCACATTCGCTACTCCCGAACAAATTGTTCCTGCGGTAAAACCGTAACAGTTATCCAAACAATTCCTTTTTTATGAGTGCCAGAAGGGTCGGGACATTCATGTGTGAAAGTCTCATGCTTGTACATGAAACGGTTTCGGAGTAGCGACGATGCGAAAACGTGTGATGTTTTCAATTTTCAGGCGTCATTTTTCAAAACCGCTCCATAGGAAATGAATGGGGGAGGTTTCGGGTTTGTGTCGCTCTGAGGTGATTTGCGAAAAATCTATAAATGCTACAGCAGTGAGGGTTACATTTCCTGAATCCAGACAAAAATTCCTACGTTTTGATGTATAATTTATGTGGATAGGTTGAAAATTGAGCGACTGAGAAGAAGTTGTTCGGAGAAGAAGAATTTGTTGAATTTCTAGAGTGCGCACTCTATAACTGCCTCCTTGACGACCATAGCAACGCATGTTATTTGCTGAATTTCTTGAAAAGCCAAAATTATTTTAAGGAGGTACTATATGAAAATGGTAAAAGATATGAAAAAGCTGAAATAGACCATAATAGCTGAAAGATATCACTACATTTTAAAAGTTGAATGGCGTTTCTAGCTGAAAGTAGGCTGAAGCAGTAAGCTGTCAAAAAGCAGCTGAAATGAGCGGAATTTTAGTGAATTACATTCATTTCCTATGGGAGAAAAAAAGCTGAAAATTTGCAGAAAAAGCTGAATATTTTAAAAAGTTGAAGAGTTAAAAGTACAAAAAGATATAGCCATCGATTCCAGAAGAAGCTGAATAGTTTAAAAGTTGAATGGTTGAAATCGGAGAAAAATTGTAGGAGGAGAAGCGAATCAAACTTTAAACAGTAAAAACGCATTTGGAAGAATAAACACTAAGAAGAAGAATAAAGAACTAGAAAAATTTGCATTTCCTGCGAAAATGCACTGTGAATGCAGATAGCTGAATGATTGAGCAAAAGATGCAGAAGATCTTTGAAGAAGAGAAAAAATAGCTGAAAAGCATTGAAGAAGTTGAAAAAGTTGAAGAAGTTGAAAAAGTTGAAGAATTTGAAAGAGTTGAAGAATTTGAACATGAAAGAACAATAGCTGAATGATTAGAAGAAGAAAAAACTGAGGGTAAGGCACCAAACATTTCCTAACTCATTCTAAACACTGAATCATTTAACAAAGCAGAAGTAGAATTTCAAACTTGAATATACTGTAGCCATATGTGGGCCTGCATTTCTAGGGAGTATAAGGGGTTTCGCCCCCATTGAAAAGCATTGGATGTTTGACACCTCCTAGCTTGGAGATGCTTTACGTGACGTGGCCCAAATTTATAGTGGAGCATTCTGTATAAAGGAGGTAAAGACTCTGTAAAGCAGAAGTTTGTAGGACCTTCCTAGAGCTACTTCCGGTTAGCAACATGCTAACAGTTAGCCGCTAACAGGGTTGTGTTCAGTATCACCAGGTGAGTGTACTCTGTCAGTTTGGTCCAAATCCTGTACTGGGAAGTGCCTCAAAAAGGGTGCCAATACTTAATGTCACCAAAGGTCACCAAAGGTCATGAGTCAGATTGGCCTCCTTTAGCAACTCAGCCTCACCACATCTGGGCCCAGAACTCAACATTTGACCAAAATGGTCAGTAGCGCCATTTCCCACATGTGGGTGGTGCTGTATTGGCCAATTATGTCGTGTCTGGGCATCATGCCAGATCCTGTTGGAAGCAAAGGCCCAATAGGAAAGCATGTGAAATCCAAAATGGGACAGAAAAGTGACACATGGCTGAAAGTCACTTGAAAATTTAAAAATGTTAAGAGGAAGTGACTGTGCGAATTTCAGATTCCTACATTAATCACAGCCGCTGCAGCGGGCGTCGAAAGTTGCCATTGTATCCCAATGGAGCTTCTCCCTCTGGCCCTCAGAGTTCCGTCGTCATGGAAACTCACTCACACCTGCAGCGGGCCAGTCTACCGAAGTGCAGAGACTTTGCTCACAATAAGTCCCATTGGATTATAATGGAGAACTTTGCCCCGAACAACGCTCCATATCTCCTGATCCGTAAATGGTAGAGACGTAATTTTTTCTGCGTTTATTTCGTAACGGATAGGGGAAGAAGACAGGCTATCGGTTTTTGCTGGAAAAAGTTTAATAAAGGCGTGAAAAATTATGATATAAAGGTAATTTTTATGGACTTTCAGAAATCCTCTAAAAACGGTCCCGAACAAATCGCTGTAGCTGAAAAAGTATAAGAGATATCAAAATAATTCTTTCACTATGAGTATCAGCAGGCTTTTGAGGACTATGGTGCCCATTTTCATGTTTGTACAAAAATCGGTGTAGGCACAGCGACGATGTAAAAAAGTGGATGATGTGGGAAAATGCAGCTGAAAAGCGTTTTCAGGAATTTGCACATTCGCTACTCCCGAACAAATTGTTCCTGCGGTAAAACCGTAACAGTTATCCAAACAATTCCTTTTTTATGAGTGCCAGAAGGGTCGGGACATTCATGTGTGAAAGTCTCATGCTTGTACATGAAACGGTTTCAGAGTAGCGACGATGCGAAAACGTGTGATGTTTTCAATTTTCAGGCGTCATTTTTCAAAACCGCTCCATAGGAAATGAATGGGGGAGGTTTCGGGTTTGTGTCGCTCTGAGGTGATTTGCGAAAAATCTATAAATGCTACAGCAATGAGGGTTACATTTCCTGAATCCAGACAAAAATTCCTACGTTTTGATGTATAATTTATGTGGATAGGTTGAAAATTGAGTGACTGAGAAGAAGTTGTTCGGAGAAGAAGAATTTGTTGAATTTCTAGAGTGCGCACTCTATAACTGCCTCCTTGACGACCATAGCAACGCATGTTATTTGCTGAATTTCTTGAAAAGCCAAAATTATTTTAAGGAGGTACTATATGAAAATGGTAAAAGATATGAAAAAGCTGAAATATACCATAATAGCTGAAAGATATCACTACATTTTAAAAGTTGAATGGCGTTTCTAGCTGAAAGTAGGCTGAAGCAGTAAGCTGTCAAAAAGCAGCTGAAATGAGCAGAATTTCAGTGAATTACATTCATTTCCTATGGGAGAAAAAAAGCTGAAAATTTGCAGAAAAAGCTGAATATTTTAAAAAGTTGAAGAGTTAAAACTACAAAAAGATATAGCCATCGATTCCAGAAGAAGCTGAATAGTTTAAAAGTTGAATGGTTGAAATCGGAGAAAAATTGTAGGAGGAGAAGCGAATCAAACTTTAAACAGTAAAAACGCATTAGGAAGAATAAACACTAAGAAGAAGAAGAAGAAGAAGAACTAGAAAAATTTGCATTTCCTGCGAAAATGCACTGTGAATGCAGATAGCTGAATGATTGAGCAAAAGATGCAGAAGATCTTTGAAGAGAAAAAATAGCTGAAAAGCATTGAAGAAGTTGAAAAAGTTGAAGAAGTTGAAAAAGTTGAAGAATTTGAAAGAGTTGAAGAATTTGAACATGAAAGAACAATAGCTGAATGATTAGAAGAAGAAAAAACTGAGGGTAAGGCACCAAACATTTCCTAACTCATTCTAAACACTGAATCATTTAACAAAGCAGAAGTAGAATTTCAAACTTGAATATACTGTAGCCATATGTGGGCCTGCATTTCTAGGGAGTATAAGGGGTTTCGCCCCCATTGAAAAGCATTGGATGTTTGACACCTCCTAGCTTGGAGATGCTTTACGTGACGTGGCCCAAATTTATAGTGGAGCATTCTGTATAAAGGAGGTAAAGACTCTGTAAAGCAGAAGTTTGTAGGACCTTCCTAGAGCTACTTCCGGTTAGCAACATGCTAACAGTTAGCCGCTAACAGGGTTGTGTTCAGTATCACCAGGTGAGTGTACTCTGTCAGTTTGGTCCAAATCCTGTACTGGGAAGTGCCTCAAAAAGGGTGCCAATACTTAATGTCACCAAAGGTCACCAAAGGTCATGAGTCAGATTGGCCTCCTTTAGCAACTCAGCCTCACCACATCTGGGCCCAGAACTCAACATTTGACCAAAATGGTCAGTAGCGCCATTTCCCACATGTGGGTGGTGCTGTATTGGCCAATTATGTCGTGTCTGGGCATCATGCCAGATCCTGTTGGAAGCAAAGGCCCAATAGGAAAGCATGTGAAATCCAAAATGGGACAGAAAAGTGACACATGGCTGAAAGTCACTTGAAAATTTAAAAATGTTAAGAGGAAGTGACTGTGCGAATTTCAGATTCCTACATTAATCACAGCCGCTGCAGCGGGCGTCGAAAGTTGCCATTGTATCCCAATGGAGCTTCTCCCTCTGGCCCTCAGAGTTCCGTCGTCATGGAAACTCACTCACACCTCTGCTGCAGGCCAGTCTACCGAAGTGCAGAGACTTTGCTCACAATAAGTCCCATTGGATTATAATGGAGAACTTTGCCCCGAACAACGCTCCATATCTCCTGATCCGTAAATGGTAGAGACGTAATTTTTTCTGCGTTTATTTCGTAACGGATAGGGGAAGAAGACAGGCTATCGGTTTTTGCTGGAAAAAGTTTAATAAAGGCGTGAAAAAGGTGATTTTTATGGACTTTCAGAAATCCTCTAAAAACGGTCCCGAACAAATCGCTGTAGCTGAAAAAGTATAAGAGATATCAAAATAATTCTTTCACTATGAGTATCAGCACGCTTTTGAGGACTATGGTGCCCATTTTCATGTTTGTACAAAAATCGGTGTAGGCACAGCGACGATGTAAAAAAGTGGATGATGTGGGAAAATGCAGCTGAAAAGCGTTTTCAGGAATTTGCACATTCACTACTCCCGAACAAATTGTTCCTGTGGTAAAACCATAACAGTTATCCAAACAATTCCTTTTTTATGAGTGCCAGAAGGGTCGGGACATTCATGTGTGAAAGTCTCATGCTTGTACATGAAACGGTTTCGGAGTAGCGACGATGCGAAAACATGTGATGTTTTCAATTTTCAGGCGTCATTTTTCAAAACCGCTCCATAGGAAATGAATGGGGGAGGTTTCGGGTTTGTGTCGCTCTGAGGTGATTTGCGAAAAATCTATAAATGCTACAGCAATGAGGGTTACATTTCCTGAATCCAGACAAAAATTCCTACGTTTTGATGTATAATTTATGTGGATAGGTTGAAAATTGAGCGACTGAGAAGAAGTTGTTCGGAGAAGAAGAATTTGTTGAATTTCTAGAGTGCGCACTCTAAAAGAGCCTCCTTGACGACCATAGCAACGCATGTTATTTGCTGAATTTCTTGAAAAGCCAAAATTATTTTAAAGACGTACTATACGAAAATGGTGAAAGATATGAAAAAGCTGAAACATACCATAATAGCCAAAAGATATTACTACATTTTAAAAGTTGAATGACGTTTCTAGCTGAAAGTAGGCTGAAGCAGTAAGCTGTCAAAAAGCAGCTGAAATGAGCGGAATTTTAGTGAATTACATTCATTTCCTATGGGAGAAAAAAAAGCTGAAAATTTGCAGAAAAAGCTGAATATTTTAAAAAGTTGAAAAGGTATAAGTACAAAAAGATATAGCCATCGATTCCAGAAGAAGCTGAATAGTTTAAAAGTTGAATGGTTGAAATCGGACAAAAACTGTAGGAGGAGAAGCGAATCAAACTTTAAACAGTAACTAGAAAAATTTGCATTTCCTGCGAAAATGCACTGTGAATGCAGATAGCTGAATGATTGAGCAAAAGATGCAGAAGATCTTTGAAGAAGAGAAAAAATAACTGAAAAGCATTGAAGAAGTTGAAAAAGTTGAAGAAGTTGAAAAAGTTGAAGAATTTGAAAGAGTTGAAGAATTTGAACATGAAAGAACAATAGCTGAATGATTAGAAGAAGAACGAACTGAGGGTAAGGCACCAAACATTTCCTAACTCATTCTAAACACTGAATCATTTAACAAAGCAGAAGTAGAATTTCAAACTTGAATATACTGTAGCCATATGTGGGCCTGCATTTCTAGGGAGTATAAGGGGTTTCGCCCCCATTGAAAAGCATTGGATGTTTGACACCTCCTAGCTTGGAGATGCTTTACGTGACATGGCCCAAATTTATAGTGGAGCATTCTGTATAAAGGAGGTAAAGACTCTGTAAAGCAGAAGTTGGTGAGACCTTCCTAGAGCTACTTCCTGTTAGCAACATGCTAACAGTTAGCCGCTAACAGGGTTGTGTTCAGTATCACCAGGTGAGTGTACTCTGTCAGTTTGGTCCAAATCCTGTACTGGGAAGTGCCTCAAAAAGGGTGCCAATACTTAATGTCACCAAAGGTCACCAAAGGTCATGAGTCAGATTGGCCTCCTTTAGCAACTCAGCCTCACCACATCTGGGCCCAGAACTCAACATTTGACCAAAATGGTCAGTAGCGCCATTTCCCACATGTGGGTGGTGCTGTATTGGCCAATTATGTCGTGTCTGGGCATCATGCCAGGTCCTGTTGGAAGCAAAGGCCCAATAGGAAAGCATGTGAAATCCAAAATGGGACAGAAAAGTGACACATGGCTGAAAGTCACTTGAAAATTTTAAAATGTCAAGAGGAAGTGACTGTGCGAATTTCAGATTCCTACATTAATCACAGCCGCTGCAGCGGGCGTCGAAAGTTGCCATTGTATCCCAATGGAGCTTCTCCCTCTGGCCCTCAGAGTTCCGTCGTCATGGAAACTCACTCACACCTCTGCTGCAGGCCAGTCTACCGAAGTGCAGAGACTTTGCTCACAATAAGTCCCATTGGATTATAATGGAGAACTTTGCCCCGAACAACGCTCCATATCTCCTGATCCGTAAATGGTAGAGACGTAATTTTTTCTGCGTTTATTTCGTAACGGATAGGGGAAGAAGATAGGCTATCGGTTTTTGCTGGAAAAAGTTTAATAAAGGCGTGAAAAATTATGATATAAAGGTGATTTTTATGGACTTTCAGAAATCCTCTAAAAACGGTCCCGAACAAATCGCTGTAGCTGAAAAAGTATAAGAGATATCAAAATAATTCTTTCACTATGAGTATCAGCAGCCTTTTGAGGACTATGGTGCCCATTTTCATGTTTGTATAAAAATCGGTGTAGGCACAGCGACGATGTAAAAAAGTGGATGATGTGGGAAAATGCAGCTGAAAAGCGTTTTCAGGAATTTGCACATTCGCTACTCCCGAACAAATTGTTCCTGCGGTACAACCGTAACAGTTATCCAAACAAATCCTTTTTTATGAGTGCCAGAAGGGTCGGGACATTCATGTGTGAAAGTCTCATGCTTGTACATGAAACAGTTTCGGAGTAGCGACGATGCGAAAACGTGTGATGTTTTCAATTTTCAGGCGTCATTTTTCAAAACCGCTCCATAGGAAATGAATGGGGGAGGTTTCGGGTTTGTGTCGCTCTGAGGTGATTTGCGAAAAATCTATAAATGCTACACCAATGAGGGTTACATTTCCTGAATCCAGACAAAAATTCCTACGTTTTGATGTATAATTTATGTGGATAGGTTGAAAATTGAGCGAGTGAGAAGAAGTTGTTCGGAGTAGAAGAATTAGTTGAATTTCTAGAGTGCGCACTCTACCAACTGCCACTTGACGACCATAGCAACGCATGTTATTTGCTGAATTTCTTGAAAAGCCAAAATTATTTTAAGCAGGTACTATATGAAAATGGTAAAAGATATGAAAAAGCTGAAATATACCATAATAGCTGAAAGATATCACTACATTTTAAAAGTTGAATGACGTTTCTAGCTGAAAGTAGGCTGAAGCAGTAAGCTGTCAAAAAGCAGCTGAAATGAGCGGAATTTTAGTGAATTACATTCATTTTCTATGGGAGAAAAAAAGCTGAAAATTTGCAGAAAAAGCTGAATATTTTAAAAAGTTGAAGAGTTAAAAGTACAAAAAGATATAGCCATCGATTCCAGAAGAAGCTGAATAGTTTAAAAGTTGAATGGTTGAAATCGGAGAAAAATTGTAGGAGGAGAAGCGAATCAAACTTTAAACAGTAAAAACGCGAAAGAGGATCTCAAGAACTGTGAATGCCTACTGCATTCACAGTAATAAAGAACTAGAAAAATTTGCATTTCCTGCGAAAATGCACTGTGAATGCAGATAGCTGAATGATTGAGCAAAAGATGCAGAAGATCTTTGAAGAAGAGAAAAAATAGCTGAAAAGCATTGAAGAAGTTGAAAAAGTTGAAGAAGTTGAAAAAGTTGAAGAATTTGAAAGAGTTGAAGAATTTGAACATGAAAGAACAATAGCTGAATGATTAGAAGAAGAAAAAACTGAGGGTAAGGCACCAAACATTTCCTAACTCATTCTAAACACTGAATCATTTAACAAAGCAGAAGTAGAATTTCAAACTTGAATATACTGTAGCCATATGTGGGCCTGCATTTCTAGGGAGTATAAGGGGTTTCGCCCCCATTGAAAAGCATTGGATGTTTGACACCTCCTAGCTTGGAGATGCTTTACGTGACGTGGCCCAAATTTATAGTGGAGCATTCTGTATAAAGGAGGTAAAGACTCTGTAAAGCAGAAGTTTGTAGGACCTTCCTAGAGCTACTTCTGGTTAGCAACATGCTAACAGTTAGCCGCTAACAGGGTTGTGTTCAGTATCACCAGGTGAGTGTACTCTGTCAGTTTGGTCCAAATCCTGTACTGGGAAGTGCCTCAAAAAGGGTGCCAATACTTAATGTCACCAAAGGTCACCAAAGGTCATGAGTCAGATTGGCCTCCTTTAGCAACTCAGCCTCACCACATCTGGGCCCAGAACTCAACATTTGACCAAAATGGTCAGTAGCGCCATTTCCCACATGTGGGTCGTGCTGTATTGGCCAATTATGTCGTGTCTGGGCATCATGCCAGATCCTGTTGGAAGCAAAGGCCCAATAGGAAAGCATGTGAAATCCAAAATGGGACAGAAAAGTGACACATGGCTGAAAGTCACTTGAAAATTTAAAAATGTTAAGAGGAAGTGACTGTGCGAATTTCAGATTCCTACATTAATCACAGCCGCTGCAGCGGGCGTCGAAAGTTGCCATTGTATCCCAATGGAGCTTCTCCCTCTGGCCCTCAGAGTTCCGTCGTCATGGAAACTCACTCACACCTCTGCTGCAGGCCAGTCTACCGAAGTGCAGAGACTTTGCTCACAATAAGTCCCATTGGATTATAATGGAGAACTTTGCCCCGAACAACGCTCCATATCTCCTGATCCGTAAATGGTAGAGACGTAATTTTTTCTGCGTTTATTTCGTAACGGATAGGGGAAGAAGACAGGCTATCGGTTTTTGCTGGAAAAAGTTTAATAAAGGCGTGAAAAATTATGATATAAAGGGAATTTTTATGGACTTTCAGAAATCCTCTAAAAACGGTCCCGAACAAATCGCTGTAGCTGAAAAAGTATAAGAGATATCAAAATAATTCTTTCACTATGAGTATCAGCAGTCTTTTGAGGACTATGGTGCCCATTTTCATGTTTGTACAAAAATCGGTGTAGGCACAGCGACGATGTAAAAAAGTGGATGATGTGGGAAAATGCAGCTGAAAAGCGTTTTCAGGAATTTGCACATTCGCTACTCCCGAACAAATTGTTCCTGCGGTAAAACCGTAACAGTTATCCAAACAATTCCTTTTTTATGAGTGCCAGAAGGGTCGGGACATTCATGTGTGAAAGTCTCATGCTTGTACATGAAACGGTTTCGGAGTAGCGACGATGCGAAAACGTGTGATGTTTTCAATTTTCAGGTGTCATTTTTCAAAACCGCTCCATAGGAAATGAATGGGGGAGGTTTCGGGTTTGTGTCGCTCTGAGGTGATTTGCAAAAGATCTATAAATGCTACACCAATGAGGGTTACATTTCCTGAATCCAGACAAAAATTCCTACGTTTTGATGTATAATTTATGTGGATAGGTTGAAAATTGAGCGAGTGAGAAGAAGTTGTTCGGAGAAGAAGAATATGTTGAATTTCTAGAGTGCGCACTCTATAACTGCCTCCTTGACGACCATAGCAACGCATGTTATTTGCTGAATTTCTTGTAAAGCCAAAATTATTTTAAGGAGGTACTATATGAAAATGGTAAAAGATATGAAAAAGCTGAAATATACCATAATAGCTGAAAGATATCACTACATTTTAAAAGTTGAATGGCGTTTCTAGCTGAAAGTAGGCTGAAGCAGTAAGCTGTCAAAAAGCAGCTGAAATGAGCGGAATTTTAGTGAATTACATTCATTTCCTATGGGAGAAAAAAAAGCTGAAAATTTGCAGAAAAAGCTGAATATTTTAAAAAGTTGAAAAGGTATAAGTACAAAAAGATATAGCCATCGATTCCAGAAGAAGCTGAATAGTTTAAAAGTTGAATGGTTGAAATCGGACAAAAACTGTAGGAGGAGAAGCGAATCAAACTTTAAACAGTAAAAAGGCGAAAGAGGATCTCAATAACTGTGAATGCCTACTGCATTCACAGTAACTAGAAAAATTTGCATTTCCTGCGAAAATGCACTGTGAATGCAGATAGCTGAATGATTGAGCAAAAGATGCAGAAGATCTTTGAAGAAGAGAAAAAATAGCTGAAAAGCATTGAAGAAGTTGAAAAAGTTGAAGAAGTTGAAAAAGTTGAAGAATTTGAAAGAGTTGAAGAATTTGAACATGAAAGAACAATAGCTGAATGATTAGAAGAAGAAAAAACTGAGGGTAAGGCACCAAACATTTCCTAACTCATTCTAAACACTGAATCATTTAACAAAGCAGAAGTAGAATTTCAAACTTGAATATACTGTAGCCATATGTGGGCCTGCATTTCTAGGTAGTATAAGGGGTTTCGCCCCCATTGAAAAGCATTGGATGTTTGACACCTCCTAGCTTGGAGATGCTTTACGTGACGTGACCAAAATTTATAGTGGAGCATTCTGTATAAAGGAGGTAAAGACTCTGTAAAGCAGAAGTTTGTAGGACCTTCCTAGAGCTACTTCCGGTTAGCAACATGCTAACAGTTAGCTGCTAACAGGGTTGTGTTCAGTATCACCAGGTGAGTGTACTCTGTCAGTTTGGTCCAAATCCTGTACTGGGAAGTGCCTCAAAAAGGGTGCCAATACTTAATGTCACCAAAGGTCACCAAAGGTCATGAGTCAGATTGGCCTCCTTTAGCAACTCAGCCTCACCACATCTGGGCCCAGAACTCAACATTTGACCAAAATGGTCAGTAGCGCCATTTCCCACATGTGGGTGGTGCTGTATTGGCCAATTATGTCGTGTCTGGGCATCATGCCAGATCCTGTTGGAAGCAAAGGCCCAATAGGAAAGCATGTGAAATCCAAAATGGGACAGAAAAGTGACACATGGCTGAAAGTCACTTGAAAATTTAAAAATGTTAAGAGGAAGTGACTGTGCGAATTTCAGATTCCTACATTAATCACAGCCGCTGCAGCGGGCGTCGAAAGTTGCCATTGTATCCCAATGGAGCTTCTCCCTCTGGCCCTCAGAGTTCCGTCGTCATGGAAACTCACTCACACCTCTGCTGCAGGCCAGTCTACCGAAGTGCAGAGACTTTGCTCACAATAAGTCCCATTGGATTATAATGGAGAACTTTGCCCCGAACAACGCTCCATATCTCCTGATCCGTAAATGGTAGAGACGTAATTTTTTCTGCGTTTATTTCGTAACGGATAGGGGAAGAAGACAGGCTATCGGTTTTTGCTGGAAAAAGTTTAAGAAAAGCGTGAAAAATTATGATATAAAGGTGATTTTTATGGACTTTCAGAAATCCTCTAAAAAGGGTCCCGAACAAATCGCTGTAGCTGAAAAAGTATAAGAGATATCAAAATAATTCTTTCACTATGAGTATCAGCAGGCTTTTGAGGACTATGGTGCCCATTTTCATGTTTGTACGAAAATCGGTGTAGGCACAGCGACGATGTAAAAAAGTGGATGATGTGGGAAAATGCAGCTGAAAAGCGTTTTCAGGAATTTGCACATTCGCTACTCCCGAACAAATTGTTCCTGCGGTAAAACCGTAACAGTTATCCAAACAATTCCTTTTTTATGAGTGCCAGAAGGGTCGGGACATTCATGTGTGAAAGTCTCATGCTTGTACATGAAACGGTTTCGGAGTAGCGACGATGCGAAAACGTGTGATGTTTTCAATTTTCAGGCGTCATTTTTCAAAACCGCTCCATAGGAAATGAATGGGGGAGGTTTCGGGTTTGTGTCGCTCTGAGGTGATTTGCGAAAAATCTATAAATGCTACACCAATGAGGGTTACATTTCCTGAATCCAGACAAAAATTCCTACGTTTTGATGTATAATTTATGTGGATAGGTTGAAAATTGAGCGAGTGAGAAGAAGTTGTTCGGAGAAGAAGAATTTGTTGAATTTCTAGAGTGCGCACTCTACCAACTGCCACTTGACGACCATAGCAACGCATGTTATTTGCTGAATTTCTTGAAAAGCCAAAATTATTTTAAGGAGGTACTATATGAAAATGGTAAAAGATATGAAAAAGCTGAAATAGACCATAATAGCTGAAAGATATCGCTACATTTTAAAAGTTGAATGGCGTTTCTAGCTGAAAGTAGGCTGAAGCAGTAAGCTGTCAAAAAGCAGCTGAAATGAGCGGAATTTTAGTGAATTACATTCATTTCCTATGGGAGAAAAAAAGCTGAAAATTTGCAGAAAAAGCTGAATATTTTAAAAAGTTGAAGAGTTAAAAGTACAAAAAGATATAGCCATCGATTCCAGAAGAAGCTGAATAGTTTAAAAGTTGAATGGTTGAAATCGGAGAAAAATTGTAGGAGGAGAAGCGAATCAAACTTTAAACAGTAAAAACGCATTTGGAAGAATATCCCATAAAAATAAGAACTAGAAAAATTTGCATTTCCTGCGAAAATGCACTGTGAATGCAGATAGCTGAATGATTGAGCAAAAGATGCAGAAGATCTTTGAAGAAGAGAAAAAATAGTTGAAGAAGTTGAAAAAGTTGAAGAATTTGAAAAAGTTGAAGAATTTGAACATGAAAGAACAATAGCTGAATGATTAGAAGAAGAAAAAACTGAGGGAATGGCACTAAACATCTCCTAACTCATTCTAAACACTGAATCGTTTAACAAAGCAGAAGTAGAATTTCAAACTTGAATATACTGTAGCCATATGTGGGCCTGCATTTCTAGGAGTATAAGGGGTTTCGCCCCCATTGAAAAGCATTGGATGTTTGACACCTCCTAACTTGGAGATGCTTTATGCGACGAGGCCCAAACTTATTGTGGAGCATTCTGTATAAAGGATGTACAGACTCTGTAAAGCAGAAGTTTGTCCAAGCTTCCTAGAGCTACTTCCGATTAGCAACATGCTAACCGTTAGCCGCTAACATGGTTGTGTTCAGTATCACCGGGTGATTGTACTCTGTCAGTTTGGTCCAAATCCTGTACTGGGAAGTGCCTAAAAACGGGGTGCCAATACTTAATGTCACCAAAGGTCACCAAAGTTCATGGGTCAGATTGGCCTCCTTTAGCAACTCAGCCTCACCACATCTGGGCCCAGAACTCAACATTTAACCAAAATGGTCAATAGCACGATTTCCCACAGGTGGGTGGTGCTGTATTGGCCAATTGGGTCATGTCTGGGCATCATGCCAGGTCCTGTTGGAAGCAAAGGCCCAATAGGAAAGCATGTGAAATCCAAAATGGGGCAGAAAAGTGACACATGGCTGAAAGTCACTTGAAATTTTTAAAATGTCAAGAGGAAGTGACTGTGCGAATTTCAGATTCCTACATTAATCACAGCAACGGCGGTGAGCGTCGAAAGTTGCCATTTTTTCTCAATGGAGCCTCTCCCTCTGGCCCTCAGAGTTCCGTCGTCATGGAAACTCACTGACACACCTGCAGCTGGCCAGTCTACCGAAGTGCAGACACTTTGCTCAGGCTATGTCCCATTGGGTTATAATGGAGAACTTTGCCTCGCAAAACGCTCCATATCTCCTGATCCATAAATGGTAGAGACGTAATTTTTTCTGCGTTTATTTCTTAATGGATAGGGGAAGAAGACTTGCTATCGGGTTTTGCAGGAAATATTTTAATAAAGGCGTAAAAAATTATGATATAAAGGGGATATTTAAGGAATTTCAAAAATCCTCTAAAAACGGTCCCGAACAAATCGCTCTAGCTGAAAAAGTATAAGAGATATCAAAATAATTGTTTCACTGTGAGTATCAGCAGGCTTTTGAGGACTATGTTGCTCATTTTTATGTTTGTACAAAAATCGGTGTAGGCACAGCGATGATGTAAAAAAGTCGATCATGTGGAAAAGTGCAGCTCTAAAGAATTTTCAGGATTTTGCACATTCGCTACTCCCGAACAAATTGTTCCTGCGGCAAAACCGTAACAGTTATCCCCAAAATTCCTTTTTTGTGAGTGCCAGAAGGGTAGGGACATTCATGTGTCAAAGTCTCATGCCTGTACATCAAACGGTTTAGGAGTAGTGACGATGCGAAAACGTGTGATGTTTTGGATTTTCAGAAGTCATTTTTCAAAACCGCTCCATAGGAAATGAATGGGGGAGGTTTCGGGTTTGTGTCGGTCTGAGGTGATTTGCGAAAAATCGATAAATGCTACACCAATAAGGGTTACATTTCCTGAACCCAGACAAAAATTCCTACGTTTTCATGTATAATTTATGTAGATAGGTTGAAAATTGAGCGAGTGAGAAGAAGTTGTTCGGAGAAGAAAAATTTGTTGAAATTCTAGAGTGCGCACTCTATAACTGCCTCCTTGACGACCATAGCAACGCATGTTATTTGCTGAATTTCTTGAAAAGCCAAAATTATTTTAAGGAGGTACTATATGAAAATGGTAAAAGATATGAAAAAGCTGAAATATACCATAACAGCTGAAAGATATCACTACATTTTAAAAGTTGAATGGCGTTTCTAGCTGAAAGTAGGCTGGAGCAGTAAGCTGTCAAAAAGCAGATGAAATGAGCGGAATTTTAGTGAATTACATTCATTTCCTATGGGAGAAAAAAAAGCTGAAAATTTGCAGAAAAAGCTGAATATTTTAAAAAGTTGAAAAGTTATAAGTACAAAAAGATATAGCCATCGATTCCAGAAGAAGCTGAATAGTTTAAAAGTTGAATGGTTGAAATCGGAGAAAAACTGTAGGAGGAGAAGCGAATCAAACTTTAAACAGTAAAAAGGCGAAAGAGGATCTCAATAACTGTGAATGCCTACTGCATTCACAGTAATAAAGAATAAAGAGAAACAGGATCTCAAGAACTGTGAATGCCTACTGCATTCACAGTAATAAAGAGAAACAGGATCTCAAGAACTGTGAATGCCTACTGCATTCACAGTAACTAGAAAAATTTGCATTTCCTGCGAAAATGCACTGTGAATGCAGATAGCTGAATGATTGAGCAAAAGATGCAGAAGATCTTTGAAGAAGAGAAAAAATAGCTGAAAAGCATTGAAGAAGTTGAAAAAGTTGAAGAAGTTGAAAAAGTTGAAGAATTTGAAAGAGTTGAAGAATTTGAACATGAAAGAACAATAGCTGAATGATTAGAAGAAGAAAAAACTGAGGGTAAGGCACCAAACATTTCCTAACTCATTCTAAACACTGAATCATTTAACAAAGCAGAAGTAGAATTTCAAACTTGAATATACTGTAGCCATATGTGGGCCTGCATTTCTAGGGAGTATAAGGGGTTTCGCCCCCATTGAAAAGCATTGGATGTTTGACACCTCCTAGCTTGGAGATGCTTTACGTGACGTGGCCCAAATTTATAGTGGAGCATTCTGTATAAAGGAGGTAAAGACTCTGTAAAGCAGAAGTTTGTAGGACCTTCCTAGAGCTACTTCCGGTTAGCAACATGCTAACAGTTAGCCGCTAACAGGGTTGTGTTCAGTATCACCAGGTGAGTGTACTCTGTCAGTTTGGTCCAAATCCTGTACTGGGAAGTGCCTCAAAAAGGGTGCCAATACTTAATGTCACCAAAGGTCACCAAAGGTCATGAGTCAGATTGGCCTCCTTTAGCAACTCAGCCTCACCACATCTGGGCCCAGAACTCAACATTTGACCAAAATGGTCAGTAGCGCCATTTCCCACATGTGGGTGGTGCTGTATTGGCCAATTATGTCGTGTCTGGGCATCATGCCAGATCCTGTTGGAAGCAAAGGCCCAATAGGAAAGCATGTGAAATCCAAAATGGGACAGAAAAGTGACACATGGCTGAAAGTCACTTGAAAATTTAAAAATGTTAAGAGGAAGTGACTGTGCGAATTTCAGATTCCTACATTAATCACAGCCGCTGCAGCGGGCGTCGAAAGTTGCCATTGTATCCCAATGGAGCTTCTCCCTCTGGCCCTCAGAGTTCCGTCGTCATGGAAACTCACTCACACCTCTGCTGCAGGCCAGTCTACCGAAGTGCAGACACTTTGCTCACAATAAGTCCCATTGGATTATAATGGAGAACTTTGCCCGGAACAACGCTCCATATCTCCTGATCCGTAAATGGTAGAGACGTAATTTTTTCTGCGTTTATTTCGTAACGGATAGGGGAAGAAGACAGGCTATCGGTTTTTCCTGGAAAAAGTTTAATAAAGGCGTGAAAAATTATGATATAAAAGTGATTTTTATGGACTTTCAGAAATCCTCTAAAAACGGTCCCGAACAAATCGCTGTAGCTGAAAAAGTATAAGAGATATCAAAATAATTCTTTCACTATGAGTATCAGCAGGCTTTTGAGGACTAATTTATGTGGATAGGTTGAAAATTGAGCGACTGAGAAGAAGTTGTTCGGAGAAGAAGAATTTGTTGAATTTCTAGAGTGCGCACTCTATAACTGCCTCCTTGACGACCATAGCAACGCATGTTATTTGCTGAATTTCTTGAAAAGCCAAAATTATTTTAAGGAGGTACTATATGAAAATGGTAAAAGATATGAAAAAGCTGAAATAGACCATAATAGCTGAAAGATATCACTACATTTTAAAAGTTGAATGGCGTTTCTAGCTGAAAGTAGGCTGAAGCAGTAAGCTTTCAAAAAGCAGCTGAAATGAGCGGAATTTTAGTGAATTACATTCATTTCCTATGGGAGAAAAAAAGCTGAAAATTTGCAGAAAAAGCTGAATATTTTAAAAAGTTGAAGAGTTAAAAGTACAAAAAGATATAGCCATCGATTCCAGAAGAAGCTGAATAGTTTAAAAGTTGAATGGTTGAAATCGGAGAAAAATTGTAGGAGGAGAAGCGAATCAAACTTTAAACAGTAAAAACGCATTTGGAAGAATAAACACTAAGAATAAAGAATAAAGAGAAACAGGATCTCAAGAACTGTGAATGCCTACTGCATTCACAGTAATAAAGAGAAACAGGATCTCAAGAACTGTGAATGCCTACTGCATTCACAGTAATAAAGAGAAACAGGATCTCAAGAACTGTGAATGCCTACTGCATTCACAGTAATTATCAGATTCACATCTAGGCAATGAAAACACCCCCGATTATCATGAATCTATGGGTTTGTTTATCAATGTGGGAAGAGTTCGTAGAGGCCATGGAGAAAGACTTCCGTACGGCTTCGAAGCGATTCTGGTCCACTATCCGGCGTCTCAGGAGGGGGAAGCAGTGCAGTACCAACACTGTTTATAGTGGGGGTGGTGTGCTGCTGACCTCGACTCGGGACGTCGTGCTTCGGTGGGCGGAATACTTCGAAGACCTCCTTAATCCCACCAACACGTCTTCCATTGCGGAAGCAGAGCCTGAGGACTCTGGGTCGGGTTCTCCCATCTCTGGTGCTGAGGTTGCCAAGGTTGTTAAAAAGCTCCTCGGTGGCAAGGCCCCGGGGGTGGATGAGATTCGCCCTGAGTACCTTAAGGCTTTGGATGTTGTGGGGCTGTGTTGGTTAACGCGGCTCTGCAGCATTGCGTGGACATCGGGGGCAGTTCCCCTGGATTGGCAGACTGGGGTGGTGGTCCCCCTATTTAAAAAGGGGGACCGGAGGGTGTGTTCCAACTACAGAGGAATCACACTCTTAAGCCTCCCTGGTAAGGTTTATTCAGGGGTTCTGGAAAGGAGGGTCCGTCGGATAGTCGAATCTCGGATTCAGGAAGAGCAGTGTGGTTTTCGTCCTGGCCGTGGAACACTGGATCAGCTCTACACCCTCAGCAGGATCCTGGAGGGCGCACGGGAGTTTGCCCAACCAGTCTACATGTGTTTTGTGGATCTGGAGAAGGCATTCGACCATGTCCCCCGAGGGATCCTCTGGGGGGTACTCCGGGAGTATGGAGTACCGGGCCCTTTAATAAGGGCTGTCAGGTCTCTGTACGACCGGTGTCAGAGTCTGGTCCGCATTGCCGACAGTAAGTCGGATGCGTTTCCGGTGAGAGTTGGACTCCGCCAAGGGTTGCCCTTTGTCACCGATTCTGATCATAACTTTTATGGACAGAATTTCTAGGCGCAGCCAAGGTGTTGTGGGGATCCATTTTGGTGGCCTTAGGATTGTGTCTCTGCTATTCGCGGATGACGTGGTCCTGTTGGCTTCATCAGGGTGTGATCTACAGCTCTCACTGGAGCGGTTCGCAGCCGAGTGCGAAGCGGCCGGGATGAAAATCAGTGCCTCCAAATTCGAGAATCATGGTCTTGAACCGGAAAAAGGTAGAGTGCCTCCTCCGGGTTGGGGAGGATGTACTGCCCCTAGTGGAGGAGTTCAAGTATCTTGGGGTCTTGTTCACGAATGAGGGGAAGATGGAGCGGGAGATTGACAGGTGGATTGGTGCTGCGTCTGCTGTAAAGCGGGCGGTGTACCGATCCGTTGTGGTGAAGAGAGAGCTGAGCCAAAAGGCAAAGCTCTCGATTTACCGGTCGATCTATGCTCCTACCCTCATCTATGGTCACGAGCTTTGGGTTGTGACCGAAAGAACGAGATCCCGGATACAAGCAGCTGGGCTCTCCCGTAGAGATAGGGTGAGGAGATCAGTCATCTGGGGAGGACTCAGAGTAGAGCCGCTGCTCCTCCCCGTCGAGAGGAGCCAGTTGAGGTGGCTCGGGCATCTGGTTAGGATGCCTCCTGGACGCCTCCCTGGTGAGGTGTTCCGGGCACGTCCCACCGGGAGGAGGCCCAGGGGAAGACCCAGGACACACTGGAGGGACTATGTCTCTCGGCTGGCCTGGGAACGCCTTGGGATTCCCCCGGAGGAGCTGGCCCAAGTGGCTGGGAAGAGGGACGTCTGGGCCTCCCTACTGAAGCTGCTACCCCCGCGACCCGACCCCGGATAAGCGGAAGAAAAATATAAATTTTAAATGATCAGCAAACAAGTCTTGTTTCATGGTTTTTACAAATAAGAGAAATATTGATATAGGAACAATAACATTATATGGACAGCCGTTGGAAAGGCTTGCAGAATTTAAATACGTAGGACTATGGTTAGACAGCTCTTATACATGGAAAACACTTATAGATAATTTGGAAACTAAATGTAAGAAAGTTATAAATCTACTAAAGGCTGTGGCTGGAAATAATTGGGGTGCGGATAGACAGTCATTATTAAACATATATAGGGCTCTCATGAGATCAATAATAGATTATGGCAGTTTTATTTATGGAGCAGCAGCTAAAACAACATGTCAACATTGACAATGTCAATGGAAATGTGCAGAAGTTTTTTTTAAGTATAGTTTTTTGTAGGTTATAACTCAGTCTGAGTAAGCACAGAAAGAAACTCAAGCGTGATATGTGTAATCTGGAAAAAACAGCAGTTTGACTGCGATATGGAGGACCAATTCACTGATAATTTGGAATACATACATGTAGCATATACTATGTACACGCTGATGGATAAGTCAATTCAATTATTTCAATGAACACATTAAGTACAGTCCAGTGAAGCAGAATTTCAAACGGGCACTAGATCCAAGCGTTGTTGCGGTCCACAACTCATATAGCTCCCACAAGGCTGTATGATTTTTCCAAAAGTTTGCTTGTGAGAAAAGAGATTGTATGATATGGCAATGTCAGAATATGGGGTATGTGTGTGTGTGTGTGGGGGGGGGGTATGTGCGTGTGTGTGTGGGGGGGCAGTGGAAGCAAGCTGCAGCGCCTCCTACCGCACTGATGGAAGTTGCAGTTGGTCATAGCTACCGGTTTTTTATCAAAACTATTTTTCAAAAATAATACATTCATAGAACATCTAGAGAGGTGCAGAGTAAAAATATTAATGTCCACACACCTGACTTAAATAAATATGTGATTAACAGGCTGCTGTAGCCCTTGATTGCTGCTGAGGCAGTAATGCAATCATTTGATTAAGGGGTGCTGGAGCAGAGACACGTCTAAAACATTCAGGACAGTGTGTCCTGAGGAACTGGGTTGAATACTATGGAGCGATATTTGTGCCTTCTGATTGAGCGCGCAGGAACCAATCCGAACCAATCCATCTCTCTAGATGTTCTATGAATGTATTATTTTTGAAAAATTGTTTTGATAAAAATTCTGCTTCACTGGACTTTACTTAATGTGTTCATTGAAATAATTGAATTGACTTGTCTGTGTTTATGGTGCACAACTGTACATATTGTAAATATTCTTTCACCCAATAATACACAATGCTGCACTTGAAAACTGTCTCTGAGTATTATTAAGCATAAACTCGACCTTCTCCCAGAGCTGAACTTGGACCTTCTGATTCTAGCCTTTGTTTTACATACTTATCCATCAGCGTCTACATAGTATATGCTACATGTATGTATTCCAAATTATCAGTGAATTGGTCGTCCATATTGCAGTCTCCACAAGCTGCACTCGGCGAGACAATTAACAGGCTGCGCGTGGCGGTAGTTGATCAGTTTCAGGCAGAACTTCATACTGTTTGTGGTATCACAAACCCTGATCGAATGGTACAACCAGAGCGTTATAAATTAGATCTCTATCGATAGATCTCCTTACACAGCACTGAGGGAAATGGTACAAACTTCCACTCCACTTATTAGCTGAGTGAAACCATGTCATTCTAAGACCCCTGAAAATCCGCGCTGAAATCATTGACAATGTCAATGGAAATGTGCAGAAGTTTTTTTTAAGTATAGTTTTTTGTAGGTTATAACTCAGTCTGAGTAAGCACAGAAAGAAACTCAAGCGTGATATGTGTAATCTGGAAAAAACAGCAGTTTTTGAGAAATAATGGAGCCTTACTATACTGAATATCATTATAACTTTCTCACCAATCAGTGAAAATATCTTAATTGCTCTAATTACAGTTGTCAGTAGCCTTTTGCATGTTTCCATTGCTGATTTGAATCATTAGTTTTTTGCAAAAAACAGTTTTGAGGTTGGAACTCCTCATATCCATCATGATAAGTTCTACTTCCATTCATGGACTTTATATTGGATTCTAGTCGGGACTGCAGATGAGCTATTCCAATTTACATTTACTGCTAGTCAGAAGAAACATGTTTGTCAAGTGAAATGATAACTTTGAATCCAATTTTAACAGGGGTATGAATAGTTTTCAGCCTAACTGCATTTTTTTTACATGTTGAAATATGTAATTTCAAAATACTGTTTCTAATTATCACTTTGCACAGGTCACTAATATTAGGTTTATGTTGTAAAAAGCTGATTTAGCTGAAATACTTGGAACAGATTTTGTCACTGATAATTTTGTAGTCTTCTAAAAGCATCTCAAAAAACTTGCATTCAAGGTGGCCGGATAAAAGACCAGTTTCTCCCACACCAACCAGCGTTTCCATGAGAAGCAGCATGTCTAAGGATGAACCTTTGAGCTTCAGGGACAAAGCACATGAGTATGGAATTTCAAAATGCTTGCTATTTCATTCTGTGAAACATTTGGAAGTTGAAGAAATCTTTGTGGGGTTTGACACATTTAGAAAAAAATATTGCAAATCCAACAAAGAGGCTTGGCAGATGCTTTTCAAAATGTTAAATATGTTACAACTCTAAAAGGTTAACACATGCTACAATTTGTTTTCAAGCTCACCTGAACACCAAAGACCAGTGTCTCCCTCACAGAGTATGAAAAGTGACATATCAAAGGACGAACCTCCGAACTTCAGTAATGACAGGTAAACTACTTTAGTAATGGTAAATGTTTTAATGGCATCAGGTAACATTTAGTAATTGCTGCTATAGTTGGTAACAGATCAATTCATTTAAAATGAACAGGTACGATGTTCAGTGCTGGTGCAGCAAATCTTTGACTCCATGCTTACTTAGCATTCAGCTGCAGAGTCATATTTTACGGAAGCCGAGAGCGGCCGTGTCCCTCGGATACTTTTTCATGGTGGTTTTCTCGAGAAAACGGCTTTTGTTATCTCGTTATCTTGTGATAATGAGACAAGTAACTCGTTTTCGCGAGAAAACCACCGTGAAAAAGTATTGGAGGGACACGGCCGCTCTCGGCTTCCGTAGATTAGAATTTCTTACAAAAAACAACATTTGGATTTTTGGTGCTGTAAATGTTTTGTTTGAATTGTTTCATCTTATTTAGAATGAAACTGCTGTATTTAAAGAACTACTTTCAAAATCCTTTTTTTGGATGCACTGTTAAACATAATCAAGAACAAAAAGTTTCCTGTCACTTTTATACATCAAAAATTCTACATAAAAATGTCAACTGAAGACACTAAAAGTATCAATATAAATCAATTATTGGCGTACCCAGAAAGGTGCCTAATATGAAAGATATTTTGGAAATGTTTTTTTTACTTTTATATTGCAAAATTACTATCGCTTTAGATCAGAGGTATTCAACCCTGTTCCTCAGGACACACTGTCCTGAATGTTTTAGACGTGTCTCTGCTCCAGCACCCCTTAATCAAATGATTGCATTACTGCCTCAGCAGCAATCAAGGGCTACAGCAGCCTGTTAATCACATATTTATTTAAGTCAGGTGTGTGGACATTAATATTTTTACTCTGCACCTCTCTAGATGTTCTATGAATTATTTTTGAAAAATTGTTTTGATAAAAAACTGGTAGCTATGACCTTTAATGTAGGGTTTTCTAAAAGTAAGAAGGAAGGAAGCCAACTGCAACTTCCATCAGTGCGGTAGGAGGCGCTGCAGCTTGCTTCCACTGCCCCCCCCCCCCCCCCACACACACACATACCCCATATTCTGACATTGCCATATCATACAATCTCTTTTCTCACAAGCAAACTTTTGGAAAAATCATACAGCCTTGTGGGAGCTATATGAGTTGTGGACCGCAACAACGCTTGGATCTAGTGCCCGTTTGAAATTCTGCTTCACTGGACTTTACTTAATGTGTTCATTGAAATAATTGAATTGACTTGTCTGTGTTTATGGTGCACAAATGTACATATTGTAAATATTCTTTCACCCAATAATACACAATGCTGCACTTGAAAACTATGTCTGAGTATTATTAAGCATAAACTCGACCTTCTCCCAGAGCTGAACTTGGACCTTCTGATTCTAGCCTTTGTTTTACATACTTATCCATCAGCGTCTACATAGTATATGCTACATGTATGTATTCCTAATTATCAGTGAATTGGTCCTCCATATCGCAGTCTCCACAAGCTGCACTCGACGAGACAATTAACAGGCTGCGCGTGGCGGTAGTTGATCAGTTTCAGGCAGAACTTCATACTGTTTGTGGTATCACAAACCCTCGCTGATCGAATGGTACAACCAGAGCGTTATAAATTAGATCTCTATCAATAGATCTCCTTACACAGCACTGAGGGAAATGGTACAAACTTCCACTCCACTTATTAGCTGAGTGAAACCATGTCATTCTAAGACCCCTGAGAATCTGCGCTGAAATCATTGACAATGTCAATGGAAATGTGCAGAAGTTTTTTTTAGGTATAGTTTTATTGTCGGTTATAACTCAGTCTGTGTAAGCGCAGAAAGAAACTCAAGCGTGATATGTGTAATCTGGAAAAAACAGCAGTTTTTGAGAAATAATGGAGCCTTACTATACTGAATATCATTATAACCTTCTCACCAATCAGTGAAAATATCTTAATTGCTCTAATTACAGTTGTTAGTAGCCTTTTGCATGTTTCCATTGCTGATTTGAATCATTAGTTTTTTGCAAAAAACAGTTTTGAGGTTGGAACTCCTCATATCCATCATGATAAGTTCTACTTCCATTCATGGACTTTATATTGGATTCTAGTCGGGACTGCAGATGAGCTATTCCAATTTACATTTACTGCTAGTCAGAAGAAACATGTTTGTCAAGTGAAATGATAACTTTGAATCCAATTTTAACAGGGGTATGAATAGTTTTCAGCCTAACTGCATTTTTTTTACATGTTAAAATATGTAATTCCAAAATACTGTTTCTAATTATCACTTTGCACAGGTCACTAATATTAGGTTTCTGTTGTAAAAAGCTGATTTAGCTGAAATACGTGGAACAGATTTTGTCACTGATAATTTTGTAGTCTTCTAAAAGCATCTCAAAAAACTTGCATTCAAGGTGGCCGGATAAAAGACCAGTTTCTCCCACACCAACCAGCGTTTCCATGAGAAGCAGCATGTCTAAGGATGAACCTTTGAGCTTCAGGGACAAAGCACATGAGTATGGAATTTCAAAATGCTTGCTATTTCATTCTGTGAAACATTTGGAAGTTGAAGAAAGCTTTGTGGGGTTTGACACATTTAGAAAAAAATATTGCAAATCCAACAAAGAGGCTTGGCAGATGCTTTTCAAAATGTTAAATATGTTACAACTCTAAAAGGTTAACACATGCTACAATTTGTTTTCAAGCTCACCTGAACACCAAAGACCAGTGTCTCCCTCACAGAGTATGAAAAGTGACATATCAAAGGACGAACCTCCGAACTTCAGTAATGACAGGTAAACTACTTTAGTAATGGTAAATGTTTTAATGGCATCAGGTAACATTTAGTAATTGCTGCTATAGTTGGTAACAGATCAATTCATTTAAAATGAACAGGTACGATGTTCAGTGCTGGTGCAGCAAATCTTTGACTCCATGCTTACTTAGCATTCAGCTGCAGAGTCATATTTTACGGAAGCCGAGAGCGGCCGTGTCCCTCGGATACTTTTTCATGGTGGTTTTCTCGAGAAAACGGCTTTTGTTATCTCGTTATCTTGTGATAAGGAGACAATTAATTCTGAAAAGTGCTTAAAAAATAAAAAAAATAATTATTCTTTGTACAAGCATGTTTTTACTAGGGTCATTTATTGCAAAATTGCATATTAAAATGCCCAAAAAGGCTTTTTACACTTTCAGAAATAAAAAGATAAAATATGCAATTAATTTGTGATTAATCTCGAGTTAACTATTGACATTATGCGATTAATCGCAATTAAAATTTTTATTCCTTTGACAGCCCTAATATTTAGCAATTTGTTTTAAAGCTCATCTCAGCAACAAAGCCTAAGCCCTCTTTCACCAAGCATGAAAAGTGACATATCAAAGGATGAACCTATAAACTTCAGGAATGAAGCTCTGAGGTAAGACATTTAATAACATTTCCAGCACCAATCAGTTCTAACAAAATATTCAGTGGAGAAACATTACATTCCATAAGTGATACAGTGATGTGATATATCTGGCAACCTGGGATATTTCATTCAATTGGAGTTTTATGAATTAAATACAAAGCAATCATAAAATTTTCCAATTTGCGTTCCAGCTCATCTCAGCATCAAAGCCCAATCCCTTATTCACCGAGCATGAAAAGCGACATATCAAAGAATGAAAGTTTAAACTTCAGGAGTGAAGTTGTGAGGTAAAATATTTGTAATAAAACTAGTCAGTATAATTTACAGTTATTGTGTTCGGCGGTTTTGGAGACGCAGAGTAGACATGAACCAGAAGACCTGAGTGGTTTAGGGCAGTGGTCCACAACCTTTTTATCACTGCGGACCGGTCAACGCCCGCCAATTTAACCACGGACCCGGGGAGGGGGAAATATTACGAATATAATAATGAACGTGAATCCACTGTGTACTCGTATGCAGCTTTATTAGCAGCTTCCTTGTAACATTGCGGCAACAACATTTGTTTAACATCAAAGTTTAACATCATCTCTGTCCCTAAATAAAAATACATGTGGAAAAATAAATAGAGAAGGGGAACCAGCAATTTCTCATTTATTTCACTATTATCTTATTATACGTAAACAACATTTTGTATCACTATCAAACACTCCATGAATGTTAATTTTCAACAGTTAAAATAAAGTTGTCAGCTTTAACAGCCTCCTCTCCTCTCCCTCACCCCCTCTGTTGGTGACCAAAGCCCTAACGCTGTCTGACTCTGGTCACTATGGTAACGTTTAAACACGTCAGGTGCACCAAAAAAAAAAAAAAAAGAGAATAAAAAGTGCATGGATTTTAACTCACCATAACGCTAAATAATGGTCCCATCTGGGGGTTTTGTCTTCAGAAAGTTAATCAATGTGACGTTTAACCTTTCAGGCCCAGGTTGCTTCAAATCGCGTTTGACTTCCCCATTTAGTAGCGAGAGCGAGGATGGCAGACTTCAGCAAACTGCTCCCTAAACTCCATTAAAACACTGAAGGCATTTTGCAGAAGTGTTGATGCTTTCAGAATAGCCGCGTCTGTAGCTTGCAGGAACTGTGAAGCAGCGTTTAAACACTCAAGAATCTTGGTTTGCATGTTGACCAAAAAAATGAAAGAACATTTTCTTATGGCATTCTTGACCGCACTTGCTTTGCTATGCTCCTGTTTTTTGTCACTGGTCAGGGATATTTTGATGAGAGCCTTTATAATCTCACCATATCTGTACCTCAACGCAGAAAGTGCATCATGTGGAGATGAGCAGCGAGTGGGACAGAGGCATTTTATTGTGAAAGTTCTACTCTCTGCCGTGATTAACTCACCGGGGAGCGGCCATCGTTTTATACTGTGACCAAAAAAGTTGTACAGGCTCTCTAGTGTCATAGAACTGCTTCATACCGGGGCTCGATCAGTTGGAAAACATTCCAGATGAGGATTTTCATCATCCCGCGCCTGCCTGTCATCTGTCACTAGATGATACCTGCAGCTGCTTTATTTTCAGTGTCCAGCGCGGGTGAGGAGGGGGAGGGGGGGTTGCTGGTCAGCACCAGGTCTAGCTCTACACCGGAGCAGCAACTGCTGGTTCCCTGACATCATCATCGCTATACCGTCGAGAGAGAAAAGGAGATATAAGCTAAGCGCCTGGGCTGCTACAACTTACAGTCACCAACAGTCTACAACAAACTCACACATTATAAACAGTGATAGTTTGGCCACGTGTAATTAACTCGCCACCGTAGGTGGGGCTGAATCGTTGCCAACAAATAAGTCAGGTTCATCTCCTGGACAACGAACAAATATGTGTCCAGTTTTTGTAACTTGGCTTCTCCTTGCTCTCTTACTTTTCTTTTCACTTTGCCGCTCCACTTTTATGCTTATATGAAGTGCTCAGGTTAGCTTAGTCATTAAAGGAGATGGACGCTTCCTGACTTCCTGTTTGCGGTAAGGCGTATTGTGTCACTTCCTGTTGTTGCTGTGTGAACGACGGATTTTTGCTCCAGGCTCTCTCGCTTTTTATCTTTAAACCTCTTTGTTGTAACACCTGTTTCCAAACATAAGCACTTTTAAAACATTTTCTGTGGCTGCTCATCACGTTTGGGAACTCCTCGTGTTTCACACGGTTTGTTCTTTGGCGTGATAACAGGGCGCTAGCCTAGCTTTAGCCTAGCATTAGCCTAGCGCTAGCCAAGCCTTAGCCTCATAATGGCTTCTCCGTCTCTGACTAAGTCTCCTATCTACTGCTCTCTGTGTCAGATGTTCAGTTATTCCTCTGCCTCCTTTAGTGATAATGGTACATGTAATAAATGTAGTATTTTTGTAGCTTTGGAGGCGAGGGTGTCAGAACTGGAGACCCGGCTCCGTGCTGTTGAAAAACCAGCTGATAGCCGCTCCTTTGCTAGCGCGGAGCCACAAAGAGTAACTTCACAAAGAGTAACTTCACGTAGCGAACAAACAGCCGCACTCGAACAGCCGGTTAAGCAGGCCGGCTGGGTGACGGTTCGTAGTAAGCATAGCTCTAGATTTCAGCCCCCAGATCACCACCAACCCATCTGCGTTTCTAATAAATTTTCCCCTCTGAGCGACAGTCTCGCCGAGGAGCCGACCTTAATTATTGGCAGCTCTGTAATAAGAAACGTGGCACTAAAGAAACCAGGAACCATAGTTAAATGCCTACCAGGGGCCAGAACGGGCGACATAGAATCCTACCTAAAACTGCTGGCTAAGGATAAGCGTAAATACCGCAAAATTGTTATTCACGCTGGCGGTAATGACACCCGGTCACGCCGATCAGAGGTCACCAAAGTTGGTGTTGCTTCGGTGTGTGAGTTTGCTAAAACAATATCGGACTCTGTAATTTTCTCTGGTCCCCTGCCTGATCTGACCAGTGATGACAAGTTTAGCCGCATGTCATCATTCAACCGCTGGTTGTCTAGGTGGTGTCCAGAAAACGACGTGGGCTACATTGATAACTGGCAAACTTTCTGGGGAAAACCTGGTCTGATCAGGAGAGACGGCATTCATCCCACTTTGGATGGTGCAGCTCTTCTTTCTAGGAATCTGGCCGGATTTATTAGTTCTCCTAAATGCTGACAACCCAGGGTCCAGACCAGGAAGCAGAGCCGTAGTTTAACACACCTCTCTGCAGCTTCTGTACTGTTACCCACCCATTATCCTTTTGAGACGGTGTCTTTCCCACGGCCAAAACTTAACAGATCAAAAACTGATCTAAAGGGAACAAATCATAAAAATCTAATAAAAATCCATACGGATCACTTTGAACCAAAAAATAAAAGAATTAAATGTGGTCTATTAAATATAAGGTCTCTCCCTCCAAAGACTTTGTTAGTTAATGAATTGATTTCTGATAATCAGATTGATTTATTTTGTCTCACAGAAACCTGGCTACAAGAGGACTACGTTAGTATAAATGAGTCAACTCCCTCCAGTTATTCAAATTTCCACATTCCCAGATCTGTGGGAAGAGGAGGAGGAGTGGCAACCATCTTTCAGTCTGATTTATTAATTAGTCCCATGCCAATTAATAATTACAGTTCTTTTGAACATTTAACCCTCAGTTTCCCTCATCCAAACTGCAAAGCAATAAAACCTCTTCTGTTTATTGTTTTGTATCGTCCACCAGGCCCTTACACTCAGTTTTTGGATCAACTGTCAGACTTCTTATCTGATTTGGTGTTAAATACTGACAAGGTTATTATAGTGGGTGATTTTAACATCCATGTTGACACTGAATGTGATAACCTTAGTGTAGCCTTTAAAACTATCCTAGATTCAATTGGTTTTGCTCAAAATGTGCATAAGCCAACGCACTCTCGGCTCCATATTTTGGACCTTGTGCTGACATATGGCATTGATTGTGAAGAATTAACAGTATTCTCTCACAACCCTGTCCTATCTGATCATTTTTTAATAACATTTGAGTTTAATCTAACCGATTTCTCCACCCCCAAAAGAGGGTTCCATTATAGTAGATCTTTATCGGATAATGCTGTATCAAAACTTAAAGAGTCTGTCCCCCTCTTAATATCCTCAGTATTGCAGAAATGCCCTGTAGATGGCAGCAATGCTGTTTCTTCCCATTCACAAATAGATACATTTGCTAACAGTGTGACTTCCTCATTGCGTTCTGCATTAGATAATGTAGCTCCCTTGAAAAAGAAGGTGATAATTCACAGGAAGCTGGCTCCCTGGTTTAATTCAGAGCTGCGTTCCTTGAAGCACAATGTTAGGAAATTGGAGAGAAAATGGCGCTCTACACACCAAGAGGAATCCTACTTAATCTGGAGGGACAGTCTATTGTTGTATAACAAGACCCTTCGCAGAGTTAGAGCAGCATATTTTTCATCATTAATTGAAGAGAATAAAAATAATCCTAGATTTCTCTTTAGTACAGTTGCCAAACTTACTCAGAGCTGCAGCTCTGTTGATTCAACCATTCCCTTAGCTCTTAGTAGTAATGATTTTATGGGATTCTTCATAAATAAAATTGATGCCATTAAAAATAAAATAATTGGCATCCTCCCAAACATGATTACCTCGTCCCCAGTAAGTAAGGCAGCATTGGAGGAATCTTTAGAACCTGCGCTGTGTCTGAACTGTTTAGAAGAAGTAGAGCTTTCTGAGCTATCTAAAATCTTAGCTTCATCTAAACCTTCTACCTGTATGTTAGACCCAATCCCAACCAAGTTGTTTAAGGAGGTATTCCCTTTGATCAGTGGTCCTATTTTAGACATGATTAATCTATCCTTAGTAAATGGATATGTACCACAGGTTTTTAAAGTAGCTGTTATTAAACCTTTACTTAAGAAACCTTCTCTTGATCAAGATGAGCTAGTAAACTACAGACCTATATCTAATCTTCTTTTCTTATCTAAAATTCTTGAGAAAGTAGTTGCTAATCAACTTTGTGAACATTTACAAAGCAATGACCTACTTGAGGAGTTTCAGTCAGGCTTCAGAGCTCATCATAGCACTGAAACGGCTCTGGTGAAGGTCACTAATGATATTCTCATGGCCTCAGATAATGGACTTGTGTCTGTACTTGTCCTGTTAGATCTTAGTGCTGCATTTGATACAGTTGATCACAATATTCTCCTACAAAGACTTGAACATACTGTAGGGATTAAGGGGAAAGCATTAGGCTGGTTTAAATCTTATCTGTCGGACAGATTCCAGTTTGTTCATGTTAATAATAAATCTTCCTCAAATTCTAGGGTCACCTGTGGAGTACCACAGGGTTCAGTCCTTGGACCAATTCTCTTTACTATATATATGCTTCCGATCGGCAAAATTATCAGACAGCATGGGATTAATTTCCACTGTTATGCTGATGACACTCAGCTATATCTATCCATAAATCCTGATGAATCCAATCAATTACTTCGACTGCAGTCATGTCTTGATGACATCAAAAGCTGGATGACTTTAAATTTCCTGCATCTAAATTCTGACAAGACCGAAGTTGTAATCTTTGGGCCAGAGTCCTCAAAAAATAAACTTCTTAACCAATCACTTAATCTGGATGACATTAACTTGGCCTCTGGTAATAAAGTAAAAAACCTTGGTGTTATTTTTGACCAAGACATGTCATTTAAATCCCATATTAAACAGGTTTCCAGAGTTTCCTTTTTTCACCTCCGGAATATCGCCAAAATTAGAAACATTCTGTCCAGGAGTGATGCTGAAAAACTAGTCCATGCATTTGTTACTTCAAGGCTGGACTATTGTAATTCTTTACTATCAGGAAGTCCACAAAATGCAATTCAAAGTCTTCAGCTTATCCAAAATGCTGCAGCAAGAGTTCTGATGAAAATCAACAAGAGGGATCATATTTCTCCAATTTTAGCTTCCCTTCATTGGCTTCCTGTTAAATCAAGAATAGAATTTAAAATTCTTCTTCTAACGTATAAAGCCCTTAATAATCAAGCTCCATCATATATCAGAGCTCTGATTACTCCGTATGTTCCTAACAGAGCACTTCGCTCTCAGACTGCAGGTCTGCTGGTGGTTCCTAGAGTCTCTAAAAGTAGAATGGGAGGCAGATCCTTTAGCTATCAGGCTCCTCTCCTGTGGAACCAACTCCCAGTTTTGGTCCGTGAAGCAGACACCCTGTCTACTTTTAAGACTAATCTTAAAACTTTCCTTTTTGACAAAGCTTATAACTAGAGTGGCTCATGTTACTCTGAGCTACCTTTATAGTTTTGCTGCTATAGGCTTAGGCTACTGGAGGACATCAGGGCCTACTTTTCTCACTCTACTGATTTTTACTGTTCTCCAGTCTACTGTTCTCCAGATTTGCATTGCATTACATTGAAATGACTGTTGTCATTTCAGCTTTTAACTTTTTGTTCTCTCTCTTTTTTCTTCATAGTAGGCACACCTGGTCTGACGTTCTGTTGACTGTGAAATCATCCAGGGAGGACAGATCACCGACTATTACCATCTAATGTAGAACAGATTACTAGATCAATGTGTGCTTCTGTGCTTTTTTGTCTCTCTTGTTGTGTCTCTGCTCTGTCTTCTGTAACCCCAGTCGGTCGAGGCAGATGACCGTTCATACTGAGCCCGGTTCTGCCGGAGGTTTTTTTTTCCCGTTAATGGGTGGTTTTTCTTCCCACTGTCGCTTCATGCTTGCTCAGTATGAGGGATTGCAGCAAAGCCATGTACAATGCAGACGACTCTCCCTGTGGCTCTACGGTTCCCCAGGAGTGAATGCTGCTTGTCGGGACTTTGATGCAATCAACTGGATTCCTTATATAGGACATTTTGACCAATCTGTATAATCTGACCCAATCTGTATAATATGATTGAACTTGATTTTGTAAAGTGCCTTGAGATGACATGTTTCATGATTTGGCGCTATATAAATAAAATTGAATTGAATTGAATTGAAAAATGCTCCACTTAGTTTACAATCTGTTGCCAAATGACCGAAGATTACGTTGGTGGAAGGTTGGTGATAATGAGTTTTACCCAAAATGCACTTGGAGAAAATATCGGCGATCCACTTGAAAATTTGCCTCATAAAGTTAAATATGAGTGAAAATAAAGACAGTCATGCAGAAAAACATTTTATTCAATATTTTACAGCTGCTACATCACTAAAATCAGTCAGTCTTTTACTGTTTGCAGAAACCATGACTGAGTCCTTACTGTGGTAGCACTCATAAACAATTCTCCGTAATAAGAATGTATCGGGTTATCAGGCCCTCTGCATTAACAGCTTGGTGTCTGCTGCCTGTTCCTCTTCGTACCACTCCCTATGATCCATATGACAGAGATGTAATCGAAATATCTGGTCATCTTTCAAAATAAAAGATTCCACAACATAAAAGACTATTCAAACTCGGAGAATAAATACAACGGAAAAATGTATTATTACTTGGGCGGCTGGCGGCCTGGTGCCAATTGTTCCATTGACCGGTACCGGTCTGTGGTCCGGGGGTTGAGGACCACTGGTTTAGGGATACAGTGACAACAAGTTTAGAATTTATTATGGTGCTGTCAGATGGTTCACAACTGCTGCAAGTCCTCACTTCAGTTCACTTCCTTTGAGATAAAATGTCAGCCTTCATAAGACATAATTGAACAGTTAAGGGAGTAAGACAATGTGCTTTAAGTCCCACTGTCATTAGATCTGAACCCTGGTTACAGTAAAAAGAGTAAACAAATTCAACAATATTTGACTCCACAAATTATACGATGGATGGAAATCTCAAAATGTGTCAAACTATTTTACTATCCAGTCCCTTACATTAAGAATGATCACTAAACACTATTTGTCTCAATATGTGAATCAAAACAGTTAATGTCTTGTCTGCAGTGATTCCAATGGAATTCAATCTAAAACAGCTGGGACCGCTGATAAAGGTGAGCATGACTGTAATAGAGACTTGTACTACTAAGTATGTATGTACTAAACTGGTAAATACATACTTTTACTTGTATGTACATACATACTTCTACTTTTACTTGTTCACAAAGTAGAATTTTTGTGTTCACTTCAAGAGATAAATGATTTAAACTCCTCATTTTATTTCTTTGCTCTGTCTTATTAGAAACTTTTGAGCGACTGGAGAAGTTGGAATCAAGTCTGAAAAAAAGATTTCTGGAGAAATTCAAAGATGAAATCAGTCATCCTAATCAGAAAAACACAGAACATATCATTAGAAGGGAAAATGGCTCTGAGGAAGAAAGTAACAAAGACAAGCTTAAAAAAGTGAATGTTCCTTCTGAGATTTTCAAAGATGGGAAAGTAAAGAAACCTAGAATGGTGCTGACTATTGGAGAAGCTGGCATAGGAAAATCTTTTCACATGCAAAAATTTATAAAAGACTGGGCTAAAAATGATAAGACGCGGTCATTTTTAACATGGTTCAAAGATACCATCTCTGGCAAGTCTAAAGATGTTGAACTTTTGTTTGCACTTGACTTCTCGGAGCTCAACTTGGTAAAAGGAAAAGACATCAGTCTGTTTGGGCTTCTCAACCATTTCTACAAGGAGGAAACCAAAGATTTTGTCATCTCTGATTATTCCCAGTTAAATATTTTGTTTCTTTTAGATGGACTTGATGCGTATCAACATTCTTTAAAATTTGATAGCAATACAAATTTGACTGATATCAGAGAACCAACCACAGTGGATGTGTTACTTGTAAACCTCATCAAAGGAAACCTGCTTCCAAATGCCAAAGTTTGGATAACCTCTCAGCCTCCAGCTGCTGAGAACCTCCCTGATAACTGTGTTGACAGGATAACAGAAATACGAGGTAAGACCTGCAGATGGACTGAAAGATTGAACTTCAATGTGTTTTTTAAATTTGACTAGTTATTGTCAAAAGGACTCCTAGTATGAGTTAGAACTACATTAAATGTTAGTAATGTTCAGAAATGAATTAGTCTTGTAACTTTTCAAAATTCGTTTGAAGAGTAAATCATTTCCACTACAGATAGCTTTGAATATTATACCCCAAAAACATTGGAAGTGATTACTGTGTATTTCTCTGTTTTTTAAACGTAAAATCAACTCAGAAAATGACACTTCAATTAACTTGTAAAAACTGAAGAAATCTGATAATAAATAATTCCATTAATTATATGTATTATCAAAATAGTCCCTACTGGCTAACAATAACACAGTAACTGCTTAAAGCCAAGCTGTACACTAATTCTACCCCACACGACTGATTAAAGAAAAGCTAACTAAAACAAGTATTCAAAACTATGTTAAATGAAGCTGATTAAGAGGCTAAGAATCACCAGGAACTTATTTGCAACAAGCATTCAGTATTCCTTTTTAAATCTGTTATATTCAAAAGTGTCAATGCTTCTGATTAAACTCTCTATGGCTGGTGTCTAGTAATGCTTTCTGACTGTTGGTGTCACGAGTTCACTAACTTTGCTTAGTGTCAGGTTTTTGGTAAGACCAGAACACAGACAACAGCTCGGGAGATTCATAATGAAATGGAGAGGATTTCTTAAACAAATGATCTAGGCTTACAGGCAGACAGGAAAACAAGAACCAGGAATACAGCACAGACATAATGAGCAGAACAGAGGGTGATGACAGATGATGACGGAGGACCTGACAATGTGTGTGTGACACAGATGGCTGAACATTTAGGGGAAAAGACAGAGGGAATAATAGGTTGATCAGTTAGGCACAGGTGAACCGAGTAAGACAATTAGGCTGCAGGACAAGAGGAACAAAACTGGCAAGAGTAGGGTATTGACAGAACCTAACAAGGAACAGGATAATGGCCGGACATGGGGAAGAGTCTAATTAAACTAAGAAGGAACAGAACTAACAAGGAACAGAAGCTGATACAAACATGAGCTGAATCTAGCTGTACAAGAATAGTCTAATTACATAAATTTTGAACCAATAAATAAAAAAGAACCAAACTAAAGAAAGGCAAGCACAAAATAAAGATCTAACAGAACTACTGAGAATAATAAAGAACATATGCTAACTAAAGAGGAAATTAATCTAACAGATACCAGAATATAATATTACCATGAATACAAAACAGAAAACTTAACAGATGACAAAAGTGAGGATAAATGGATGAACAATACAAAATGTCTAATACATAAACAGACCACAGGATCATCAGGTAGCTACAATAAATAATGAAACCCCTGGGGATCCTGACACTTAGTTAAAGGGTTCTCCTCTGGGGTGACTAATCAGAATTGAAAACCTTGAAGTTTTAATCACATGTACAATCAAGAACGAATGTAATTAAAAATTCCTTGCTTTGGGCATCAGAGAGACTCTAAGCTCCACAAGTATATCACAGATGGCAAACATTTATTACTTTGTCCGTTACTAGACCATGACGTAAGATGCTTTGACATCTAGTCATCCTGTCATCTCAACCATTTCATAAATTGATTGAATAAACCCTTCAAAATAACCGTTTGGGCACAATCAAAAATAAGTACTAAATTAAACTGTTAATTTTGTATCCTTTTGAAGCTTTAGACATTTCTAAGTAAAAAACCATAAGCTCTTCTGTCAAATATAACTTGAACTCTCACATGTGCAGTTGGACCATAAAATAACTGAAGAATTACTGAACACTACTCCACTCATGGGTATAACAGTTTGCTTTGACTAAATCTGTGATCCTACCTGGCCATTTTAAGTGACCTGCAGAAAGAAACTTTATACAAAACAATATACAAATGAAATGTATGTGAAAATTATTTTAATTTATATTGTTTTTTGTTTTGTATTTTATTTCCAGAAAAGCCTGATGTAACAAGTCAACGAAAACTCAAGATTCAACTAAAACAACAATTTACCCATGTTTCTGAAGGGATTGATAGGCAGAAGACCTCAGCTCTTCTAAATGAGGTCTTCACTGACCTCTACATTATAGAAGGGGAGAGGGCTCCAAATGAAGCCATGCAGGTTCAGGATGCAACGTTCAAAACAGCAAAGGAAGAAACAACCATCAAATACTGTGACATTTTTAAACCTGGCACTGGTAATCAAAATGTTAAAACTGTGCTTACCATTGGAGTGGCAGGTATAGGAAAGACCTTTGCCTCAATGAAGTACATTCTTGACTGGGCAGAGGGCAAAGCAGCAGAAAACATTTTTTTCATTTTTCCACTTGCTTTCCGAGAGCTGAATCTGAGAGCAAGGAAAGAACACAGTTTAGAAGATCTGATTCATCAGTTCTATCCAGCGATGAAAACCTCTGAAATAACTGACTATGACCAATACAAGATTCTGATTGTTCTGGATGGGTATGATGAATGTCGCCTGGATCTTGACTTCAGCGAAACAAATTACTGGAGAGATGTCAAAACATCAACCTCAGTGTGTGATCTGCTGTCAAATCTTATCCTGGGAAATCTGCTTCCTAACTCTCAAGTCTGGGTCACCTCCCGACCTGCAGCATCGAACAACATTCCCCCAGATAAAGTTGATCGAATGACTGAGGTGAGAGGATTTAATGACGAGCAAAAGGAAAAGTATTTCATGAAGAGATTCGGTGATGAGGAGAAGGGTAAAAAAATCCTGTCACATGTGAAGAAATCAAGAAGTCTTTACATAATATGTCACATCCCTGTTTTCTGTTGGATTACATCAAGGGTCTTGGAGGACTTTGTTAACAGACAACAAGATGAAGGACTGCCAAAAACTCTGACAGATATGTACACACATTTCCTTCTGCTCCAGCGCAGACAGACAAAAGAAAAATATGATGGTCAGTCAAGCTCTGAAACTGAACCATGCGGGGATAAAAGCAATGATGAAACAATTCTATCTTTGGGGAAACTTGCCTTTAAGGGGCTAGAGGAGAAAACCCTCCTCTTCACTGAAGAAGACCTGAGCAATTGTGGTATTGATGTAACTAAAGCTGCAGTTTTCTCAGGGTTGTTCACTCAGATCAAACGAGAAGACCACGTCCTGTACCAGCAGAAGTTATTTTGCTTCGTCCATCTAAGCATTCAAGAGTACCTGGCAGCTCTCCATGTCTTCTACTCATTTAGTAACAAAGGGGAAAATGTGTTCATTGAACCTTCCTCAGCAACCTCAGACCTAACTGCCTCAGAGATCTACAAGAAAGCAGTGGACAAGGCTTTTGGGAATAAAAACGGGGACTGGGACATGTTTCTCCGCTTCCTACTGGGTCTCTCTCTGAAAACTAATCAGGATCTTCTTCAAAAGCTTTTCAAAATGACTGAATATAATGAAGACACTAAAAAAGAAACAGCGGAGTACATAAAAACAAAGATCAGAGAGAACAGTGACCCAGAAAAAAACATTAATCTTTTCTACTGTCTTAATGAGTTGGATGACCACTCCCTGGTTCAAGAAATAAAAACTTATCTTCAGTCAGAAACGAAACCTTTTGAAAATTTCTCAAATTCACAGTGGTCAGCTTTGACTTTTGTGCTGCTGACATCAGATGAGAAGCTTGATGTGTTTGATCTCAAGAAGTACCTGAAATCAGAGAGGGTTCTTCTGGGAATGCTGCCAGTGGTCAGAGTCTCAAGAACTACTTTGTAAGTACTTTACAAAAACTATGTAAGTTATTACTTTCATTTATTTTCATTCAAGGCACATTAAATATAATTTTCCTTATGATACTTTTCTAATATGAAGTCCAATAGTGCTAAGATATCCTTTATTAAAAGATGGAAGTTCTTTGTGATCATCTGTCATTACCTGATGATACCTGATCATTGTATCCACAATTCATATGACAAAGATAAAGTGAGCAATTGAATTGGGGCTTATTTTTAGAAAAGGCTCCTCTGTGCTGTTCCTGTGTTGACTGCCCCACGTCACCAGAGTTTTTTTCAGGTCCATATGGATGCAAGCCCCCTTTTGGGGGTAGTAAAGTTAGTGATGTTCAGTGGCGTCTGTGGCATGGTAAGTTGAGTGGGGCACAAAACCTCAACAGCTATCAGCAGCAACAATTTATTTTGTGATGCATACAACCTGACTTTGATCAATTTTAAACGAAACAGATAAATTACCATAAACCAACACTAGAAATGTAATTTTATATAAGCTAAATGTAATAAAAAATTTTCTATATGAAATTACAAATAAAGGCTAACTAATAATGTTAATTTATTGAACAGAAAAGATTCACTTCAATCCTTAAGTGAGCCAGCAAGGCCAACTAACACTAGATTTTTGCACACTATCCGGCAGAACGTAAGCGTAATGTGTGCATTCCCAGTATTTTGATAGGACGATCCGAGCTTGGGGCCTGAGGATTTGTGCCCCACAGCTGTCTACTGAGAGTGTGTTGGGCATGTGCAAACGTTGATGGGCTGGCCCAAGTTTCAAGGCGCCTAAAGAGGATTTAGCCTACTGAGCTTGTCAGTTTTCTGGAAGACTTTAATATATAGATATAAATAAAATAGAATCGGGAATCGGTTTTCTCCACAATGACATCTGGTGGGGCCAGGCCCCACTGGCCCCAAATTCTGAGACGCGACAGGTAATGATGTGGATTCAAAGAAATTTGTCAAAATTGCTGAGTGGAATGACTATTTGAAGCTACAACTGATGTTCATCCTTTAGTAGCACAAAAAAACTCACCTGGAAAGCAGTCAAGTTGGGGTTTGTCAAGCTGTGGCATTTACTAGAAAACGTCTATCTTGCGCCCCACAGTTAAATTAATTACCAATGAGCCCTTTTTTCCCATATTAAAAGTGTTATTACATTTTATTTGATTTAATTGACTTTGTAAAGGGCACTGAGATAACATTTTGTGAATTTGTGCTATATAAATAAAACTGAATTCAATTTGGTGGCAACAGCTTCAACACCATAATTCTTTCTTGATACCTTTGTACAATTGCCACACGTCCATCAGTGTTATTTGAAACCCGATGAATCAAACAAACTTATAGGATATATAATATTCAAACTACTTGATCTTCACCTCCTTAAATAAGAAAAACATTAGTAGTATTATTGTAGTCTTAAATTGCTTCTAGAAACCCATTTTATCTCAGTGTGTATTTTACCTCTTTGGTTCAGAATAATGCTTTATCTTAATTTGTTCAAAATTAAAGTATTGACATTGTAAACTGAATGGAAATACTTTAGCTTACGCATGAGAAATAAGGCTTTTGCCAATGAAGTCGGACTTGATGCTTCTTCATTGTTTTAGAAGAGAATCACATGTGGTTTAGACAAATTACAATTTAATTCCTTTTCTAGATCACAGATGTTCTGCTGGGCTTGATTATGGATCTTTTTACAGGCTGAGCTGGTGTGAGCTTTCTGAAGAATCTTGCCGATGCCTGACATCCTCAGTGCTCAGCAAGCCATCCTCAAACCTCTCAGAGTTGGACCTGAGTCATAACGATCTGTTGGATGCTGGAGTGGAGCACATTGCTGATGGGCTTAAAAATATAAACTGTAAACTTGAAATCCTCAAGTAAGTTTGGTTTGGCTTTCCAAAATATGTTGCTGTATTGTTTGAATCAATTATATTTAAGTTTAGAGACCAGTTTGTTCCAAGAGATAAGGCCTTACTGCTGGAAGTCTTCAGTCCTTTTGTCAGAATTAAGTGGATTAACATATAATGAAATATTCCTTTGAATGTTGTCAGGGACTGTGCTGGGAATAAAATTTAAGTTGAGAGGTTATCATCCCATGCAGGGAGTTGCAGGGTAAGGACAAGAAGAATCTTTAATGATGAGCAAAGATGATGAGCTTAAAAAAGTGTTCTTTCATGAAGATAATGGGCATAGAGGAATCAGGGTGACAGGAGGCAAATGACCATGTAGAAAGCAAAAGAAACCAGTGGAGAGCGAAGAGTCCACAGAGTTTAAATACACAAGAAGGTGAGGAGAAAAGTGAGGCAGAGCACAGCTAAAGGTAATCATGATAAATGAGCACCAGGTGAGAACAATGAGAGAAGAGGAAGAATGATTGACACGGGCAGACAGGGAGGAACATGGGAACAAACCCAATAAACAACGAACCAAGAACCTAATTAACAATGAATGAACTAAAATCCACTAATTTGTCCACAAAAGTAAGAACTAAAATATAACACTTAAGGATAATAAACTAGAAAGAAGTAGAAATTATACATGCAGAAAATAAAATCAATACACAAACTCCGGGAGATTTTGACAGAGGCTTTATTAATAGGTATAATACAATGCAATGTTTGAAAGGTAAAAGTGCAGTTCAAAACATTAGAATATTGTTAAAATGTTCAATAATTTTGTCAGAAATGTCCTTTTAATTTTTATCATAATGACTTACAGAAAATTAGAATACATATTAAAAAAGACATTCCAAACAGAAATTCCAAGCTTGTCAAAAAGTATGTTCATAGCTTTGTGCTCAATACTTTGTGCCTCCTTTTGCACGAATTACTGCATCAACAAGCTGTGGCCTTGGGAGGATGTCAAGCAAAATCCCTTCCAAAAACTTTGGAGGAGCTTCAGAGGAAGTGTACTGTGGCTAGAGTCAGCACATCAAGTGGCAGTTTGCTCTATGTATGTCGCATTGCTTGTGTCAGGCCACTATATAACCACAGACAACATCAAAAGGCTCTTACTGGGGCTCGCCTGCCTGAACCCCTTTGAGAATCCATGAGGTTTTGTTAAGAAGATGAGACACCAGACCCAACAATGAAGATGACCTGAAGGACACCATGAAAGCAACCTGGCCTTCCATCCTCAGCAGTGTCACATTCTTACAGTAATTAATGCTAAAGGAGGCACAACAGAGTGCATACAAATGAACATCAGAATCAGAAATACTTTAATAATCCCAAAGGGAAATTACAGTTCCAGTACAACCATCCATCACATACATCACAAACATTTCGGGGGAACGATTGACTGAGGCCTTGCTGCCGAGGACCCCGCCTGACGCGGTTACCATAGGGCACTGCCTTTAACTCTGTGGAAAGATAGGAGCCACATTTGGGGAGGGAGAGGAAAAAAATACATATTTCACACTTTATCCTATTCCAGGATACAGTTTGATATATATATAAAAAATTTTGATCTATAGCATTGAGAGACCAGCTTATCAGATCCATAGTTTTCAGCATCCGGGTGATATGAAGACAGTGCTCAGAAAGACAAAAACACAGCAGCAGCGGGGGCAGAGCCGGAGCAAAGAGAAAAAAAAGAGAGAAAGAAAAGTGACCGTCTCCGAAGAGAGAGAGAACAGTAAAAACATACTTTTCAAAAGCCTGACAATTCTGTTTGAACTACCTTTCATTTATCTTATGCAATATTCCAATTTTCTGAGAAACTGAATTTTTGGGGTTCATTATTTGTAAGCCTTAATCATCCGAATTACAAGAACTAAGGCCTTTAAATGTTTCATTCTATGAGTAATAAATCTATACAATATATTAATTTGACTTTCTGAACTGAGTGATGAAAACATATTGAACTCTTTCATCACATTCTAACTTTGCTGAGCTACACTTATAATGAAAAATTGTTTGTGTGATTGTGTAGGCTGGCAGGTTGTCAGGTGACAGAGAAAGGCTGCTCTTCTCTGGCCAAAGCTATTGAGTCTAATAGAAGCTCCTCTCTCAAACACTTGGATCTGAGTTACAATCACCCTGGAGATAATGGGATTAAGGCTCTCTCTGCAATCGTTGAGAATCCAGACAAGAAGCTTGAGAAAGTGTGGTGAGTTAATAAATCAGAAAATACTTTGTACCATTTATACCTTTACAGAAATACAGCTTAATGTAGAATTAAAGGAATCATGTCTGAATAGAACATTTTTAACATAAATCAGGTATTTACCTCTATTGCTCGGCTTGGCTTAAAATTGTAGATAAATATTATTAGTTCGGGATTTGGTGAATTAAGCTTAATAGCTGCATTGTGTCCTAAATAAGATAAAAAGATGCATTTTTGCAGATCTACCCTTTTCAGCTCCCTCATTTACTCATGATCTTTCTGATTAAAAAAATAGTAATGGAATAACATGTGAAGAACATGTGTTTTATGTTTTCCCAAAATAAAATTATTAAATCTGTATTTATAATCTGTCTTGTGTACAGCTTCGACCATGGAGGGGAACTTCGGTTAAAGCCTGGTTGGAATAAATGTAAGTTGTTTTCTTTTTCCAACATTAATTTATTATTACAAGATGAAACATGGTTATCTGACAAAAAAAGGTTAGAACTTCCTCATTGCCTAACTAGGGGGTAGCCAATAGATCATAATAATCATATTAATGATGTGCAACTAGGATTTTTAAAATGTGGCTCAGAACATCACCACATACATAATGAATCATGCAACTCTGCAAATGTTGCCGTTTTAAAACTTTTTAAAATATAGCTTTACTATGTTTAGGTAAATGCAATACATATTCTAAAACTGTTAATGTTTGATTTTTCAAAGATCTTACTTTTGTTTGACTCTGTATGACTCCTTTGCTCTTTAGTTAAACCAAAATACACAAACCTTTTTCTTTCATCTTTCAGACGGTGCAGATCTTAGGCTTGATGAAAACACTGCAAGCAGACGGCTTGTTCTGACTGAAAAAAACAAAAAAGCTAAAACTGTAGTTAATGTGGAGGAGGCGGTCACACGAACAAAAAGTGACAAAACGTTCAAGAGGACCCAGGTATTCTGTGAAGAAGGCCTGAAGCAACTTTGTTACTGGGAAGTGGAATGGAAAGGCTATGTGGGGATTGCTGTGGCATATAAAGATGTGGGTAGGACCTGGGACAGCAGTGGTGGCCTGGGATGCAATGATAGGTCCTGGAGTCTGCTCTGCTCCAAGACTGGATACCTTGCCATGCATGAGAAGACATCAGTAAAAATCAATGTTCCTCCTTGCCAAAAAATAGGTGTGTTTCTTGACTGGGAAGGAGGAACTCTGAGTTACTACAGTGTATCATCAGAGAAACGGAGCCTGATTCACACCTTCAATGCAAAATTCACAGCAGAAGTTTTCCCAGGATTCTGGCTTAAGAAAGGCTCTGTAAGGTTGTGTGACCTATAAATTCAACAGTGATGGACACATGTTTGAAACAGTGTAAGCATGGGATAAAATGGGCTTTGAATTGATATGCCTGCATTCCCTTATCTTCTGCTCATTCCTTAAACAAAGTGAGTCCCAGCAGCAGTTAGTGGACAGAAGACATGATATACATTGAGTGCTATTTCAAATAATGACTGTAAAAAGATGATTTAGGCTACAGTTTTTAGATTTAAAAGCCTGAAAGTACCTGACCACTTAGACCTTTCAATTTATATTGGACACATTGATGGAAATGCAGACTGTCACTGAGCTGTAGGCAAGTGGATACAAAGGTCCGATTGTGTAAAACTGTTTTCGAACAATGAGAAAATGGTTGCTGTTTTTATTTAAGCAATGTTTAGACATTACAAAAACCCCAACGTAACCTTAAACTAGGTGAAGGGTAGGTTTCCTGCTAGAGGTCTTCGCTAACTGTTGAGCTCAAGTTCAAAATTTATTGGAAGTTAAGTTAGCACTAAGATTTCCTGCAGCATCGGAACATTACTATGGTTTCACATTGCAGTAAATTATGCTATTTTAGATAATACTGTTAAAACAAGCTTCTGTGTTTTACTTTAAATCAATAATATGAAAGGCTACTGACTAGTTTCTATTACATCTCCATGTACATTTTCAGCTTTAGCAAATGCAAAGCTTTTTCACTATTTTTTTACTTTTAAAATGTTTCTAATTGTACCTTTTTTTCCTGTATTTCATTATGTGAATAAAGAAAAAACAAATTTGCTGATTCATAAAACTAATATATAGTATATATGTTTTTTCCCCTTTTTCTAAGAAAACATGTCTTTAAAAACATATTTTCCTTGACATTTTTAGTATACATTGTTACGCAAGTTTTTTAATATCATTTAATATTAATTAATGATATGGTGTTTTTATAGAAGAGCTTTATGATAAAAATTATATGATTAAACTATTTGATTTCTTTTTGTGTTTGTCTCTATAGTAATATGATTTTAATTCAGGCTTGTAAATGTAAGCACATATGCAATGTATACAATTGTCTAGCAAAAGCATTCTACCCTTTGGCATTTTTCATGTTTTGTTCCCTTACAACCTGGAATTAAAATGGATTATTTGAGAATTTGCTTACTGTTTTTTTTTATTGTGAATCAAACAACAAATCAAAGTAACAGAACATTTCAGCATTTAAAACGGCTCCCTTAGCAAAATGAACATTACATGAACAGTAAAAACAACTCATTGATCTAGTGAAACGTAAAATCACTAAAAGCTATGCTGATTGAAAAAGACAAAAAAATAGCCATGCTGGATCAAAAGGTGGATGCCATGGTGCAATATTTACTAAGAGCTGCAGACTCTGGAACAAGTGGTGAACTTTCCTCACAGTAGAAACATAGACATTAAGATAGATACCAAATCTGTCTGTAACACATTACCAAGAAAAACCGACAAGGCGATACCTGCAATTGTTGTAAGATTCATCAGCAGAAAACAGAAATAACCTATTTAATATTCAAAGAAACTCAAAAAGTACCAATGTGTAAATAAATGAACACTGAAGAAAAGAAAATGGGGTAAACAGTGGGTGGTCTGTGTGTATGTGTGTGTGTGTGTGTGTGTGTGTGTGTGTGTGTGTGTGTGTGTGGAGGAGGAGGGGGGTGTATTATATAATAAAAGAAAATAAATTGAAATTTATTCCTCGCAAATCCCCTAAATAATTAGATATCTTTTAACTGTTTCCCACCATTAACCATAATAACATTTTTGATGCAGTTATTTGTGCACAGATTGTATCTTTTTCTTTTCTTATTTTTTTTTTTTTACCTTTGTGAACATGCATACAAAACGTTTCATCCATCAGTTTACTGATCAACATCACACATTCAAACCTAATGACCCTAACTGTGTTCGTGTAACGCCACGCTTCATCTAAACCAGATCACTGAGGGAATCATATTTGACACGACCCAGCCTTTGCTCTGTTTTTCTGTTAAACAGCAACATTCAGGCCTGTGGAGACACACGTGTCAAAACAACATTTATCACCTCTGAACCTGTTGCACTTCCCTAAGCGCTGTCCTCCTTTCTTTCCATCCCTCCATCCTGGCTTTTACTGCTGTCTGTTTCCTTTAGGATACTTTACCCTCCATTGTCTTCTCCCCTCAAAAACGTTGATATAAACCAAAAATTAAAATTGATTCATGCAGAAGTAAATTAATGGTTTCAGTCATCCTTCTCCATCCTGTTTTATTTTTTTCTTTCCACCTCGTCAGACATTTTCACTTCCAAACACAGCAACTGCTTTCAGCTTTCTGTCTTATTTTTTTTCCTTCTTAAAGAATTGTATGTTTTACAGATTATTTCATGTTAATTTTTTTTCACACTTCCTGTCTTCTGCTTCTTATCTACAGTGGAAAGATGGATGATAGGGTGATAAATCAGAAGAAAGGACGCACTGTAGAAGAATATTTCTGAAAATCACTGCCTGGGGTAACCTGTTTTGAATGACTCCCAATGGGACTTTACACACCATTACCGGGAATCTGCCCCACTCTCTTTTTGTTGCTGTTTTATTTCTCAGCTTCTCTCTTTGTGCAATTTCTCTGCAGCCAGATTATGATAATTTGATTGTTTGACACAGTTAGTAGTTGTAAGATATACTGTAGCTATTATATTGTGTATGCAAACATCAAAACTAATACCTACTCAAGATTTAAGACACCGCTAACACTTCAGAACCCATAAAGCTCTGGGAAAATACCAAGGAACTCACAGACAGGTGTACAATTGTGGGTTTAGAGTGAAAATCCTGATACTGTGTCACAGCTGTGTCGTATTTTCTGAACAAAAAAGGGAAGGCTATTTTCGCCTAGGGGGCTCGCCTAACAATTCCAGAACTGCTGACGCAGAGGATAGCAGAAAAAGAAGCTAAAGTTACTCGTCTTGTTGGGGGATGAATTCACAGCCAAGCAATGCTTTAGCCATGCTTAGTCTTCTTCTCTTGAACTGTATTACTAAGGCCAGCTTCACACTGACTGTGTTGACCATGGGCCATGACGCTGTCCTTTTATTGCAAAATGTGCCGAGCAGCAATCTAAACCGGATCCTTGTAGGATGTGTTCTTGCATCCAAACAACCCTGCACCCCCACTGTATTTTTAAATAATACCAGATCAGCTTTACACTTCCTGTGTATGACTTCCTGTCTGGCTCATTTGGCTTTCAGAAATTGCCGTATCTCACTCCGTCATCCGTCACAATAGACTCGATCAGTATTTCTGACGAACAAAGGCTCTCTGTCACTCTAAATTGTAAATCTTTGTTCACAAACAGCACGACTCCTCCTCAACCTTTATTTAACCTGTAGATATGTCTAAATTTAATTCATACCCATGTCACGATTTGGGTTTTGTCTTGGTTTATGTTATCAGATTTATTAGTTAAGTTTCTGCTTTTGGGGTCTTGTTTGGTTTTGTTTTAGACATGTTGTTCTGTTTAGGTTACCTGTTTTCCACCTGTCACTTTATCAGTTCTGTTTGGTCTCCCCTCAGCAATCTGTCAGCTTTCTTGCCTTGATTAGATCCACCTGCTCACTTATAATTAGTCTTCACTCCTGTTCACCTGTTCACTCCCCTATATAGTCCTGCCACAAACCTCTGCAATCTGCCAGATCTTTAACGAGCCACGGTGAGTTTAGTTCCAGCATTCTTTATTCTGATTGACCTGTTGACGATAACCCGAGAGCCTTTTTGATTCTGAGCCAGCCTGTTCCCTGATCTGTTTTTCCTGCCCTGTCTGACTGATTTACCGGTTTACCGACTAGTTTCTGTCCTATGGTTATCCGAGCTTGCTTTGCCCTGTCTGTACCTCTGCCTATTTTGGACTGCTTTTTGTGTACCGGATTTTGGACTGCCCTTTTGACTATTGAGCCCGCCTGTTCCTGTTTTCATTATTAAAATCCTGTTTTTTGCCTTAACCTCACTTGTTGGGTTTGAATACTGGGTTTGCCTGATTCACGATCGTAACAGAATGATCTGGCCAACTAAAACCTATCGCCCAACAAGTTTTTAGAGGTTTTTTTTTTTTTTTCCCCTCCACACGCTATGGCTTGGGAGGGTTCCAGATTGGCGTTCTGTCCCCCTGGTATCGGTCCCAGACGCCATCTCTCCAGCAGCCGCAGCAGCAGTAACCCGCTGCCTGCTCCGAGTTTACGATTGGGAGGGCTCTTTGTCACAAATTCAGATTCAACTCAGAATAGAAGGGATCACTCACCCAGCGACACCGCTGTCGGCTCTGCCCATGGGTTTTATCCAGAACCAACTTTGTTTATGGAGGTCGAAGCGGAGGTGGTGCGGGATCTTCGCCCGGATCTTTTTTTCTCTCTCCCTCCAGAGGAGGAGATGCAGGGAACGCTGTGGGCTCCACCGATCCCGGCTCTACCGACAGGATCAAACCTCCAGCAAGTCCTGCCGTCCCGCCGTCGGAGGAGGGGACGGAAACCTGTGGGTCGCTCCTTCACCCGTTCTGTTCGGCCGACAGGCGAGTCAGTACCGCGCCCGTCCGTTGCCACTTCCTGCCCAGTGGATCGGAGTCCGGTGCTTCCCAGAGCTGAGCAGCCCACAGCGCCTCCTGTTGGCGCCCGTGATGCTGAGGATCTGGCTCTGGAGGACCAGTTAAGAGCTTTTGCCCCTATTATTAAAGACCTTAGGGAGGCTCTTTTCTGCCAGTATTCAGAGGAGCTGGAGGCAAAATTAAAGGAGGTCGAGGGGCACTATAGAGCGGCTCTCCAAGGTTTCTATAGTGGACTCAATCCTGTCCCCAAGGGTCCAGCCGACGCCCCGGCACCTGCACCTGTCCCAGAGGACCCGCCTCCTACCTCAGCTCCAGTGCCGGCCTCCGGCAGCTATAAGGCAGCACTGTCTGCGCAGCCGGCCCAAGACGCTGCAACCCCGGAGGGTCCGCAGCCGGCCCAAGACGCTGCAACCCCGGAGGCTCCGCAGCCGGCCCAAGACGCTGCAACCCCGGAGGCTCCGCAGCCGGCCCGAGACGCTGCAACCCCGGAGGCTCCGCAGCCGGTCCGAGACGCTGCAACCCCGGAGGGTCCGCAGCCGGCCCGAGACGCTGCAACCCAGGAGGGTCCGCAGCCGGCCCGAGACGCTGCAACCCAGGAGGGTCCGCAGCCGGCCCGAGACGCTGCAACCCAGGGGGGTCCGCCGCCGGCCCGCGACGTGGGAACCCAGGAGGGTCCGCCGCCGGTCTGCGACGTGGGAACCCAGGAGGGTCCGCCGCCAGTCTGCGACGTGGGAACCCAGGAGGGTCCGCCGCCAGTCTGCGACGTGGGAACCCAGGAGGGTCCGCCGCCAGTCTGCGACGTGGGAACCCAGGAGGGTCCGCCGCCAGTCTGCGACGTGGGAACCCAGGAGGGTCCGCCGCCAGTATGCGACGTGGGAACCCAGGAGGGTCTACCACAGGCCCACGATGAGGGGGTTCAGACGAGCCCTCTTTCAGGCCGCAACTCGGGGGCTCATCGGGACACTGGGCGCCGTGGCCCTCGCCCAGACGACAAGCGGCGCCGTGGCCCTCGCCCAGACGACAAGCGGCGCCGTGGCCCTCGCCCAGACGACAAGCGGCGCCGTGGCCCTCGCCCAGACGACAAGCGGCGTCGTGGCCCTCGCCCGAACGACAAGCTCCGTCGGGGGCCTCGCCGAGAAGACAAGCACCCAGAGCCCCATGGAGACTTAGAGGCCCCTGGACCTCTTCGGAAGCTCTTACCCCCTCATCTTTGGCTTGACAGCCAATTTCCCAAGTGGCTGACCAAACTGTCTTTGTCGGAGGTTCTGGAAGGGTTATTGATGAGGTTCTGGGTGTTAAAGGGTCTGGGAGCATCTGAAGTCTGTAGCCCGGGGCCTCCTGAACCTGAAGTCTGTAGTCCGGGGCCTCCTGAACCTGAAGCCTGTAGCCCGGGGTCTCCTGAACCGGAAGCCTGTAGCCAGGCCCCGTCTGAACCTGTAGCCTGTAGCCAGGCCCCGTCTGAACCTGTAGCCTGTAGCCAGGCCCCGTCTGAACCTGTAGCCTGTAGCCAGGCCCCGTCTGAACCTGTAGCCTGTAGCCAGGTCCCGTCTGAACCTGTAGCCTGTAGCCAGGCCCCGTCTGAACCTGTAGCCTGTAGCCAGGCCCCGTCTGAACCTGTAGCCTGTAGCCAGGCCCCGTCTGAACCTGTAGCCTGTAGCCAGGCCCTGTCTGAACCTGTAGCCTGTAGCCAGGTCCCGTCTGAACCTGTAGCCTGTAGCCAGGCCCCGTCTGAACCTGTAGCCTGTAGCCAGGGGCCGTCTGAACCTGAAGCCAGTAGCCAGGGGCCGACTGAACCTGAAGCCAGTAGCCAGGGGCCGACTGAACCTGAAGCCAGTAGCCAGGGGCCGACTGAACCTGAACTCTGTAGCCAGGCTCCTCCTGAACTCTGTAGCCAGGCTCCTCCTGAACTCTGTAGCCAGACACCTCCTGAACTCTGTAGCCAGGCTCCTCCTGAACTCTGTAGCCAGGCTCCTCCTGAACTCTGTAGCCAAGCGCCTCCTGAACTCTGTAGCCAGGCGCCTCCTGAACTCTGTAGCCAGACGCCTCCTGAACTCTTTAACCAGGCCTCTCTTCTAGCTCTTAGTCCGGCGTTGTCTCCAGCCTTTAGTCCGGCGGCAGGTTCTGTTCTTTCTCTCTCCAGACGTCGGTTCCTGAGGGTCCGGTTCTACCGACGGTCCCCGAGGTTGCTGCTCGGCCGCCGGCCTATGAGAGACCTGCTCCGCCGCCGGTCTATGAGAGACCTGCTCCGCCACCGGCCGCCGGACATCGTTGCTAACCGGGGCCGTCCTTCAGGACACCCGCCGGATTACCTGTCTCACAGAGGTCGTCCGCCGGAGAACCTGACACGCCTAGGACGTCCGCCGGAGAACCTGACACGCCTAGGACGTCCGCCGGAGAACCTGACACGCCTAGGACGTCCGCCGGAGAACCTGACACGCCGAGGACGTCCGCCGGAGAACCTGACACGCCGAGGACGTCCGCCGGAGAACCTGACACGCCGAGGACGTCCGCCGGAGAGCCTGACACGCCGAGACCGTCCTTCGGGACGTCCGCCGGAGAACCTGACACGCCGAGACCGTCCTTCGGGACATCCGCCGGACAACCTGACACGCCGAGGCCGTCCTTCGGGACGTCCGCCGAACAACCTGACACACCGAGGCCGTCCTTCGGGACGTCCGCCGGACAACCTGACTCGTCGGGGCCGTCCTCCTGGACGACCGCCTGAGAACCTGACTCGTCGGGGCCGTCCTCCTGGACGACCGCCTGAGAACCTGACTCGTCGGGGCCGTCCTCCTGGACGACCGCCTGAGAACCTGACTCGTCGGGGCCGTCCTCCTGGACGACCGCCTGAGAACCTGACTCGTCGGGGCCGTCCTCCTGGACGACCGCCTGAGAACCTGACTCGTCGGGGCCGTCCTCCTGGACGCCCGCCTGAGAACTTGACTCGTCTTGTTTTGTTTGAGTTTTTATGTGGACATTTATTTGATTCTAGCCCTCCGTCCTGTACCTCCCTCCACCCACCCGAGCTAGTCTGTTTTGTTTCTGAGGCCGTCTGGAATCCGGCCTTGAGGAGGGGGTTCTGTCACGATTTGGGTTTTGTCTTGGTTTATGTTATCAGATTTATTAGTTAAGTTTCTGCTTTTGGGGTCTTGTTTGGTTTTGTTTTAGACATGTTGTTCTGTTTAGGTTACCTGTTTTCCACCTGTCACTTTATCAGTTCTGTTTGGTCTCCCCTCAGCAATCTGTCAGCTTTCTTGCCTTGATTAGATCCACCTGCTCACTTATAATTAGTCTTCACTCCTGTTCACCTGTTCACTCCCCTATATAGTCCTGCCACAAACCTCTGCAATCTGCCAGATCATTAACGAGCCACGGTGAGTTTAGTTCCAGCATTCTTTATTCTGATTGACCTGTTGACGATAACCCGAGAGCCTTTTTGATTCTGAGCCAGCCTGTTCCCTGATCTGTTTTTCCTGCCCTGTCTGACTGATTTACCGGTTTACCGACTAGTTTCTGTCCTATGGTTATCCGAGCTTGCTTTGCCCTGTCTGTACCTCTGCCTATTTTGGACTGCTTTTTGTGTACCGGATTTTGGACTGCCCTTTTGACTATTGAGCCCGCCTGTTCCTGTTTTCATTATTAAAATCCTGTTTTTTGCCTTAACCTCACTTGTTGGGTTTGAATACTGGGTTTGCCTGATTCACGATCGTAACAACCCATCCAATTCAAAGTCCACCCCTTTCTCAGCTGTGATCCAGGTCTCACCTCTCATTCACACAGACTCCATCAGACTCCTCTGTGTATTCTCCGTTCCGTCACAGATAAAAGCCATTTTAGTCAATGGGGTATTTCCCACCGGCTCTATGGTGCTACGACGTAATAGAACACTTGTAAACTACTGTCAACAATGTTTGTGAATGCCTAACAACAGAAGTTCTCGTTATCGTTCTTGTTAGAGCACCAGACTCCAACATTGAAAAGGACTGGTTGGAAAACAGAATTTAAGAAATATGCCACAAAACAATGATTATGTGTGGGGATATCAGTATTGACTCGTTAAGCCCAAACAAACAAATACTAACAGATGACTTTATCAATACAATGTTTGGTATCTATCAGCCTTTATCCAAAAATTACCAGATCAACCAGAATTATATCCTGCTGCGCCCCTCATACTGACCATATATTCACAAATGACACTGATAATAACACAGTAACCGGACTGTTCATAAATGACACCAGTGACTATTTAGTCACAGTATTTACTACCAGTTGAGCAAAAATAAAAGACATTCAGGAGAGTACAGAGAGAGAAATCCATTAATGCTAAAATAAATTATTTACTTCTCATGATTTAGTTTTTTTTTTGTCAGATCTTTTCTAGTATCAGCCTGTCACCTCTCAGCCATCATCCAATCAGCTCAGTCTCCTTCCAGTCAACACTCTGCCATTAATCAGATTGACCTGCTGCAGTAATTAGAGTCAACTCTGCTCACCTGTTCATATGCCTACTTATACCTGCCTCAGTCATCCGCTGCTTGCTCTGCCCGTTCTGGTGGTCTCTCGGTCCGCATCGTCTGTTCTGGTCAGCGCCTGCTTTCATCTCTGGTTCTGGTCTGCCACTGCCTGCTTCACCTGTTCAAGTCTGGTTCTGCCAGTCACCCCCACCTGCCACCTCTGGTCTCCAGCCCATTATGGTCTGCCTGCATCTTCATTCACTATTCATTATTGCAATAAACATTTTAGAAAAAAGCCCTGTGTCTGGCTGATATTGGGTTCTCCAGCTCTATTCATAACATTACTGGCACAAAACCAGGATCTGTTGTACAAAGAAAAGGACTGCAAAATTTAGATCAATGCATGATCAATATTATGCAGTAAAAACACTTAAGAAAAATAACAAATATAATAAATATCCATGGATTACAAAATGCTCCTTTATAGAGATTTAATTAACCATGGAATTAACGAGGCAGAAAAGAAATACAAAGCACAAACACACATACATACGAGCATGTAGAAAAGAATATTACAAAAAATATTAGATGAAAATAAAGAATATATTAAAAGAATCTAGGTATTCTGAATAGTATTATATAAAAAACGGTGATCTAGCAATCTACCATAAGTACGTTATTGATAAGGGCTTTGTTTCATGCTTTCTGCCAGGTTGTTCTGTTTTTGGGCTGGCTTGCTGTTTGCCACTCTCTGCTCTGGTCCATTCCAATCTCCTAATTAGTTTGTGCAGCCACACATCTCTCTCCCAATTACATGCATTTCCCTTACCTGTAGTGCTGTCAATATATATACTTGCCCTCACAGCTAGACTCTGCCAGATTGTCTGAGAGCCTCGCCTGAGTCTTGTCTACATTGCCTGTTTTGACCTAGTTTTCTTAGATTGGATTCTCCTGTCGTGCCTTGGATACGACCCTTGTGTCATGCTTTGTTTACTGAACCCGGACGCAACCATAACAGAGTTTAGTTTAACAGTTTATTGTAGATTGTGGAGAAAGAAACCAACAGTCAGTACTGGAACGGAACTGGATGATGGAGATGGCAGGAACTGGCAAGCAGGACGGAGCCGGAGCCCGGAGGTAGCAGGACCAGCAGCACGGCAGAGTGAATACTTGCAGGCAACAGCAGGACCAGCAGCACAGCAGAGTGAAGACTTGGAAGCCAGAGCAACAGCAGGATCAGCAACACGGCAGAGAGAATACTTGCAAGACTGGAGTAACAGCAGGACCAGCAGCAGGCAGACGGAGATCAAGGGAACTCGGGCTGGACAAGGAAAAGATGATGTGAGCAGGATGAGCAGAAGAGAACAGAGCAGACAAACAGGCAAAGAAGAGCTGAATGAATGGAGCTTAAATAGGAAGGATGACAGGTGTGCTGAATACTGGCTTAATTAGTGGCTGACAGGTGTAGATGATTACTGAGGTGGAGAGGAGACTGGGGTGTATAGAGGGTGAAAAGTGCCCTGAAAATGTTCATTGTGCAGCAGGCAAAGCTGCACCATGACACCTGGACCTTTTTTTTGACCACAATTTCAGCCCGGTCCTTTGTTGCTGTCTTCCTTCTCCGGCCTGCCCACTCATGTATGAGCTTTGCTTGTCTTACGGACCTTCTCTCTGCTCCCAGCCTTTTCAGCCGTCATCCCCTGCTGTGAGCTGCCTACTCTCAGCCTGTCACCTGCCCCATTCTGAACTGCTGTCTTCTGGTGTCAAGCTGTTGTTTATTTTTCCTTAAACTTTTTAATCGCATGTTGTGCCACATTAAAGCCATGATGAAATAATTGATGTCAGATTGAATTCTGACCATGTACCATGGAGGAGGGGCCAGAAGGAATTCCACCCCTGCTGCAAAGTATCTCTGCAGAGTGCCTGGTGTAAAAAAAAGCACTCCTCCCACATACAAAGGTCAGAGCACTCCTAGCAGAAACCCAGTCTATTCATGCAAGCCACATGGTCTCCTTCCTGCCTAGGACATCTGAAGGAGTGTTGGTGGGCCAGCCATGCTTGATCCAGAGTCCGTTTTGACCAGCAGCCATGGGGGCTCAAGGGCCCCAAAAGGCCCAAGCTGCACGGAACATGATGCGAAACTCATCTGCTGCTTCGATGGAGTGACCAGAACGAAAGAGGGGAATTTTCGTCCTCCGGAGTGGAGGACATGAATCCGGAGATTCATCACACAGATCGAAGCTAAGTTGCACTCTGACTTCTGCGCAAACCAGCCACGAAGTACAGAATGCCATAACAGCTTTGTTTATTTCTTCTCAGCCTTTACAGGAAAGTGGACTCCAAGCAACGCAGAGCTGAAAGCCAGCAAATCGACCCACTTAGCCATGCTGATAGGAAAATCTGCTGAAATCTCCTGCTGCATGCCGGGGACTTGACTGCAACCGGGTCAGAGACGCTGCAGGGCCTCGAAGCTGCCCAGACCACGCTTCAGCCAGCTCCTGGCCACATGCCTCCTTCTGGTAGGCTGCAGAGCCGCAGGCTTGCCCGCTGCTGAACAGACCAACGATTTTCTTCGCTTTTCAGTGCTCCTTCCTTGGATGGCCAAAGTGGACCGAAGTCACATGAGGCACCGACAGGTTTGGCAGAGAAACCAGAGGGAAAGGTTAAATGGTCATTTGGGAATGTTTGTGTAATATGTTGCATAGTGTTTAAAACAATGAATGAGCTAACGGAAGTAACTCATTGATAACATTCGGTTCCATTTCATTGCCAATGTGATCTTTATGGTTATAACAAACGTTATCTCCACAGGGGTTTCATACATTAATTGGACATTAATGTTTTTTTTATCTGGCCCACTCATTATGACTAAAAATAAGGAAAAGGAGCTTGCTTTAAAGCATAAAGCTTGATCGTTTCACTCCGCCATCATTCGATAGTACTATGAGCCTTATTCCCACATTAATATGGAATATTTAAAGGCTTTTAGTTAACTTTAGGAGTAACCGATTTTAGCGTCCGATTGCTACAGCGACCCCTAGCTCCCGGAGGTAAAATCGCATTAATCAAATCGGCCGTCCCTAAAGTAAATGATTTTACTGGGCAAATCATTATTTAAAATGTTATTTTCTCAAATAATATTTTGTGTAACTCAGGATTTGCATTGTGAATGGGTTGAAACACATCCCAAATGTTGTTCTGAATTAGTGAAGCTAATTTAACCTCAATTCACATTCTTTGAGATGAACTTTGGTTCTTTGACTTAAACAAAATGTTATTTAATCAAATAATGTTTTGTTTAACTCAAGATTTGCATTGTGAATGGATTGAAAACATGCTAAATGTTTTTTCTAAATTAGTTAAGCTAATTTAATTCCATTCCATGTACTTTAAGTCAGATCTGCAGTGAACAAAGATTCACTGAATTATTCTGATTATGATCTGAAACTTTTGTTTTGTCTTTTGTGTTCTTTTGCATGTATATAGTCCCTTAGCTTAGCTTCTTTTATCTTCATTTTGCTTAGTAGTTTAGTTAAGTTTCACTAGCCTAGTAGAGATGATTTATTGATTGAAATATAGTGTTTATTCAGATAAAGAGCATGATATATTAATGTTCTCTGGATGTTCATTTTATTTCTGTTATTAAATTCTTGAACTTGAAGAGAAGTTGTCACTCTTTTATGCTATGTGTGTGCAGAGTTTGCTGTTAAGAGATCGCTAGTGCTCAAATTCATCCTTTTCAACCATTGTCCTGATATCAGCTAAAGAGCTGATTATCACCAGACAATACTTAACAGACAGAGAGTTATTTATGAAACATTGAATAACTTTAAACAGTGTATAATTGCACAACACGCAACTCCATGTTTGGTTTGAATATTGGGTTCTCTGTCAGAGAATCCGATGTTGCTAATAGTTTCTTTGTACATGTTGGACCAAAATAAAAAGGAAAGATCCCAGATTTTGTATCAGTTGATAACAGGACTGAGGAGCTTATTAATGTAAACCCTTGGTCTTTGTTTTTACCAGCAATAAATCAAATGCGTAGGGGCTCCAAGTACACAACAAAATGTATTTAAGGGCTATAAAATTGGATTTTAGATGATATGTCCCTTTCAAGTTGTTTTGCATTTGTTTGGTTAAAATAACCTAAATTTAAAATGGAGGGGGTGGGATTTTATAAGTGTTTATTTCTACCCACTCTCTTTTGGAGAAGGAATTGAATCATAACGGACAGATGGAACATTCTAAGGATTGTTTATCTATACTTATTTGTTTTGTTACATTTGCTTCATTATCTGGCTGTCTTGTTATTTTGTTTCTTCCAAAGTGTCCAAAATAAAGTGTTAATCAATCAATAATCCATCCATCCATCCATTTTCTAACACCCTTTTGGGGTCGCGAGGGGTTGCTGGTTCCTATCTCCAGCTGTCAATGGGCGAGAGGCGGGGTATCAATCAGTCAATCAAATCTGCAAAGCAAGTCTGAAGACACCTCTGAAGACACTGTTGTTGTACGACAGTCTGATGAAGAGGGTGCCCAGGGTGTCCATAATGTTCATTTTGTGAGTAATTCTTCTTTGCACGTCATCTCTAGAAGTTCAAGATGAGTCCCCGGAATAGACACGGCCTTCTTTAACAGCTTGTTGAGCTTCTTCAAATCACTTGCCCTAATGCTGCTACCCCAATAGATGATGGCAGAGGAGATCACACTCTCCACAACAGAATAAAAAAATTGCAGCATCTTGCTGCAAATGCTGAAGGGCCTAAACTTCCTCAGGAAGTACAGTCTGCTCTGTCTTTTCTTGTAGACAGCTTCATAGTTGTCTGTTGTCAGTCTGCTGTCCATGTGAACACCGAGGTATTTATACTCCTCCACCACCCCTACTTCTTCTCCAAGGACGGTAATAGCGTTGGACCTATTACTGTTTCTCCGGACATCTACAATAATTTCCTTATTTTATTCACTTTTAGGATGAGATGATTTTATGATTCTATCCAATCAGACAGATTGGTTAAAAAGTTTTCTGTAAGGAAACCCAGATTGCATTGAGTCATTGATTTGCCGCATTCACTCCTGAATGAGCACCCAGCGACAGTGACCAGTCATTGAGGGTAAAACATGGAACTATAACAAGCTACAACATATTAAGTCACAAAAAGTCAGAAGAAAAATGTTGAACTAAAACCACAGCAAAATTAGGACTATGGTTGTTTGACATGATAAACCAGCCTCAAGAATGTAGTGCTACAAAACTCTGGATTGTTTTGTAGCACTATTTTGTAGCATTATATTGTAAAAAATTTCCATCAGTAATACAAATCCTTGTTTATATGTTTCTTAAAGAGTGGTTGATGCTCAAAATATTCTGATTCACCATGCATATCACTCCCATTTCAAATCTGGCCTATCAGTGAGAGTTTGGAGATGCTAATGACAGCCTACATGTACGGAAGGCCCGGTAAAATGATTTTCTCTGAAGAGATGCGAACATCCAGACTTATGCTGGAGCACAGGAGAGTGTTGGAAAAATCACAATGAATATTTTTTCTAATCTAAATTCTGAAGCTCAGAGAGTTCATGAGGCTTAGAAAACAGAGCCATTAGAGTCTCATGGTCTTTTCAGGCACTAATAAACACATTGGGAGGTTCCTTCCCTCCAGTGTTCTGTAAATATAAATACTTGTAAGAGCTTAAAGGCAAATACCAACTAAATTAGAAGAGCTACATACCAGCTTTGAAATTTCCCAAAGGACTTTAGAACATACCCATTTAGCCTCACCAAACATGACTGGTCTCCTGCAAAACTACAAGAGCAAGATGGAAAGGGACAAGAATGTAGTGTGATTAGGATCTGCTCTTTTAATAGTAATGGTAGACGTACATTTTTGGGGATTCGTTTTTTACACCTAAATAAACTTAGCAAAGTGATTTTCACTGGGGTCTGAGAAATAGTTGTGGGAAATTAGAAATGGTCTTTGCAAACTCAAAAAAGCTGTAATAATAAAAACTTAGTTTTACGTTAAAATTTTTTGTAATAGGATATAGAAATTCAGATTTCAGACAATCTGTGGTTGGTGTACTTTTTAATAGATAATTGGAAATGTGGGTAGTTGTAACCATATTTTGGTAACATGACTCGCGTAACTTTTTTTTGAGGAGACAGAAAAGCACAGAAAAATATTTAATTCTATTGATATTACAACATAAGTCCCCTATTGTGTTTCTACTTTAAATCAGCACCATGTAAGTTTTGACCCAAGTATTAATAACGCATTAAAACTGACAGCCCTAATATATATATATATATATATATATATATATATATATATATATATATATATATATATATAGTGTTGGGTAAGTTACTTTAAAAATGTAATCCGTTACAGTTACAAGTTACTTTGTTTAAAATGTAATTGTAGTGTAACTTTTTCGATTACTTTTAAAAAGTAATGTAACTAATTACTTTGATTACATTTGATTACTTTAAGGTTTTAATGAGTATTGACCCATGTTCAACATTTAATTTTTGAAAATTGAATGTGAACCTTAAAAAAGCGGAATTGGGAATTGACACTTGTATGACTGTATTCCTGTATATCCATCAGTAATTAAAGGACAAGAGTCAGCAAATGTAAATTCTGCCCTGTAAAACAATGACAGCACAATTGTTGCTGTATGATCTGAAGCCCCATTTGGAGCTTTTAAACAGGCTTTGAAAAACTTTGATAATTTGCTGCTGTAATATTATAGATTTTTTAGAATAAAAAGCTAGCAGATGTGCATAATCAAAAATAACAGAAATACAATTATAGAGCATTCAGTATTGTAAGAAAGCCCACACTGTTTCTGGATAAATACATTATAGTTAAGTTCTGTTCCGTTTTCTGCCTTTTTCGTTGTAAAACTGAAATGTCCCATGCTCCTGAATGCACCATAGCTTTCCGACGCTCACGAACGCAACACTGTGAACGCTGAGATGTGTAGACGCGTGTTTGATTTTCCGCTTAAGACAAAGTTTAGCAGTTTCACAACACACGTCTGCTCTCACGGTTTATTGTTGTGTGTGAATAACAGGAGACTGCATGATTGCAAAGCGCCTTGTTGCATCTTTCTTTTCCTTAAAATGAAGCCAAACTTTGGATTGCTTTACCCGATGGGGCGCCTTTTTTTTCTTTTCTAGACTTAAATTTCCATTGCTTGAAAGCTGTCATTTTTGATGCGCTGCTTGAGCTGAAATAAAACCGTGAAACAGGATGGATCATCAGAGTGATAGAGACAAGGAGACGTAGCGGGAAACGGCGATACAGGGCGCGAAGCAATAAAAATATTATTATACATATTTCGCAAAGGTTTTTCTTTATATTTTTAAAAAAATGTAACTAAATTTGTAATTCTTAATATTTTCGGAAGTAACTGTAATTGAATTACATATTTTCTCATTGTAACTGTAACGAATTACAGTTACTCTTTTTTTGTAATTAAATTACGTAACGTTGGTACATGTAATCCGTTACTCCCCAACACTGTATATATTATATATATATATATATATATATATATATATATATATAGATAGATAGATAGATAGATAGATAGATAGATACTCCACAAGTTTTGTTTGAAGATTTATTATTAACATGAACTAACTGGAATCTGTCAACATTTAAATGATTAGAAGGAGTTGATCATTTATACTAACATAGTCCTCTTGTAGCCAAGTTTCTGTGAGACAAAATAAATCAATCTGATTATTAGAAATAAGGGGACAGACCGATAGATCGGAGCAGCAGATCGGAGATGAGCGGCTGAGATCTCGCGAGAGCTGTGCGTAAGTATAATGGAGGCGTTCATGTAATTCAAATCAAACAAGCTAAGGTAAGAACGAACCAATAACTAAAAATAATACAAAGTTAAAGCCCAAACATTTACAACTGTCTTATTTTCTACGAGGGAACAAACTGGACGAAGAGACCGTGACGAGCCTGGAGTGCTACCTGGACGAGTGTTTTGATAGCATCGTGATGGGGAAGGCCCAGAAGCCTACAGCTGCTAGCACACCGTCACTTAAGCGCACGCGTTCTAATTCCACCAGTGCTTCTTCTTCCACTTTATCCCCAGACAGGAACTTCAGCGACATCTTGGAATCCATCGACAAGAAGCTTACCAGCCTTGATGCGCGTCTCGCCTTGGTAGAGGTTCTACACAAGGAGTTTCAGTCCCTCAGGGAGTCGGTGGAGTTTAGCCAAGGCCAGCTAACAGCTATGGCCGCCGAGAACGACGCGCTGAGGGGCAAGGTCACGGAGCTGACCGAAGGGATTATCCAGCTTTCCGGCGAAAATAAGAAAATGAAGGAATCCATTCTGGACATACAGTCGCGAAGTATGAGAGATAATCTCGTCTTTGCAGGCATTCAGGAGCAGCAGGGAGAGATAGCAGAAGAAACGGTCCGGAACTTTCTCCAGCAGAAGCTAAAAATCCCGGCGGATCAGGTAAAAAACATCACTTTTCATCGAGTCCACCGGCTCGGAGGTAAGAAACCCGACAAAACCCGTCCTCGCCCGATCATAGCTAAATTTGAGCATTATAAACAAAAAGAATTCGTTAGAAGTTGCGGCAGGGAACTGAGAGGGACAGACTTTAGTGTTAATGATCAGTTTCCTAAGGAAATCCTAGATCGCAGGCGAGTGCTGTTCCCAATCAGGAAGAAATACATGATGGACGGCGTTAAAGCCACCATATCGGTTGACAGACTTTATATTAATGGACAGTTGTTCAGGGATCAGAAGATCACCCCTTGGCTTTATTAGTTACACCACAGGTGGACTTAAAGCATGTTTCAATGATTTAAAATAAATAAATAAAATAAATAAATAAATAAGACGCACAGATCGGTACACGGTGATAAATTAAATACACGCACAGCTAAAGAGTACGTTGGTATGGTTGGTGTTCACGGTTGGGTACAGAAGGCACGGGCTATGGTTTATCCCTTTACACACTCTCTTACTCTTTGCACTTTTTTATTTTTTTGTGTATTTCTATCTTATCTGTCTGCTTCTTTCCTGAACATCAGTCAATCACAAGCACATCATATGATGCTACCTGGGTCTATGTATGACTATTTTCTCAAGGGCATGCACCTTCTAACTTCTCACTCACATCTATGGCGAATGTAAAGTTTGTGACATGGAATGTGCATGGGGCTGGCACCAGAGAGAAAAAAATGAAGATCATTAACCAGCTTACTAGATTAAAGGCAGATGTTGTATTATTGCAAGAAACCCACAAATCAGCTACAAATGCAAGTGAGCTTAACTCACCTGAGTTCCCTAATGTGTTTGCGGCCTGCTATAACTCTAGACAGAGAGGTGTAGCAATCTTAATCCACAAAAGCGTAAGTTTTAAAATATTAGATAAAACTATAGATCCTGAAGGTAGATACATAATAATTAAAATAGCTATCCATAACCAGAAGCTATGTATTGTCAGTATATATGGTCCAAATGTTGATGACCCCTCTTTTTTCCACCAATTCTTCCTTGCACTTTCAAAACACGGGGATTGTTCACTAATTATAGGAGGTGACTTCAACTTTGGTTTAAATAACGATATAGACAGGTTGAATAAAACAGGGACTCAGCGTAGTTGGCAGTCAGTAAATGTAGTCAAACAATACATGAGTGATTTTGGTCTTTGCGATGCATGGCGTTCTCTTCATCCTATTAGTAAAGAATACACTTTTTTCTCAAATGTTCACCATTCGTACTCTCGTCTGGACTACTTTCTAATAAGTAGCTCACTGCTGTCGGTTGTTTCAGAGACGGTAATTCATCCTATTGCTATCAGTGATCACGCTCCTGTTACTCTCACCTTAATTAATAAAAAAATAACCACACAAAACAAAAGCTGGAGATTTAATACATCACTGCTTAAAGATGAAGAATTTATAAAATTCATTAAAGAACAGTGGGCTTCATACTTAGAATACAATGATCAACCAGGTACATCGGCATCGATATTGTGGGAAGCTGGAACAGCAGTGATGAGAGGTAAAATAATTTCTTTCTCATCTCATAAAAAGAAAAAAGAAAACAAAAAGATTCAGGAATTAGAAGAGAAACTTAAGTTACTAGATTTATCTCAAGAAGAAGGGAAGTTAGGTAAAATCCGTGAAGTAAAATTAGAACTAAACTACTATATTGAAAAGCAAAATAGATTTCTAATACAAAGGCTCCGAATAGAAAATTTTGAACATGGCAATAAGTCAGGAAGCTTTCTAGCTAATCAGCTTAAAATAAATAAGGAGAAAACTACTATATTTGCAGTTACAGATTCAACTGGTAATACAGTAAGTGAACCAGAGTGTATAAATAATACCTTCCGCGATTTCTACAAATCTTTATACACACCACAGATAAATCCATCAGAGAAGGATATTAAGCAATTTCTGGATAAAATTACACTTCCTAAATTATCAGATAACCAAAGAATGACACTGGATTCCCCGCTGACAACAGCTGAAACCCAGGAAGCTCTTAAAAGCATGCCTAATAAAAAGGCTCCAGGTCCAGATGGATTCCCCACTGAGTTTTATAAAGAGTTCTGGAATATTCTAGCCCCAACGTTCCACAGAATGTTGCAGGAAATACAGGAAAAAGGTAGATTTCCAGCTAATATGAACTCTGCCACCATCAGCCTTCTGCTCAAGCCAGACAAAGATCCTGTGTTGCCCACTAGTTATCGTCCCATATCCTTAATTAATGTGGATATTAAGATAATCTGTAAAGCTTTAGCAAAAAGATTAGATAAAGTAACTCCTCTCATAATACATCCAGATCAAACTGGTTTCATCAGAGGAAGGCAGTCATCCACAAATACACGCCGATTACTTAATTTAATTGATTATTCCTACAGTAAAAACATTAAAACCAATATATTGTCTTTAGACGCAGAAAAAGCATTTGATAGAGTAAATTGGAAATTTTTATTCGCTACTCTTCATAAATTCGGTTTTGGCGATTTATTCATAAACTGGTTAAAAATTCTATACAATTCTCCAACAGCCTGTGTCAGGACAAATAATCAAATATCTTCCAGTTTTTGTCTACAGAGGGGCACCAGGCAAGGATGCCCTCTTTCTCCATCACTTTTTGCCATCTTTATAGAACCTCTAGCAGCAACAATCAGACAAACAAAAGCTGTAAAAGGTATAAAATGCATGAAAATAGAGCACAAGATTAGTCTGTACGCGGATGATGTATTACTTTATCTCCAGCATTCAAATAATTCTCTTTTACAAGTAATTAGAATACTAGAATCTTTCTCCAAAGTATCAGATTACTCGTTAAACTGGTCTAAATCTACGGTACTGTCAATTAATTGCTCTCTCGAAAACTCCCTAAATTTACAAATGCAATCAGGAAATATTAAATATTTAGGTATTACTGTGTCGAATAAATTAACAGATTTACTTAAACTTAACCATGCCCCACTTTTAAACAGGATAGAAGAGGACCTTGAAAGATGGAAATCGCTTCCAATCACACTTATGGGTAGGGTAGCTTCAATAAAAATGATGGTCCTACCTAGAATTAATTATTTATTTTCAATGGTCCCCAATAAACCATCATCTGACTGGTTTAAATCTCTAGACTCTGCCATTTCTAGATTTCTTTGGAAAGATAAACCCCCACGTATTAGCTTAAAGACAATACAGAAGACTAAAGACAGGGGAGGATTAGATCTGCCTAACTTCCATAACTATTACTTAGCAAATAGGCTACAATACATCTCTAAATGGATAAAAAATAGTCTTTTAGATGAGCCTTGGTTAGATATAGAACAGGAAATGTGCAATAATATCATGATTTCAGATCTGCCGTTTATAAGCTCAAATATAAAACGGCATACATGCTTCAAATATATCAACATTAGTTCTACTCTGACAGCATGGTGGGAGTTCCTCAAAATGACAAAGTCATCCCTTATCCCATGCAGTCGTACACCTATCTGGAATAACCCTGATATCCTACAAAATAATAAAATGATAAACTTTACATACTGGAAGAATAAAGGTATTAAATATCTGGAACATCTACTTGACGGAACCGAGTTCATCAATTTTGCTAAACTAAATATGCAATATGGCATTAGTAAAAATAAATTCTTGGAATATGAACAACTTAAATCTATAATTAAAAATAAATATAAGCATATTAATGGTGGTTTACAAGTCCCAACTAATATAATAGAGTTCTTAGATTTAACCCCCCCCAAACTACTGTCTAAATCATACAGGACACTAACTAAAATAGATGATTCGATATCTCTTCCTATAATGAAGTGGGAAAAAGATTTATCAGGCACCTTTGAACAAAATTTCTGGGCTCAGACATGTCTAAGAACTTTCAAATTGACTAGAAACACCAACTTACAACTAATACAATACAAAATCCTTCACAGAGTACATTACACAGGACAAAGATTATTCAAGATGGGTCTGGCACAATCTAATATCTGCCCACACTGCATAGGCAATCATCCTGATAATTATTTTCATGCATTATGGTTATGCACACCAGTCCAGAGGTTCTGGACACAGATATGTAAGGACTTATCAAGGTGCTTGAGCTGTAAGATTACACCATCCCCATCAGTTTGCCTGCTCGGTAATTTTGAGGAAAGTCCTCTGAAAAAAGAAATAGTTTACATGGTTTTTACTGCTTTATGCATCGCAAAGAAGACTATCCTCATGAATTGGAAAAGTAAACAAAATCTCAGTATCAATCAGTATAGAGACCTTTTGTTGGATCATATTAATCTAGAGACAGCATCTGCTTCCAAATCTGATTGGTCTTTTTGGGCTCCTCTAATCAATACCATCACTTAGTGGAATAGGGGGCGGTGGGTTGCTTCCTGCAGGGCGCAGTGGCTGGATGGAGGGGCTCCTGGGGCCCTGGGGGCACCTGGAGTAGGGCGCCTGGTGGATCCGGCTCCGGGGTCTGTTGCCCCCATCTGGGAGGAGTTTGGGAGGCCTACGGGTGGCCTACAGCGGCCGCTTGCGGCGCTCTTTGGGAGCTGCGTGTTGACGGACGTGGGTTACTGACCTGGTGGCTGTGCTGCCGCTGGGTGGGGCCGGGGTGGGTCTGGGGGTCTGGGGTCCCTGGGGCGCGCCGCCCTCGGGCGCGGGCCCCGGCGGGGACTCGGGGGTTCCGGTTCCGGGGGGTGTGCCGCTTTTGGTGTGGGCCGGCGCGCGCCCGGGTGTCCGCCCCTGCACGGGGCCTCTGGTGCGCTGGGGGGCCTCGGGGCCCGTTGAGCTGGTAGGGGGGCATGGTCATTAACACCTCTGGGCAGATGCTCTTCTCCTTTATTGGAAAGGCACTCTGCCAGTGGGGGGAGGGGGAAAGGAGGGGGAGTAGGGATCTACCCAGCCTGGATGTCTACTGTCGAATGTATGGTGAGTTGTTTGAACGTTAATGTTGGGGAGGGATTAAATCCACGGGTGGGGGGGGGGGGGTTGGGGGGGGTTGACGTTCTGGTGGGCTTGTGTCCGGCCCCCTGTCCCGGTCCTGGTCCGTGTCGTCTTCCGGTGCGGGTTTCACCTGGGGGGTGGGGTTGGGGTGGCTCGTGCGGGCCGGCTGGCCAGGGTCCCCCCCTCTTATTATTATTATTATTATTATTATTATTATTATTATTATTATTATTATTATTATTATTATTATTATTTATGTATCTATTTATTTATTTATTTATTTATTTAGTTTAAGTAGGCTTGGTGGGTGGGCTGGGGGGGGCTTAGGTGTTGGTCCTGGTGGGTGGTTGGCTGGCGGGCCCTGCGGCCTCTCCCTGGCCCCCGGGCTACGGTGGTGCCGCTGGCGAGGCCCCCTTCTCTAGGTGGGGCTTTCGGGGAGCGGGGGTGCCTATTGGAGTCAGTAGGGGAGCTGGCTCCCTGGGTTGGCTTCCCAGTCATTTGCTCCCCATCCCCGGACTCCTCCCTCTGCCTGCTCCATCACGCCGCCACACATGTAGGTCATGAGGGAGGGGGCGTTACTGGAGGTTGCCACTTTCTGGTGACGCCCCTCTCCCCAATTTTATCATGCATCTTAGACACTTTCACTTCAAACATTTTTCACATCACACACTCATATAGGCCATGGTAGGGGGGGGTGGGGGGAAGACGTCTGGGAGGGGACTTATGTTGTGTGGGCCTCACCTCGGACGGCTCCCTTCACCTCCTCTCCCACTTAGACATTGAGGGCTCTGGGCAGTCACACGGAGGGGGTGCGCTGGCAACAGCTACCTTCCGAAAGGGGGGTGGGCTGTGCCGTGCATCCCCTTCGGCGCTCCCAGTTTTTAAACGCACTTGAGAACAACATGCAACAACACAACATTTGAGCAGGCGTAGGGAGGGTCGGGGTCTTCTGCACACCCCCGTTCTCCGATGGAGGCAAGGAGTCTGGGGCCTGGAGGAGGTGCGGGCCACTGTGTCCGGGGTCTTGGCGGGGGGCTGCGGTGTGCAGTCAGCGGCCTACCAGGTCTGGGGCTGATGCCTCCGCACCCCCCAGGGGACGGGGGGCAGGGATGGCAAGGGTAAGGTGGGGGGAGGGAGTGGGTTTATTAGGTATTTAGGGGGAGGGGTGGGCTCTGGCCGGGTGGCTCGTGCGGGTCGTGTTGGCCCGCCCTCTTGGGGGGGCCCGGTCCGGGGGGCGTCTGGTCGGGGGCCGGGGCCGGGGGTCGGGCACAGGCAGTCGTATAGTCGATTTGGGGTGACCCCCCCCCCCCCTTTGGTCAGTGTTGGATGTGAGTGTTATGTGGGAATGTGTGTACAGCGTCTTTTTTTTTTTTTTTTTTTTTTTTGTGTGTGTGGCGAGTGGGGCACAAGGGAGGGATGGGGTGAATGAGTTTTTTTTTTTTTTTTTTTTTTTTTTTTTTTTTTTTCAGGTATGGGTGTGGTCCGCTCCCTCTCCCAAGAACATCTCAAGTCTCCGATAGGTGCGGAGCCCATCCCCCCACGTCCTGCCCTCCTCCACTTCGTTGGCGGGCGCCTTGGCCCCCTGGCGCGTTAGTTGGCTTCGGGTTCGGGGCGGGTTCCCGGGCGTGCGCCGGCCCGCTCCTGGCGGCCTCTTCGCGGGGCCTGGCCCCCCGGGGGGCGGCCGGGGCCCTCGTCGCGGGGGCGGGGCGCCCCTGGGGCCTCTGGCCCTCAGGGCCCATGGCCGGGTCCACTTCAGCGGGGCTGGCTGCCGGCGGAGCCCACGGGCTCGTCTCCGCGGCTCTTGGGGGCGTCGGCATTGCGGTGGCTGGGGGATTTCCTCGGGGTCGTCTCTGCTCCTTCCTTGGGGGGGGGGTTGCAGATATCCTGTGTCGGCCCCTCCTGGGCGACCTGCTTTAGGGACCCCTTTGGGAGTCCGGGGCTACGGGTCCCCTGACGCCTGCCTCTGTGCTCGGGGAAGGTGGGTCTTTGGTTCTCCACAATCACTATCAAGCTATTTCTGGATAATCTTCACCTAAACTAGTGCACTTTCACATCTCCCACTGGTGCTGGGTCCCAGGTATTAAGTGTTCACTCATATACAGTAATCTTATAATTTATTTATTTATTTATGTTGTGTCACTTTCTTTTTTCAAATATCACATTACACATGTCAGCTTACATAATAATATATATGATTTAGCAATGGCACCTAGGTGTTATTCGAGTGTATCTGTTGCTTTATGTCTGTTGGTTGTGCTGTTCTTTTTGTGTCTCTTTCCAGGTGATGGAGCAGACAGAGGACATTTTATCATTCTCTTCCTTTTATCTCCTCTTTCTTTCACCTCTACTCTTTTTTTTTTTTTTTTTTCTTTTCTTTCACTTTTTGTTCTTCCTTTACTCTCCCATTGTCATGTCCATATAATTTGAAATTCTCCTTGCAGGAATCATAATAAAGCTATTTACAAGCATAAATCAAGTGGAGCACTATGGCGAAAGCTGTTTGCTCCACTTGTAAAAGCAAAATCTGTCGAGCTCCATCTGGCATTGAGATATCAATTCCTATTGCCATAGTGCTAGACAGGACACTGGGAAAAAAAAAAAAAAAAAAAAAAAAAAAAAAAAAAAAAAAAAAAAAAAAAAAAAAAGAAATAATTTATTCAACTAACAATGTTTTTGGAGAGATACCTTTTATTTATTAAACCACATTTAATTGCTTTATTTTTTGTTTCAAATTTAGTCGTATGAATTTTTATGAGATTTTTTTGATTTGCTCCTTTTAGATCAGTTTTTAATCTGTTTAGATTTTGGCTGTGGGAAAGACACTGTCTCAATGGGCCAGTGGGTGGGTAACAGTACAAAAGCTGTAGAGTGTTAAACTACCCCTCTGCTTCCTAGTCTGGACCCTGGGTTTTCAGCATTTTGGAGAACTAATAAATCATGCCGGATTCCTGGAAAGAAGAGCTGCATATTTGTTTATTTGTGTAGTAAAGGTGCCATTGATCTCATTGGTCACATTGGCACAGAAAAATATGGAAAGGTTGTGCAAGTTGACTGAGTTTGTTGTTAGATCAGGGTTTTTCTCAGGGATGCAGAATCAGTGGACCAAGGAATGTCACTTAAGGAGATTGTGCTTGTGCGATAGGATTTCAAAGACACTTCTTGCAAAGACTTGCTTATTCTTTGAGCAACCAAAAACTGATACGCAAGATCAGCTCTACAGTAAAGTATGCATGGGAAGACAAGGAAGATGATAAAAAAATTGGATGAGGAAAAAACTAAAGACTTGAGTGTGCATGTTTGTGAAATAATTCTTTGTGGGACTGCTACTTTCATAAATTTTTAGAAAAGAACAGAATATTTCTTGTCTCAGAATATTTAGGATTTTTGCTTATTTGTTCTGTGTGACTTGAAAAGCAAGCTATAATTGCCACAACTTAATTTTCTAATACAGTTGTTCATTTTTTCACTCTCTCACACACATCTAATTCTCAGCTTTCATACCAACAACAGTAACTTCTTTGAATATTTTTGCTTGCTGTTTATAGGCACGTTCATACAGTTTAAGCCTGGAAAAAGGTTTTAAATTTCCAGGTCATTCCAGTCTTACACTTTGCTTGCAACTGGGCAGGAGCTTAATACCCTTGAAAGAGACTGTTTAGCAACTGTTTAGTAACTCCAGGTACTTCGTTTGGCACTTAGTTTGTCAAATACAAAGACAACAATTTAATAAGCATTACAGTATGGTTTATGGGTTGGGTTTCTGCAATGTTCATCTTCAGAACCAATCTCTGCTCAAAATGGTGATCTGCACCGCAAAATCTACTTTCAGCAGTTATCACCGGTTATTGCAGCCAACCGTAAACTGCAAAAAATATCCTAGTTGCTCCCTCTGCCTTTATTCCCTCGGCTCCTATGGCGGAGGGATGTTTCGTGCAAGCAGGTCTCTTAATAACCCCTGTTTCGTTACTTAGTTTAGAGCTCAAATAAGCGATTTCACTTTCAGAAACATGCCCAAAAAACCCGCAACCAGCGACTCATGAAATTTACAAGCGATTTTAGAAAAAATAATCCCAAAGTCGCATGAAATCAGGAGTCTTATCAACAGTCAGCGCGGGTCTGTTTTGCTACAGTCTCTAGCACTCTTGAAACTACGGAAAGCGCCGAGGGTAAAAAAAACACAATCCGGAGAGCACGGCAGGGAAAAAAACATTAGGATTGGTGTGTGTGTTTCGATGCACGATTAACGGCGAGAAAAAAAATTGACGCCGTTATGGTCTAACAAAGTTAACGCGTTAATAACACGTTAAAACTGACAGCCCTATTAGAAATATAAACCTTCTTTAAGTAAACAGTATCAAAGTGTTTCACAACTGGGTCAAAGGTCCTCTGTTTTTTTGCAAATAAAAATATGGTCACCCTCGCTCAGGGGGAGGAGCTACATGTGATAACCACGACAAACCACTATGGTATGTTTTGTAACAGTGACTAAAAAAAACAGAGGAACCTGAATGAAGTGCGTCCTTCAATTAGTAGACTGAAGGCGAACCAAAAATGAGGGTTACATCTGGACTAGTAACTCTAGACAACCCTGGACATCTGTGACAAAAATGAAATGTTTGTGTCAAGCAAAGGTTTTTAAAGTTACCCAACCAAAGTTTAGGACAATCTATATACTCGCACATGTCATGCAGTTGGTGCAAAGGTCAGTTTGGTTGGTGAGTTTGAATTTCCAGAAGACACATTGACACATCCTCTGAGTATTTTCAGGCATGGTCTAAAATGGTAAAATATTTATTTTTTCCATAACACGAAATTTATAATATGAATACATCAAACTCAATGATAAAAACTGAGCATAATCTTTTTTGATTCTATTTTATTGGGGAGTGCTGAATGACGTCTAGTCAGTAGGAGGTGTTCGAGCGTCTCAGCAGCTGCTATGTCAGTCTTGGAACTAGGTCTTAGCTGGGTTTTTTCTTCATGATCCAGCCATGGGAAACCTCACGGTGACAACAGACCCCCTGCAGAGCGAACCAAATCACAGATCTCTGTTCCAACTACGGCAAATGTATGCATTAAAATGTGCAAGACTGTGTGTAGCATCCACATACGCTCACAAGTAAGTATTGGTCTGGCTCATATCACTTTCCACATGCTCTGCTGCTATCATCTAAGTGTCGACTGCAGGTTTAAACAAGAGCCCAAATGAGAAGGAATTTGGACCTCTGAGGCTACTGTGACATTCAATCTTCATTAAATGCAGGGGCTCTGATTGTTTGTGTGTTTCTGCGCTCGACTGATTGCCTCTTTGGTGAATAGATTTGTCACTCAGCAGGGGAGAGCATGGTAAAAACACACAGACACACCAAACAAAGGCGGGTTCATTTGTGAGGTCATTGGGAGAGAGAGAGAAAAAAGGGAACGAAGAGTGTGCAAGCTGCAGGTTACATATGGCACATACTCAACGGAGGAGTGTTTGGATTTGTATCATGATCTGAAAGGTAGAATGTCTGTGCTGAAACTGAAAGAGTGTGAGAACATGTCACAATATATTTGTAGGTGTGCATGTGAATCTGTCCAAGTCTGTTTTTTAAAGTTGAGTGACAGAATTGTATTGTGGAGTGATGGGAGTAATCGCACAAGGAAAGCCCTGACAGCCAAGAGTCTGTGTCTAAGTCAAAGCCAAAATGAAAAAGAAGCTTCAAAAAGACTCAGGAAGCAATGGAACCATTGGAACCTCGTTTATTTAGGGAGAAAGTTTATATCAGCTGGTTTAGTCCAAACTGATGGCCCGCAAAAAAGGGTTCACATTATCAAGGTATGGCAGAAGAAGCTTGCTAGGATGTGTAAAAGCAGACAGCTCCCTCGTGACCTATGGAATCTTTGTTGTATGTTTTTGCAAAACATAATGTTGGCACCGGCTATAGATGTAAATTTAAACTTCTGAATGTTCCAGTGAGCCTTGTTGGAACCATGACAGAAATAACATGATTTCACTATAAGCCAAGCATGATCAGCTACTCCTTGATAGATTTCTGACCGAAGAGTCACAAATAATAATCTAAACAGCTTTGAAAAAAGCCAAGGATCGCTAACATAATTCAGAAATAAGTAGGTCGTTTTTGCACGAAACAAATAATATACACTCACACATCATGGTTTCTATGCATGGTCACCACTCAAGACTACACTACAAATGAAAAGTCAAGGTGAAACTAAATTAATTGCTTGGAGAATGTGGTCGTGTGAGATGAGGCCAAAGCTAAAGTCTTTGCTTTGTTTGAAGGTGAAATGGCTTTTCTCATCATCCCCAAAACACCATTATGAACAGTGAAGTTTAGTGGTTAGAACATAATGGTATGGGGCTGATTTTAAGCATATGGTTCTCGCAGACTACCTTTAAAGGGCCCAAATCATGCGAAACCAAGGTTTTTGAGCTTGTAGCTATGTTATATTGTGATTCCTTCATCAAAATCATGCCGAAAGTGGTCTTTTGCTCGATGTACTGCATGCATGCCTGAGTAATCCTCGTGAATTCTGCTCTCTGAGCTGCGGCCCCTCCCTGTCCTGGAAAACAAGCAGCCATGACCGGGTTCTACATAGCGGTCATTACCCGCCCCCTCCAGGAAGTACCTAACTTGACTGTGCCGCCCCTGCTCAGTCAACAACACGGCCAACAAGCAGTGATGTGACACAAAGCGCTATCATTTCTGCTCAAAGTTGAGACGAAGTGGCTCTTTTAGCACCTAATCTGCACGGCAACTGCTCTTTTTAAATACAGTGCCGCTGCGGCTCTAGGGTGACCCCACATGGGGAGAGGTGGCAACACAATGCAAGTAAGAGTCTTTCTTCTGGGTTGGAAAAATAGCACCAGAAAACAATATTTCATAACAAATTAATATTATGTAGAGCCAAGACAATATTTCATATGCCTGCAGCTGACTGAACGACTTAAAAAGCATGATATATAGCCTTTAACTGAAGGAATGGATAAAAAAGAAATTTACAGAGACATTCTTGATAAGAATCTGAAGATAAAATGAGGATTTATTTCTGAGCAAGAAAATCATCACAAATACAACATTAAGGAAACTATGAGTTGGTTTCAGTAAAAGAAAAGAAAACTGTAAGAATAACTGAATCAATTAACTTGAACCAAATTAAACCTAGGGAAGAAAGTGAAGATCAGAGTGCAGAGAAGAAGCCCCCAGAACCTTCATGGTTGGAAATTGTTTGATAAAACAAATCAAAATCATACCCGCGTAAAGCATGTGACTATTTTCTCCATAAAAGAGCTATCTTGATGCTGCCATCACCACAAAAGGGGCTTTTCTGCTGCCAGGTATTAAATAAACTTCAGTTTGTGCTCTCAATACTTATTCCTAGTGCCATTGCAATTTATTACATAGAACTTATTACATATTCTTATTTGTTTTCATTGCTGATTTGTGTGGGATACTTCACTTGTTACCAACAAGACGTGTATTAATTATGTATTATGGAAATGTGTTATGTGCTAAAGTAGCAGGGCTTCCTTACATGTTTTGTCACACTCTTGAAAATTCCTCTGTATATCTCTTGTTTACAGGACAGAAAGTCAGCTTTTTTGGAATGCCATGAAGTGTAAAGGTAAAAAAGTGATGCTATTTTGAAGGTGCACAGTTTGCAAGCTAAGCAGCCAAAGCAGCAGATATTTTAAGCAGCAGAGTGCTGGTGAGCCAACCAAGCCAACATTTTTGGCTAATTAAACAATTAATGTTACCTTGTTATACTCCCAAAATAAAATTTTATTAAGAAACAGGTGACTAATAAAAAAAAAGTATTTTCAGCTGTGTCTCACCTGTTTTGCCTCACTCTCTGTATGTGTCTGTTTGTTTCAAAATGTTTTAGACAACATTACTATAGCTGAAATCAATGTATTGATATAAGTACAACAATGAGTTAACTGTTTATTTTCCGTTTGAAATTAAATATTTTTCATAATATTGCATATATATGCAAATATTATGTTTTAAATATATTTGGAACATTTTTTGTGTCAGTAGAGGGGGAAAAAGGAAAAGTCATCATAGATGCCATAACACTGAAGTATCAGTGACAAGAAGGGTTAATAAATGTTTAAGGAATATGATGCTAAAAATATGATGCTAAATATGATGCTTTGTTATGTCATACAAATATAGTATGAAAAAGAAAAAAGAGAAAATGTAATCCATAAAAACAGACATAAACACTTGACTTAATGCTAACACTGTTGAAAAATAGCCAAGACTTTGGAATAATGAAAAGGGTACAAGTGTGATTACGTCATGTGAGTCTTCCAAGAAAGTTTACAAATAATACTGGCTCGAAGGGATGTCTCTGATTACCCTCCTCCCAAAGGCAGGGATTACCCATACTGACCACAAAATTCAAATAATCACTAAGACATTATGCATCCACTCATTTGGCTTCAAAGTCAACCCTTGGGATTTGGGCTCCCTTAAATCCTCACATGGTCTCATCCTTTTGCAAATAAAATCACTGACATAGGAGCACAAAGTAAGAGAAGGGACAGTGTACAGGCCAGCGTCTTCATCTAACCAGACCAAATGAATTCCATAACAGGGTCAGGATGAAGAGAAAGGAAGGATTCAGAAGAAGGTTTCGAAAAGGAGGAGAGAGGGTCAGAGCTATGTGGATTGATGTGAGAGTAAAAGCTTGATGCATTATCAGGAAAAGACACAGGGAGGTGCTCAGAGGTTGTAAAACAAGAAGCAAATACAGGAACCTCTTAGACCAAAGTCCAAACAGATAGTCTTACTTTCATATCTACCTGACAAGAATGGAGCTGTAAAATCTTGTGTTTATTTATTTGATGTATTCTTTTTTTACTTTCTGGTGCTTATTCAAAAAGAGAGTAATTTCTGCCCCCTATGGTAATTAATTTAATTCAACTTCATTTTCTTCTTGAATGCAACCCCTAACATGAGTTCAGTTAAATAAAATATATTTTTTTTATCTGATTGAATTTGTTTATTCAATGACTTTGTGCGCTTGTGTTAAATTTCAAATGTTGGAATCAACACAGGAAGCTGGTTATAAATGTCTACATTCGATAAAGCCGAAGTAAATTCATGACAGTCACAGTTAATACTCTACATGCCTCCTCATTTGCAACACTAATTTGTTTCACATATTATCTTCCCGATGATGGTATTCCAGACGAGTCAAAAGGCAGACATGTCAATAAGTAGTGTTTGTTCCCTCATCGGCTCGCTAAGAACTTTTGAAAAAGCCCTTTCTTATGGAAATATGTAAGATTATCTCCAACATTTGAGGCCGGTTGGGTAAAAAAAAAGCAGGAAGGATTTTAGAAGGACAAAAGAGGTTGAGCTAAAGAGGGCCACAGATGAGAACACTAGCAAGAGGATAAGAAGAGGTAGACTGGAATGAAAGAAAAGGAAAGGAAGAGGGCAGAGAAAAGTTGAACCCTTTACTGAAGGCCTCATATCATGACATTCTCAATATTTACCTCCATGGATACTGAGAGGCCTCCGTCTTTATATTCTACTTTTTAATCCTTTTACTCCTCTGCTGTTTGTCGGCTATTATTCAACTGGATCTTATCACCATTCATCCTCTTCCCCTGATATTTTCTCTAGAAACCCCTCACTTGCCTTTATTTCACCACTTACACGCTTGTTTTTCATTGAAGGTATCGTAGTGAAAGGTTTGATGTAAGGCTTTTAATTGGGTATTTCTCCCAGCATTTGCTTTCAAGTTAAGTCTTTTCAAACCCTCATAGTGCTAGGTTTTATATTTATAGCTTCTTCCCTTGTGTATTCTCCTGGAGTGATTAATGAGGAGGGTGCTGCTTCAGACTGATTCTTCAAGGCTTTCATCCCAGCTGACCTCTTTCTGCATAAGCAGTCCTCTGCTGCTTCTCCTCCCATCTCATTTGTCCTTTTCTGATGCCCTACTCCAACTGTCTCCACCTGTCTCTTGCCTGGGAATTGGATGGTCTTTGTCTTCACCACTTCCCTCTAGTCTATTTCTGCTTTTGATCTGCTCCTCGTTGTAGTTTTGTGTCTTTACTGTCACTGACAGGTCTCCTGCTTTTAGTAGCTGTGATAAGAAACAACAGATTCACTAGAAACGCCTTGTCAAGATTAGAAAGTGCCTTCTTAAAGATAGCACAATCTTGGTTTTATTGGTTTCACATAGGGATCTGTTCCAGATCTATTTGTCACCATTAGCAAGCACTATAAAAAAATCTGAAATTAAAATGACATTCAATTTTGGAATCTTCTTTGCTGGAGCAAAACGCTTTGTTAAACTGAATATGTTTTAGCCACCTTGCTACTAGCATGCTGAACATCTGATAAGCTAGGAGAAGTTGTAGTAAAGTGGTTTATGATGATGACATATTTGGTAAGCTCCATTTTTTAAATAACTGGTTCGCATTTAGTTTTTTGGGAGACAGTTTTCATGATCATGTGCCTACAGACACACCTCTGAAAGCTCTCACAAGTCCATACAGGACCTTTGATGTTGTTTTTATGCCTGCACATGTAATAACACAAAGCTGAACTCGTGGCTTGAACAGGTGTGTGTTGAACTTGCACCCAAAGTGAAAAGATATCAATCGGTTAGCAACTGATGAGGAACCATTAACAATGTGGCAGCTGTACCGTATTTTTCAGACTATAAGTCACACTTTTTTTCATAGTTTGTCCGATCCTGTGACTTATATTTGGGTTATAATATAACATTTCAGCGTAACGGCCCATTACGCTGAAATGCGCTGGATAAAACCTTGCTGGTGTCACGATTCGGTTCTGGTAGATGTTGTTATTTTGGTTATGTTGACTTTCCTGCCTTAGGGTTTATTTCTGTTTCTTGTTTTGTATTGTGTTGGATTCATGTTTAGCCTGTTTACTGTTTTAGTTATCTGGTTTCCTTTATTAGTTTTTATTATAGCTTGTGTTCTGTTCAGTCTTAGCTTTGTTTTCTATCTTGGGTTTGGTCTTTATGGTTATTTTGGCTCTGTAGTTGTCCATCTTAGTTTCTGGCCCATCAGCCTCTCAGTCACTACTCTGTCACTTCCTTTCCCCTGATTAGCTCCACCCATTCCAGTAATTAGTTTCACTCCATTCACCTGATCACTCCCTTACTTATACCTGCCTCTGCCCCCTGCAATCTGCCACATCATTGTTTGTTTTTTCCATGTCCATGGGTGAGTTTTGTCCAGCAGTTCCTGTTCCCTGTTATATGTATCTCCTGCTTGATTTGATTGCCTGCCTTTTTGCCTTGGACTGTTTATTTACCACTAGCTTTGTTTTTGTCCTGCCCTTCATTTTTGCATGCCTGTTTTTCTTGGTTCCTGCTCACACCTGTGTTTGGAAATAAACCTTCTTTAAAACGTACCTCTTGTTTGGTTGAATACTGGGTCCTCTGTCTCCGGTTCGTGACAGCTTATTGGAGTTGCTAATTTACTCCATTCATCCTCCCAGGTATGTTCCACGTTATTCAGCCGGTTGTGGATGCAGCTGTGTAATTTAATAAATTGGCTTACTACATTAAATGTCAGTTTTTAGTATTGGATTGTGTGAAATAAATGCGTATAGTCCGGTGCAATTTATGTTTTTTTCCTCTTCATGACGTATTTTTTGACTGATGCAACTTATATTCTGGAGGGACTTACAGTCCAAAAAAATACGGTATCTAAATTTGCTATGACCACGAAAAACCGCATATATTTCCTCCTTCTACTTTGTCAACCAAAAACCCATGGAGAAAATTCCTAGTTTGTGTTGCGTTTGGGCCGCGACCAACCAGTGGAGAAAAATACCAGATACCTTTAGAAAAGATTTCTGCTGAGAAAAGATCAAGCATTATTTTAGTTGATCAGTAATAAGTCATCCCCTACATCATCGCCCAGCTGCATGACATTTTAGTCTTTCCATTTTTGACCACATTCCTAAAAATTCCCATAATTTTGCAGCTATGAGACTCAACAACACAGAAGCAGTCCACTGTTTGTATTTATCTTGACATTATCACTAGAAGCTAAGCTTAGCAATGTGAAGTGTTAATGCAGTGACAGGGCTCAACTTCTGCTTGGAGGTGGATGACATTTATTTTGACCTCTTTCAAAAAAAAAGAAGAAAATGCAACCAACCGGTTACTGTGTAAGTACTGATACACTTCAGAACTTTTTAGATTGTTCATTATCCATCCGTAGAGATGGAGTTGATAAAGAAGCTAAGTATGCTTATACACACTGTCTGAGTCATTTTGTTCATGTCATCTACTCTTATTGAAAAATGAAGATTGATTATTTCATTTAAATTAATTTAAAGGTTTTTATTTTAATCCATATTTGCTCTGTGACAAATTGTTTATATATGTAAAAAGGCTAGTCCTGTAATTCACGCAGAGCATCATGGTTTTTGATAGATTAATTTAAATAGGACGAATTCACAACATATGGCACCTTAAGGCACTTTTCATGGAATACTGATCTATTTTATACACAAAATTATTATTATTATTATTTTTTTTTCTCCTCCCCAGTGTCCTGTCTAGCAATGTGGCAATAGGAATTGAGGTCTCAATGCCAGATAGAGCTCGACAGATTTTGCTTTTACAAGTGGACCGAACAGCTTTCGCCATAGTGCTCCACTTGATTTATGCTTGTAAATAGCTTTATTGTGATTCCTGCAAGGAGAATTTCAAATTATATGGACATGACAATGGGAGAGTAAAGGAAGAACAAGAAGTGAAAGAGAAAGAAGAGAAAAAAAAAGAGTAGAGGTGAAAGAAAGAGGAGATAAAAGGGAGAGAATGATAAAACCTTCTCCGTCTGCTCCGTCACCTGGAAAGAGAGATGCAAAAAGAACAGCACAACCAACAGACATAAAGCAACAAATACAATCGAATAACACCTAGATGCCATTGCTAAATCATATATATTATTATGTAAGCTGACATGTGTAATGTGATACTTGAAAAAAGAAAGTGAAAGAACATAAATAAATAAATTATAAGATTACTGTATATAAGTGAACACTTAATACCTGGGACCCAGCACCTGTGGGAGTTTGTGAGAGTGCACTAGTTTAGGTGAAAATTTTCCAAAAGGAAATAGCTTGATAGTGGTTGTGGAGAGCCAAAGGCCCGCCTTCCCCGAGCACAGAGGCAGGAGTCAGGGGACCCATAACCCCGGACTCCCAAAGGGGCCCCTAAAGCAGGTCGCCCAGGAGGGGCCGACACAGGATATCTGCAACCCCCCCCCCCCCCCCCAAGGAAGGAGCAGAGATGACCCCGAGGAAATCCCCCAGCCACCGCAATGCCGACGCTCTCACGAGCCGCGGGGACGAGCCTGTGGGCTGCGCCGGCAGCCAGCCCCGCGACGGGGGCCCCGGCCGCCCCCCGGGGGGCCAGGCCCCGCGAAGAGGCCGCTGGGAGTGGGCCGGCGCACGCCCGGGAACCCGCCCCAAACCCGAAGCCAACCAATGCGCCAGAGGGCCAAGGCGCCCGCCAACGAAGTGGAGGAGGGCAGGACGTGAGGGGATGGGCTCCGCACCTAGCGGAGACTTGAGATGTTTTTGTGAGAGGGAGCGGACCACACCCATACCTGGGGAGAAAAAAAAAAAAAAAAAAAAAAATGGAAAACTCATTCACACCATCCCTCCCTTGTGCCCCACTCACCACACACAGATTAAAAAAAAAAAAAAAAAAAAAAAAAAAAAAAGGACGCTGTACACACATTCCCACATAACACTCGCATCCAACACTGACCAAAGGGGGGGGGTCACCCCAAATCGACTATACGACTGCTTGTGCCCGACCCCGGCCCCAGACCAGACGCCCCCCGGACCGGCCCCCCCAAAGAGGGCGGGCCAACACGACCCGCACGAGCCACCCAGCCAGAGCCCCCCTCACCCCCTAAATACCTAATAAACCCCCTCCCTCCCCCACCTTACCCTTGCCATCCCTGCCCCCCGCCCCTCCTGGGGGGAGCGGAGGCATCAGCCCCAGACCTGGCAAGCCGCTGACTACGCACCGAAGCCCCCCGCCAAGACCCCGGACACAGTGGCCCGCACCTCCTCCAGGCCCCAGACTCCTTGCCGCCATCGGAGAACGGGGGTGTGCAGAAGACCCCGATCCTCCCTACGCCCGCTCAGATGTTGTGTTGTTGCATGTTGTTCTCAAGTGCGTTTAAAAACTGGGAGCGCTGAAGGGGATGCACGGCACAGCCCACCCCCCTTCCGGAAGGAAGCTGTTGCCAGCGCCCCCTCTCCGGGCGACTGCCCAGAACCCTCAATGTCTAAGTGGGAGAGGAGGTGAAGGGAGCCGTCCGAGGTGAGGCTCACACAACATAAGCCCCCCCCAGACGTCTTCCCCCCACCCCCCCCTACCATGGCCTATATGAGTGTGCGATGTGAAAATGTTTGAAGTGAAGGTGTCTAAGATGCATGATAAAATTGGGGAGAGGGGCGTCACCAGAAAGTGGCAACCTCCAGTAACGCCCCCTCCCCCAGGACCTACATGTGTGGAGGCGTGATGGAGCAGGCAGAGGGAGGAGTCCGGGGATGGGGAGCAAATGACTGGGAAGCTATCCCAGGGAGCCAGCTCCCCTACTGACTCCAATAGGCACCCCCGCTCCCCGAACGCCCTGCCCAGAGAAGGGGGCCTCGCCAGCGGCACCACCGTAGCCCGGGGGCCGGGGAGAGGCCGCAGGGCCCGCCAGCCAACCACCCACCAGGACCAACACCTCAACCCCCCCCAGCCCACCCACCAAGCCTAGTGGCTTCCCCCCCCCCCAAAAAAAAACTAACTAAATAAATAAATAAATAATAATAATAATAATAATAACAATAATAATAATAATAATAATAATAATAATAATAAATAAATAAGAGGGGGGGACCCTGGCCAGACGGCCCGCACGAGCCACCCCAAACCCCACCCCCCAAGCGAAACTCGCACCGGAAGACGACACGGACCAGGACCGGGACAGGGGGCCGGACACAAGCCCACCAGAACGTCCACCCCCCCCCCCCCCCCCCCCCCTTAGATTTAATCCCTCCCCAACACTAACGTTCAAACAACTCACCATATATTCGACAGTAGACATCCATATACACAAAATTATTTAATGAAATCAATCCAGTCAAATAGACAGATTCACTTTTAATTACATACAGTTCGATCCCAGTAATAATAAAAAACAGTCCAATTCAGTTTAGCAGGACAAATGAAAGGTTTTATGAAAGTTCAGCCAATTGCATAAAGTCACTGACTCTGCAACAACTCCTCCTCCTGAGCAAGCATGTGGTGACAATAAAAAAAGAACAACTCCCCTTAAACAGGAAGAGACCTCGAGCAGAACCCGGCTCATTGTGACAGCCATCTGCTGCGATCGACTGGGGGTTTCAGAAGACAGAGCAGTTACACAAAAAACACAGAAGTACTGGTCCGGTGGTTCATCCTTTGTTGAAGGCTGAAAGTCACCAGTAGTTATTTTAATAGCTTGGTACTGGCAAAGCAGAGCTAAATAGATCTGAGCCTGCAGTAAACCAGAAAGCCACACAGGGAGGTTTCCCACTTTATTTTGTTTCCAGGAAAGTTTAAATTTATGTTTTTTTAATGTTTTAATTCTATGTTTTTTACATAAATGTGTTTTATGTCAGTGTGTATCCTATGGAAGAAGATGAGGTTTCTCTCCTGGGCAGGGGTGCAACAGAGGCGTGAGAGGGACATCAATAAACGGCTTTCATGGCCAAACCTTTCAAGTTCACTGAAAGTTTTGTTGCACAGAGGCCAAGCAGTAAATTCGCCAAAGGAAGAAACTGACCGACACCTGACGCAGACATTAGTGACCCTGGAAGAGAGCTAGAGCTGGGAGAGCGCAACATCCTCATAGATTTCCCTAAACCAGAAGAGCAGTTTGACTTTTCAGAGCTGCAGCTAATGGATGTCAGAGAGGTCCTCCCCAAGGCTAGGACAGGATCTGCTCCGGGACATAGTTGTACTTCATATAATGTGCACAAATATTTTCCCAAACTCCAACTGAGTCTGTGTAAAATGACATTTCTTCTGGAGAAATGGGAAGATCGTATGACAATGTACGTTTCGCTGAAGGGGGTCTGGATCCCACAGGAGGAAAACTCCACCCAGAAAGACCATGTCTGTATCATCACCCTGCTGTGAGAAAAGGAAAAGGCCTTCTTCAGTGCAATTTCCAAGAGGCTGTGCACTTACTAAATAAAGAACACTTATATGAACACTTTAGCGGCATTTCAGGAATGCCAGGCTGTGTGGAGCATACTAGTGTGGTGACACGGCTAATTCGGGATGCCAGAGAGAACAAAGGCCACCTGTTAGTGTTGACCTGGCAGATTCATTTGGCTCCATTCAACACAAGTTAGTCCAGCTCACTCTGATAAAACATCATGTTCCTCATAGGTGTAGAGATTTGAGATATGCTGACTACTTCTACAAGTAAAACATCAGGATAATGGTCTCTTCTGGAGCTACTACATGAAGATGTCCAATACTGGAAATTGGCATCACCACAAGGTGCGCTATCTCTGTGAAACTGTTCACCCTGACCATGAATATCTTCACCAAGACATGACTTTAGTTACCAAAATGCCCGAGTAGCACCATACTTAAAGGAGCATAAGTGAAATTTCACCAATGCAGCAGTGGCATTTCATGGGCAGGGAGGGGCTAAGCCCTGAGAGGCAGCTGTTCACATGGACGTACATGCACACACAGCTTTGTAAACAAAAGACTGGAGAACAACGCATAGATGGCGTGTGACGTCATATCATATTCCATCTAAGAAGATACCTTTAGCTCTTCACAAAACTATTATTTAGTTCTATCTAAAATAGTGAAGTTTCACTTATTGCTCCTTTAAGGTTTCTTATATGCGCAAATAAAAGTTTAAGTTTTGCAAATAACCTTTTCAGTTTGTGTGAAAAATTAGTGATTAGAAAAACCTGTCTATATATTTCATTACAATTTTAAAAGGTTTGTTCACAAATAGCTTTTGTGACTGTAACACATTTCCCTCCGTAAGTGTTTGTGTTGCGGTGGGTGTGAATATTTCCCAAAAGAAGCAACAATATGAAGCCTTTGTATAGTTGTTTTGTAAGAATTGCATGAAAGAAAATCCTACATTGCTGGATTGCAGGTGGCAGTGGATGAATGAAAGTTTTGTAGATTCTCTATTTTTCACCTAAGTTGAACAGAATCCGCTGGATTCAGCAAAATTAAGTTACTTTCAAATAAAGGTTGTGTCCAAAGTTCATAGCACGGATAGCTGGAAGAGTTCTCTTTGTATAAATTTAAACATGTGATTACAGGTCCCTTAGTGAAAGGATGAATTTAACTTAATATTTGTTGTAAATATTTTTGATTGACTACATATTTTGTGAAAGACCACCAACAGACAATAAACAGCTGAAGATGCAACATACATTAATCCTGAAGCTAAATGGATTGTTCTTAGTAAACCCAAACCCACTGGGCAGATTGTTTTGAAGGCACAAAGGTAATCCCTTTAAATTAAAAGAGTGTCATTTTCTTTCTTTAGGGGGTTAAACGTGATAATCCCTTAAAAGTAGCCTGCTGTTTTTCTTTTACTCCCTGTTCAATTTAAGAATTGTACTGTAATCTGCTTTTAGTTTGCAGTAAGATTTTCATGCAGTCAACGTAAGCACACCTGGGAGTTTCTAAAAGATGGATGGATTGAATTTAAGGGGCTTAAGAAAAAAGTATTTTTTAATGAATAGAAATACCGAAAATAAAAATGCATATGAAGGAAATTGGGATTTTATGGAAATACCCCCCAAAACAGGTTAAAATCAAAGACAAAGAATGCATTATAAGTAATAAGAAATTACAGGAAATAGGAAAACCATATGGATACAAAGAGAAATAAAAAAAGAAGCATGTGTGAACCAACATACCAAACCACACAGGATATTAAGCTGGTGGTCAGCAGGATGAGAGGATTTTTATGGAGAGCTGAAGTGGCTAAACAAGACGTGCTCACACATCCATACAAACCTTAGGAAACCAAATCTCCCACTAGGAGCCAAAGTGGTTTTAACCTCTGACTTGGTGACCTCGTCTAAGTTACTTTGCAGAAGGCTTAGTTGCTGCAGAACCATCGGATACTTGTGGTAAAGTTGTAGCAGGGGAGTGATTATGTGTTGTCGAGCCCTCTGGTTGAATCAAGTGTGGTTGTTGTAAACATTTTACAATACATGCATCACATGTTTTACTGTATTTATATTATGGCTGTTCTGGGACTAATCTCATCTTGTCTATTTTGGCTTTGTCCTGTGTGAGGCGTACAATGCAGTCTGTCGTTCATGAAAACAGCCTGTTAAATATATGTGCATCTTATGAAAGTTAAAACTCTTCTTTTGCTCATTTCTCTAATGAAACAACATGGGTTAGTAAACTGTAAAAAAAACATGATGAAGTGTTCAACTTTATCCTGGCTTCTGCCCACATTTTGGACTTTTTAGCTTATTTGAAAGAATGTAAACTGTACTATAAACAAAATACACTTTCAGGACATGATTGTAACAATATTGCTGATTCTAACACAGGTTTATGTCCAAATACTCAAACTGGGACTGCTTAATGAAAGCACAATTTGTCATAGAAAGATAAGAGTGGACTGAAAAGCTCCTTGTAGAAATATTCACAGTTCTAAAACCTTTATTGCATTTTGTCCCATTACGACCAGAGAGTAATCGCATTTTCTTTGGAAATTTTATTTCCGAATAAATACATTTTATTCAATTGACTAACACAATTCAGATTGGAATTTTAAAGTGGAAGGCTATTGATACATGTATGTTTTGAAAATATTTTCCAAATTCAAAAGGGAGAAATGTGAGGTGCATTAGTATTCAGCCCCTGTTTTACTCAGATATCCCTTGATGAAATCCAGTGCAACTTTCAGACGTCACCTAGTTACAAATAGAGTAAAAAGCATTTGATTTAATTTCAGTATCAAACCAGCTATTCTGTTTGTTAGGGTGATAGATTATTATTATTACTTTTAGAAAACAGTAGAAAATAACCATGACCAAGGAACACAGGTAAGGGATAAAGTTTTGGAGAACTTTAAAGCAGACTTACGTTATAAGACTAAGTTAAAACTTTGAACATCTCACACGGCACTGCTAAGTTCACTGTCCGGAAATGGAAAGAGTGTGACAAAACTCACTAAAACATGCCAGTCTACCTAAGGAAGAAAGCCATTGTTGAAAGAAAACCTGTCTGGAGGAGGCAATATAGGGAACTCTTGTATTTTGCAGGTCTTCTGGTCAGATGAGAAATGGCCTACATGCAAAATTCATATATGGCGGAAAACTAAATAGACATCACCCAGAAAACATCTTCTCTGTAATATAACATTGGGATGGCAATATCATACTTGTGGCGATGCATGTTTTCATCAGGGATAGGGTCAGAATTGGTGCTAAGATGGATGGAGCTAAATATACAGTAGTTGTGGGGGAAAAGGCTTCAATAGAGTTGAAACTGGACTAAAGTTTCACCTTCCAGCAGAACATTGGCCCTAAATATTCCGCCAGAGCGAAATAGTTTGAATCAAAATATTACCATTTGTTAAAATGGCCCAGTCAAGGTCCAAATCTAAATCCAGTTCAGGATCTCTAGCTTTAACCCCCCTCCCCCCACACCATCCACCCACCCATTCACAGACATTCTCTATTTAATATAACAGAACTTAATTGCCTGTAGCTGTCCAAGGATGGAAGACACATATCCCAGAAGACTTGCAACTGTAGATTGTCGCAAAAATGTTTCTTCAAAGTAATTTGAAATGTTCTATTAAATCCACATAAATGCCTTAAGGTTTCTGGTTTTTATGTCGCAATGAGGGAAAAAGTTAAAAACCATATACATTTCCAAGGGACAAGAACATAATCATTTTGTCATTCCTGTTGCAAATGATCAAATACTGGTATACATATAATTTTAAACTTGTGTGTTATTTAAACCTTCCTCATTTGAATAAATATCCTATGAGCATGTAGAATTTTCATTTCTCATTGACGTAGATTTCAGTACATTGGCAACAGGAACAGAAGGGTTAAGGGTAAACCAGAGTGGTTTCAGTAAATCCTCTGGAGACGGAGCCCTTCACCTCTGCCTGATTTTTTTCCATTGCGCCGTCTTTCTCTGTGTGCCCGCACAGAGATTGATTTTCTCTGCTCTTTGCAAAGCACACACTGATTAACACTTACGTTGCAGTTCATAAATGTTCACATTTCATCACAGCTGAGCCGAGCTTTACTCCGTTTAGAAATCAACTATTTCGAGCGTAAAAATAAATATGACAACAATATTGCAACCAATAAACCAAATGTTTGTCACCTACATATTGACGTTTTTAGGAACAGGCAGGAAAAAAAGACTTTTATACCCTAAGAAAATTCTCTATAAACCAAAACTAAAAGAGTGAACAAAGTGAATGAAAAGTTTATGTTTAAAATCTTTTGTCTGGTATTCTGTTTTATTATAAGACTTTTATGACTGTTGTGTGATTAAGCCGAGGATACAAATGTTTCCTTGGATTAGAAGGAACAGAAGTTTGAAGCACGTTGACATATGTGCTGCAGCCATGAAATTTACCACAGATGTTCTTGAGGGCCGACATGTGAGAGTGCAAATGTCAGAAGCATGCATTCCTGACATCTTCTTCTAAATTTATGTGTATGTTGTTAGGAGTCATTTCTTACTTTCGTAATGAACTGCGGTGCTTCTATTTACTTGTTAAAAATGCAAATGAATCCAGATGTGTTTTTACACAACACAAACACAGTTATTATTTCTTGACCACATTCCATTATTCATAAAGAACATTTCAAGCATTCATTGTTAGAAATGACTTTTACTATTGCAGTTGGTATTAATCTTTAATATGACCAAATATAAAAAAAAAAACAAGACCAAATCTTTGGTAACAATGATGACAAAAGTTTTTGTATGTTTTTATCTATTTGAAACGGTGGGGGTAAACAGTGTTTAAAGTTTGCCATGGCAACTTTCCCCATTGTGTGATGTTTGCTGATTCCAGTATACTCTGTGCCCAAGTGCTTTGGGAAAAGAAAGAGAAAAGGGGGTTAAAAGAAGAGAAACGTGTTGGTAGGTATTTGAGGGGATTAGCTGCTTTGGCCAAGGCTAATCTGTGAGTCCCCAGGGAGTCTGTGGAGCCAACCACTGGACTGCATTTGTCGAATGAGTTGTATAAACTAAATGTGTGTGTATGTGCAGCCTCCAAACCCACCTTGCTCCATTGACTTATAACCGGAGAGTTAAATATCATCTGTATGGATGAGTGCTTTCATTTGTATGTAATTTTGGGCAGGTGTGCCTCATTTTCAGGGTCAACAACAGTGTGTCTGCCTTGTTAGACACAGCATGCTGGCGTTGTTGGTAGCATAAAATAACATTTGATTATTGAATAATAGTGTAGTTCTGTTTCTTGGAAGACTTTTAGTCACTTTTTCACTCAAATATTTAATCAGGTTAGAGAGGGGGGAAGATTACTCTTTAGCAACTTGTGTTCACCCTGATGAGTAGGTTTGTGTGTGCAGATATCACTATTAAACATAACGGGATGTTTTCATGGTCAAATAGCTGTTAAAACATTGTTGTATGGTATCATTTTAAATGATAAAACTGGCTTACGTGTTGCAGAAAAGGCTTACATTGTCCCCTTATTTGCCACTTTGACTGTACATGAAGATGGCACCAGCAGAAGAGAAAACCATTGTAAAAAGGGTTCTCCAGAAAGATATAGCATAATTCAGGCAATGAATATAATAATAATAATACTGACCAAAGCGCTAATCTGGGGTTAGGCTTGAAGTTGCAAATAAGTGGTCATGTCACTAAGTATTCATACAGGAACACAAATAAATAAGGTATACAATCATACTTTGAGGCTTGAGCACACACTGGACACATAATTGTTGCCTTATATTAATATGAAGGTTTATTAGATCCTGGATATGTGATACATGTAAATTCATTATATGGTCAGAATTAATAGCATCAAATCTTATCAACATGATAGAACTACTAAACACCACTCAACAACTACACAATTGTTTTAGAAAAACAAGTGAGTGCAGACACCATGAATTGCACCCTATAAAGCTTCATATTAACACATAAACCACATCTTCCTTTTAATTGATACCATCTTAATATTTGTTGCTTGGAGCTCTGTTATAGCACTCGGGGAATTTTAATAAGTACAACATGTTCAAAGAAGCCTGTGGTCATACTTGCCGTGCTTGTTCACATATGCAGCCACCACCTGCCTGATCAGATGAGAGCAGTCTTGATGTTTATCTGTATGAAGCCATGGTTAAAAGGGTTCCCTGGTACCTTAAAGTGATACACTGATTGTAAGGCGGCTGGAATAGAATGAGCAATTACTTTTTGATAATAAGCCGGGGAAGGCCCACCAACATGAGACGAAACCAATTGAAATATAAAAAGTAGACATTCTTAAGAAAACATATCTTAATTACAAATGATAAAGACTAGCTCAAATTAGGAAGACACATCAAAGCATGTACGATAAAATGAGACTTGAGTAAATTAGGAAAAATAACCAAACCCTAAAGAAAGGAAATTTATTTTCCAACCCAGAACAAAAGAACTCGCTGAATATAACAAGATTATAACTGTGATGTTATAATCCAAGTGCGAATAGCAGTGTATCAAAGTTAATTGTGCAGCCATCAAAGGATTTGAGCACTATTCAAAAATGTTCAGATAATATTCATTGATATATATATATATATATATATATCAGGCTTGAATCTGAGTCTGATCATATGCAAATGTTTAGTAACAAATTGATCCCCAGCCCCATAGTCGTTAAAACGTTGCATCAGTCTTCTCTCTTACAGTAGTCCAAAATAGCAACAAAGTACCAAAGCTGGGTTTTTCTATAATTTTATAAATTCCCTCTAAAACAATACAAAGCTTAATAAATATTTGATCAACCAGTGAATCCTAATTCCATTCTATGATAATACACTATTCATTAAATCACATCTACATTTGTAAGCAAAATTAAAAAAGACCTTGAGGGCTTCCCCAGGGCTGTTGATGGGAAGGTTGCACTCCGCCACTGTGTATTTGTGTTTGAAAGTGTTTGTGTGTGTTTGGTTCAGCTTCAGGGAGCCATTTTAGCAAAGTCAAACCAAGGATTAAGACAAGGCGCCGCATGGAAAAAGGAAATTAGCCAGAGGGTTGAAGAGGGGTTTTAGTGTGTGTGCTTGTGTATGAGTGTGTATTAGTGCAGGGAAACTGATGCGGTTTAAATGTGGCGTAGTGTACAATAAAATCTGAAACAAACAGTCAAGCTCCATGTAAAAAAAAGAAAAAGTAAGTATAAAATTAAAGGCAGAGTCTTTGTTCTCCTGTGCATACAAAAAAAAGAAGAAATTCTGTATGCATTTCCTCACACACATTAAAAATGAGCAAGCATCTGCCTGTGGCAAAGCCTGTGTTTGTTTTCTTGTCAGGGATGGAATTTGTTATTGCCTCAAAAATAGTTCCTGAGCCACTATACCCTATTGTACTACAAATGTTTAATCCTCAAGTTTTGTCTGTTAGCATATACAATCATTCTTTTATTTATAGATATTCTGGAGGTGAATTTTCTGGAATAATTAAGTACATAAAAAAAGATAATCTGTGTTTTGTATGCCATAGTTTTGGCTAACAAGATAATCATCCTTTTTTGGTAATATTTTAACAAAGCATCATAAAGGGACCTTGAGAGTGCATTATGCTTAACATTACTGTTTTTCCATTATGAAAACAGATATTTTGGATGATTAACAGAGAGACTATTGACTCTTTATGGGTGATTCCATGGCTCCTAAAACCTGAAAGGATCAAATTAGCCCAGAAAGGCATGTTTTAAAGAGGATTATTTTTAGGTGGCTTTTAAAGCATGAAATAAAGACATCAATACAACACGAATTGACATCTTACTTCTTAGTTTTATTTCAGTGAACGTGTTTGAATTTTGTTTTTAATAAACCAGCCCATGAAGAGTTTCTGCTTATACTGTGTGACAATATTTAGCCTTTTAATATAAACTACATAATCTAATATCCCCTTCTTAAGCTCTTAAGCATTGTGTCTAGCACCTTTAATGTAGCTCTTTACTTTTCCCTTCTCACGTCCCTAAGAAACCAGCAGAAAATCCTACAAAATTAAAAATCTACTTTTTTTTAAATAATTCTAACGATGATTTAATAACTTTTTAAATCTAATAATTTGACAAAAAGCTAAATAGTCATGATACTTTTAGCCATAGCTTCCTGTCATGACTTGACATCCATTTGCTGTATTCTGCTTCCCCTTTTCTGCTCACTGTAATTAGCATTATTCCTTGCACTTGCGAGGCTGCCGCTGCTGCAATCAAGCTCATCTCACACACCTGTTTCCTGCCATTCACAAGCCCACTGCAGACAGACAGCACCAGACGATCGAATGCCGTAGCCTGTAGACATCCAGCGTTCCTCTCATGCCTTCCTCAATTGTTTTGAACCTGACCATGTTCTCGGGATTTCCCTGCCTTGGGGTTGTTGGACTTCTACACTGTTTCTAAATCCTGGACTGTAACCATGACTCCCTCTCACAACTCATGAGTCTAACACATGGATGTTTCTGTTGATCTCTGACACTCTTTGCATCACCCAAGCCTGCCCTGGACTCCAATTCATCTTCCGCCCCTCTGAGACCCAGGGGTGCTGGGTTCCATTAGGCAGGCCAGGCAATTGCTTGGGGCCTCCAGGCTTTGAACCAGTTCAGACCCACAACAGCAGAAAAGTTGCAGTGGCAGTGCGGTTCTCAGAGTCAGTGATGGAGCCCTTCCCCCTTCCACCCTCCTCCCTCTCACAGAAAGTGCCGTCTTCATAAGTAAACAAATGAGGACAGGCCCTCTGCTGCACAGCAGCCTCAGTTTTCAGATTGGAAGATTCCCATGGCTGCCATTTTGACCAGCCTCTTTTTTATAATTGAATAAAGCAAACCTATGAGCTTAACTGAGGCAAGTAAAGCCTATACAGTGAGCAAGATGTTGCTCTGGACTATTTTGTGAACTCCTGGACGAGTTGTGGATCTCTGAGCAATTCTGGTAGACCGGATGCTCCTAGAAACATTTCTTTCATTTGTGGATAATGGCTCTGACTGGGATTTGATTGAGTCTCAAAGCCTTAAAATGGCATCTTATCCCTTAGTCTAATGGATGCAAATGACTTTATTATCTGTACTTGCATTTCTTTAGGTTAGGGTATGATATATTGTTTTTTGAAATCTTTTCGCCTACCTCATGCTGTCACTCAGTCTAATTAAGTGAGGTGTGTCAGTAATGATAGGTTGGTTTGACTGATTTTGCCCACATTAAATCTCATTATCTTTCGAAAAGTGACTTTTCTATTTACTCTGGTTGTATTTTTCTGATGTGAAAATTTGTTTAAAGATTTGAAACAGTGACGTGTCACAAAAAGCAAAAGCAATAGAAATATATAATGGGACAAATACTTTTTATGACTAGGGTTAACCAAAGTAAGGCTGCCATTGATAGTTGTATCTAAAAATGCTTACACTAGGTTTTGTAGATACAATTCCTTTGGGTTCTTACTGTATTGTTTTGCTTTAACTAGAAGTATTTTTCCTTCCCATTCTGCCTTTGAAAGCTCATTGGCTATGCACAACTTCACAACAGCATTTTCTCGGTATATAATTTAGCTACGGATGGCTAGTAATCATCCCTCTTTTAGGCACAATCTTATTGCAAGTCATGTGTTGAACTGACCAGAGTTATTAAAACATAGAACAACATAACACTCAGGCAGGGCCGGTTAATAGACCAATTTAAGTCCTATAGTAACTTCAGATTGTTAATTTATCTATGTTTTATTTAGGTTTCTAGATGATAAAAAAGTATTCATTTCTTCTACTTTTCCTATTTTGATGGTTGTTAAATGAAATTGGCACATAATTGTCTCATGTCTCAGCCTTTTGGGTTTTTAAAGGACTCTTTATATATCCATTGGTATGCAGCTTAAATAAGATGCAACATCAAAAGTTAGAAAACAGATGGATGGATGTTTATTTTTCTAACTCGTGTGTGTGTGTGTGTGTGTGTGTGCGTGCGTGCATGCGTGCGTGCGTGTGTGCGTGCGCGCGCGTGTGTGTGTGTGCGTGCGTGCTCCAGTCTGTGGATCATGATCTAGGATGATGCATCTGATTGCTGATCTATTAGTTAAGATTAATTATTATCACAGATAACACCATCTGACAAATTACTAAATGCATTCATCTGCATAATTTTTGTAAATGTTGCGCTAACTCGTACTTTAGTATATAAGCCCCTTTGACAAAACACTTGAAGGTGGGACTGAGGTGCTGCTTTACCATCTCTGTGTTTTATGTAATGACTGCTGCTTTGAGGGGGGTAGAAGCCGCCCACCTCTGTTATAGTCCTGCCTCGCCAAGCGAGGTAATTAGAGGAGTGTAACTGCTGACTTCTATAGCGGCAAGCCAGTTTAACGGGTCAAGGAAGCGACGACATGTGCTTTACGGTACCACTCAGCTCCAGATTTTAAAAGTGCATCTTTTTCTATTAATTACTTAATTTGAAACAAAATCATTATATGACAGAACAATGCAACATTTGCAAAGAAAAAACTATGACAACAAAAGAAAAAAGACAATGTTATGAGTAAAGAATCATGTTACAAGATAACCTGTTGCATTAGAATAAAATGTAATTTTATTTATAAAGGTGATCTATCATATATAAGATAGAAAGTAAATAAAAAATGAGAAACTATAAAACTGGGTTTGTGTTGCGAATATTCAGAGGAATTATTTTATTTCTGGGGGGGAGCACTAGAGGTTAGGGATTACAACACTAAACTCTACTTGAAAATATATCTGTCCACAGTCACCTGTCTGCTACTTAATATGTAACTCTGGGCGGTCCAGTCTAAATCCCTTTATCAGTTTATTTACAAATTATAAATTTGTAAATAAATGTAAGAAGTTTCTTTTGCTGTGCCATTCTCTCCTGTTTTGTAGTTCTTTTATTACTCTTCTGTTTGCATCTGTTGCAAGTGTGACATCTAAGCTGTCAGTAAAGTGACTGTGTGATGGATTTTACTAGGTAATCATTAATTCATTTTAAAGCAGGTTTCTAATATGAAGCAACCACATAAGTTGCTGATATTTAAAAAAAGAAATTACCAGAAAAATACAGTATGTTAACAATATAGTGTCTTTCAAGAGACAATTTCTTATAATAATAAATATTTTATATTATATAAAAAGGTTTTACGTGTGAACAAGACTGTACTTAGCTCTGACCAGACAAGTTAGAAGTTGAGATATTTAAGTCAGCAACATGATCAATATACTGAGTTTGTCGGCTACTTTTTTTGTATTTGTATGTTTTGCACATACAAATGGTTTTAAATATTCTCCTGTACACCGTGATTGCACACTGTTTACATTTCAATTGTTTACTTTTTAATCACTGCTGCACTTTACACTGTAATTTACAAGCTGTATGCAACGAAATTTCGTTCTGTATGCCCTCTGTACATACAAAATGACAAAGATGTCTAAGTCTAAGTCTAATTATTGTTTTTAAAAGGAATGGTGTAGGGAGATTTAGAAGACACACTAGGCATTGTGCTAATGTTGATACTGCACCACATCTCCTGTCGTTTCGTTCTGTTGTTCAAAAAGCTCACAGCTGTGTGGGGTTTTGCTGTCTCCACTTGTGATTTAATGGCCTTGGGAAGCTCAGGGGCGGCTCGTTTTTCTGGGTATGTGTCGGAAATGTTTCGTGAAAGAGGCATATGTTTTTTTCGCTTTTGTTCAAACGACTCCGGAGTGTTATCATGCTGTTATATGACATAAAAACAGCGCATTGGACCAAATACTTTGCTTACAGCCCTTTTCATAATCGAGTCCTTTCAGTCACCCAAGGAATGAGTCTATACACCATATTGTACTGTAACTGGGATGGACTGTTATTAGTAGCTAGCTACTCTTACACACACTGAAAACATTTTTAATCTTAGATGTGAAATTTCAAAATAATGACCTTATTGTGATCCCACAGAACTTCAGCATGAAACTGCAAGCTCCTTTAACCTTTTTGAGGTTTTAGGTTTTACTTAAATACACAATGAACTTATCTCACAGCAGTTACATCAACAGATTTCCATCTTTATCTAAAATTGCATAATTGTTTAATGATAAAATAATTGTATGACAAATGTAAGTTTTTTCAGATCAGCAGCTTATCTCCATTGCCGCATAGAAACTTAATTTGTTGCACATGTGAGTAAAAGTTGAGCATATGGAGAGTGTTTTGTGGTTGCAGACACCTTTGATTTGTGTGACTCAATGAGTGCAAATGGCTGTAAACTATGCAAACTGTGTCATTATTTAGTCCTGCAGCATTTAATTAATCACTTAAGCTTCAGAGGGGGGATTAACAGAACTTCATTTACAAGGGGAAGATGTTACAGGCTGGGGTTGAGTTATGTTAGTTGTAATAAAAAAGCCAGATTTAAGGATGAGATTTGTGGGTGGGGGCTACAAGGGGATTAAAGGGGTGGTCTGGGCTTCATCAGCAGTGGCAGAAGCACAGGGCTCATCTGAACAGCAGAGAAAACAAACGCATATTTACACAATTAGAACCTGCTAGAACAGCATATTTATGTTTGTGCAGCTAAAGCAGCTCATTAAATTGCATATTTATGCTTGAGAGGTTCAACCACAGTCGTTAAATAAAACAGTGGAGCTCATTCTGTTTAAACCACTTATTAGAACACCTTCATTTATGTTTTTATAGCCTTAAATCCATAAAGGGTTTAAAGACACTCTGTATCAGCTCTAGACTTCAAAAGGACAGTTATACCAGCTGTGAGTCCCAGTTGTTTTTCAGCCAAGTTTTATTACATACCATCAGAGAACGACTGCCTGCATATTAAACCTAGATTTTCCCGTAAGTTCAGGACTTTCTTAAGATAAAAATCAGCTTGAGGGCATTTATAGACACATTTCAACATCAAAATCTATTGTTGTGTTGTGTTGTATTTCACAGTAGAACAATAGAAATTGGTTTCTTGTAATTCATTTAACTTAATTTCTTTAAACAACATTCATTTCTTCATCTGATAGTGAGAAATACCATATAGTTAAAGCTAAGATTTTGACCTTTTGGACATAGGTGCAAATCACAGGTGTCAGGCCTCTCCCAATATGGGAAAAAAATATATTTGTAAATCATTAGGGTAACCTATATATTTAAACGATATAAACATAAAAACGGATTTCCAGCATTTAACTAGGAAAAAAAAGGATTGTTTGTAAAATGGTTTGGTCGATTGTACCAACATTTGACACCCGGAGAAAGACACGGCGCCCATCTGAGAAGCAGATGAGCTGTGTCTATAAAGAACAAACAGCTGACCTCCAGACAGTAGCTACTGAAAACGAAAGGCATGTTGCATATTTTATATACTTCAACTTCTTCATAGGATGATAGACATTAGTGTTTTTATTTTTATAATTTTTTTTAGAGACTGTCATTTAAAATGCGAGAGGAAGGGGCCAAGCATTACGAGTGGCTATGTGACCGAAATGTGTGTGTGTGTGTGTGTGTGAGAGAGAGAGAGAGAGAGAGAGAGAGAGAGAGAGAGAGAGAGAGAAAGAGAGAGAGAGAGAAAACAGCAAAAGAACAGCAAAAGAACAGCAAAAGCACAAAACATGCAAACAATCTTAACTAAAACTCAGTTACTTGATCGGAAATTTGCCAATTGTTTTTTGAGATGGTGATCTTCTGGAGACGTCAGTTTTTTTTAGAAACTCACTGGGAAATGAGATAATTTATGTATTTAGATTTTATGACCCTAGTCACAAAAGACTTTCACCAAGGGTCCCATGTTGGAGTTGTAGGAACTAGGTTTACATTACTTTTGGGAGAAACTTTAACTCTAAACTTTGCTGTAAATCATCCAGGTATGACTTTACAGTTATGATATGCAGCGATACAAAACTTTTAAAAAGACTGGAACATGTTCAATAGGCCTCAGGGAGTCTATTAATTATTTAACTTTTTTTAGCTCCTTATTATTATTATTATTATTAACTTTATTAAAAATAAAGCAAACGAGTCTGAGAGCACAGCAAAGCTATATACAGACAGTTTTAGGTCAACAGCAGCTCTACTATAATTTTCTCTTGGAAAGGAGGAGAAAAATCACACTTCCTGCAACAAACTTTGCTCTTGATCTTTGTGCTTTGCAGAGTTTTAATTGTAACTTTTTAACATTTTCCTTATTTTTTTAATATTTCTCTTTTGCCAAACTTTATTTTTGTTGCCACTATAGTACCAACTGTGATATATTGTTCAGAGCTGTTCTCTGTTTCCAATCTAATCTCTGTTCTTTTAAAATTCATCTTTAAACTCTCCCCATTTACCTTCTGACCTTTGTCTTTTCGGTGTAATGAGAGGTGCAGTAAAGTTAGAAGACAGAATGACTTAGAGTGTAAAAGACGAGGGATGTGGGAATATGGAAAACATAATTGATTTAGACACAGATCGTAAATCATCATAGGCTTATGTTCTTCTAACAAGAGTGCTTTCTTTTTTTACAAGCGGACATGCATGTGAACACACGCTCATGTACAATAAATCTGAGTACGTCAACGGATTTGTACCATAGGTAGCATCTAGTTGGTACAGCTGGTGAGCAAGAACAGGGAGAAAAAAATCAGGAGTAAGAAAACAAAAAGTAAAGGCAAAAATAATTTTTTTAGAGCGGCCATCCCAAACAGCATGTCAGATTACACATGGCATAACTAATATACAATTGTTGCAATAGAAGGGCATGTTCAAGGCCTTACAGAAATATCCATACCCCTTGAACCTTATTACAAATTACAAACGTTTTACAACTACACACTTTTGTAGTTGTAATCTATTTTATTCGATGCATCTTTCCATCAGGCCTACCAGGCTGAAGAAAGGCATCCCCACAGCCTGCCATCACCACGTTTCATTATGGAGATCTGTTTAGGGTGATGTAGTAGGTGTAGGTTACGTTTATAGTGCAGTAAAATGTCACCTAAATGCGATCTTCATGCCCATATGCGACCCATATCTGTCTTTTTCATGGCAGTGTGAACGGCCCAATTCAGATCTTTTCAAAAGTCCAAGTTGTGCTACTTCCATATGTGGTACTACCTTGAATACGCATCAGATATTTTTCAAAGCGTCCACAGTCTGAACGGTCATGTCGCATTTTATCCGTCTTTTGTGTCACTCTCCTGGAGCTCACTACACATCCACACACAGTAGTAGCAATTAGTAGCACAAAAGACTATTGTTTGTAGCTGTGATGTTTTTTTTCTTACCTTATTTTGTGTTGCTATGATGTGGTCTTAATATTGCTGGCTCCTGTTACTCAACAACTTTCTAATAATAACAAGGAGCGACGCTGGCCGGAATCCGCTTTTTTATATTTTATAGTTGTTTAAACAAAACTTTATTGAACACCTCTAGAAACCATTACATTTACCATTAATGCTGCTGCGTGATGTCTCCTTCTGTCATCTGCACTTGCAGGTAGCTTTGCAGTCTTGCACCGGTCAGACAGCAGTATGCTGGCGGTCACATTTCATAGTAGTATGAGTAGCCACCAAAAAATTTGAATTGAGCATAAAGGCCTGCAGTGTGAATGTAGCATAATACTTCGCATGCTGAAACATGTACTCAATGCGACAAACTGGAAATTTTTAAGAGGTATGAGGTCTTTGCAAAGCACTGCATTCCAAACCAGGGTAACAAAAACAACAGAAATAAAACCAGAAAATTATTACATACAAAACACCCGAACAGATGCAACTAAACACACACATTCTTTAAAAGATTTGGTCCAACAGTGCATTTAATAGACACCTTTATATGGATAAGTTTAGGTTTATGAGCTCTTTAAATGTTCTCTATGTGCCTGGTGGTAACAAGTGGATGGAGGTCTCCGAGTATGTGTGTCTGGTGGATGTCGCATGTGGGAGAGAAATTTACGGAGACAGACTAATGAGGAAAGAAAAAAAAGAAAAATGTGGAGGATGAAAGAGATTACAAAAACTAGGAGCGGACACAAAAAAGAAGGAAACGCTGAAGACATCAGTGACAGTGAGCCTTTGATTAAAGGAAAGAGGGGGTGTGTGAGATAAATGGGGGTCATGGAGGCTGCTATACACAAAGACATAAAAAAGACACTTTAAACCTCCAAAAGGAACAAACTACTCTACAGAGAGTCAGATGTAAAAAGCAAATGAGGTGAAAGCATGTAAGGAAATGATACACAAGTCAAAAATTAAATCCAAAATAAAACACTGAGGTGTTCATTTTATCCATGCTGGTGTGCAATATCATCTAGATCAGGGGTTCTCAAACCTTTCGTGACCAGGGACCCTTTAGCAGTGGTAAAATCTTTCCAAGGACCCCTTTAGATTCCTCATGCTGAAAGCCTTAAACAGCCTTTTGTACTGTTAAATACATTTGGAATTATGTATGTTTTTAAAAATATATATAAATATTAGAGATTTGGTGGACATTAGATCCTCATTCTCGATAAAGCCAAACTTGATGCAACTGTTGTCATACTTCCTAATTTTAGCTAAATCTGCTTTTACCTTACTTGATGAAGTGGACGGAGTTAAATATTTGTGTTTCTTAGCTCAACCCTGACGCATCCTCAGCAGTGCCTCCTCAGGCCCAACAACATGCGTTTCATGGACCCCCAGCCTGTGGTTCCCAGACCCCCCGGGGTCCGGGGACCCCAGTTTGAAGGCCGCTGATCTAGACATCCGGCTTTGTGGTATGACAGTGTGGCTCTGGGAATGCAAAAACAGCAATAATATGCAGAAAAATATCTTCATTTTATAAAAGCCCACAAAGTTTGAAATCTGAAAGTAAAATAAAATCACAGAGCAGAACTTCATTGTTACTCACTGCAGCCTAAAGGTGAATCCACATAGAACACAAATGTGGCAGGCGAAGCAACAGCATTACATGATATCCCCATGCACAGGTGCAACACGGTCTACCACATTTGTGTGCAAGTGTTTTATATAACCAATGTTTTTTTTTTTTTGGTCAGATCTCTCTTGTAAAACAGGTATAGATAATGTAACAGTGTAATGGAAAGCTTTAGCCGTTTACATTTGTCAAACTTGCGTGTTCTGTATTTCTTTTTCTAAAGGCTGTAGGCCCGGATTTGACTCGTATCATCCATGTGCATTTCAGTCACGTAATGATGTATGCGTTAAAGGCTGTCTGAAATCGGCACAGCAGTCTGAAGTTCCTTTCCTCCCCACTATAGAGTTCTTACTGTTGACCCCATGAAAGGTCAAGGAACAGGAGCTAGGAGCTGTAATTAGATGTTTTTGGATGGAACCAAAATGTACTGAAGAGAAAGCAGGCAGAAGAAGAGCCAATCAAGATGGATGAGGAACAGCTGGGACTGAGACAAGGCAGAGCAATCAGGTGAATGAGAAACAACTGAAACTAATGTGAACTGAGGAGCTGAGGTGGGTGAACAGGGCCCCGTTTCAGGGGCCCTAATGAAGGCATATGGAGAATATTAAACCATAATCGCGGCAGAGAATTGCTGAAAAAGTCAGTGAATGAGCGATATAAGTGTAATTTGATGGAGAATTAAAGCTGTATTCTCACACTACACTCGTTCCACACCAGGGGTTCAGTGATTACGTATCTAGATGCAACCCGACATGTATAAAAAGGACTAGCAGCAGATCAAGATGAAGAATAAAAATACAGTTTAATCAGGTAAGGTTAAGTTATGAGGTATTCTTATGTTTAACCTTAATCAACTAAAGCATTAATTGGTTATAGTCAATATTTGGAATTAATTATGGGATGATGCGAGTTATTGAAATAACTAATATGTTCATTCATCCTTTTGCCAGAATTTGGCTTCTAAAAATGAGTTGACGCTGATGTTAGGTGTATAATTTGTGCCAACCTCACTTTATATTAATCATAAATGCTGTATTTATATTTTAAGTTGAACTAAAGATGGCATTATTTAAGTGACGAAATGTGCCATAGCCCTAATGGTGTTGGGGGAAAAATATATGAATGGCTTTCATTCTGTGTAAGTCTTTTATTAATATGTGGGTCTCTGACTATGGAACACCTTTATACTCAGGGTTAGCCCTAACAACCTTGATACCGATCAGGGTTGTTTCACAAAGTAATTTGTTGTTATAATTTGACTCAGGCTTCTGAGCTTTCTGTAACAGAAAATTCAATTCAATTCAATTCAATTTTATTTATATAGCGCCAATTCATGAAACATGTCATCTCGAGGCACTTTACAAAGTCAAGTTCAATCATATTATACAGATTGGGTCAGATTATACAGATTGGTCAAAAATGTTCCTATATAAGAAAACCAGTTGATTGCATCAAAGTCCCGACAAGCAGCATTCAGTCCTGGAGAAGCGTAGAGCCACAGGGAGAGTCGTCTGCATTGTCCAGGGCTTTGCAGCAATCCTTCATACTGAGCAAGCATGAAGCGACAGTGGGAAGAAAAACTCCCCATTAACGGGAAGGAAAACCTCCGGCAGAACCGGGCTCAGTATGAACGGTCATCTGCCTCGACCAACTGGGGGTCAGAGAAGACAGAGCAGAGACACAACAAGAGAGACAAACAAGCACAAAAGCACACATTGATCCAGTAATCTGTTCTACATTAGATGGTAATAGCGGGTGAGCCGTCTTCACTGGATGATGTCACAGTTAACAGAATGCCAGACCAGGTGTACCTACTATGAAGAAAAGAGAGAGAACAGAAAGTTAAAGCAGAAATGACAACACGTAATGCATAATTGAAGAACAGTAGAACTCTATAGAGTGAGAAAATTAGATCCTGATGTCCTCCAGTAGCCTAAGCCTATAGCAGTGAAACTATAAAGGTAGCTCAGAGTAACATGAGCCACTCTAGTTATAAGCTTTGTCAAAAAGGAAGGTTTTAAGATTAGTCTTAAAAGTAGACAGGGTGTCTGCCTCACGGACCAAAACTGGGAGTTGGTTCCACAGGAGAGGAGCCTGATAACTAAAGGATCTGCCTCCCATTCTACTTTTAGAGACTCTAGGAACCACCAGCAGACCTGCAGTCTGAGAGCGAAGTGCTCTGTTAGGAACATACGGGGTAATCAGAGCTCTGATATATGATGGAGCTTGATTATTAAGGGCTTTATACGTTAGAAGAAGAATTTTAAATTCTATTCTTGATTTAATAGGAAGCCAATGAAGGGAAGCTAAAATAGGAGAAATATGATCCCTCTTGTTGATTTTCATCAGAACTCTTGCTGCAGCATTTTGGATCAGCTGAAGGCTTTGAACTGCATTTTGTGGACTTCCTGATAGTAAAGAATTACAATAGTCCAGCCTTGAAGTAACAAATGCATGGACTAGTTTTTCAGCATCACTCCTGGACAGAATGTTTCTAATTTTGGCGATATTCCGGAGGTGAAAAAAGGAAACTCTGGAAACCTGTTTAATATGGGATTTAAATGACATGTCTTGGTCAAAAATAACACCAAGATTTTTTACTTTATTACCAGAGGCCAAGTTAATGCCACCCAGATTAAGTGATGGGTTAAGAAGTTTATTTTTTGAGGACTCTGGCCCAAAGATTACAACTTCGGTCTTGTCAGAATTTAGATGCAGGAAATTTAAAGTCATCCAGCTTTTGATGTCATCAAGACATGACTGCAGTCGAAGTAATTGATTGGATTCATCAGGATTTATGGATAAATATAGCTGAGTGTCATCAGCATAACAGTGGAAATTAATCCCATGCTGTCTGATAATTTTGCCGATCGGAAGCATATATATAGTAAAGAGAATTGGTCCAAGGACTGAACCCTGTGGTACTCCACAGGTGACCCTAGAGTTTGAGGAAGATTTATTATTAACATGAACAAACTGGAATCTGTCCGACAGATAAGATTTAAACCAGCCTAATGCTTTCTCCTTAATCCCTACAGTATGTTCAAGTCTTTGTAGGAGAATATTGTGATCAACTGTATCAAATGCAGCACTGAGATCTAACAGGACAAGTACAGACACAAGTCCATTATCTGAGGCCATGAGAATATCATTAGTGACCTTCACCAGAGCTGTTTCAGTGCTATGATGAGCTCTGAAGCCTGACTGAAACTCCTCAAGTAGGTCATTGCTTTGTAAATGTTCACAAAGTTGATTAGCAACTACTTTCTCAAGAATTTTAGATAAGAAAAGAAAATTAGATATAGGTCTGTAGTTTACTATCTTATCTTGATCAAGAGAAGGTTTCTTAAGTAAAGGTTTAATAACAGCTACTTTAAAAACCTGTGGTACATATCCATTTACTAAGGATAGATTAATCATGTCTAAAATAGGACCACTGATCAAAGGGAATACCTCCTTAAACAACTTGGTTGGGATTGGGTCTAACATACAGGTAGAAGGTTTAGATGAAGCTAAGATTTTAGATAGCTCAGAAAGCTCTACTGCTTCTAAACAGTTCAAACACTGTGCAGGTTCTAAAAGATTCCTCCAATGCTGCCTTACTTACTGGGGATGAGGTAATCATGTTTGGGAGGATGCCAATTATTTTATTTTTAATGGCATCAATTTTATTTATGAAGAATCCCATAAAATCATTACTACTAAGAGCTAAGGGAATGGATGGATCAACAGAGCTGCAGCTCTGAGTAAGTTTGGCAACTGTACTAAAGAGAAATCTAGGATTATTTTTATTCTCTTCAATTAATGATGAAAAGCCAGGGTATGCAGGAATTTACCCCAGAAATTACTCTGAATATCCACTAACCAAGCTTTCTGAAACGTGTGGGACCTCTTGTCACGATCTCCAGGGCCCTAGTTCTTGGACCAGTCTTATTTACTCTTTTGAGATTTAGGAGACATAATATCGGCACAAATGTTACTGTCCATATGTATGCAGTTGACTTTGGGTTAGTTTTTTTTCAGTCAAAAAGCATGTTAGATTATTACCCATTTGCTCTGAATCAATTCTAAGTTTGATTTATGTTTGTTTGACCCTTCAGTATCCAAAAACCCGAACAGTATTTTTTCCTACCATTTCTTATTTATTGTTCTTGTTGTTTTGTAATCTTTTTTGAGTTAATGATTTCCAAACCTCATTGAAACAAACACAGCAATCCCAATCTCAAACATGTCTACTTTACTGCCCTTAAAGTTCCCAGAAAAGAAATTCACAAGCTGGCACATCATCAGTGCTGTCAGTATGGATAAAAACATGTTACATATACAGCATTTCTTGCATGGGAGCTTTGCACTGATGTTAGTGGTTATGATTCAAATGTAAGCCAGTTTCCTGTATATTTCAAACAAAATACTAAAAGGTGCAGCTCACACGAAGAATCCAAGCCAAAAATTTGGCATAAAGAAATGGCTTGAGGTAATCATACAACCAATCGAAAAAGAAAAATTAAAGGGCAGAGGCTGTATAAACTGAGGTGAACAACTGACACAAAGCAGAAGTATAGTTAGAAAAGTAGGAAAAAGTGTGCAATTATTCGAACACAAGATCAGCTATGAGACCAAGGAATGGAAAAATACACGCACGCACGCACGCACGCACGCACGCACACACACACATACATATATATATACATATATATATATATATATATATATATATATATATATACTACCGTTCAAAAGTTTGGGGTCACATTGAAATGTCCTTATTTTTTAAGGAAAAGCACTGTACTTTTCAATGAAGATAACTTTAAACTAGTCTTAACTTTAAAGAAATACACTCTATACATTGCTAATGTGGTGAATGACTATTCTAGCTGCAAATATCTGGTTTTTGGTGCAATATCTACAAAGGTGTATAGAGGCCCATTTCCAGCAACTATCACTCCAGTGTTCTAATGGTACAATGTGTTTGCTCATTGGCTCAGAAGGCTAATTGATGATTAGAAAACCCTTGTGCAATCATGTCCACACATCTGAAAACAGTTTAACTCGTTACAGAAGCTACAAAACTGACCTTCCTTTGAGCAGATTGAGTTTCTGGAGCATCACATTTGTGGGGTCAATTAAACGCTCAAAATGGCCAGAAAAAGAGAACTTTCATCTGAAACTCGACAGTCTGTTCTTGTTCTTAGTAATGAAGGCTATTCCATGCGAGAAATTGCTAAGAAATTGAAGATTTCCTACAACGGTGTGTACTAATCCCTTCAGAGGACAGCACAAACAGTCTCTAACCAGAGTAGAAAAAAAAGTGGGAGGCCGCGTTGCACAACTGAGCAAGAAGATAAGTACATTGGAGCCTCTAGTTTGAGAAACAGACGCCTCACAGGTCCCCAACTGGCATCTTCATTAAATAGTACCCGCAAAACACCAGTGTCAACATCTACAGTGAAGAGGTGGCTGCGGGATTCTGGGCTTCACGGCAGAGTGGCAAAGAAAAAGCCATATCTGAGACTGGCCAATAAAAGAAAAAGATTAAGATGGGCAAAAGAACACAGACATTGAACAGAGAAAGACTGGAAAAAAGTGTTGTGGACGGATGAATCCAAGTTTGAGGTGTTTGGATCACAAAGAAGAACGCTTGTGAGACGCAGAACAAATGACAAGATGCTGGAAGAATGCCTGACGCCATCTGTTAAGCATGGTGGAGGTAATGTGATGGTCTGGGGTTGCTTTGGTGCTGGTAAGGTGGGAGATTTGTACAGGGTAAAAGGGATTCTGAATAAGGAAGGCTATCACTCCATTTTGCAACACCATGCCATACCCAGTGGACAGCGCTTGATTGGAGCCAATTTCATCCTAAAACAGGACAATGACCCTAAACACACCTCCAAATTGTGCTAGAACTATTTAGAGCAGAAGCAGGCAGCTGGTATTCTATCGGTAATGGAGTGGCCAGCGCAGTCACCAGATTTGAACCCCATTGAGCTGTTGTGGGAGCAGCTTGACCGTATGGTACGCAAGAAGTGCCCATCCAACCAATCCAACTTGTGGGAGCTGCTTCTGGAAGCGTGGGGTGCAATTTCTCCAGATTACCTCAACAAATTAACAGCTAGAATGCCAAATGTCTGCAATGCTGTAATTGCTGCAAATGGAGGATTCTTTGACGAAAATCTTATTTCAAATACAAATCATTATTTCTAACCCTGTCAATGTCTTGACTCTATTTTCTATTCATTTCACAACGTATGGTGGTGAATAAGTGTGACTTTTCATGGAAAACACAAAATTGTTTGGGTGACCCCAAACTTTTGAACGGTAGTATATATATATATATATATATATATATATATATATATATATATATATATATATATATATGTGTGTGTGTGTATGTGTGTGTGTGTGTGTGTGTGTGTGTGTGTATAATGTCAGCAGAACCCAGAATCAAAAACAACACAAACCAACAAAAGGGAACAAAAGGGAAAGAAAATCCTCAAACTATGGCACACCCAAACTTCCCAGAATGGTGCAATTTCATTTAAAATGACTTGATTAGATTTCTGCTGCAAATATGAATCCAACACACAGAGTTAATTTGTGTTTAATGTTATGGAGATTAGTCACTGCAGCTTCATGGAAGCAGAAGAATAAAACATTAAACTATGGCAGAGGTCAGTGAAATGGTCACTGAAAATTTAGCTGCCTGCTTTGATTTTAGCCCCTGTTCTTGACTGATTCTCGTCTTTGTTCACAGACTGCTATGTTTACTCAATGATTTGGTTCTGGCTCACAGTCTTACCTGCTGGCTTAATCTGACGGTACTGTAAATGTTTTGCTCACAAGTTCTGTGAAAGGATTTGACGTATGTTGGCAGCTTTTCTCTGGCAGCCGTCTGGAACCACAAATAAGAAAATTGACTATGTACAGTCAATGCTTGATGATGTGCTCCATTATGGCATGTCACAGATGAAGTCAGCTTGTTTACATTCTTTATTATGACTGATGTCAGCAAACAAGATGACTCTCTTGATAAACCTGCTGTATTATACTATACGTATGATGCAATGCCAGAATTATCGTTCATCTGAAACCACTGCTCAGATTAAGTTAATCTCAGGCTGGAAGTTATAGTGTTTACTGAGCCTGACAAGAAGTTATTTTACAGGAAATCAAGTAACACTTCCCAGCAATTCTCCCTCAGGTTTTATAGTCAGTTTACAGTCAATTTATACATTTAGTCGGCAATCCCTTGCAAAGGTACTGATGTACTGATGTATTCAATGGGATTTAATACTAAAGATCATCATAATGTAATTGTGAAGAAGGAGGAAAAAGAATAGCGACAGGGTAAATGTTTTTTTTTTTTTTTAATAAACAATGGATTGCATTTGGACTGCGTTTATTTTTCAGAACTAGAATTTGCTGCAATTACATTGGAAACATCAAAAGCATGTCTTAACCTGCTTTGCCCATTCTTTGCTAAAAAAATCAAGCTTAGTAAGATTGGATGGAGTATCTGTGAACATACATTTTAAGATGCAGGTTTTCTGGCGCATTGAGGTCTAGACTCTGACTTTGTCACATTTAGCGTTTTGCATGTTGGTCAGAAAGTTAAATTTTGGCCTCTGACCAGAGAATCTTCAGTCAGATGTTTCCTGGCTTGTGGCAAAACCATAAAATGAGACTTCTTGTGGCTTTTTTTTTTCCCAACAGTGTCTTTTTTCTTGTCACTTTTCCTACAGGCCAGTTCTGGAGACTGCATGACCAATGGATTCAACAGATCACCAGATTTTCTTGCCTAAACTGAGCGGGTCTTTGCAGCTCCTCCAGGGTGTCATGGGCCACTAAGTTGTGTGATATTTTCTCCATTTTCATATAATGAAGTGAACAGCCCCATATCCCTGTAAGACACACACAAATAGAAAGGTTGTATGAAGAGCCCTGACAGCTTTGCTCCCGGACATATTTCCGCCACTCGGAAATACGTCACATTGACGTCGGGCGCACTAAAGTCCGCTTGCCACATTCAGAATAACTTGATCCTGACAAGTGTTTACATGAATGCCAATGGGATTGTCAATTGGCATATACCTCCCGTCTCATTTGGAAAACAATTTCATTCTGATTGAGCTTAATCTGATCACAATATTCCAATTGGTGTGTGTACATAACACATTTTTTATTCCAATCAGCCCTTTATTCCGATTACTTTTGTTCATGTACACACAGCTAATGAGTGACAGTGAACTGGCAGAATAAATAGGAGAGAACTAAAGGAAAGGCAGGTGAAGCAATTAGCACAGGTGAAAGTTATGAGAAACGGAGAGAGCAATGACGTGACCGGGACAGGAGGAAAACTGAACCTAACAAGAATACAGAACCATAATGAATGAACTGACTATGACAACGCAACCTCTCTAACTGAACTAAAGACATGCAGGCAGAAAAATAAGGATCTAACTGGAACAAAAGTAACTAAATTATAAAGAGACCCTTACTCAATGAGTACAGGAAGGAACTGACTCAGACTAACGAACAATACTAAGATGTGAAAACACAATCAGACTTCAGAATTCCCAGGAGCCTAAAAATAATTGAAGACCTGGGGATTGTGACATTAATTCAATAATGCCAAGACACTGCTTTCCACAGAAATGCATAACAGCATACATGATAACATAATCCTTGCCATGTATTAGATCCTAAATATAAAAAAGGCTTAACAGAAACTTTGAAGAAAGGATTTTCCCTTTGACCAACGTTGGGCTTTGCTTTCTCCTTATTATTGTTGTAACATGGATGAATAGATGAGCTGCTGCCATCACAGCCAAGTGGCAAAAAGAGATAGTTTCTCTTCATTTATCTGTCAAATTTGTTTTTTTAACCATTATGATATTTAGAAAAAGATCACTTCAGGGTCCTTAACTTGTCTACCAGTCTTTTCTCTGATATTGGCTCATATCTTTTACTTCAGTAAGAACCAGTTTTTGTCTTAAAGAAACACGGACAACACACATGATTCTTTCAGAACATTAACATTAAACCCATCTTGGAGGAAGGGATTTTTTTTCTAATACTGTCCTGACAGACTAATTTTGCTCTTGAAAGAAACTCTAATTTGGCGGAACTCAAAGAACCAAATTCTCAGAGTTGACCTCCCACTAGTTTTCTTGCTTTTCCTTTTTTTTCCCAAACTATGATCTACCAGCTTGAAACTACTGGAACCTGAAATCAGCCTCCACCGAGCACTCTCAATAGCATCTGCTAGTTTTATCTGTGGGCAGCAAAAGGCGGAGCTGGCTTTTAAGGGAAGAGGAAAAACGTAGTTGCTCGACTAGGCATCAGCGAAGCAGAAAGGCTTTTATATTAGTGTTTGGAAGTGAAAGAAAGCGGTGGTGGGTGGGAAAGTAAAACATGAGGCTCATTAATAACTGCTGGTCTTTAGGGATACACAGTCTCCAAGTTGATGGCTTTAGTTTATGTTTTTCTTTGCATTTCACTGACTTTTAAACACACATTTCTAATAAATGGAGGGGATTCAAATAGTTTTAAACTTCAAACAATTTAAACTGTGTTCCCTGCATGTGAAAATGCTCGCTAGTAGATGTTCTTGCATCAGTGTAAAACAAGATGGGGTTTATGACTACCCAATATATTGGGCTCAAAATCTTTTTAGAAAATAAAGGTTTTCGCAAAAGCATTGTACAGATCAAAAATAAATTATAGAATAAATGCAGTGCTCGCACGATTGCGCTGATGCGAAAAAGCATCAGAGATGCTCTTTTGTAATTTCACAAATAGAATAAAATAAATTTCTAAATAGTAATCCAGGAGGAGAGATTTACATTTCTGCACATCGAGGAATGCTATCAACAGTCAACCTTGTCCCAGCACACTATTTAGGACAGTAGTAAATAAATTTTAGACCTTAAATTAAATCATCTCCATTTAGAATAGAATTACCAATATAAGTTTGACCAGTCATAGTATTTTAGACTTTGAAACAGAGATGATCATGCGCAATCCAGATTCCTTCAAAACCAGCAATGAAGCCAATTAGCTTAGCACCAAATAGAAATTAGCATAAGGCATCATGGATGTTTTCCCATAAATCCTTACACTTTGTAAATCATAGGATGATACCAAATCTGCATGCAAAATGCGATTCGGGGTGTAGCTGACAAAATAGCACCCAGGATGGTGAGCGACATCTATCATTATATATCATTAGTGGTTATGTCTAAAATGGTTGTATGCTTATTCTTTGCATGTGATGCAAAAATATTTATTACAAAGATAGTTTGCTTTTACCTTTGGATGTAATTTCATAGTTATATAGTTAGTTCATCTAACTATTTCTTTGTAAATGTTGACATTATTTAAAAACATTGCTTATTGAAGCAGTGAAAATTTGCGCAATAACATTGTATTTTGAAATTCTGGAACAAACACACATGCTTTATGAGAAGGGTTATGGGGTTGAACGAGAGAACATGCCGATTTGAACAAGCTGTAACACCTTGCTGAGTGATAAGAAACATGGTGGGTTGATGAGACCAAAAGAACAGCCAGCTGTGGCAACTTAAAGACCGAATAAATCCTTTTAAGCTGGTAATTCAGCATGGGATATGGCAAAGGATGTTTGTCTTTCCTAGTTAGATGTCAGTGAAATTCTGGAGAAGCTACAAACAAAATGTGAAAGCTGTAAAACAGCCAAGAGAACCCAAGGGGACTTCAAAGCCTCAAGACAAAAAAACTAAAAGCAGCATGCTTCACAAAATATGCAATATACAACAAAAATATGAAAAACAAATGGCTGGGAACATATGTCACTGTTGCATAAGTAAAGTACAAAAACTGGTGGAAAAAAACAAGGTTACATTAAACTGAAGCCATTCATAGCCTGTGGGATGGAAGTAGAATGGTTGAAGGATGTGGATTTAATATTATTCAAATATTATAATCGTAATGTTGTACAAAATCCAGTTGTCACCAAAACCAAAATATCACAACGCTTTTTATCTGTTTCCCTCTACCAGGCCCTCTATTTCAGTTTACATTATGTTTCCATGTGTCTTTGCACACTGCAGTCCCAACATAATTTACAAGAAGACAATAAAAGTTAATTTCTTTTACCAAAATCAGAGTAGACTGTGGGACATCTAAATGCATCCTCTGATGAGTTGAGCTGTAATGGATAAAAAAGAACAAAGGGAAAAATATTATAATTTCAGATGAATTATATCGTGATAGTTATGGCTAATTATGTGCATTTAGCACAAGACAAAAGGCCAGGTGGTGTTTTGTCGTTTATCTTAAGGTACCTTTCGACTGCTGAAAGTGAAAGACAGATGCTCAGAGACTCCCTCATACATACACATCCAAACTGCAGAAAAGGAAAATGACAGATGATAAATTGTAAAACCTTTCTCTCACACATACCTCTTTCCTGTCCTTCAGCTGAGCTATCAGTTAAAATGTTTTACAGACTTAGATAACTCGAACGCTTATTTTGATGAGCCTTAAATTTTGATTGATTAAAGGGGATTTGATGGAAAGCAGTTTAATGTCTCATATATTTTAGGGTGACATGTTGTCTTTTTACTTTCATTCAGAGGTTTGAAAGGCAGTACACCTTAAAGAGACATTAAACAGCCTCTTTTAAATCCTGCGGCGAGGCCGCAACAGGACAGTGGCTGTGTTTTGTTTTTTTATCTTCGGGAACCATAAAATGTTTTAATAGAAATTTGGGAAGTGTGGTCTGTGTATTGATTTATCCTAAAGTGAAATATTTGTCATAAAGGAAATATAGATTTTGTTAACCTGCAGAAAGAGGTTGATTAAGTGTCCAAACTTGGCTGGTGTATTGCATTTCGGGCAGTTTTACAGAGTGTGCTCTCTGTATCAATGAAGTCATAGAAAATACAATATATAATCATAAATACACATTCTAGTTTGTCCGTGTTGGTGTTATAGAAATGCTAGAAATCTGAAACTGATCAAGACTGACCAAGAACTGTCCATAAATGTTGTGAAATCAAAAAACGTAAGATTAGACTCTAAGGCTGATCTAAGGCCACAATAGATGTAAGAGACTGTTACAGTCACCCCTCCCTCTGAGCCTCCAGAGAATGAAGGCTTATGGAAATAATGGTGAATATAATTGTTTCTAGAAGTGTTCAATAAAGTTTTGTTTAAAAAACAAACTTGAAATATTAAAAAAAAACCCGGGTACCGGCCGGCGTCTCTCCTTGTTATTATTAGAAAGCTGCTGAGCAATGGGAGCTGACAATATTAAGACTACATCAATACAAGACAAAATAAGGTAAGAAGAAAGCAGCACAGCTATTAACAATGAGCTCTAATGGCTACTACTGTGTGTTGTTGTGTAGTTGGAGCAAGGAGAGTGATGTGAAAGACGGATAAAATGCAACATGACCATTCAGACTGCGGACACTGTCCGATACATATCCGAATTCATATCACGTATAGAAGTGTCACAAAGCGGATTTTTTGGGAGTGAAAAGATTGGAATCGGGCCGTTCACATTGACATGAAAAGACAGTCGCATATGGGCAAAAAGATTGGATTTGGGTTGCATTTCCCTGCATTTAACCTTGACGAATGGGCAAAAATCCAAGGGAAGATGTGGCGAGCTCATAGAGACTGAGCCAAAGACTAGAGGGGGATGTGAACAGCTAAGGACGCTGACGTTTTCTGTTATTTTGTCCTGTTTGTTGTTTGCAGAACAATAAAAGAAATAATACATCTTCAAAGTTGTATTAAATGTTAAATGAAGTGGTGCAAACTCTCAAACAATCTATTTTAATTCCAGGTTTTTAGGCAATATAACTTGAAAAATATTTAGTTCTGATAAGAAGAGTGGTCAATTCTTTTCTCTGAAGCTTGCTAAGGGAGAGTTAACCAAATATTAGTGGAGGTGTGTGTGTATATGTGGGCTGATGATGATGATGGTTTTATGTAACTTTTTTTGTATGTAAACTTTTGACTCGAACTGTATATTGAAAAAAATTGGGCTCAACAGGTTTAGGAAAAGTGACTCAATATTATTTCTGTGAAGTATGCTGGTATGCTCAAGTTGTGCGCTTTACTTTGGGATCATTATAGATGCCGTGGTGTGGATCCAAACATTTTATTAGAAACCCTTCTATGTAGCTCTAGCCTTTTTTTTAAGACATCCTTTGGAAAAATGTTCTTCCTCTTCATGTGTCACAGTGCCTCTTGACTTGAATGAAACAACTCATCCCAGAACTATCCTCCCTCTTGAATCTAATTCTCCAGCTGTTAGGGATAAGTGCAACCTCAGTCCGACCACCCAGGTCAGCTCCTAAATTTAATAGAGCTAAATATTGACAAACCACATATCACTCAGCACCGATGATGCAGCATGTGCACACTCGCACACCCCAACACGTGCATTCCTCCTCCGGCCTGACACTGATGATGGATGTCGTTAAGGATGGAAGAAATCAGCAGAAAAACATCTGCCGCTGTGATCTTGGGGTCAAGCAGGTCACAGACCATGGCCGGTGTCTGTTTGTGTGTGGGTTTGTGTGTTCATGACACAATCACACTGATCAGCCACTTTAGGGTCCTGACCCCGGCGTGCTGTGGGAACCTCACAACAGTCATCACTTTGTCTCGACAGAGTGGACGCACACGACCGGCGTGTTTTTCTTTAATTTGCTGATAATTGTTTAAGTATTTTCTGCTTGAGTAGATGGTAAACAGTGATGAGTGATAAGATAGAGTGCAACCACTGGGAGGATGCTGGGGGGCTCCTACACAAACTGGAAGAGTTCAACTCACAGCAATGAATGTAAACTTTCATGGAGTGTCAGGAATAGATTTTTATGAATGAGTTTTTTTTCCTGTGTTTCAAATTGGTCAAGAAGGCTTTGAAAAGCAATAATGTTATGTTGAAAATGAGCTTTATTGGAAATAAATGAGCAATTATCAGATAAACCCCCATTAGAATAACACAGCATGCTGTGGGTGCTTAAATAGTAAAAATCCAGGACCTAAAAACAATTGACTTTAGGGACCAAGTCATGGACTATTATAAATTTATGAATTTTTAGGCCAGTAGCTCACTCTGGTTGCATGCAAAGGTTTTCTGATTAAACACCTTGTTGGCTCATTATATTTTTGTTTTTGCTCTTTTTGGTAGTAAATTAAACGCTTTTGTGTATATTTACCACGTGACCGGAAGTACGATATTGTGCATACACTAAATGGAGCCAAGCGAGTCAGCAAAGCCCAGCAGCAGTGCAAAAAGAAAAAGGTTAAGTAACCCTAACCCTGTAGATCAAGTTGGTCTGTCACGTCACTGCAAGGCCTTGCAGGACGGTCTACTGGCGCTTACAGCAGCTGTGTCAATGGTCGCTATCCTGCTTTCTGATAGCTCTGCAGTACTGCCGGCAGATGGCACAACTATGTTTATATCTGCTGATTGCGCCTGGGGCAAAGTTCTTTTCATGCCTCAGAAGGACTAATTAAATACTATCAGGACAAATGCTTGGCTTATGTTGTGTCGTTTGAAGATATATGGGGTTTTTTGTTTTCTTTTTATGGTGAAAATACATGACTAGGCACCTTTAATGTTCAAAGCTAAAAGTTAAGCTTTCCTATGAATCACAGGGATGTGATTTGTATATCTATATTGAGTAATCCAGGAGGAGAGATTTACATTTCTGCACATCGAGGAATGCTATCAACAGTCAACCTTGTCCCAGCACACTATTTAGGACAATTTATGCTGACATTTCTCATGATAAGGAAGCCACTGGTGGTTAGTCTCCTTGTAGGAATTTAGCTGGATGCCAAACAAATGTACAGAGTGATGGAAAGGAGGGGATGAAAAAAAGCACATGATTTAGATGGAGGAGAAGAGATTCTTGACAGGAGACGTTTCTCATTTGAGATTTCACTGCAGTTATCTCAGCGTATCTACCCTCAGACCCTTCATTAAAGCTGGATTTAAGGTTTCAGCTCAGAAGGAAATATATGCTTAGACCAGGACAGACAAATGCAGGTACTGCATGACCTTTTTCTGATCCTGTTATGTGGTTCTAAAACAAAATCATCTGTTTTATTTACTGTATGTAAAACTAAAATATACAGATTTACATAAAACCATAAATTGCTGTATTCTGAATTTGAACTTCTGTGCTTATGGTCAGCAATTGTGGAAACTCTGTACCACATTTAACACAACCTATCAGAAATATTTACATAATGTAGTCTTATATTACAAATCAAAGGGGAAAAACAACTTTTAAAAACCCTGAAAACAGTGGTGTGCATTTATATTCAGCCTCACTGAGACAATGTTTTGTAGAACCACTGCAGGTAAAGCTGCAAGTGCTTTTCCTAATTTGTCTTAATCAAACTGGTTGGAGAGCATCACTGGACATCAACTTTCAAGTTTTAGCACTATTCCTAATTGGATATAGGACTGGATTTCAGCAGTCTAACACAAAAATACCCTTTGATCTCGACCAATGGTGTCCACAGTTAGCCCTCAAGGGCCGGGTTCCTTCATGGTTTAGACGCTCAACGCCTGAAATGAATGAACGGTTGATTAACAGGCCTCTGCAGAGCTACATGCCATGCCGAGCAAGTAATTCAGGGAATTAAATTAACTGTGTTGGAGCAGGGACGCATTATAAAAACTGCAGGACATCTGCACTTGACTGGAGTTGAAGACCCCAGATACAAAAAGTTTCAATTGCAACACTGGTGTACAAGCTGTATGTCCTGCTAGAAGATAACCTTCCATCCCCTGACTCACATCTTTTGCAGCCCTAACAGGGTTTTCTTTCACTATTTCTCTGAATTTTGCTTCATCCATCCATCAACTGACCAGCCTCCCTGTTCCTGCAGTAGGAAATAATCTCCACAGCATGTTCACAACCAGGTTTCACTGTTGGGAGGAGATGTTCAAAGCGGTGTGATCTGTGTTAATTTTCCATCACAGCATTTTGCAACTTGTCCAAAAAGTAACATTTTGGTTTCTATCGGTCAAAGTTAGCAAAAAGGACTGGCATACCTTAGCAAGACACTGTAGAGAGCAACATTTTTGAACATTCTTTTAAATCAACCAGTTGTCGTTAAAAGGCTCTTAGACCCTTAGGCCTAAAAAGCATCAAGTATTTAATAACACGTCCCACTGTGCTTAAATTGAACTCATGTTTGTCTCACTGTGCTGATAAAGCTTGAAAAGTAAAAGTCTGTATACAAGCAGAATTAAGCAGCAGTGTTACCAGGTTATACTAAACCCATATAAATGTAAAGATTATGCAATTTATTTTCCATCAGTTGTGTAATGCTGGTAGTTGTTTTTGATGCCATCAAACAATATTGGACACATATTGCCTGTGCAAAAGTTGGGAGCTGTACTTCATGTCATTTTGTTTCACTAATGCAGCTTTTAATGTAATTGTTACAGTGGTCTTGATGAATACTTTTTGTTTGACATGTTTCATAATTTGGTTTGATGTGTCCAGGATTATTTGAAGTTCTAGTTTTCTGCCACACATATAGCTTTGCATTTATTTCTTATCTGATCAGAGAGCTTTCTTCCACATGTTTGCTGAGTCCCAAAGATGGCTCCAGGCAAACTGCAACCCCCCCCCCCCCCCCATTTATTTGTTTTATTTTGCCAGATTTTATTCAGTGGGATTAATTGGAGGCAGAGGAAGATGCATGTCTCACATTCATGGTTTTCATTGGTAGAAATCTTTGCCAATATCCTTTCACTCCAACGGTTATGTGTTACTCTTTGGTTCTAATATGTGGTTGTAACATGACAAAATGTGAAAATGTTCAAGGAGTATGAATACCTTCTAATGGCACTGTAGTTGACTTTTTTGAATTTTAAACTTCAACATTTATCCTCAGCCTTATCAATGTTACTGGACGACACATAGGGTACATCTACAAATTTGACAATTGAATACCATCGATGTCTCTCTCACAACCAGTTACAAAAAAACATGATTATTTCATTAACTCATACAAGGAAATAAATAAATTTACAGTAATATATATATGTATATATATATATATATATATATATATATATATATATATATATATATATATATATATATATATATAGTGTCTTGATATAAGCTGCTGACATAAAGGCACAAAACCATTCATCATTTCATCATTTCATTATTCCTAACCTCCCATTTTGAAGTGAGCTCACGGCCATTTTGAGCCTAACAAGGAGCTTTAAATGACTTCCTCATGCAGGTCCACAGCTAAAGGTTTCCATTTTCCTTCTGCAGAATGGAAGCCCCCATGTGGTCTTTTAAGTATGTCAGCTGTGTTTCATCCTGGTCTGGGAGTGTTTAGCATCCAGTGGTCAGTGGCAGGGTCACAGCTTAATCAGGACAGCCAGGAGTCCTCACTGTGTGTGAATGTGGGAGTTCACTGCGAAGGTCAGCCTCTAATCAGTCTAAATTGAGACTTGGGGAACCTAAAGGTCCTGACAGGGCCATGTTGTGTGAGTTTTTGTGTCTGTGTGTTTATGTGTGTCTAACAGAGAGGTCTCAAATGCTAACCTTTCATGCACCAGCCACATGTGTTAAAAGAACTGTGAGTGAGTAGTTGCATTCACACTTCTATTAGAGCAGTCTCCCATTTTTTTACCTCCATCAGGCCCCTCCTGTTACCCTCTGCTTTGACATTATTATCTCTGGTTACCGTCCTCTGCTTCGCCGGGTCTCTTTAATCTTCCTACCACATTTTTCTTTCTTTTGACTGCTTTCTTCTGCCATCTCTCTTCACATTCTGCTCCTATATCATTCCCATTCAATAAATTGTTTCACTGCACTCTTTGTTCTTTCAATACAGTCTTTGTTTGCTTCTCATATTGTCATGTTTACCATCAGTTTTTTACTATCCCATATTCTTTAAACTTTGCGGTTGCATTCATTCATCTAAAATACGTTTTTTCCTTTGCATATTATGTTGTATCTTGTAAAGTATGTATGCCCTTCCTGCTTTTAGGGATTGTGGTGATAGACCAGGCATTTAAAACCAAGTAAATTATTATCTACTCCTGTATTAGTATCATTGCTATTTTGCATAAACTGTTGATGTGAGGGGAACCACTTATTTTAGCTGTGTTTAGGTTGTGGTTTCATAAGAATTCATCCTATACCCAAAAGCAGCTCTGCATCATAAACAGCCAACCTTAATTGGGAAGGGGAAGTAGTTGTGTTGTGTTCGCAAAAAAGAAAATGAAAAAAATCTAACAAATGTTCTGCGTCTATTTGATCTGTTATCTGATACCCCTAAATAAAATCTGTTGCAATCAATTGTCTGCAAAAGACTCCTAATTAATGAAGAGTGTGTATGTTGGTATCATTTCAAATTAGGATAAATGTTTTGTGAAGGCCTGAGAGGTTAAATAGAGAACATTAGTGAACCAACAGCATCATGAAGACCAAGAAGCACAGTGGAGAGGTCAGGGAGAATGTGGTGGGGTCGTTCATGGCAGGGTCAAGTTATAAAGTAATTACCCAAGCTTTGTACTTCTCACAGAGCACTGTTTAAAAATGGAAAGAGTATGTCAAAACAGAAAACTTATAAAGACATACTGACCACTAAAAGTGATACCCCCAGAAGAAAGAGCATTGTTCAGAAAAAACAGGACTTTGGAGGCGCCTCAGAGATCTGTAGCACAGCTGTGAGAACCTGTCAACAGACAGGATGACTCTTTGTCATGAGTTCCACAAATCTGGCCTTATTGGAAAAGTGTTAAGAGAAGAAAAAAAGACAGAAGAAGTGCAGTTTGCCACCAGCAGAACACAGTAAGAGACATTTGAAAGAAGCCGCCTTATCAGAGGGAACTAAAGCTGAATATTTTTGTCTACATGCAACATGCTTTGTGTGGATGGTGGTGTGTGGTTTTAATTAAAGCTTGTTAATGTTTTAGGACGGTCCAGTCAGTGAAAATCCAGAGCCAAATCCAACTGAGACTTTGTGGCAAGACCTAAAAACTGATGTTTAAAGCCACTCTCCATTCAGTCTAAAAGGACCTGGGCTATTTTCCAAAAAAGAAGTTGACAAAATTCTGTCATCTAAAGGTATAAAAGTAGAGACGCTCTCCTAAAAAATGCAACTGTTACCTGCCTCCTGTCCCAATGACTGGTGAATATTCCCCCACAAACTGCATCCAAAGGCTAGAAAGAAAGAAAAAAGATCAGAAACTCGGTTTTACAAAGAGCATAGCAACTATTACAGCTAGATTACCCCAACCATCATGAAGAATCTGGCATTGAACGGAAACCCCGCTGGTCTTCTTGCAGTGGCTTGATTAGTGGATGGTTTGCAGGTGGCAGAGCAGCACAGCAGGAACATCCTCGTCTTTGGTACTTTGCTGCGGCACAAGCAGGGAGGGGGAGGGAGGAAAAGAGACAGCACGCAAGAAACATAAAATCCAACAACCACCCATGAAAATACAATTTGTCTTTTTTTCTTTACTTCTTCTGTTGTGCGTTAAACCAAAAAACACAGCAACACAATAGGTTAATAGAACAGATTGCACCTTTACGCCTTTGTTTAAGAAGATATTTTAATATTTCAGTGGCAAAGTAAGCAACTAAACCCACAGCTGAACACAAATATCATTTAAAATTTTGCAAACCGGCTGGTATATTTGGTTCTGTTGCTTTATTGTTGTGCCTCTGCATATCGGATGTTAACCTTTCTGGGTGTATCCCATCTCTTGCCAAATACCAGCCTGGGACCGTTTCCAGCTCCCCTGGCTCGCTGCAGAACCTGGTGATTCATCCATTGATTTGTTTTTTTAGTCTTTGTCAAAGTTTCCTTGATGCAATCAAATACTGCCCTTTTTAATATAGGTTGGCTTGGGCTCATAAAGCTGCAGAATGAGGTGAGTAGCTGCTTCACTTCTCTCATACCAAAAAGTATCACAGTAACAACGTAAATATTGTTAAGACAGCAGCAACATGCCAAGAAACTAATTTCAGTTTTTTAACTAGATGATGCATTTTTAGCTTAATCCACTTAAACCACAGTAAATTGTTTTTATATTTAACTAATATTCCGTACATTGACTCAGCTGTGGACGTTTTAATGCTCCAGTCAGTAAACTTTTTGCTGTATTTCATGATGTAAGAGGCTGCAACTTCATGCCTATATAACAGAGTTTTAAAGAGGGAGCAGTATTAGCCAAGTATAACCATAACAGATATATGACGTGATAATCTCTGAAGTGAGTTTTTACCATTCATGGTCCATGATAACTGATCATGCCTATTTCTTTGATCAGTCGTGTTAGGGACATTTGGAAAGATTTAGAGATCATTCTGTAAGGCATAGGTTGTTTAATTATTTTTAAATCCACATAATCTAAATTAAATAAGACTTTTTGGAAACAAGATATTTTGGTTCCTTTTATATAGCATTAGGTCTTTGATGTATCAATTATTTTTATCTGCCTTATCTGTGCAGGACCACTTGTTTCACATCTGGCATACAAGAATTGGACCATATAATACCTTTGTTCACCTGGATTCCTGTTTTTTGACCGGATATTTCTGCTTTGCCCAATTAATTGTATAAAACACTGTTCCTTTAATGATTTTTTTGACTTCCCTCTCTTATAGGTGACTGTAAGGCATCACCAAGAATATTGTTTTATTTTATGTGCTTTATTTGTCTGAGACCAATTACTGAAATTATTGAGCTCAAAGAACCATGGTGATCTGCATTGTATTCTAGCTTCTTTTTCGGCCAATTTCCATCTGCAGTCCCAAATGGAAATGTACACATTTAAACAAGTTTAAGAAAAATAAAATCAAATAATATAAATGGCATTGTGAATCATGTAAACCAATGTGACTAGTTGACAAAAAGAAATAAATATTTTCTATTCTTAAACCACAGTCAATATTCTTTTGAATTGTCCATTTCCATTAACCTTCGAAGTTGCCAAGGCCTTAGTACATTCACCTTCCAATAATAAGCAATGACCAGAACATCCACAAAATTAAAATAAAAAACAACTTTTTGTGCACTCAACCGAGATAATGTAGTAATAGTAAAACAGTAACTGTGCTGAAGTGTCAAGTTAAGTCCTTGTGTGATTAAAATATTGGTTTAACAACAGCATTCATTTGGCATTGGTTTAACACTCATAAGCCAATGTATTTCTCATCCTCTCACATTGTCCTTGGTTACATTGTGCAACATCGTCCACACCAAGTAAAACTCAATCACTGTACATGGCTTTCTTCCCTTCTTTCCTAAGAACATTTAAACATTTATGAATCCCGAGGCACTTGCACAAGCACACCAGCTGTCTTAGTGCCTTGTGGCTCAAATTTGTTCTCCATTCATTATTTCTGCCCTACCTCCCACATTGTGAATTCATGAACTTCTACCCTGCCATTCCCAATCACCACTCCAGAAGTTCCAGCCTGATTTTTCAAAATGACACTGCGTCATAATGCTGTAAAGGGTTTCGCTTTTCATGACTACTGACAGCTCAGAGAGCATAATTTGTTCTTGGGAGAATTTAGAGAGGTGCAAAGAAAGTCCTTCAGGCACTCAGTGCAATTCTTTAAAAGTCTGGCGCACCTTTCAGAATGAATTACACTGTTCAAGACCCTGGAAGCTGAGACCGAGACACAAGAGGATCCTTTGTGGGTTTTTTAAGAGAAAGCAACATGTTTGAAAACCACATGAGTGCTGCCAGTGATTAGTAATGACACAAAGGAATTCAGATATGGGGTTAGGGAAGCAAAGAGCAAATCAGAGCAAAGGAAATTCACTTTGTTTAATCGTGCCCGCTGCTCATGTTCCTCCTTCAAACTTGTGGTTAAAGAAGCAACCCTCATCTCAGGTCATTTAAAGTCAGCATTTCCTTTGTTAAATGCAGGGAACACTTCACAATGCTGGTATGAAGGCTGCAGCTTTTACAATCAATTATTCAGCTACCGAACACTTGCCCCATTTGTGGCCTCCTCTACTGGGTTCCCACGTCTGTTTGTCCTTCAAAATGAATCTGCCCTCAAGTTTGGTCGAATCAGAGCTTCTGAGGGATGAGAGCCCTTTACTTAAGAAAGGGCATCAGTCAAACATACTTCAGTAAACTGTAAACTGCCTTGCTAAAGTATTTACACACCTTCAACTTTTTTTAACTTAACAACTACTGAACTCAATTTATTTCACTGGAATTTTCTAAGTGCACAGTTGTGAAGTAGAAGAAAAAGGACATGAGGTTTTCAACACTTTTCTGAAAATTAAACATGAAGGTGTGGCGTGCATTTTTTAAAATAACGCGTTAATTTCGATTAATTAATTTAAATAAAATTAACGGATTAAAAAAATTAACGCAAATTAATCGTATAGGGTAGTTCACTGCTATTGTTTTCATCCGGGTTTTTTCGCGCCTGCGCGCCGGACTGGAAGGCAGAAGGCGAGCACAGCGGCAGACGCCAACAGAGCAAACAACAAGTTCTCGACGTATTTTTCTTCTTTAGGTAACGTATCACAAGATCGTTTTAAGAGTATGTTGATGGTTGATGGTATCAGATTGCCAGATACAGTCCAGATAGCGAGTCTGTGAATGCTGGCCAAACGATTTAGTCCGGCCCGGTGGCCAAATGCATTATCATTATTCAACGGCTGTATCTCCTCGCTGCATCCACCGATCTGCACTAGATTTTTTGTGAGTCGTGGGCTAGCGCTGCTCAACGTGTTCGTGTGTATCGGCCGGTGGACGGACGGAGAAAATGCGTGACAGCTTCTGCGGTGGCTGACGGCCGGCGGTGCGCGAAGGCGCTTGGCTGCAGGGCCGATTGACGCCGCTTGCGGCTTTAATTATTTAAGCAGAACAATGACCAGTGCAAAATTAAGTTGTATTTACCGGAGATGAAGTGTAGACTGCAAATTCTTTCGGGGTATGATGGCTCCCACAGTCCATTGGGATTTTTTTGCCTGGGTCCTTTTTCACTGAAAATATCCATTTCTTTCTTCGTCCTTCGGTAAACGAAAGAAACGTACATCCAACGATTTGGAATGCCTCTGTGTGGCATAAACTAAAAGCACGCTCTAATTCACCCGTTTTGTCACGGTGTTTGGCGAGAACAGTCCTGCTTTTGCCTACCGGCGTAACCCGGAAGTAGCGCGGACGTCACTTTACTGTTGTAAAGTGTTGATATTGAGGGGAGTGTTCATTTATTTTCATTGTGTCCCCTACGTTACTGTGTGCCACATATGCCACAACGACACATGTTAAAACATCTGAAGGCATGAAATGTGAATAAGAATTTTTGAACTTTAATTTATCTAATGCTGATTATTCATTGAATCATTTGAATTTAAATATTTAAAATACTTTCACAGCAAAAATTATATGCGATTAATTTAGATTAATTAATTACAGAGTATGTAATTAATTAGATTAATTTTTTTAATCGATTGACAGCCCTAATATATATATATATATATATATATATATATATATATATATATATATATATATATATATACTGTATATATATATATATATATATTGCTGAAAGAAAGGCACACTAATTCCGGGTTTCAGTTTACAACAAGCCATGCAAGTGACATTTTACACAATAGGAAAAAGGTGCTTTGATGAGATAGAACCAAGATTTAACTTTCTGCCCTACACACTATCACTATGTGTGTCATCACCCTGAACATGTCCTCCCCACCATGAAACATGTTGGTGTCAGCATTATGCCATGGGAATGCTTTTCTAAAAGAGAAATATATATTAATGTGTTGGAATGGCCTAGTAGGCTACCAGATCCAAATCCGGTTGAGAATATGTGGCAAAAATTGGTGTTTAGAAATAATCTCCATCCAGTCTGAGGTATTTTGTTGAGAAGAAAGACTATGCATTTGATTATCTGGACATGCAAAGCTGACAGAGAAATATCCAAGACTTGCAGCTCTGTTATGACAGTGGAAGGTGTTTCTTTATTAGAGCAGCTTGATGTCAAAGGAGCAACACCACCTATCTCTTAAACTGTTTTGAATTACTCCATGGGTTGTCTTTTATCTATGGAAATATGATTCATTCAAAATGAAATTAATTAATAAATGATGTTGTTAATAAATTATTACTAAATATTCCATAAAATAAATAAATATCCTCATGTAACAAAGCAACAAATATATTTCAAAATAATTGTGTTGCTAATTTTTTTCATTTATTTGATTATTTACTCGAAGATTTATTTATTTGAAGATTTATTCATTTATTAATGGTGTTTTATTTTGTGACCCTTTCACTGAGTAAAGCTACTTTCTTTTAGTTTTTAACTCTTTTAGGTTTTTTTTTCTTGGCTGTTTTTATTTCGTGTTCTCATATTCAATTCACACTAATTAGCTGCTGTGGTGCGATTCCTTCCGAGTGCGAACAAAATCCTACCCCAGTTGAATTATTACCAGCCCCGCCCCACAGAGGAAACCCCACCCTGTCATTTGAATATCAGAACATGACATAAAAATAGCCTGAATTAAAAGCAGGTTTAAAAAATAAAAGTCCCTGAAATATTTAAAGTAGCTTTACTGAGTAAAAGTGTCACAAATTAGAACAGCATTAAGACATAAAAATAAGTCTTGAAGTAAATAAAAAAAAGTTCTAAATTATAAATAAATAAATCTTGAAATACATACATTTTGAAGTAAATAATAACTAAATGATAAAATAAGCTAAACATATATTTTTTTCAATATATACTTAGTTTTATTCATGGGGACATTTATTTGATGTACTATATAATTTATTAATGATAGTATTTATTTAATTTTGAAAGAAACAGCTCTCCATACATATCAGGGGTGGAAAGTAGGAAATTCCATCAACTTCATGTTTCTTTGGTCTTTTCTCCATGTCTTATACTACAAGACAGTGGCGTTCTTTAGTTGGATCTCATTTTTTAAAATCTCTGCTGTATCGCTTCACTGGTCAAACCCAGAACAGACAGAACCAGTCATGTATCTGGCAACCTAAAACCAAAGAATGTCAAGTGGAAAACCCCTTCAACCATATTTTTCTACAAATAGATGCAAAAAGAAATGAACTCAGCAAGTAGCAACATCTTTTATCCATCAACAAACGCTGGTGTTTAGATGAAATACAATCTTATCTTCAAGGAGAAAAAGATCAATTTAGCGGGTAAAGTATTACCCACTGTCAAGACTGTGGTCTCTTTTGACTGCAGGAAGCTATTTTGTTCACTGATACATAAACATTTACATCTAGAGGTTTTGGAAGGTCTCCTTTGAGAAGACATCTGATATCTTGCTGCCCTGCTGCTTTGAACCCACAGCTGACTTTTCTTTGACTCTAGAGATCAGCCATTACATGCCAAGTTCTCAAAAAGATAACAGCTCTCCTCAAGAGCATACAAGTGATCTCAAAAATGTTCTTTGCAGAAATGCAATATAAAACACATTGTTGCTTGAAGCCCCCACCATTCCCAGCACATCGTCACACCCCTCTTATTTCCCACCCTTGGCCTTTCGGCCTGTATGAACCATGTATGGGAGCTTCTTTTCGGCTGCAAACAAGTGCTCCCAGAAGAAGCGGGGCCACGGCAGCATTGATACCTTGAATTGCTCGGTCTCATTCTACCGTGACCCCTGTGTGCACTTATAGACTTGCATGTGAATAGGATGCATGTATGGGGGGGGGGGGGTTGAGAAGGTATGACACAACTTAATTAAACCCCTGAGATTGTGACAATGGCTCAAAAGGGGTTAAAGAAGGTCACTTGTTTGGAGGTTTTGGAAGAGAGAGAAATGTTGAGATGGATGTCTGTTTGCCTTTTTTGTTCCTGCACAACTCATGAATTTATTGGATTCTTGGGTCTTTGTTACCTTAGCTCAGCTATGGGGTAGCACTCTTCTGCCCTCATTGTTCGCATTTATGTGAGTCCAATTCTCTTCACATCACTCTAGTTCCCTTTATATACACTCCTTCATGTCTCAGCTGAGCATATGGCATCCGATGTGAACTGTGGTGAATGTGGTGTCAAGAAACGCAACAAAAAAAATACATTTTGATTCCAATTCTCCTGCCTTAATATGAAAATGTTGGTTCTGTTTCACAATGCTGTGTGTGAAATATTGGACATACATATCAAACGGTGTTATATTAGAGAGCATAAACTTTTGAGGCATTATCTCAAAGAAATTGTACGTTTAAAAAGCGTTTATTGTAAAGCTTTCAGCTCAAGCTCCAAAGTTTCCCAAGCGATTATGGCAGTAATGGTGTGACCCAGAACATGAGCAGACGGCTGGGAGGACACTCAGGAGGAAACCTCCAAGTAGGTAATCCAAGAACTCAAGGAGACAATGACGAGCTTTCACTCCAAGAAAAACCAGACAAAGGTCCGGATTACCATGACCAAGATGGACTAACTGGCACCACATGGAAATTCTACTCGTCTTCATGTACAAATGACATTGGCAGCATAGGAGGCGGAACAATGCAAAACTGTAGTATTTAAGACCTCTGGAATGGGAATTGAATTAGTTGACCCAAGACACAATAAGTTATTATTCGAATTTAGAGAAAAAAAGGTCTTAAATTAGATTTTGATGACAGAAGTAGAATTCTTGAGCAAGGAAATGGCCTTGCCATTAAAAAAAGTTGTTTCTTAATTCTTTTGAGTTCTAACCGTTTTGTGTTTTCAGTCTTCCTTGTGTTTTTCTGTTAGGTTTGTATTTGTAGTAGTCTTTGTGTCTTCTGTCCCCGGGTTTACCTTGTGTTGTGGTTTTTGTATTCAATCATGTCTCATAAGTCCAGTGCCTTTTATCCTTCTGCTCCCCTAACAGCTGTCTCACAGTCATCAAACTCACCTGTTCCTTTTCACAATAATCCCTCCTTTCTTTATTTGTATAATTGGTTTACTTTTAGTCTTTTTTCCAATCCTCTTATTTACCTCTGTCACAATCCACCACTTCAAATGTAGCCATAGAATAAGGATTTGACCAATCATTGTAGAGGGTGCTGTATCTAATTAAGTTATAACTGGTAAGCAAGGAGTTATAGTTAGGTGACACTTGTCGAAACTAGTATAAATGTCAAAATGAAATTTGCACTTGTTGTCAAGGAGGGGTAAAATAATTCCCTTTATAATTTTTTTGTTTCTTGTAAAGTAATTTTGAACGCCTCTTTTAGAACCTATGGTGTAATACTTAATTATCCGGGAGCCCTACTATGCTCTCTCTCTCTCTCTCTCTCTCTCTCTCTCTCTCTCTCTCTCTCTCTCTCTCTCTCTCTCTCTCTCTCTCTCTCTCTCTCTCTCTCTCTCTCTCCTGCTGAGGCGTGGTGTATATTTCTGCCAGGCTGGAGGAGACTTTTGATTAGCTGCTGTGGGAACTGAGCTGCGCAAGCATTCAGAGTAGAGTCGGCGAATCTGCTCAGGACGGAGACCGGCCGGAGCGACAGTCATCCCACAAAGACGACAGAGTGCTGGGAATTAACACACCCTCAAGATAAAGCACCTTGAACAGAAGGCTCCAGCTAAAATTCCTCTCGGACTTTGTTATTCTAAGAAAATCTCAGTGAGAAGGACAGGAGCATCTGTTAACAATGACGGGATTTATAAATTTCTTCTTCAACAACATTCTGCTTACGCTGCTCATCACCAGCATCTGTGCCACCAGAATAAACGTGCCGCGGCTGAGACTCTCCTACAAAGGTAATGCATTTCATGAATCCATCCATACAGAGAGACGCTCTTTAGCACTTTCTCTTTGCGCGCATTTCTGCAGGTGGTACTGGCTGGCAGAACTGTCCATCAGATGAGGGTGGATATATCTTCGGTCTAAGTTTCAGGAAGTTTAACGCCCTGCTCCTGATTTTATGTTCTTCTCACGTGTGGGGGTCCAAGCTGGAAGCGCTTAATCACACATTTGGCTACTGTTTCGGAGGTTTACGTGCTTTAGGAGGAAGCACATGCTTCACAGCGCTGGCAGGGTGCGCAGAGGATTTTTTTTATTATTGGCGGCGCTTCACCTCTCTGCGGTGAGATACACCCGGGTGCGACCATCTCATTAAAAGAGTTTATTAGGAACGGCAACCGCGTCGGAATTCAGAAGCATGTAACTCTGCCGACTTTAAAACTGCTGAGGGCAGAAGCGCTGACCTCCCGGGTTATATTACACACGGTTCACACACTGATAAAACAGACTGCTTAAACAGTAGTGATGGCGCAACAGTGTGGGTTTTATTCAATACCGTAGTTGTGAATTGAATTGAATAGACACGAAAAAATAAGGAAAAAATCGGTCAAATTCTAACCAATGTATCAATTCTGATGTATTTTTTCTCATCTTGTTTGACCTCCCATATTAAAATTAATCTAATGTAAAGCAAAGAACTGGTCTGTGATCAAGGGGTTTTAAATTTTGCCCAAATGACAAAGTTTTAAAATATTTCCTAATAAATTAGGATGCCTTCCAGGGCCGTAGTTAGGAGGATGGGGGCCCCTTGACTAAGGACGGGTTTGGTGTTCCATGATACAGGTTTCTTTTGGACATTGCAGACTGCTGTAGACTGTTCCAACCTCAAGGTGTTATTCACGTTTATAAATGTACACATTTTTTAAACAATCTTTCTATTTGCTTTTCTTGAAATTCACATATGGAAGTCATGTGGCGGCGCTGTGAGTAGCTGTCTTGCAATCAGAAAGTTTGGGGTTTAAATTCCAGCTTCCCCCAGTCAAATGTCAGTGTGGCCCTGGGCAAGACACTTAACCCAATTTGCCTACGATCTGTGAATGTGTGCGTATAAAGCGCTTTGAGTGATCAGTATGAATATTCAAGCGCTATATAAATTCAGGCCATTTACTGGCAAAGCGTAACTTCTAGAAATATAACATTCCATTAGCAGTAACTGCCTCTATAGAAAACAGAAATGTTAAAGTACCTATAGTAGCAAGAACACAGTCAGCACAATACCCCAAAAACATAGCAGTAGAGGTGGAGCTCGGGGCTTCCTGATGTTTGTGGGGTGGAGGATTAGATTAGAATTAAAGCTATGAGATTGTTTTAAAACACATGAATATTAACTGTAAATATTTTATTTACCAGTATCTAAAGTTATGGTTATTTACATAACCATATTCATTATGTAGATAACCCAACTATATTAGCACATGTTAGTTATCATCATAAAACAATCAACAAATTGGAACACCTCATAGCGATATGGCCTTACAAAGTCTCTTTTTAAAAACTCATAAAATACCATCTTATGCCAGTGCATAAACTTTCTCAGCCCAACGTCTTATGACAGTTCCTAACTTTTACAAAGTTGATATATTAATTCGTAGCGCACCACATATAATCACATAAGCGTTGTAGTTCTCTGCTGGGTGCCACAAAACATGAATAACTGGACCAACATGTTTAGTTTTTAATTTTAATCAGAATGTATGAAAAAAAAACATGGTCGAAACACAGAGTTTACCTAATAATGGATATTTTTTTGACCAAATGCTTAATAAAAATGTAAATCATTTATTAGCCAATGTTTCATACCTTTCAAAACAGTTTTTTTTAATGTTGTACTATTTAAATAGTATCTTTCCTAATTTCACAGTCAAAGATATCTATACATTCTCTCTTTGGCCTGTTCACATTGATTCTTTCTAACTCTAATCTGAGTCCCGTTGTTGTCCATGAGTCATTCATACCTTAACATAATGAGCCAGTTAAAGAGTGTGTGTAAGGACTTTCAACTGCTGTTGCCAAGCCCGGCTCATTGTTTCATTCAGTATAACCCGGAGCTGTTCTGCAATCATCACTGGTCCAAGATATCTCACAGGATTTCCTCCTGTTCAGCTTTTAGGAGAAAAGTCACTATCTGAGCTTATTGGACTTCCTGGCTGGACTGGAAATAAACACAAGTCATCGGGTTGGCGTGGGCTGAATAAATGATTTAAAACACATTGAATGATAAATTGAATAAGGATTGTGAATAAAAGACATCAACTGTTCATTTAAAAGTGCAAAAATAGTGTCTTCTATTTTCTTTACCTTTACATACGGTAGCTCTGGACTGATTTCTTGTTTAAATCCACCTCCAAGAAAACCTTTTATATGAAAATGGTATTGGTCTATAAAAAAGAAAATGTTATAATCAAAGGATTACAGTGAGAAAGGCCTAATGATTAATTTTGTAAAGGGTTTCATTGTGTTTGGCTTGTAAATGATTCAGGCTTGAACAAAGTACCGACATGTCTACAACACATTTTATCATCATAGATTTCCCATCTTCTCTGTTCACCATAAAACATATTTTCGTTGAGTCTATAAGTGCTGGTTTGCTACAGTTCATACATCATGTCCATAACTGGTTTGCACATTTTCAGTCTATTGAAGCATGGGGCTGAAGGGTTTTAGACTGATGATTAACCACTCTAAAGAAAGCCAATAACTTCTTTAGCGATGTAATAAAAAGCTGCGCTAGTTATCCTGTCTAAGCTTTGACATTATTACTTATTCGAACAACAACACTCATAGTAATAATTATTTTTTTATTTGCAATAGCAACATACATATATTCCAATAAAATTCATCCACTGAGTTTAACCCATCTCTTAGGGAGCAGGGGACTGCCACTGTGCTGTGCATTCTGTGGCTAAGGCTCTTGATCAGGGACCCAGAGTGGCAGTCTTTGGGGATTCAAACACAGAACCTTGCAGCCTCTCAAGGGCACAAGCACCCTGCTCTCTAACCACTTGGCCACCACTACCCTTCTATTAGAAATGGATACCAATAATGTCTATCCAATATGTAAACATCTCACTGTCATCTCCAAATCAAAGTCATTTCCAGTGTTTGGGCTTTAGCTGTTACTGGCTTCTTTAAATGATCTAATCTCATCACATGTACTTTTAGTGCTGCGGTTACTGACTGGCGCCACCAGCTGTTTATTTTGAAGCACTTAAAATCCAACTTTCAGTGTTGATCCCAGCTGGAGAAGATTTGACTGTGCAAAAAAACACAGATTTAGTTTAAAGGGGGAACATTTTCAAATTTAGGCAAATGATGACAAATGAAAAAATAGTCCAGTATTAAAAAAATAAAGACGGCCTTTTTACAATAGCAACTTAAAGGCTGCTCAAACAAGACTAATACAGTTTGTTTACACCATACTATGAACGGAAGCGCTATTGAAATGTCTTTTATTAAGCAACCATTTTCAGGCACAATACGCCCAGTGCACCGCGTCAGTACTTTGATACACTGCATCCACATACACAAATCCTCTTCAAAAGGAAAATTAAAGCTTGTTGACGAATTAAGCAACTCCATATCTAACACCTAATGTTCTTGGATGTGAAAGGAAGACTATCATTGTGCCCCATAAGGAGTGTGGGAAGATTGCTGCCTCTGAAGATTCTCATTAGTGACCACACAGCTTTTTACTTCCTGTCTCATTGACCTTTAATTTGACCTCCCAGTTTGCCCTCCCATACATGAATCCCCCCAACGTTAGCTCTCCTCTTTTGTTGTCTTTCTGGGTAAATCAATTCCCATCTTCCAATGGGCGTCATGAGTTTTTTTCAAATGTTTATCAAATTTTTTCAATTTTCCTTCTGTATATGTTTGTCTATGTCTTTAGCTATTAGCCTGACCTCCTGGTTTAATGCTCAGAAACACCCAAAGGGTGTTTGCCCAGAAGGATGAGGAAGTAATTTAGTGGAAGGAAAAGCCATCATTATCTCATTTCAATCAATTAGTAGGTAGAAGTTGAAGCAGGAAGACGAGCATATTTACCGCTGAAACATATGATGGCTTGTGCTCTATGTCTGTCCTTTGTTCTGGTTTACTTCAATGATGTTTTGACACCTTCTCTTTTATTAGAGGTGACCTTTCTGGAGGAAACAAGTTGAAGGTGTGTTTATTTTCTCCTTTTTCTCATCTTTCCTTACAAAGGGTAACTATCTTTAAAACTGATTACTCACGATTGCAAAATACACACAGTTTTCACAATTTAAGCACATAACTGCAACATTCTATGTATATCATTATTTTTCCCCGCTGTTTTCTGCTTCTTTTTTTAAATTAAAACAGTGTCTGGTCTACATTTCGGCTTACACACACGCCCTTAAACACGCATTTTCTGTCCAATACAATACACTCATTGTCTCACTGAAGGCAGGGGGGTACTTGAAAACTCAAACGCTCACATCAGTGTCCTGTTTTAATCCAACTGTGTTGGTTTTCAGAAGGAAAGGGCCTGTTTGTTTTTTGCACCCTCTGAATTAATGAGTTTGCTTTCTCAGTTGGCCTGGCTCAAATGCTGTTACCGCAGGGTGTGAGTTATCCTGCAGCAGGGCTGGGAAAACCGTCACCAGACGGAGACTCCAGACCTGCTGGAATGTAGGGCGTCTCTCATCCTGTCATCTTTCAGCTTTTTTCTTTGTCCGTTCTCCATCCGTCTTCATCCATCTTTTATGCCGTGAATAGTGTAACCACTCCTTCCCTGCAATCATTCATTGCAGTGTCTGTCTGCCTTACTCAAGTTCAGCTGAAGTGCTCCAAGCTTCTGATATGATCTCAGACTTATATCAAAGAATGAGAATAATAAAAAAAAAGAACAGTGAGGAAAATCTGCAAGGCTCCAACGCCAAACCCAGCGGCCAATTGGCTTGTTTCAATCTCTTTTCTGTTTTTTTTAAGCCTCAGCATTATGAAATTTGGGGGTGGAAAATTATTTCTGATGTCTGTTTAAAATAAAACTTCGGGGATGAAGGGCTATAGCTGGCTGGAACAAGAGTATTTTTGCTCTAAATAGATAAAAATATTATATATATTTATTCTTTTAATCATCATAATTTAGAATCACACAGAAGTACATCAGTTTATCATCTGAAAAGGTAGGAAGAACAGACTCCAGACCCTATGTACAATATAGAAATTACAGCTTGTTTTGTCTTTACATAAATTAACTGTACTTGAGACAGTTCCTGCTCTCCCCAGTAAGAGGGAGTTTAAAACTCTTAGACTCTTAGGCATAAGAGTATAAAACTCTTATACTCAAAGGTTTGGTTTGAGATAACTGGCAAAACATTTTTATGAGTGCACAAATATATGCACCACCCTCCACATTTATTAGCAGCAATGAAAAACATGTACAAATCTGTTAAAGGAATTTTTTGGAGGGTTTTTTTCACATTTGTATTATTTCTGGCCAAAACATTTATAAAACACTTATAAAAAAATCTTTAATTTCAGTGTACTACTAATGTGCAGAAAAACAACACATGTTGAGAAGTCACCATCTATTACAAAATCCCAAAAAACCTGAAACATTATTAATAAAGCTATATCATAAAAACGGTTTTTACTTGTTATTTCTCACCTTATTTTTGATGTTACGTTAAAAAGCGGTTTTAACTAAGAATCTGGACTTACTGTTTTTTTGGGGATAAAACTATAACAGAGCCAAGAAAACATCCCTTTGGCATAAAGCAAATTTGTGTTGATTTCTAAATGTAAGAGACTACCCAATATCTACAGCCAGAAAGAAATCTAAAAAGTTTAAATCAATTAGAACTTTTTACAAACAAGGGTGGACAAGTGCCCAACTGGAGTTGTTTCCATGCACAGGGGGGAAGAAAGTAAGGAGGTCAAACAATTTCATTGCTGGAGAACTGCTAAGATTTGCTTAGATGTGGGACAATGGCGTTTCTATGAAATCGGAATTATATATATATACATATATATATATATATATATGTCACGATTTGGGTTTTGTCTTGGTTTATGTTATCAGATTTATTAGTTAAGTTTCTGCTTTTGGGGTCTTGTTTGGTTTTGTTTTAGACATGTTGTTCTGTTTAGGTTACCTGTTTTCCACCTGTCACTTTATCAGTTCTGTTTGGTCTCCCCTCAGCAATCTGTCAGCTTTCTTGCCTTGATTAGATCCACCTGCTCACTTATAATTAGTCTTCACTCCTGTTCACCTGTTCACTCCCCTATATAGTCCTGCCACAAACCTCTGCAATCTGCCAGATCATTAACGAGCCACGGTGAGTTTAGTTCCAGCATTCTTTATTCTGATTGACCTGTTGACGATAACCCGAGAGCCTTTTTGATTCTGAGCCAGCCTGTTCCCTGATCTGTTTTTCCTGCCCTGTCTGACTGATTTACCGGTTTACCGACTAGTTTCTGTCCTATGGTTATCCGTGCTTGCTTTGCCCTGTCTGTACCTCTGCCTATTTTGGACTGCTTTTGTGTACCGGATTTTGGACTGCCCTTTTGACTATTGAGCCCGCCTGTTCCTGTTTTCATTATTAAAATCCTGTTTTTTGCCTTAACCTCACTTGTTGGGTTTGAATACTGGGTTTGCCTGATTCACGATCATAACAGAATGATCTGGCCCACTAAAACCTATCGCCCAACAAGTTTTTAGAGGTTTTTTTTTTTTCCCCCTCCACACGCTATGGCTTGGGAGGGTTCCAGATTGGCGTTCTGTCCCCCTGGTATCGGTCCCAGACGCCATCTCTCCAGCAGTCGCAGCAGCAGTAACCCGCTGCCTGCTCCGAGTTTACGATTGGGAGGGCTCTTTGTCACAAATTCAGATTCAACTCAGAATAGAAGGGATCACTCACCCAGCGACACCGCTGTCGGCTCTGCCCATGGGTTTTATCCAGAACCAACTTTGTTTATGGAGGTCGAAGCGGAGGTGGTGCGGGATCTTCGCCCGGATCTTTTTTTCTCTCTCCCTCCAGAGGAGGAGATGCAGGGAACGCTGTGGGCTCCACCGATCCCGGCTCTACCGACAGGATCAAACCTCCAGCAAGTCCTGCCGTCCCGCCGTCGGAGGAGGGGACGGAAACCTGTGGGTCGCTCCTTCACCCGTTCTGTTCGGCCGACAGGCGAGTCAGTACCGCGCCCGTCCGTTGCCACTTCCTGCCCAGTGGATCGGAGTCCGGTGCTTCCCAGAGCTGAGCAGCCCACAGCGCCTCCTGTTGGCGCCCGTGATGCTGAGGATCTGGCTCTGGAGGACCAGTTAAGAGCTTTTGCCCCTATTATTAAAGACCTTAGGGAGGTTCTTTTCTGCCAGTATTCAGAGGAGCTGGAGGCAAAATTAAAGGAGGTCGAGGGGCACTATAGAGCGGCTCTCCAAGGTTTCTATAGTGGACTCAATCCTGTCCCCAAGGGTCCAGCCGACGCCCCGGCACCTGCACCTGTCCCAGAGGACCCGCCTCCTACCTCAGCTCCAGTGCCGGCCTCCGGCAGCTATAAGGCAGCACTGTCTGCGCAGCCGGTCCAAGACGCTGCAACCCCGGAGGGTCCGCAGCCGGCCCAAGACGCTGCAACCCCGGAGGCTCCGCAGCCGGCCCAAGACGCTGCAACCCCGGAGGCTCCGCAGCCGGCCCGAGACGCTGCAACCCCGGAGGCTCCGCAGCCGGTCCGAGACGCTGCAACCCCGGAGGGTCCGCAGCCGGCCCGAGACGCTGCAACCCAGGAGGGTCCGCAGCCGGCCCGAGACGCTGCAACCCAGGAGGGTCCGCAGCCGGCCCGAGACGCTGCAACCCAGGGGGGTCCGCCGCCGGCCCGCGACGTGGGAACCCAGGAGGGTCCGCCGCCAGTCTGCGACGTGGGAACCCAGGAGGGTCCGCCGCCAGTCTGCGACGTGGGAACCCAGGAGGGTCCGCCGCCAGTATGCGACGTGGGAACCCAGGAGGGTCTACCACAGGCCCACGATGAGGGGGTTCAGACGAGCCCTCTTTCAGGCCGCAACTCGGGGGCTCATCGGGACACTGGGCGCCGTGGCCCTCGCCCAGACGACAAGCGGCGCCGTGGCCCTCGCCCAGACGACAAGCGGCGCCGTGGCCCTCGCCCAGACGACAAGCGGCGCCGTGGCCCTCGCCCAGACGACAAGCGGCGTCGTGGCCCTCGCCCGAACGACAAGCTCCGTCGGGGGCCTCGCCGAGAAGACAAGCACCCAGAGCCCCATGGAGACTTAGAGGCCCCTGGACCTCTTCGGAAGCTCTTACCCCCTCATCTTTGGCTTGACAGCCAATTTCCCAAGTGGCTGACCAAACTGTCTTTGTCGGAGGTTCTGGAAGGGTTATTGATGAGGTTCTGGGTGTTAAAGGGTCTGGGAGCATCTGAAGTCTGTAGTCCGGGGCCTCCTGAACCTGAAGCCTGTAGCCCGGGGTCTCCTGAACCGGAAGCCTGTAGCCAGGCCCCGTCTGAACCTGAAGCCTGTAGCCAGGCCCCGTCTGAACCTGAAGCCTGTAGCCAGGCCCCGTCTGAACCTGTAGCCTGTAGCCAGGCCCCGTCTGAACCTGTAGCCTGTAGCCAGGCCCCGTCTGAACCTGTAGCCTGTAGCCAGGCCCCGTCTGAACCTGTAGCCTGTAGCCAGGTCCCGTCTGAACCTGTAGCCTGTAGCCAGGCCCCGTCTGAACCTGTAGCCTGTAGCCAGGCCCCGTCTGAACCTGTAGCCTGTAGCCAGGCCCTGTCTGAACCTGTAGCCTGTAGCCAGGTCCCGTCTGAACCTGTAGCCTGTAGCCAGGCCCCGTCTGAACCTGTAGCCTGTAGCCAGGGGCCGTCTGAACCTGAAGCCAGTAGCCAGGGGCCGACTGAACCTGAAGCCAGTAGCCAGGGGCCGACTGAACCTGAAGCCAGTAGCCAGGGGCCGACTGAACCTGAACTCTGTAGCCAGGCTCCTCCTGAACTCTGTAGCCAGGCTCCTCCTGAACTCTGTAGCCAGGCTCCTCCTGAACTCTGTAGCCAGGCTCCTCCTGAACTCTGTAGCCAGACACCTCCTGAACTCTGTAGCCAGGCTCCTCCTGAACTCTGTAGCCAGGCTCCTCCTGAACTCTGTAGCCAAGCGCCTCCTGAACTCTGTAGCCAGGCGCCTCCTGAACTCTGTAGCCAGACGCCTCCTGAACTCTTTAACCAGGCCTCTCTTCTAGCTCTTAGTCCGGCGTTGTCTCCAGCCTTTAGTCCGGCGGCAGGTTCTGTTCTTTCTCTCTCCAGACGTCGGTTCCTGAGGGTCCGGTTCTACCGACGGTCCCCGAGGTTGCTGCTCGGCCGCCGGCCTATGAGAGACCTGCTCCGCCGCCGGCCTATGAGAGACCTGCTCCGCCACCGGCCGCCGGACATCGTTGCTAACCGGGGCCGTCCTTCAGGACACCCGCCGGATTACCTGTCTCACAGAGGTCGTCCGCCGGAGAACCTGACACGCCTAGGACGTCCGCCGGAGAACCTGACACGCCTAGGACGTCCGCCGGAGAACCTGACACGCCTAGGACGTCCGCCGGAGAACCTGACACGCCGAGGACGTCCGCCGGAGAACCTGACACGCCGAGGACGTCCGCCGGAGAACCTGACACGCCGAGGACGTCCGCCGGAGAACCTGACACGCCGAGGACGTCCGCCGGAGAACCTGACACGCCGAGACCGTCCTTCGGGACGTCCGCCGGAGAACCTGACACGCCGAGACCGTCCTTCGGGACATCCGCCGGACAACCTGACACGCCGAGGCCGTCCTTCGGGACGTCCGCCGAACAACCTGACACACCGAGGCCGTCCTTCGGGACGTCCGCCGGACAACCTGACTCGTCGGGGCCGTCCTCCTGGACGACCGCCTGAGAGCCTGACTCGTCGGGGCCGTCCTCCTGGACGACCGCCTGGGAACCTGACTCGTCGGGGCCGTCCTCCTGGACGACCGCCTGAGAACCTGACTCGTCGGGGCCGTCCTCCTGGACGACCGCCTGAGAACCTGACTCGTCGGGGCCGTCCTCCTGGACGACCGCCTGGGAGCCTGACTCGTCGGGGCCGTCCTCCTGGACGCCCGCCTGAGAACTTGACTCGTCTTGTTTTGTTTGAGTTTTTATTTGGACATTTATTTGATTCTAGCCCTCCGTCCTGTACCTCCCTCCACCCACCCGAGCTAGTCTGTTTTGTTTCTGAGGCCGTCTGGAATCCGGCCTTGAGGAGGGGGTTCTGTCACGATTTGGGTTTTGTCTTGGTTTATGTTATCAGATTTATTAGTTAAGTTTCTGCTTTTGGGGTCTTGTTTGGTTTTGTTTTAGACATGTTGTTCTGTTTAGGTTACCTGTTTTCCACCTGTCACTTTATCAGTTCTGTTTGGTCTCCCCTCAGCAATCTGTCAGCTTTCTTGCCTTGATTAGATCCACCTGCTCACTTATAATTAGTCTTCACTCCTGTTCACCTGTTCACTCCCCTATATAGTCCTGCCACAAACCTCTGCAATCTGCCAGATCATTAACGAGCCACGGTGAGTTTAGTTCCAGCATTCTTTATTCTGATTGACCTGTTGACGATAACCCGAGAGCCTTTTTGATTCTGAGCCAGCCTGTTCCCTGATCTGTTTTTCCTGCCCTGTCTGACTGATTTACCGGTTTACCGACTAGTTTCTGTCCTATGGTTATCCGTGCTTGCTTTGCCCTGTCTGTACCTCTGCCTATTTTGGACTGCTTTTGTGTACCGGATTTTGGACTGCCCTTTTGACTATTGAGCCCGCCTGTTCCTGTTTTCATTATTAAAATCCTGTTTTTTGCCTTAACCTCACTTGTTGGGTTTGAATACTGGGTTTGCCTGATTCACGATCATAACAGATATATATATATATATATATATATATATATATATATATATATATATATATATATATATATATATATATATATAGCTATATATATTCCTGAGCCCATTATTTCCACAGTCCAAGCAGCACACTTTCTGTTGCAAACAGCCACTGTTTAACATTGCACAACACAACAAAGTAGCTCTGTTAGACTGAACATATTCAAAGGGTTTTACAAGAAAAATATGTGTTTATTTTTTGTAAGCTTCAACTCAGTAAACACAGCTTATGACTCATAATATCTGCGCCAAATTAAAAGATGGTGCACAAAGTGAAACATAGCTGAGCTCAAACTTCTCAAATTATTCACCATCCTTTTAGTGTTGGTGGTTTAGTTAAGAGCTGATAACACCCCATTGTCATTAGTACACTACTGGACAACCATACAGCTTTCATGTGATGTCTCCCTCGTATGGTTTGTGGATCTGCTGAAGAAAGCGATAAGCAATCTGTACCTGGTGGTAGAGTGAGATGAGGTGATTTGAGTGGTAAAGAAAGGTGTGGAAGAAACAGAGAGAAACGCAGTATATCTTGTCAAGGAATATACAGTATGTATGTCTGCCGCATGAATGCTGGTGAGACCATTCTGAATGCTGCTTTATGTGTCGCTGTTGCTGTTGAGTGTCATTATTTGTGTTCCAGAGCCTCTTCATTCAAGATGTTCCAGGCTAACATCTGTGTCTAGCGAGCTGCTGAATGTGTTTGTTTTAAATGTTCGTGACACTGTGGCAGTCACACAGAGTTTACGCATCTGATGTAGACATCTGAGTGTCAGTTGTGTGGCGTGTCAGCGGTATTTCTCCTGTAACGGCTCTCAGATGGCGACCTGGCAGAAGGGAAGACAAGCACTTGTAGGGGAGGGGGATGCTATTGATGCTGAATGTGGGAGAGCTGAGGAGGTGAGGACAAACACAGAGCCAGATCAGAGATGACAGATGGAAAGGGAGCTGGGGTGAGAAGAAATTAACAATGTGAAGTAGAAGAGAAAGAAAAAGCTCTATTAAGGAGGATCTCATAATGAGGAACTACAGTAACACTGAAGAAAAAGAAACGTCTTAAGCACAATTCGTCATGCTGATAAAGAATAAAGCTCACTGCTGGCAACTTAGTTTGTTTATGGAGAAAGTTAAATGAGGCCCATAACTTGGCAAAGCAAACTTTAAATTGCGTTGAAATCCTGGCCTGTTGTTCTAAATTGTTTTTGTTTTTCCATTACAAAAAAGATGCATGTTAAACAGTAAGAAGTAGCTTTTTTTATGCTGGGAGAAATTATTTCAGAAAATTAGACTTGTGGTTTAAACAAACGTATGTAAATAATGCAATGCCAATGCACTAGATAATGCAGCATTTGTTCACTGCACCGCTAATGTTGAACTATCATCATGAAGCTTAATCAACCTCAGATTTAATCTTTAAACTGTGTAATTGTTTAATTCTCGAAATGTAGAGATATGCTGATTGCAATATTCTCTGCTGAGTTCAGTTTGGCCAGTTTTGGAGAACTTTCCTTAAGTTGGTGATAAAAAACTGACAGCTTTCTAAACACTGGTTGCATCTCAAACACCTTAGTTTATTGTACATCGGTTTACTTTGCTGACCAGTGAGGAATAAATGCAGTTAAACATTGGATTTAGCCAAAGCTAGTTCTCAGCATTCTGCATGGATTTTATTTGTTTACTTTTGAAACAAAGTTGTAGTTATAACAACGACACATAAAAACATTATCTGTTTAAGTTGGAAGCTGACGAAAGTAGACACACTGATATAGGTTAATATGGTAAACATTTATGTTAAACATCTATATTTTACTTAATAAGAAAATAAGACACGCCAGTGTATAAACAGACTAAACTAAAGGTCAAGGCACTCAAGCAATTCAAGAGCTCAAGAGCCAAAAAAATCAATCAGGACTGCATCATGAATTAAAACATGATGGGATGAATGAGCTGTCAAACAACCTTTACTGTGGAATGAACTAGCTGGCTGAACTGAATGGAGGATCCTCAATGTGAAGAGGAAATGTAATGCAAAAGATAGATTCATCAAAGACTAATAGAGTCTTCCCACCAAAGAGGGTCCAGGTAATAAAAAGACTGGTGCTGGACCCATTTATTATAAGTTTCTGCAAACGAACCGGTTTGCTTTGCCGCCACATGAAATCCAAAGTCAAAGCGATGTCATGCGTCCATGAAAACATCTCATTCATTTATTTGATCCCCACCTATTTCATGCTGTGTTTTTGTGAAGAACTGTGGTGCATTGTGACATTTTATTCTCACAAATAATTAACATATCACAGTATAGCTGCACAAAGATACTCTAATTTCACCACCTAACCTGTGGTTAGAAATACTGAAGTGTTTTGCAAAGCAAAATTTAACTGAAGCTGAAACCATATTAACAGGCAGGGAAACACATTCTGGATTATTACCCTAAAGTAGCGGATTTTTGGATTTGATGGGAAACCTACAACTGCGAGCACAGCTGTATGCATCAAAGCTTCCTACCTAAACTCTGTGATAAGTGATTCAAAATTAATTGGAATAGAACAGGTCTTGGTCTTGGACATAAACAAGTTGCACTTAAACTCTGGCATCAGTTAATCATTGGGAAATAGCTCTAACAATTAAAAAGCACCACTCTGTGTTGATGCATTTTGGAAAACAGTCCACTTATATGGAGATAGCTGCAAAGCTATCTTATCAAATATAAGTGTAATCATGAAATACTTTGCAGCCTTTACAACATTCTCTGTGTGAGGTGTGTTGAATAATTTATATTTGATAAGATAGCTTTGCATTATAAAAGACCACAGCTGCTTGTGTTTACCAAATTGTGCAGAAAAAAGACCATCAGCTAAAAGGTGGTAGTAAGTCTGCTGCAGGAAAAGAAAAAGTGACAACGGGAACCTGCTGTGCTGCTGTCTTCAAACCCTGTCAGGGATGTCACAGAAAAGTCACAGAAAAGTGAAATCATTCACTCTTTCAATAAGGTCTGCCTGATGTTTTTTAAAATAATTTCTTGAATCACAGAAGTTGTCTCAATGGTTTAAACCATGTTGGTACTTTTTAAAAACAGATTACAAGCCTTAAGATAGTAGGAATATTCCACTGATGTTGGCACTCATAGGTTAATAAGCAAAAAAGATTTCTCTGCACTGCTAGAAACAGGAGGAGTGAATTTATGAATTTGGCAGTTGTCTTAAAGCTGAGTCGAGCAACATTACGATTGGGGGGAAATGGGCGATTCACAGCAAGCACACCTTAATGGAAGCCTAAGCCTTTTATTTTAAAGCAAATAGAATTAACAGAAGTTAAACATGCAAAAGTGTTTCCCTGGTATATGTACACATTAGTCTGTAGTGAACAGTAAATAACACAGTACCGTCATGTAGATTGCAGATTATAGATTTTATAATCAGAATTGTTTTTCAGAAACTTTTTTCTGTCCTCCCTGATCACTTATACAGCTGCTTTGTTTGTGGGTGAAGAGAGGGACAAGTATGAGTTGATGAAGTTTGCTCCTACACTTCAGGCATGTTTGCGCCTGCTTGTCTTTAGCACAATCTGCTTTGTAAATCCAGTGCAAAAATAACGCAAACACACGGTGCAAATCAAGTGTTAAAATTAAGAAGTTTGCATCATTTTGTGGATTTACCTTAGAACATAGAAAGCTGAATAAGGAGGGAGCCTCAGACAAGGTATTCTACTGAAAGGATAGAAAATATAGGAGATTAAAAGACTGGTGTAAGAATGACGGTTAAAGGGGAAAGAAGAGCCAACCTGAAGGCTGAGGAACACTGGTATCTTTGACAAGCAAAGGTTGGGAGTTCAAGTCACAACAATGTGGCATTGACCATCTGTCATGCAGATTACTAAGTACCCCAAGTAAATGCAAAAAACTAAGTGAAACGCGTGTGCATGTATACTCTCAGAGCCACTGTTCCTTCCATCTCCTTTCTTTGGGAAATATGTATGGCTGTCCACTGTGATTCAATTACTGTTTTAAAAACGTGTGCATAGCTCCGCAGCAGATGTTGCCAAAAACAACCTAAATGTCCCCAGAATGGTAAGTTTTCTTTCTTTTTTTTACATGAACCTTACAAATCACAGTAGTAGACCCTGACCAAGAAAGGTTTAAGACCTAAAAAATTATTTATCTAATCCCCTTAAACTCTACCACACCCGGTAAGTTAAAGAAACACAGCAGCTTTGTTCCCAGCTGTTGTCAAAGGTTCCCTGATTACTATCTGTCTTCGAAGTTTAGATATTCGCTAAGAGTTTTTAAAAGGTCCTGTTTTGCATTGGTACCTTAAACACATCCAGGTAATTTTCAAAAAGATACCTTTTGTTCAGCGTTACAAAGTCGCTGACTATAAACAACAGTGCGGCTGCTATTTTGATAAAAAAACAATCGCTTGTCTTTAGAGATTGGGTGGCATATTTATGTCATTAGATCTTAAAAAAAAAAAAAAGCTTCAGCGGAGTCTGTCATTGCACCGATACAAATAAAAAATAAACCTATTGCTTTGGCAAAAGGGAAATCAGTGAAGGACTGGATTACAGGAATTATTTCCTTTAAAGGTGAAAGATGCTTAAGTGAAATCAGCTGTTTGACTAAATTTTTTTGATAACTGCGAGAGGTTTTCATTGTCTAAATATCTAAATATTTTTAACGATAACATTCATAATGTTAAAATCTGTAAGAAAAAGGTTTCTCATCATGCTTACAATTAGGTTTAATGAAAAACAAAGCAAGTTAATTGGCAGTAAAATTTCTGATTCTGAATGGGCCATGTGTTTTCTTAGCAAAAAAAATAAAATAATAAATAATAATAAAAACTACAGCACGGTCAGCCCATTTAAAACCACCAGAACTTTTTCCCCTCTTTGCCATAACTACTGACATAACAAATTGTATCACAGTTTTCCTTTGGTAAATACTCATGCCAGAAATAAAAGTCAAATCTAAAAATGGAGGAAAATGAAGCAGTTTATGAAAAAAATAATTTCCTCTTTTGAAAGTGACATTTACAGATGCAAACGAGAAACTTGGAAGGCCTTCAAACCAATATGTAATTTTTGAGTGACTCACGGAGTCCATTTGGCCCCCAGATTGGAATAAATCTGTTGGCTTCATAGTCCTTAAATCCTCCCAAAAAATATTAGTGATCTGACTGAAGCAACATCAGAAACGTGTGTTATGGTAGCATAGGAATGTGAAATTACCCAAATTTCTGTTTTGGTTTAATATAGGGTTATAAATGATCAGAAAAGCAATTATTTGACAAGAAAATATGATTACTACCAAGAACACTCATACTGTGCTCTTTAAGTCCAACAAATGCAGTGTTTCCAAACACATAATCTAGTTATATAACTATAATTCTAATATTGACCAAAGTAATAGAAGATAGACAGCAAGTTAAAAATAAAAGCTGCAAACTTGCTTTAAAAAACAGATGTACGCCAGACAACTAGGGGGAGTCGACCATCAAGTCAGGTCGAACCAGACCTTTAGTAAAGACTTTAAAGTCATGCCCAGAAGAAAGTTGTAGGGAATAAAGCCAAAGGTACATTTTTGTTCATGTCTTTTTTATACAAGCGTAATCTTTTACAATATGTTAGACCGTCAGCATATTTACATAGGTAATATTAGCATTCCTGTCATTACTCAGGATCTGATCCCACCTGACTTGGTGGTCCACTCCCCATAGTGGTCTGACACACTTCTATTTTTTTAGAGTGAGTTTGCAGCTATTTTTTACATGCTTTTGTTTTGGAGTCGGTATAACTGCAGAGAACCCCTTATTGTTTTTAATACTTGCAGGATTTTTCACTTTGCTTATATTTTGTGATTTCAGCATTTTTCTTTTACTTTTTTGTGTGTACTTTTCACATGTGTGTGTGTTTTAGTTTGCATCAATATATTTTCTTTGATTGCAGCATTTCTTTTGCAGCCTTTTTATATTGGACTAGGTTTTTGTGTTTGTGTGTTTTGGAGTTTGCGTCATTCTTGTGTCTGCAGCGCGTTTGGCTGTTTGTGGAGCGTTTGCACCTGTCGGCCACCCTCAGCTTAAATGTGATTTATGGTTTCCCATTGCCTTTACAAGCTGTAAAGAAAGCACAGAATCCATTTAGAACTCATGATCTCATGTTAATCTTTGTCCTTTCTTTCACGTCAGGCACTGTGTGACTGAATTTACAAATGCTTTGTCAGTTTTTTATGAAAAGTTGTTGTTTTTCCTCTTGCTAAAGTCACATTTTCTCAAATTTATTTTTCAGGAATAGGGAACTAATACCAGCTTCCCCTGCTATTTTATCAATCAGAAAATGCTGCATTTTATATATGATGTAGCTGGGCCTTTACTGGGAAAATAAACCTCAAAAACTAGAGCTTAGAGAGATAAACCAAAACAATGAAGATCTTTCTTTCTTCTCGTGCCATTTATACTCACATATAACCGTTTAGCATTTTGGCTCCGAGCCAATGTGGAGTGATGAAGAAACAGAACAGAGCTGGTGGGAACCCTGATTGATGCAAGATGGGGAACATTACAAACAGAAACAAAAATCCACACTTTTATTTGGCAATGAATTAGTTCCACAGATGCAGCAGAAAAATACAGCTGATCAGAAAGGATTCTACTGCACCATGATGCGGCAATTACACAGCCGCTGATGGACTGCAAAGCTAAGCAAGTGACTTAACCATTAGTCTAAAATGTAACATTTTAGATATTCATTTCTGCTTAAGTTATGGAGGGTATATCAAAATCAGGGTGTGTCTAAATTCAGGGTCTGTGTCCTTTGCAGGCCGGATTTATGTTACGTCACAGCGATGCGCCGAAGGCTTTCCAAATTTGAAGGCTCCTTCAGATGTGGCCCATAAATTCTCTTCCTCAGATTTGAAGGATGGGTCCAGCGTATCCTTTGCGGCTAATTTTATCCAATGATTCATTGCCGTTAGAGGAAGATTGTTTAAACAGCAATGGCGGAGAGGAGCAAAAAGCTGTGAATAAAGTTGGATATATTATGATTTTTCTGACATAAATTAACTTAAAAGGTTTTAGGTGGGAAGTTAGATGTGGAAACCTTAAATATCTTCTCGGTGTGTTGACATATCGCTTAATTTTAAAAGTGCTCGGGCGCGTTCGGACATCTACGCTCCCGCACAGCCGGCTTGCCTCACTAGCTAGCAGCTGATCAGGTGGGCTGTCTAGACTCGCCATGGTGAGATGGAGCCCCTGTCCCACAGGACATTGTTTTTAAACCCCCGCTGGCTTTCAGCCGACCAGGCAGCCTAGACTCGCTATGCCGAGATGGAGCGTCTGTCTCCCAGGATGTTGCTTTCAAAGAGAGACTAAAACTAAGGAGGGAGAAAGTGGGACGTCACGTATCTGCCATGAATTGTTTTTAACTACAGTTTGTGAGGCTTGTGGTGATTTGGCTGAACACATGAAAGCGGATTTCACTGTTAGAATAGAGGCCTCGAGTAGGATGGCAGTAAAGGATGTGAGTGAAGTTGGTAATTAGAAGACAGAAGTATAAAAACAAAATTAGACAAAGGGGCATTGGTTGCATTTCAGGGTGGATTGAAAAGGTTGAGAATGGCAGAGATGCAAATCCAACGACTGTCAGAAAAGGAGATGTGGAAAACAAGGAGATAGGTTATAATGATGATTATGAGGAAAGATAAGAAGACGATGGTGACACTCCTTGGGGAGCTGATGGAGATAGAGGATGATGAGATAACGTCCTGCTGTGTTTGAATATGCCAAAGAAGGAAGATACAGATAAGGGTTATATTTAAAAGCATCTTGAGAGCATAGATGGATTTGATGGCTTGTGATCTGTGTGCATGAGAAAGAGAGAATTTATTATTATTATGTTTACTTAACCTTTATTTACACAGGTATTAACTTGTGATTAAGACACAAGTTAACATTTACAAGTGAGATCTGTTAGGACGTATTTAAAAACAACAATACAGTACTTACTAAAATACAGTTAGTCTATTTGTCCTTGATTTGAGCCAGTAAATAAGATTATCTGCCAATGTAATGAGTATCTTTACCCCTAAAATAAGATAATTAGACATCCTGCACTTGAAATAAGATGATGGAGATGAATTGTTCCTATTTTAAGTGGAAAAATCTTATTTCATTGGCAAATAATGTTATTTACCTGCTCAAATCAAGGACAAATACACTCATTTAAAGAAAATGTTACTTATTTTTAGTTCTGTTTTTGCATTGTAGTGTTTAAAACATTAAACATTTAACAAAAAAATTAAGAATGAGAGTCTTATCTCAGTTCTTATTGTTGTTATTAATTGATCACATGTGTCTGGGTCAGTTAATTTATGAGCTTTGACATCTCCAGCCAGAAACAGAAAATATTTGGCTTGATATCTTTAAATTAAATCTGTCATCAGTGATCTGTGCTGCTATTTCCTGCCAGTACAATTCCCTGAAACTTTGAACAATGACATTAAACATCTGCTGAGGTTTTACAACTGTTAATTCATACCATCTATCGTCTTAATAAAAAATCTGATATCATTTAAAACAAAACAGTAGGAATGATAGTGTGAAATATCTTGAAACATATTCAACAACATATTTTGCAACATCAGCATTATCTGTGGGATTTGGGCCATTGCTCCAAGAGACATTTTTAAGTTGAATATGTCTACCAAATTTCATAATCCTAATCATACATCCTAATCATGCATCCCAAAGCATGGCTTGTGGATGTATGATTTAGTGCTTCTGGGGGCACTGTTTAGGATTTAAGCCACACCCACCAAATAATTTGGTGGGTGTGGCTTAAATTTCTGTCATGGGTGGAAATGTGAAAATAAGAGCCAAATGTATTGCCATGGCATGATGCCGCACTTCGCCACACTGCCATGGCCACACCGCCATGGCCACACACTCCAACCAAAGTTCTCAATAGTAAAGACCATCTTAGACCATGTTGTTATCTTTCAGTGGGGTCTGTTTCATTTTGATTAGGTCTAGGGGAATCAAATATGAACCTTCGGAAGTGAAACATTACACTTTTAATTCTCAGGGGGCAGGGCTATGAGCACATCATCAATTGACTATTGGGTTCTCTTCGGGACCACATGTGGACCAATCACAAGAAATGTTGTGTCTCTATGTCTTTTCTGGTTGGAACAATAGCAATTTTGTGTTTTTTGGCAAGAATTCAAGCTGCAAGGTCTGGCCCCGCCCCCCTTTAGCATGCACAAAAACTCATGATTTTGATAACTTTAAATCCCTTCTGAACAAACTGACCAAATTTCAAGCCAATCGATCAAAATATATAGGAGGAATTTGATCAAATACAGAGGCTGGGAATGCCAAAAAAAATCAAAAATTCGATCCAAGATAGCCGACTTCCTGTTTGTTGTAGAACATTGATGCATGTGGACACTGTGTAGGCGGGGTCCTGGGCAGGTTGGAGGAATGCGCCTAACGGCTGTGCCGAAATGGCTGCGGCGAATGGCTGTGTTCCTTGACAGCGCAAGGCCTCAGTCAATCGTTCCCCGATGAACGGTTGCACTGGAACTGTAATTTCAATTATAATGCAAATTGTAGTTGACAATAAAGATTGATTGATTAATTGATTGATTGATTGATGCAAGTTTTAGGTAGATCTCGGGAAGTTCTAGAAATGTACCGAATTTCATCCCTCTTAAACTGGTTCTCTGTATCTCAGAGAACAGACTTTAAAATACTTTACTTCTGCTAGTCTATAAATCACTGAATGGCTTAGCACCAAAATACATTGTAATGTATTTTGGCTTAGCACCAAAATACATTACAAACTTGTTGTCAGTGTATCAACCGACCCCTCAGGTCTTCTGTCTCAGGTCTACTCTGCATACCCAGAACCCAACACAAAATTTGAGACGCAGCATTTAGTTCTTAACCTACACTTATCCGTAACAAACTCTGATTGTAAAAGACTGTAAAAGTACAGAAAGTTTACATTTTTTTAAGCTAAGGTTAAAAACCCATTTGTTTAGACTTGCATTTGACTGTTAACATAAGAAAAAAATGTTAACAGACAAAAAAAAAGGAAAGCAATAAAATCTCTGCTGGGGACAAAAGGCAAATTAGGATTTTTTTCTACCTTGAAACTAGCCGTGAAAAGTAGGAGTCTGCTGTCTAAGTCCCCTCCCTGATGGACCATAGTTGAGTTGGGCTCTCCTTAAAGTAACTAGCGGTCTCCAGGGGAAGGCAAGGCCAGGCAAAATTATTTGTATAGCATATTTTAGTACAAGGACAACGCAAAGTGTTTACATGATTAAAACATTGTAATATAAAAACAGAATAAAAGGCATGGAGCACAAGGCCATACGTTTTAAAATGAATATCCCCCATTATTTTTTAAACGTAAAAAAGGCAATACACAGTACAAGGATGAATTGGGAAACAGTTCTAGGGAATTTCTTTCTCCAAAAGCAATCATTAAATTGATCATAAAGGTATATAGCCACGTTATATGCTTAAAAACAAGACCAAAAACTGTTTGATCGTGATAAAATAAGATTATATACACCAAGCCTCCATCCTGATAATGTTTTGATGGTCCTTTTTGTGGATAAACATAGCCCCAGCGCCAGGCGGGATTAGCAGATATAAACAGATGTGGCGCCATGTAGCGACAGTATCGCAGAACTTATATAATGCCGGTTTGCTTGATTAATAAATCAAAATTAAATAATGCCGGAACCAGTCTGACCCTCTGAAATGCCTCGCAGCAGCTTTACTGCGAGGTATACACTGATCTACAGCAACATTAAGAGCCTCATATCAGAACATTTACTCACGTCAGTCAACTCTGCGGTCACATCTGAGCGACCGGAAGGTTTAGCGTCTGCTTCAGTGAACACCAACATTCATACTGTATTCCCAGCGACATTCCAGTCTTTTCCCTCTTGGAATCATTCTTTTCACTGGATATTGGACCTTTCTTTATTGTTTCGCTGGGAGATGCTAATAACCGTCAGCCATTTTCTTTTTTTTAACCCCTGCTGCACATGTGTAGTACGTACTTCCATTAAAATCGTAAATAAACACGAAAGGCTTTATTTACTGACAAATTGGGCAAAAAAAAGCATAAAATACCAAATTAATAAATAATACGCCAGATAATCTTTCATAAAAACTTTGTATGCAACCAGACTGAGCTACTGACATAAAATAAAATAAAAAGTCAAATAAGGTCGCAATGCACCTTAAATAAATAAATATAAACTTAAAAGCATTGAGGCTCTCTAAACACCACTGTTTTAAGTTTGTTTAAACTGTTAACGGAAACATAACTCGTTTAAAGGCATACTATGCAACATTTTTCAGTTAATTAATGTGTTCTATACCGTTTTGGATGATTAAATGAGTCATTTCAGGCCGAACAAAGGTTTTCTCGGCCGCCCTGGGGGTCTGTGGGGGAAATACCGCACTTGCAATGCAAGAGCCCTCGGCTCGCACACACAGAAGTCTCGCTTTAAGGCGAGAACTCCATGTGTTTTTGCCCTGCCATTCACTATATGCACGCGCGAAAGCAACAACAAAGAACCGCGTGTTAACGTCAAATAAACATGCAAGCATATCGAGTTTTATTATTATTATTATTATTATTTGTTTTGTTTTTTTATGTTGGCGAGACGCTACCGCGGTGGCCGCGGCGAGGTGGCGGCCGCGGCTGCGGCTTGGCGAGGCGGCGGCTGCGGCTTGGCTAGGTGGCGGCGGTAGCGTCTCGCCAACATAAAAAATAAAAAATAAATAAATAATAATAATAATAAAACTGGCGAGGCGGCGGCGGCGGCGGCGGCGGCGGCAGCCGCGGCTTGGCGAGGCGGCGGCGGCTTGGCGAGGCGAGGCGGCGGCTTGGCGAGGCGGCCGCGGCGGCCGCCTCGCCAAGATAGCGCTGCGGGAAGCTTGATGTTCATACCTTCACTGTGTTAGTCATTGTTTGTACTGCCGTTTTTTCCACTTTTCGTTGCGTTCGCCTGTCTGCTAAGCTCAAAACAACCGCGCCTGTCTTGACGGAGAAACCAGAACAGCTGAGCATCTTTACGACAGTGCACTTTTACTTTCGCCCTCTGGGGGGAGCCTCGCTGGAAAATCAACCCCGGTTGCATAGTATACCTTTAACTTTATCGTCCACTAGTTCTTTACTTACTTTTATTAAGCCACTGCCATGTATTTTTCTTTGTGCGTTTTTCTTTTCTTTTGTTCTATTCATGTATAGCACTTTGCATTGTCTTGTACCTGCTGTGTGCTATATAAATGTGCCTTGACTTACTTTTTGTTCTGCTATGAAACTCACCTTGGTGTTAATTATGCAAGTAGGGCAAAAGTAATGGATGTAAGGTAATACAAAACCTGCAAGAGAAGGATGAAAAGGAGTCGGAGGGTGTGCAATGTTTTTTGTGCACACAGCAGATTCCAGAAATATTTGACATGCTGCAATAATATACAGCCGAGATCTAATGATACCCTGGGAAGTCAGTCAGCGGTGTAATGAGTCTAATGAAACTCCATTAGTGTCTTTGTGTCGGAGCTCGATAAAATAAAATGTAGAACAGTAATATTTAGAGAAGCAGCCAGTTTTGTCAGCTATAATGTGGAAAGATGTGGCTGAATAAGTGACTTTATTCATGGAAGGCATGGGTCTGGTATACATTTTGAAGTACAGGGGGTCTAATAGGCTTCAGATGTGTCCCCTTCTCTCTCTCTCACTAAGCCAACAATAACACTGATAGTAATCATGCCTGTGAATGTGCCTATAGGAGGCATGGATGTAAACCTGTCTAAAGTTTAACATAGCTTACACTGTGCCTCTGAACAATTTGTACATTAGAGATTTCAGCACACGATTAAGATCTTTTTGTTACCTTTTTGTTATGACAACAGATGGCATAGATAATAGATATTTGTTGAAAAGTTTTTTCAGCCTTGCTGAATTCCCTCCTAAGAAATTTGGAAATGTTTTTAAAGAAGGTGAGTTAAATGGCATTTAAATCAAATTGGACACAGCCTGTAAAATGTAATTTCTTATACTCATAAATATCTGATTAGCACTATTTCTAGATGGCCTCAATTTCCTTTTCTGCAAAATTACAGAGGGTAATCCCACATCCAAACAAAGCTTGTCTATTTATATAGGAAGTAGAGGCATTTTTTTTATTATTTATTTAGAATCCATTAAAGTGTTCAGTCTTAAAATGATGGACCCATAGGCTGGCACACAGGATGAAGGTTCAAGAGATAACTTGTATCGTCAATAATCCAACAGCATGATGTGGACAACAAGGCAAGGCAAGTTTGTTTGTATAGCACAAGACAATTCAAAGTGTTGGATATAAACAGAACATAAGAAAAGAAAACATTACAGAGGAAAGCACATTGCAGTGGAATAGTAGCAGCAGGTCAAGAAAAATTTGGACTACAAACTTAATCTAATGAAGTTTCAATGAACTGCAACAGGTTGAATTGAACATTAACATTCAAAGGCAACTCTACACAAATAGGTTTTTAACCATGGTTTAAATGAACTCAGGGTTTCAGCACTTTTACAGTCTTCTGTGAGTTTGTTCCAGATAAGAGGGGCATAAGAACTTAATGCTGCTTCTCAAATTTTGTGGCTGGTTCTGGGTATGCAGAGTAGACTTGAGACAAAAGACCTGAGGGGTCTAGGAGGTTGAGACACTCACAGCAAATCTGTGATGTATTTAGGTGCTAAGCCATTCACTGATCTATAGACTAACAGGAGTATTTTGAAGTCTATTCTGAGATACAGGGAGCCAGTGTAAGGACTTTAGAATAGGGGTGATGTGCTCTACTTTCTTAGTCTTAGTGAGTACGTGGATCAGCTGCAGCTGTCTGATCGATTTGTTGGCAGACCTGTGAAAACACCGTTGCAGTAATCAATTCTACTAAACTTAAAAGCATGGATTAGTTTTTCGAGATGCTGCTAAGACATTAGTCCTTTAATCCTGGAAATGTTCTTTAGGTGATAGAAGGCCAACTTTTTCATTTTTTTAGATGCATTGGAAGTTCCAGGTCCATCATTACACGCAGATTTCGGACCTGATCAGTGGTTACTAGATGAAGCAGCTGCAGCTGTGTACTAACTTTTGATTGCTCTTCCATTGATTCAAAAAATATTACTTCAGCTTTGTTTGGGTTTTGCACAAACATGCAGGGAACACCAGGCAAATTCAGAAATACAACAATAAAACCCTTCAGTCTATACTGGAAGATGACATAATTGAGTAGTTGCAGCTGAACTATTTCGGAATATAGAAGGTGCTCAGAATAAATCATATTAGATTCAAATAAAAACCTAAAACCCAGAACATGCAAAAACAATAACATTATCTGAAGCCTTAAGGCTGTTTAGCAGATGGCAGTGTGTTGTTTATAACTGTTTGTTTGTTATTCATAGTCATTGTACAAAACGCTAATTTAAAAGCCAGGTGAACTGTCAAATTTCAAAATTATATAAGCAGCAGTTTATATAATTATATAAACAGACATACAAAAATGTTGTATGTCTGTTTACAGGAAGGGGATGTTGGAAAAGCTTCTAAGCAATTGCCAGGAAGACATTTAATCAGTTTTCAAAATTACTAATAATAGCTGTTTAGAGGAAGAACAGAGGTCAGATTGATGTCTGGAAAACAAAGGGTCCTAAGAGTATTGCTCATCAGGAATGCTGGAAAACTAAAGCACCGTCTACACTTCTGGAAGATCCAAATGATTCTGCATTGGCAGTTTTACAGTGCAATGACAACTGCACTCTCACATAAACAAACGCCCAATGTGCACACATTTACACATACAAATTTTTTATTACATTATATTTTACACATTGTAGAGATATTTGTATTTTAAAAGGGACACCACATTACACACAGGGATGTTTAAAGGTCTCCTTTTTCCAGATAGTTATGATGATTTTCCACTGGCAGCTACTGGAGAACAACATTTATGATCAGAATATTACACGAGACCAATAAAAAAAAAATACCACGAGAAAGCCAAAAAACATTTTGTATGCCAGAATAATGTATAGTAGTCTCCTTTCAGACAGCTGACTTGCAATGCATCGCAACAGGTGGGGAAGGGGCAGTGCACCATTAACTGCAGGATCGCCATGGTGGAAGACTTCTAGTGATCATATTTCCTAAGCTTTTGTTTTGGGGTCTTTGCCCTACTATATAACAAATGTAAAATAAATAACACTTATGTAAGGTGAACTCCATATTGGCTGATTTAGGAGTTTTCTGGCACATCAAATTAGTTTGTCATTCAATTTATAAGAGTCCTGTCAGGATAAAACTTACATGACTCTGCATGCCATCTAGTGTTAGCAGAGACCCTAAGCTGCATGTTTTTAGACTGTCAAAGCAAATCATAACAGCGCTAGGACACCTACACAGAGAATAGAGTACACAAACACAGAAAGGGGTGGAAAATAAAAACAGCCGCGGATAAGAGTTTCCAGATTAAACATTTCAAACTAATTTGGAATAAAACTCAAATGTTTGTTGGTGTAATTTTCATCATAACCCATTTCTTCTAATGCTTATTCAGAAGTTTGATTACATTTCATTGTTCTTTGCGTAATGGAGAGATCGTGTAAGCTCCCACATCAAAGAAAAACCGCAAACCGCAGAAGTGAGTAAGATGTCCACATGTCCCTCCGCCAGATCTGACAGGCATCTCACCACGGCAGGCTGACTAAGCAGAACACTGAATAAATTATTGCATAAACATCTTTGCAGATCTCGCGACGGGGAGATGCAAAAGCTTAGGTTAGACACAGTGAAACCAGATGCTGCTTCGCCTGTCGCTTTGGTTTGGCACGTCGGCTGTTTGTGGATGCAGCGTCGGCCTGCTGCCTGCAGGGAAGTGATACACATTGAAGACAGATGTTTTACCTTGGATGCTGTCAGAACTTTGCAGCTATATATGGTCTGCAGGCACAAGATGGTAAAAAAAAAAGACACAAAGGGAAAAGGATCGGCTTGCAAAGGGGAGAGAGTCAGGAAGACATATAGACAGACGGGAGAGATGAAACTACAGATACGGTATTTAAAAACGACTTCTAGAGAAGAGAAAAAATGAGACAAGACTTGAAAGATGAATATACAGAGCATGATGGAGACTAGAAAAAGGTAAAGGATTGAAGGACGAGAGGTGCAGATGGAAAATCAACAGGAGACGAAGAAGGGTTTGTGAGAGGTTAGATGCTGGCGTGAGTTAAGCAGTGAAGTGGTGAGCTGCTGGAGTGATAACAAGCCACAGATGGAAGCTGTTAGCTCACCTTTCCTCCTCTGTTTGGCTGTTTTTGTGTCTGTGTGTGATGTACTTTATGTGCTTACATTTTTGCTTGTGGTTGGAGAGAGATGTGTATATATCAGTGAGTGATTTATGAGGTTTAAAGGTGGAGCGGAAGAGGAGACTTCAAACAGGAATCTGCTTATGTATCCAAATGAGTTTAGGATAAATTCAGGGAGATGAATGCTACAACAGATCAAGGATATAAACCATGGGTTGGGTCAAAGGTACACTGAATGTCCTCTCCTTTAAAGGGAAAACCCACTTTTTTAGCTCTTAAATGCAGCTTGTTGTTTACTCATAGTCTCTAGGAATCAAGAATCTTGCCATTATGTATGAAATTTTGGTGAGAAGCTGCCTCAGAATTCACACAGATTCAGACAGACAGAAATTAAGACATAACCCTTAATTTTAATGCACCAACAACACCTCCTGAGAAGTTAAAAAGTATGCAAATAGTCAAAAAATGAGGATGTTCAAGTTAATTGATGATCAAGTCAAAAAGGCAGGTAGCCTTCAGTTTACAGGATGATGTAAAATACTGTGCAATAGCATGAATGTACGGGAAAAACATTCCCGCAGAAGTCAAAAAGTGTGCAGATAACAGTTGAATTTAGTCTCTCCAGGTGCCGTGTCAACATTATGCATGGGCCGGTTTACCGGTTACACCGTTCCTGTGGTTTAAGCATTTTTTTTTGCTCCTTTCTCATCTACTTATAAAGTATGCATGTCCATTTACCATCAAATTACAGTCTGTGATGAAGTTGTCTGAAGAGGAAGAGTTTAATTATGTGATGTTGTTGGCATAGGAACAAACTCTTTCACAAGGACTCTGCACAAAAACACCTTGCATTGGTCCAAACCTGAGGAAAGAAAGTGGATTTTGTTCAATATAAAAGTAGAATGTAACACAGATTCTTGTGTAAAAATGTATGGCAGTCTGACTCCGTTTGAGTTCAGATTCCATCTGTTATGGTGTCAGATGCATATGGAGGTGATTTTGGAGTGTTATTTTCATAAGGCACCAAATCTTCCCATGCCACTGAAACATGCAGCAGATACACTATAGTAGGTTTTAACACTCCATATCTAATTTTTTAAATGTTTCATCAGCTGGAACCTATGTCACAGTGCTTGTGGTGAAAAATCGCTTCTCACAGACTTCTAAAACATACCATGCATACCTGGTGGAGTCTGTATATTTGCAAGGTAACTTTACGATGGAACCACAACATTTAATTAACGGCTGAGGTAAATAAATAGATTATCCAAAACATTTAGCCATGGAGCCTAATCTTCGCTGAACTCTGACTAGGTTCTTTGTACACAAACATTTAGTGCTCACATGATTTTTTTTTAATATTTAAAATAAGGATGGAAGTTATTGATTAATAAATTAATCTAAAGCTGATTGATCTTATCGATCGACTAAAGACTAATTGAAAAGTGGGCGATTTCCTTAAAAACCCTAGTTTTTTCTTGTATCCAGAGGGACTTTTCATAACATTTATTCATATTTTTAATTCAGCAATTTAAATATGCTGAATTTTAAAAGAGGCCCATCATGATATTTTAACTGTTTATCATGCCACCTGTATTAACTACTAACTGATTAAACACAATGTTTTGTTTTTTATCACACATTATTAAACTGGGACATATACACTCACCGGCCACTTTATTAGGTACCCCATGCTAGTAACGGGTTGGACCCCCTTTTGCCTTCAGAACTGCCTCAATTCTTCGTGGCATAGATTCAACAAGGTGCTGGAAGCATTCCTCAGGGAGTTTGGTCCATATTGACATGATGGCATCACACAGTTGCCGCAGATTTGTCGGCTGCACATCCATGATGCGAATCTCCCGTTCCACCACATCCCAAAGATGCTCTATTGGATTGAGATCTGGTGACTGTGGAGGCCATTTGAGTACAGCGAACTCATTGTCATGTTCAAGAAACCAGTCTGAGATGATTCCAGCTTTATGACATGGCGCATTATCCTGCTGAAAGTAGCCATCATGGGTTGGGTACATTGTGTTCATAAAGGGATGGACATGGTCAGCAACAATACTCAGGTAGGCTGTGGCGTTGCAACGATGCTCAATTGGTACCAAGGGGCCCAAAGAGTGCCAAGAAAATATTCCCCACACCATGACACCACCACCACCAGCCTGAACCGTTGATACAAGGCAGGATGGATCCATGCTTTCATGTTGTAGACGCCAAATTCTGACCCTACCATCCTACTGTCGCAGCAGAAATCGAGACTCATCAGACCAGGCAACGTTTTTCCAATCTTCTATTGTCCAATTTCGATGAGCTTGTGCAAATTGTAGCCTCAGTTTCCTGTTCTTAGCTGAAAGGAGTGGCACCCGATGTGGTCTTCTGCTGCTGTAGCCCATCTGCCTCAAAGTTCGACGTACTGTGCGTTCAGAGATGCTCTTCTGCCCACCTTGGTTGTAACGGGTGGTTATTTGAGTCACTGTTGCCCTTCTATCAGCTCGAACCAGTTTGGCCATTCTCCTCTGACCTCTGGCATCAACAAGGCATTTCCGCCCACAGAACTGCCGCTCACTGGATGTTTTTTCTTTTTCGGACCATTCTCTGTAAACCCTAGAGATGGTTGTGCGTGAAAATCCCAGTAGATTAGCAGTTTCTGAAATACTCAGACCAGCCCTTCTGGCACCAACAATCATGCCACGTTCAAAGTCACTCAAATCACCTTTCTTCCCCATACTGATGCTCGGTTTGAACTGCAGGAGATTCTCTTGACCATGTCTACATGCCTAAATGCACTGAGTTGCCGCCATGTGATTGCCTGCTTAGAAATTAAGTGTTAACGAGCAGTTGGACAGGTGTACCTAATAAAGTGGCCGGTGAGTGTATATTACATTTAACAAAACAGGAACCTATTAGATTACTAAATAAAAAAAATACGTTGAATAGAATGAAATATATGAATCACTAATAATCCCCAGAAAATCCTTCACCATCAACTGTGCTTTTGGCATCATGCCTTCGTCTATCATGTTATAATTTTTTGTGTAATCCTCTCCGCCTTTCTGTCATCACATCCTTGCCTTCTGAGCACATCAGTGTGTTTTGGATGAGAAGTTGACTCTGCTACGCCATGCAGCCTGGCTGAAAGAGAGCTATTTAGCTGACAACTTAAGGAGCTTGTTGAGTGTTTATATTTAAAAACAGAACTGCATAAAGAGCCTTTTGCATCCTTGTCATCATTAACATTGCAAACATAATCTCACTCCGGACTCCGTTTGGACCACTTCATGCTGCCTCTGCCATTACTTTTTTCTCTAAAAACTACTGTGGTCTAGCTCTCTTCAGAATGACTGGCAGCGCCCTCTACTGGATGGTGGCCAACACTGAAAGAAGATCAGTCTACGTGGACGTTATCAGTTAAATTGGAATGGAACAAACATTAATCTAATTAACCATTAATCGACAATTAATTGAAAGTCAATTATTTGTGTGCATCCCTAATTTGAACACAATACTCACAGTGGGTTAAGAAAATGATTACTGTGAAACAAAATGGCTTAAGCTAAATTCAAAGATAAGTTACAAGCTGATGTACCACATAGTCTATCTTGAGACTTGAATTCAGTCACTCTTTTATTAAGATGCTTAACCAGATAGAAACCAGATCTAGGTAATTAAAATGCCAACAGCAATACTTTATTCGTGTTTGAAAATACTAAACTCCGCTCTTAGATAGAACCTATCTTCTTTTCCACGTGGTCTCTTGTGTATGTAACCTGACAACAGCCAGATGCATATCGCTCCGCCTAGCTCCACTCACATACATCTGGGACACCGCCATAGGGATTGCCTTTACAGAAGGCTGGGCCTTATCAAAAATCCTTGCATATGATTGGATAAGCCACTTGTCTGTCATCTTTATCGACGTGGTATTTCAACCACTCACACCGAAGCTAACCCGTGACGCTGATGAGAGCGACACAGGAAAAAAAATACATTTTTTTTTTATGTGTTTGCGGCTCTAGTGGCACGCGTTTTATTGACAGTGAGCTGACAGGAAGAGGGGGAAGACAGGCGGCAAAGCGCCGCGTGTCGGAGTCGACCCCGGGCCGACCGCGTTGAGGACTAAAGGCCTCCTAACATGGTTCGCGCTAACCGCTAACCGCTCCGGGGCGCTTCCGCGTCCGCAGCGGGCGCGCCCCGGAAAACAAAACTTGCCAAATCCGGTCGGGAGAAGGGCGAAAACATTGTTTCCACCAACAAAAGCCTTCAGAGCCGTTCTCTGATGTTCTTTTAATGAAACAATATTAGGTAGATTGGACAACACGGAAGAAATAGCAGCATCAATGTTAACGATTGCTTCCTCGACGAGCCGCCATTGCTATCAAAACAGTCTCACGTCATGGTCGCGTCTCCACTACGTCACATCTATAAAAACTCCAGCCCTGCGTCCTGATTGGCCAGACCATAAAATTGGTTGGAGAAATCACTTTCTATCGGCGGTGTCCCAGATGTATGTGAGTGGAGCTAGGCGGAGCGATATGCATCTGGCTGTTGTCAGGTTATTATGTATGACCACAAAGAAGAGATTTATAGGCATCTAGGATTGGTCTGTGAAAGCACACCGAGGTTTTACTGGACATACCTAAAATTCATAGACTGGATGTGAAGGTGTACAGTAATTTCCTAACAATTCTGATAGCACATTTATTCATACAATCAGCACAAATATACTTGATATAATATGATAGGAAAACATTAAAAAAGCAACTCTAAAAGGGCTGTTAAACATAAATGCAATAAGAGATGATAATTCAGTGACAAATCTTCATCATCCAAGACAAAGTAAGACGAACATTTCTTTCCTTCACTATCTTTCTGCACAATACCTAATTTGACTCTCAGTCCTTTAAGCAGCACTCTGTCTTCTGGTTTACTCTATATCTTTTTCTTAGTCCTCGTTATTTTCTGGCTTTGTACTTCTCCTAACAGCCACTTTGTCCTCAGTTAATGAAGGGATTTCATATATAAGCTTTTTTGTAATTTTCTGTTTTGGATTTAACATTATATCAGAAGTGATGAACGTATGATTTTTTTCTTCTTCTTAAAACCCCAAGCTTGGTTACTGTGGTAATATTCATATTTATTTATCCTTGCACCCTTTTACATGATTTTTTATTCTACATTTAACCCATGCCTTGGGAGCTGTGGGCTTGCCACTGTGTAGTACCCAGGGAGTGGCTATGGGTCTTCTTCAGGGACCCAGTGTGGCAGGCTATGGAATTTGAACCAGGGAATTTTGCTGCCTTTTGAGGGTGCAAGTACCATTAAGCCATCACTCCCCATGAGTTGACACACATGATAAGCTTGATAAAGTCCCTATTTGCCAACAGTTACAGTGCCTTGCAAAATTATTCCTACTTCTTGAAGGTTATCACATTTTGTCACAATAAAACCAAATAAAACATAAATCCATTTTCTTTCCTTTCATAATTGTGCACAACTTGATATTGGAGCATTGCATTAAACCCAAATAAAACAAAAAAACCTGTGGCTGTAACATGACATGATCTTAAAACATTCAGTATATAACTTCACACAGAAAGTAAGGAAAGTTTGGATAATTGTTTCTTTGTTTTAATATGGATTCTTATAGTTTGTGGCTTTAGTATTTGTGGGTTTAGCAGCAGAGTTGAGAATGTGCGCCATACCACTGTTAAACTTTGCAAATTCTATCTCCCAGTGCCAATTTAGGTGGAGGCAGTGTGATCGTGTGAGATGGCATTTTCCTCCCTGGGTAAACAAGGCTTGTTGTCATTAGAAGCAGTTTCATTGTCAAGAGACATCAACATTTGATTTAGAAGCTAGTGGGAATCCAGTATATCCATAGTCTAAGACTGAATTTTTTCTAACTGTCATCCAAGATATCAACACTTGCTCATATAGAGTGGAGTTTGTCAGAGACTACTGCCAGAATTAGGGAGGGTAGAGGAAGGAATGGTGTGTCTGCCGTCCTGACCTTAATCCCATTGAACATCTGTTGGATCAGTGTGGCTGTGCAGTTTGTGCCAGAATGACCAATAAAGCCACATTGACTTGTATCAAATGCTTTTGAAGAACTGGATGTCATCTTACAGCAGTGTGAGACCAAGCTGAGACAGAGGTGCCAGGCTGCTTTGGTTTTTTGATGCTTTTCCCATGCACTACTGAGACCGCTGTTTGTTAAATGGCTAAACTGTTATATTGCCACAATATCTCGTTTCTTTAAACTTCATCCAAGCCAATAAATGACACCAGCAAGAGTGAATAAATATAAGCTGTATAGATTTCTTTTTTCATGGGAGCAACACTACCCAACTCTGAAACTCAGCACACAAATACGTTTTCCTTACAAATGTGGCATCATTTCAAGAGAAATAAACTGTTTTTACAGCGGTATAATATTTGTTGCCAAGAAGCATTGCAAAAAATAAAATAAAAAAATACCAAACAAAATTTTCCTCACTCTTTCTGCTATGTTTACTTTTACAAGGCACTGTATACCTGCATAACCCTTCTCATAATTGGCATTCGCTTGAGTCATATCAGGTGGTTGGATAGAGGTACATGGCAGGTCGCTAATACAATAACTCATTGGTTCTAAAACAAGCAAATTGACTGGAAATAAATTTAATAATATTAGCTTGCAGGCATAGTGGGATGTATGTGGCCCTGTGTGGAAGTTCAAAAGTGTGAGAAATAGAGATCTCTAACAAAAACAGATCCAGTGTGTATGTCTGCAAAGCCCCAGTGATGGACAAGGTTTGACAGGGTCTTCGAGCTTCATTCTGTCAGTACGCCTCCCTGGGTGCTGAGTGACTCAAGCCCCATTCTCACCATCCCTGTGTTTGCATGAGCATGTTAGCCCGGGTGTACTGGGTTGAGTGAGAGGGAGAGTGATGAGAGACGGGCAGAAAGCCGTTTCAGACCCGCAACTCCTTTGGCAGTCCCATGACATCTTCTCACAAGCACCTTGTGTCTTTATCTTGACGGAAGGAGAAAGAGTCAAAGTGTTAAAAGGTTAAAGAGAAGAAGCGAGACAAATAGATAAGATTGAAAAGGCAGATGTGAGACATGCTTGTGACAAGTAGTGGTTTTTCGATGATTAGAGGAGACCCCCTGTGTCTATCTGAACTTAAAGACACCTTATCTTTACCACACCTGCAGAGCTGTTAAATCAAATTTTTCAGACTGAATCTGCTTCTGGATTAAAGTTCCCTTCATACTTTGACTTGAATAAATTATCATATTTCTTCAAATTTTATCTTGACTTTATTTGTCATTCAAAGTTTAGATCAAATATTTATTCTTCTTCATTTGTCCCTCATATTTTAACGAAAAGGATATATTCATGGTGTGAATTAAGGGTGTAACCTCAGAGTTTCTTTACCTAATTTTGTGAAGTGGCGAAGGATGAAAGCAGATACATCTTTTGCTTTACTATATAGTTTCCCTGTGTCAGGATGCAGCCTGAAGGCTGCATTCTGAGCATTTCCTGCCTCCTCCCTTTCCAGCGCAGCTCTGATTGGGAGCACCTGTCAGGCTGTAATCATTCCTTGACTGGTTCCACCTGTTCACACCCCTTCATAAGCTCACCTCTGTTTGTTCTTCGTTGCCGGCTCGTAATGTTCAGTTACTCCAACACCATGCGTGTCTGCTCCTGTCCACCCATCTTGGTTCCCATCTGGTCAGTTTAGTTTCTGTTTGCTGCGCTGCTGGTTTCCGCTTCTGTGTTCTTGGTCTCTGGTCTTCACTCCCAATCCTGCAGCAGCGCAGCTCCTCCGTTTCATGGACAATCTACTCCGTTCTGTACCTGCCAGCCAGCTCCTGCATCCTACATTCCCGTCTGGTAACTGACTCTGGTTCTTCATGTCATCACCATCCACTGTTGCAATAAACTCTCTTAAACCAGCTCTGTGTGTGCGTGCTCTGTCCGGGTTCATCCAAAGACAAAATCATGACACCCTGAAAGTTGGTGAGCTTTGTCGTTACAATGTTGAATCTGGCCTCTGATGTTTTGTTTTAAGCAGAAAGATGCATTTCTACAAGGAGCCCCTTTTCCAGAGAGTAAATAATATCAGGAAGCAAAGAATATCTCTTTACTTATGATCAGACTAATTAATGTTTGCCTTTTGTGAACTGTGCCATAGCAATCAAAACACTAAATTGTTATTTGCTAATATTTAAAGCAACACCATGTAAGTTTTGATCCAAGTATTAACTTAATTTGAGATATATTGAATATTTAATATATTCGGGTGAATATACAGCACTTGGCGTATATCAATGCTGCATGTGGGCTGCCGTTCTCAAAAACTCTCCTATGTAACTTGAGAGGTTTTGGTCCGTCACTGAATGGGTCATGTGACCTAGAGTGCAACTCTAGGTCACATGACCCATTCTAGATTATGGCAGTCTGAGCTCAGACTGACATAATCTAAAAAAAAAAACAGATGTGACACTTACCTGATCAGACATACTGTAGTTTTGGTTCTCTGATGTAGGATTTAATCTAGAGGGGTGAATGTGGCATTGTCTTTACAAGTAACTTCATGACTTCTCAGTCTGCTGTTCCAAAGTGGTCTGACCACAATTTTGGCCACAATGGAATCGCCATTGAGATGCACCAGTAAGACTGTAAGGCTGACAGATAAACAAGAGTCTGCCTTCCTAAAACAAATGCTATTATCAGAATCTGGCCTCCCCGTCTAACCTGACAACAGCCAGCTGTATATCGCTCCGCCTAGCTCCACTCACATACATCTGGGACACCGCCATAGGAATTGCCTTTACTGAAGGCTGGGCCTTATCAAAACTCCTTGCATATGATTGGATAAGCCACTTGTCTGTCATCTTTATCGACGTGCTATTTCAACCACTCACACCGAAGCTAAGCCGTGACGCTGATGAGAGCGACACAGGGAAAAAAAACCCATTTTTTTTATGTGTTTGCGGCTCTAGTGGCACGCGTTTTATTGACAGTGAGCTAACAGGAAGAGGGGGAAAGACAGGCGGCAAAGCGCCGCGGGTCGGAGTCGATCCCGGGCCGACCGCGTTGAGGACTAAAGGCCTCCTAATATGGTTCGCGCTAACCGCTAACCGCTCCGGGGCGCTTCCGCGTCCGCCGCGGACGCGCCCCGGAAAACAAAACTTGCCAAATCCGGTCGGGAGAAGGGCGAAAACATGGTTTCCACCAACAAAAGCCTTCAGAGCCGTTCTCTGATGTTCTTTTAATGAAACAATATTAGGTAGATTGGACAACACGGAAGAAATAGCAGCATTAATGCTAACGCTTGCTTCCTCGACGAGCCGCCATTGCTATCAAAACAGTCTCACGTCATGGTCGCGTCTCCACTACGTCACATCTATGAAACTCCAGCCCTGCGTCCTGATTGGCCAGACCATAAAATTGGTTGGAGAAATCACTTTCTATTGACGGTGTCCCAGATGTATGTGAGTGGAGCTAGGCGGAACGATATGCATCTGGCTGTTGTCAGGTTACTCCCCGTCAGCCTTGAAAGGCAAAAAAATCGTAATTTCTACAGGATGTCATGTAAACAAGATGCTCTGTGACATCTGTCACCTGGAGCAGAGCGATGCTGGACTGCCTGATAACGTTGTTTCACTGTCAGAGTTTGGCTGCGAGAGCTATCTGCCACAGTTCACAGTATAACACACACACACACACACACACACACACACACACACACACACACACACACACACACACACACACACACACACACACACATGATTACATTAAAATATGCCTCTACTGTGCTTTTTTCCCTTACACTGCTTCCCATTTTAGCTGTTGTTTGGAAAGGTCAGATCAGAGACCTCAGGTTGTAGCCTTATGAAGAGAGACAATTAAGCTTACATTTTTTTAGTGATGAAGGTTGTTCCAGTGAAACTTTATTATGAATAGAAACAGTTCTCCGATTTTAGCTGTGGTTTAGAAAGGTCAGATCAGAGACTGTAAGTTGTAACTTTGAGGACCTTGTTAATGTATGAATAGAAACATTTAAGCTTTGAATTTTCAGTGATGAAGCTTATTCCAGTGAAAAAATTAAACAAAAGAAGTTATTCTAGCTGTAACTTTAGAAAAGTTGGACAAAATTACTTTAGATCAGAAATCACCAAGGTTATACTTAGCTTATTTTTTTTTTAATTACGAATAAAAACAATTAAGTACTGTGATTTTATGCTTTCTGTATGTTTGTTAATGTCCTATGTAATATTTCACTCTGTAATGTTTTTCTGTTCATCTACAACACTTTGAATCTTCTTGTTACTGAAAAGTGCTATATAAATAAACTTGCCTTGCCTAATACATTGGGAAAACTGAAAACAATAAGGGATAATGCTTGAAGGACCATCTGGAAATTGTTTCAACACTTCATACTTAACTTTATAACCCCGAAAACGAAGATGCATCATATGTTGAACTGAGCTTTTAGATAATTGCATCCATGTTTCTTCGCAAAAGATGAGAGCATGTTTGTGTTCCAAAACATGTGATGTGAGCATAAAATAATGCTGCATCTCAAAAAAACCCTTCAGGTGATGAAATGTATCTGTCCGTCCTTCAACCATGCCACCCTAATTGTCACTCTTAATTGTTTTGTTATGTTCTCTCTGCAGACCTGCTGTCCACCAACAGGTCGTCCGTCTTCAGTGGCCATGATGGCCAACTCTCTCTCAGTGCTGTATTTGTTGATGAGTACCGTGATCGGCTCTTCCTGGGAGGCAAAGATGTTCTGTATTCTCTCCTGCTGAGTCCCGTCAGCAGCGAATCCAAAGAGGTGAGGTTTGAGTATGCTTTAAACAGTCAGTGTTGAAAATGTTTGTACATATTACGTTTTCTGCAGCAAAGATTGATGTAGCATCGTATTGGATATTTTCATTGCATATTGAGTCACATATTTATATAAGTTGCAGTCATTCTGCAACTGGTCTCAATCTGTAGAATGATGATATATGAGTAATGAGACACTGTGGGTTCAGTTTTTTCTTTCTATGCTGAACATCTGTTTAAGTGTACTCTACTATAAATCATGCATAAATAGGGTGTGTGTGTGTGTGTGTGTGTGTGTGTGTGTGTGTGTGTGTGTGTGTGTGTGTGGGGGGGGGGGGGGTCAAACTTGAGCAGACATATCATTTTATATTAGTGCGGTTGCATCATGGGTGAAATGTGGAAAATATTAAACAGGTCACCGAAAGATCGTTTTTCAGATAAACAGCAAAAGATGACAGGATTGCAAACTTATATGGTAAATTTATAGCAGTCCACCAATGCTTGCTTTACTCTGTATACAGTATATATCTTGGCATTACTCTGTCTCACTCAATGAATAATTGCCTTCTAGTCTATTTCATGAAAGATTTTATCTCTCTCTTCCTTTGGCAAACATTTGTATCTTCCCAATGCCTTAACAGCTGTAAAGGTGGAGCTCCTCATAAATAATTTCAGTATTTATCACTGTTATACATTAACAGCAAAGACACCTGATATATCTGAAAAGATGGAATCCTAAAATACTCATCATGTATTACATCATTTCATATCCAAAGACTTGCTGTCAAGACAATCAATAGAAGCCAAGACAATGCAGTGATGTAAGATTTTAGTATTAATGTTAAATAAACTTTAAATAAAATTACTTCAAAAGGGTTCAATTGGTCTTTAAAATTTCGTCACCAAAAACTTTAATGTAAACATTATTGAAATTGCGTCTGATAGTCCAACACAAAGTAGTGTATAACTAAGAAGTTGAAGTAAAAGGATGCATGATTTCCATTTTGTTTGTTTTTATTTTATTTTTTTTGTTTTAACCCCGAGAAGCGCACCATGTTTTGTACTCGGGTTATACTCTGATATCTCTAAGTAAAGTCTAGTGCAGAACACACCTAGCTAATGAGTAGAGTCCACCTGGGTGGAATTTAATCTCAGTATAAATGTAACAGTTCAATGAATACCTCAGAGACAGAGAACATTTATGAACAAACAGAATCAAGAATACCAAGAAACACAGCTGACAGATCAGAGAGAATTTTCTGGAGAAATAAAAAAAGCTGGGTTATAAAGCAATAACTCAAAGCTATGAACATCTCATTGAGCACTGCCCAATCGATCCTCCAGAAGTAACAAATACCCCGTTTACACTACCCCTTTTTAACCGTGCCGAGACCAGTCCGAGCTCGGTAACCGAGATAACTATCGAGTGTAAATGGAACGCAAACTGAACTGAACCGAGCCAGACACAACCGGACCGCGTTAAATGCAGACTAGTTCCATGTGTGGGCTTGGCCCGGTTTTTCAGTAGCCCGGTTCTCAGATAACAAAGAGCGCATGAGCAGACCGCGTCATCTCCTTACAGCCAGCTGACATTTCAGACATTCATAAAAATACTAGCTTCCCTACCGTGACACACGATTTCCAGTGATGATTCTGCTAAGTAGTGTGATGAACCTCAGTGTCTGTCATTGTTTATTGCGTCTGTAAATCCTCATTAGACATTTGTTTGTCTTACCCATTTCCCAAAAGCCGACTCTGTCAAGTAAATTCACCAAAAGTTGCCGTCTTCGCCTGACTCTCCGCAAACAACGAAATATAACCAAACATAACTTCCTGAATGTTACGGGCGCCGCCATTTTTATTTGCTTGAGTTCCTCCTTCCATCCTAGAGAGCAGTAGTACCGCAGATCATCACTAGGAGGCGAGGAAACCAAGGAACCGAGATAGCGTGATGTCTAAACAGTCGTCAGAACCAAGTTCGGCTTGGTTAACTGATCCAAGCTCGAACCGAGCTCGGCATGGATCGGTTTAACAAGGGTAGTGTAAATGGGGCTAAAGAGTATGGCAAACTGAGATTCTACAAAGATATGGCAGTCCACCGAAGGTGATTGGCCCAACAATGAGAGCATAAAGAACAGCGGCCAAGCAGCTCAGATGGGTGCTAAGTGTGGCAGAAAGCTAAAACTGCTTATCCCCCACTATCATATATGGGGGTGGCAGCATCAGTCTACATGGATGTTTTTCTTCAGTAAAGACTGGGAAGCTGCTCACAGTTGATTGGCAGAGCTCAATACAGGCCAATACTGGAAGAAAACTTACAGGTTGCAACAACCATGAGACAGGGGCAGAAGTTCACCTTCCAGCAGAACAACAATGCTAAGCGTACGCCAGGCAGTACAATAGAATCACTTTAGATCAAAACATATTTATGCATTGGAATGGTCCATTGAACAAATACAAATATTACATACTATAGTCAACAATTCTTATCCCATGTAAGACAGTGCTCTAATCTTGTTTGTACCTGTGGGAGTGGTGGCCTGGTGGTTAGGGAGTCAAGCATTTGTGTGTTGGAGAGGCTGCCAAGGTCAATAGTTTGAAACTCAGTCTGTCACTCTGAGGACTTGAGTAAGACCCTTAACCTCAGATTGCTCCCTGTGTGTCATTCAGTGTGGCAGCCCACTATTCTCTATGGGATGGGTTAACTGCAGAGACAAATTTCCCTTCTGTGGGACTATAATGGGACATGTTTATTTGTTTTTTTTATTTGTCTCATGGATGAGAAGATTGAAATGTGATTAGGTACTACTGGTGGAGTCCCTGAAATAGTACACATTAAACTTAACATTTAATGACATACACGTTTTTTTCTTTTTGCACTATGTCTTCAGGGTAATGGTTGAGTTCAGTTTCAAACAGGATTTAATTTCACCAACATGTGTTTCTAGAATGGTTAAGGGGAAATGTGTTGCATATACGTATCATACTGTACCTTACAGTAGTGCAGCCTTCGCACATGTGTTCCATTAAAATGGTTTTTAGTGAACAAAGGTAACTTTCTAAAGACGATATCCCCAGCGAGCTCCTGCAAGGAGCAGAAACAACAGATGCATGAGTGTGAATGTGTGTTTTCTGACAATTATGAAACGTCTTGAATGACACAAGTTGAATGTGTGAATAGAGAAGTTTAATTCACTGGAGGGTAGAAGTTAGTCACTTATATCTGTCTCCTAATTTGTCTCTCTGCCTCCTCTCATGGTGAACTCAGAAAATACCTGTGTTTCTATCAAACTTACCAATTCTACCTTCTTAAAGAGAATTTTATTATCAGACTGACATTTGGTTCTGTTTATGTACAGCCAAGCTTCAGTAGCTACTGCAGCAGTGCTACAGCAGCACAACTTGCTGTTATAGGAAGTTAGAAAAGTAACATTTTAAAACCACTATAAGTAATCGTTTTAAAGCTGTTCTATTGTTTGTGATTTATTTATTGATTTTTATCATGGAGCTGCCATTTCAGTGGAAAATTAATACTCTCACTGTTTTGGTACCAAAAGATATTGATTCAATACTCACAAATAATATCTAATAACACAGAAAAGGGTGAAAAAAAACAACATTGTTCACAAGTCAAGAAATACCCTTCTTATAATTTATAAGAAAACCAAAATTAATCCTATACCTCATTGGGAATGTTTATATAATAAAGTTCATATTCCCCATGCTCAAATATATACACTGGTATTTGATTTGAATAACTTCAGTTATTGTAGCATAAATAATATGTTCCGTCTTTCTTTCCTGGGCTGTAGCTAGGATTTGCTGACGCAGATGTCTTATACGTTTCTGCAGGTTCAGACCTCTGGTTTATTTTGCCCAGTGTTTGGTTACGTGTACTGAATAGTGTAAGCTGTGCTACCTTGGTGACTCTGGTGATGGCATGTGTTCTGGCTCACTTAGTGTTGCTCAACTCAACAGGAATCCTTTTGCCTGAAAGGAATACAGTATTACAACTGGTGTGTTGATAAAAGCTGAGGGTGTGATGAAAGTTAAAATCACTCCTTGGAGATCACATTTCTTATTCTTTGAGTGAGTTTTAATGGTCTTAGTCATTCAGTCCAATATTTAAACCAAACAACATTTTACCACTGTTGCAACTTTATTCATCACAGTCTTAATGCACAAATCTAAAAGCAAATAACATGTTTATTTTGTGCAATTTTGTTTCAGCTTTTGCAATATTACCAAAACTTAAACTTAGTTTTGCCTTTCTTGTGATAAAGTTTATGCTTAATTTGCAGTATTTTATGTGCAAATGGAGTGTATTAAACCTTTGGCAATTGTCATAGCTGTGATATTGGCTGAATGTTAAAGTATTGTTTCTGGATCCTCTGAACTTTTCAGTATAATTTATTGACAGCTGCAGATTAAAGTCAAAGGACAGTGTGTTTTCATGATTTGTTTGTGTCCCACTCTGGAAAGATGTCAGTAGTTAAAAAACTCTTAAAGTTCAAGTGTTAATAATAATCATCATCTTTATTTTTCATTGCCACATACATTCTAATGAAACTTGTCCTCTGCATTTAACACATCCCTTAGGGAGCAATGGGCTGCCACTGTCCAGCACCCAAAGAGCACGCCCTGAGCAGGGCGTGTCAGACTCTGGGAATCGAACCCAGAACGAAATGCACAATGCTCTAAACACTAGGCCATTACTCCCTAGATTAAGGTAACATTTAAAATAAAATTGTACCTTTTGGAGGCAGAGATACAGTATGATGAATGAACAAGAGTGGCAGGTGGAGGTTGGCTATACTTCCTAAAGTGTGCAAACTGAGAAATTTAAACAATATGGAGTATTGCAACACACTGACTTAGACCCCTGGGATCTAAAATTGGGGCAGGGTGGATTTTAACAGTATATTACTATTAGTAAAACACGGCAGGTCAGAGTTTGTAGTGAGGCAAGCCTATATGCTGACACATTGGTATGAATTATTCAGGATCATGGCAAATAAAGATCTTTAGAGATGTGATCCATTTGGATGACACCTCATTTTAACTTCATTACGCTTGACATAAAACACATTTCTAATGGCTTTTCACCATTGGAAGAAATCGGCTCATAAAAGCAACTGTCTCTAAAAAAAGTACCAGAGGCCAACTTATGCTGACTTTCTCCAATATGATTATGAAATAAGAGAATTGTGGCAATCCAAATCCAAATTTCAATTTAGACATTGAGCAGCAGTCTACATTTCCCAAAAGTTTACCATGCTTGGAGATGTATATTAAAGTGCAACAAGTATGAAGCACCATTCAAGCCATCATTAAAGTGTTTCACAGGAAATTGGAGGAACAGAGGCATAACAAATTTCATTAAAACAACAAAATTCATTATAATGAACAGATAAAGCCACATTTCAACTTTATTGGCAAGTTGCCATTTAACAGTAATGCTTCAGTCCAGATTTGAAGGAGCCAACTGTGTCCTAACATCTTTTGTTTTCAGAAAGTTTGTTCCGAAGCTTAATAGCATAGAAACAAAATGCTGCCTTCCTTTCTTTGGTTATAAACCTGGGAAGACTGGTTGAGATGTCTCTGATGAACTGAAGAGTCCACATGGGTCAGAATTTCATAATTAATCATTTTACAAAGAAGTAGCCAGTGATGTGATTTAAGGACTGGTGAGACATGATCCATTTTCCTGGTGTTCGTCGGGACTCAGCAGTGTCTTGAATGAGCTGCAGCCACCTGGATGAGAAGCACAAAGAAACCATCACTATAGTCTAAGATGAGAGTTTTACTGAAAACTGGCATTGTTTTAAGGTAGTAATAGGCTGATTTAAGAATAGACTTTATGTAGAATCAGTCTAGTTAAGGTCTGATCTTTAACAATGTATTTTTGAGACAGAAAAATAAAGATTTCCATCTTTTCTGCATCAAGCTGGATGGAGTTCACCTCATGAAATCATTGTTTGGTTAAATTCATAACTAGCAATGATGTAAGCCTATCATCAACCTAATCTGAAAAAAATGTATACATTTATACTGTGTAAAGTAAAGTTTATACAGTCTCTGCAATATCACTGTGGCTTAGGCAGCTTTTTTTGAGTCAGCAAACAAAGCATTGTCATAAAATGTATATAAATTAGTCTGGTTACTACTGGATGTGTAATGCCAGAGCAGACAGAGAGCCAGATATTTGAGCCAGACACAGTGTTGCGCTTAAAAGTTTTATTTACAAGATAACCTGACGCAGGCAGGAAAACCTCTGCTGGAGCAAGCAGGAGATCATGACATTAAAGGACCTACCGCTCATAGCAGGAGGGGGCAGGCAGCAGGGCGGACGCCTGATCTGAAACTGAAGAACAGGTGTGGGTCATACATAGGCAGGCGGACACAGGCAGACAGGTCCATTAGGCTTGGCACAGAGTTTATCCAGAAAACAGAAGCTCAGCATAGATGTTCACCAAGGGGCAGGCGAGGCAGGAAAATCCATGCAAACGTGGTCGAGGTCATAACTTGGACTCAGGGAGGAAAACCCGCTGGACATTCACTGGCACAAGGTTTTCAATAATCTGGCACTATCTGTTTGTAAGTTTCTGGTATATAAAGGCGGAGGAAAAGGTGGATGTGATGAGCTTGATTCCAGTGTGGCTTAGGTAGGCTGATCCTTTATGACTGCATGGGGAGGATGAATGGCAGGATGCAGACAGACAGACAGACAGACAGGCCAGAAACATAGCATCATGGCCCTGAAACTTTATTTGCTTTTCCTGGGTTAGTTTTGAATAAATAGGATTTCTTGGATAAAGATTGTTAAATTATTCCAGCAAAAACACTTTAACAGCTGGTCTAGGTAACAAGATAGGCCTCTAGAGTTCATGAATTAAAGAATAAATGCACTTCACCTTTATATCCTTTTTATTACCTTGGTGGTTTAAGAATACTCCACAGAAAGTTACAAACACAAGCACAGCAACGAAAACAGCTGTGATAATGCTCTACAGCCTCTCAGCATTTGGCAATGCTACTGTATATGCAATACGGCTTTTATCTAAATCAGCACCCTGAGGCATGCTGGGTTTTCCCTTTTATTATAGACCTAAAGAGCTGATTTTCTTTGTAGTTCGTAATAAACTTTATTGTACTCTTAATGAAATTGAGTAGAATTGAACTCACATTAATAGCATTTAGTTTGACCGAATAACAAAGCATAAAAAATGAGTGTTCCACTACTAATCAAGTGTCTTTGTAAGCTGGTAATTAGTCGCATACATACAGTATGTCTATTTTCACCAGTGGATTTTATCTCAGTAGTTGAGCCAGGGTCTACCATTGGGTCTGGGTTTGATCATCTTAGATGATATGAATTTAATTGAATTGATTTTGTTTAGGTTTTAAATATACTCATAAACTGAATTTTACCCTATAGGGAAAACAAAATGTGTTAAGACTGATTTCCAGAGGTACACTTTTGAAGAGTCCCTTTTAGTGAGCAAATAAGGTCGATATAGTTCCTCTTTGTTTTCAAATGTCACGTGGTTCATGTCCATGAGACATAAAGTGTGAATGCTCCAAATGCAGGGTTATATCATTTTAGCTATTCTGATCTACAGCAACCCCACTGGGAAGATTTTGATGATCTTCATGTTCGTGTCAGAGGATATATAATTTGCCTTACAGTTTTACTGCTGACATGAAGTCCATGTGATTGGTACAAGAAGGGAATGTGGTTCAGCTTTAAGGCCAACAAGGCACTTTACTGATTCTCATTCATTTTCTCTCTGTCCCTATAGCTGCAACTTGGGCCCTAAACACATGCACATGTTCTCCATGCACATTCTGAACTCAGCCAGCCAAACAAATGCAAGTCTGGATCACTTGTTTTTCCCTCCGCTGGTTACTTTTATCTCAGTTAGCCAAAACAAAGACAGTTTCCTCCTGGACCAGACAAATGCTTATTGTCTTTAGAAGTCAGCACAAAGCAACAGTTTTGCCCACGTCACTGAACTTCAACAGAGGCAGGCTTGGACTTCCCTTTTCAGAAACAGCAAGAATTCAAATAACATTTACAGAAAGAAGTGAAAAACTAGTCTCAGTGTCTGGGGTACAGTTTTCATTGCATAGTTTCTGGGAATCCAACAGATTATCTCACTCACGCCCCTTGAAAGGCAGTCTTGGACATTTACAGTGGGAACCTGAATGATAAAGTCTAGAAGGTTCAACTTTATATGCATTAGCTTTCTCTTTTAAACAGATATGGAAAGTTTAAGATGTTAAGTAGTTTTGATTTTTATTGCACAATTTTCCAACCTTATCTTTACCCTTGTACAGAGAAAGTGGATTCCCGCCATCTTTTCAGACCGAGGAACAATTAAATATTTCAGCATTAAAATAATTCTGATCCTAATACAGCCTTAATGTTTGTTTCCCAAGAACCACAAATTATCAAAGATAGGTGCAAAACTGGGGCTGCACAGTGGGTTCTCTCCGGGTACTCCGGCTTCCTCCCACAGTCCAAAAACATGACTGTTAGGTTAACTGGCTTGTCTAAATTGTCCTTAGGTGTGAGTGTGTGCGTGAATGGTTGTTTGTCCTGTCTGTCTATGTGTTGCCCATAGATGTAACCCAATTACATTTTTGCAATATAGTCAAATACAATGATTGTATGATTTTACTGTCATTAGATAATTAATCATCAAATTCATAAAGTTTTTTTCAGTCTTTACCCTTTTTGTTTGTCTTCTTTCACAGATCTACTGGCCTCCATTACCAGGAAGCAGAGAAGAGTGCATTCAGACAGGGAAGGAACAGGTATGCATTTAAGAGATGATTACTTCTCTTTTTAATGTCTTTGAAAAAATTGCAACTTTTTAAAGTGTTCTTACACCTTGAACCTTTTCAGATTTTTCACATTACAATCAAAAGCTTTAAAGTACTTTATTGGGATTTTATGTGAAAGAGAGTGGAAGGAAAATTAACGTGGTTTATTTAAAATTGTTTGGTCATTTGCTTAAAATCTTTTTGGCTGAAACGTTTAAACCACCTATAAGAATGCTCAAACATCAGATTTTGCTGCCATTAGACATGTTTCCATTAATGTTCTTTTATTTGCATTTTAAAGTATCGCATTAGAAAACATTGATGGAAACTGCAAAATTTGAAACAACTTCCTCAATTTTGAAAAAAAATTTTTTTTGGCTTTTCCCGAAAAAAAAAAAAGTTAATGTGCAAAGCGGGAAATGGAAACAAATTTGCCGAAAAGTTCTGATGTAGCCACATGACTGATTCTCCACGTCTCCAAATAGCCTGTAACGTTGCCAATACTAGCTGACATGACTAAAACAATTACAAATTGCCCAATAGCAACACATTCCTGAAAACCTCTCTTAATGTTTCTCAGCTGTGTGATACATACTACTTCCTGTTCATCACAGCCATGCGTAATGTTGACTTCAAGAGAAATTATGCGTTGGGAGATTATGCTTTGCAAAATTTTGCTTTGCAACATTTTAAAGGATTGGTCAAAATTCGCAGGACAATTGGATGGAAACATAGCTATTGTGGCAAAACTCCGTCTGATCATGAGTATATGTGTTACCTTTTCACTGTATCCCATTGGCTGTAAAGTTTATATTTATAAGTTGTCTTAAAGTACTGAGAACCTTTCTTCCGGTCTTGTCCTATCATTTATTTTAGGAGCCTGTAAATGTTCATTCTTTACAGACTGTATACTCAACATGCTGCTGTATAGAGACTGACATTTTTTCGGGAATCACGTGGGTCACGTGATTCCCGTGGGAATCCCGCGGGATGGGAGTCAACATTAGTAAATATCACGTGATTGGGACGGTACAGGATTAAATATCAACGGGAGCAGACGGGAGCGGGAGTAAACCAATAGCAGGTACAATAAACTAGGATCGATGCCAAAAACTGAAATAAAATAGAAAATCAAAAATGTAGGTTCGCCGCCGCCATTTTGTAGTTTTTTTCCAAGAAACCTAAACTATAATGCAAGTCAAAAGAACTATACGACCCAGAAGTCAACAGTGCTTCCGATCTATTTTTTCCGCCAGCACTCAAAAACAGAATGGGGGGGGGGGGGTCTCAACTATGGAGCGCTCCATAATCAACCGCTAGTGGCGAACTCAACCTGTAAAAGTTGGATTTGCAATGCAAAGTCAGAAGTAAGGACTTATCTATTAAACTCACAGAGCGACTGTAAAGTTGCAAATATTAACAAACTTGAGGAGAGTTAAATGTCACGGTGTTAACACTCAGTACCCTGCTTGTAAAACATGTTTCCAAGACTCATTTTCAATGTGCAACAGTGTAATAATACGGCCAATAACTTAAAAACGACTTTATTATTTTATTTAGTATTATTTGAACAGTTGTGTTTTTTTCTGTTTTAACCCACTAACGTTTTAACACGTGTTAACACTTCTCTTTCACTTTTTAACAAAAGTAAAACATGTCTACTTCCATGTCTGGTCGGATAAAAATGAGACGGAGCTGACTGGACCGTCTTTGCCTGGGTCTCCGCCTCCAGCTCCGCACCACCCCCGAAAATTAACATAATCTCACAAGTTTAGAGGTCTGTCTAAGAATGTGTTTGATGTTCGATGAATGTATTGGTTCTGATAGTAAACCTTAATTAGTTCATGGATATTTTATTGTAAACGGAAAAATACTAATATACTTGAATGATATTCAACCTTTTCTTTTACTAAACTGAGTTTTTGAACCATTGAGACACATTATCTAAATTGTGAAAGAAATGCCTTTATGCACTTTTTTCTTAATTTAGAATAGATCTCTTGCTCGGTGCATTATTCTTTAGTTTCAGCAATTTGAAATATAAAAGTAACTTCATTGTTCATGTGAAACAATTACTTAATGAAGTAGTAAAAGGCAACATTGGACATTTTGTTTATTCAACTAAGATAGGCATGGTCTGTTTCCTTGTTTGTTACTTTTATCATTTATTTATTATTCCTTTTACTTTAACTGGCCTTTACTACAGCTAAAACAGGAACTTAACTGACCCTTCATAGACATTCAGGTTTAATGTATTGCCAGAAAACTTAATGACGACAACAAGAATGGGAGTGGCGCAGGAGCGGGAGTCATTCAGAATGGGAGCGGGATGGGAGTGGGAGTAATTTTACCAGGAGTGGGACGGGACAGGACTTTTTTTTCTACTCTGGCCCTGGATTGAGACGGGACACCATTTTTTTCAGTGGGAGTGGGACGGGACAGGAGTGAAAATCCACTCCCGTGTCACCCTCTAGTATCCTGGCTTACTTGTAGCGCTCTGCACTATATGCTGTACCATGGTCTGTTTGTCTTTACCTGTCTTCTTGCTGAACTTTTAATTTACTTAACTGCCTCTCAATTCTTGTTTCCCACTGAGTCCTTGTGTCTTTATTGAAAAGCTTGTCTGTTTTTCAAGGCACTTGGACTCATTCTTAACATTGCTGTCAAAAGCAATGCAAGAGAACTTGAAGTTTTCATAACTGAACTGATTGCGTTGACCCAAGGTGCTGAACAGCTTTCTGCTAACCTCTAAACTGTCTCTAAAGAAACAGCTATATTCAAGAAACCAGCTTGCCTCATAGAGAAAATATTCTGGAAACTTACCAGTTGAGCCCTGATTTTCTGTTATATATGTAAAAATGTTTCTCTCTCTCCAGTATCTTCTTCTTCTTACAGATGTGCAGTCATGTGTAAAAGTTTTAAACAACCTCTGTGTTGTTTATTTGGCTTCCAAGGACATATTATTGTAGTTTTTCCAGAAATTAAAAAAGTGGTATTGATCAACCATTCTCTAGGTTTTGTGAAATTCTTTCAGTTTTTTTGAATATTCACAGCTTTTTTTTTTATTAAATTACAGTTCAGTCCTTGGGCCATGGCAGCACATTGTGCAGTGTTTCAATTAAATACATGAGTACTGTGTCAGCTTTGGTTAGTTTCGCTGAGTGTGATACATCCAGTTCACCAGACAACTCAAAAAAAAGATTAGTGAGAACAAGACAAGATTTTAGCTAAGCTAAGAATTTCTTTTTTTTTTTTAATCAAGATTTCACCAATCACAAACTAAGTTTGTCAATGATGCACATAACATAAACTCAATTACCAAAACACATGAATGTTATGTTTAAAACAAAATCACTTTATTGAAAATGCGTAATAGTCCAGTGTCCAGATTAGATACCAGTTATGAACAATTATGTGAATCAAACACTCTTTAGAGACAAAACTGAATAGCTTTCATTGTGTGTAAAACGATCGAAAGGCTCGCTGAATCCATGGATCTGATTTAGGCTATTAAATACAGCACGCCCGTCTGCGTATATTTAAGTAAACCGAAGTCTCTTTCTCCTTTCCTTTTGTTTCCATCAGGCATGGTTTATTGTTTGCAAATAGTAAAATTATATTATGGTTTGACCCACGCTGTTCATGATGGTCGTCAAAATTAATGTTGTCGCTTTTCAGTTTAACTTTTCCTTGCGTTTCCTGGGCGAAAACCTTCTTGTTTCTCCTCGTCCCATGAACAACCAGTGAACAGCAGTCTGTTCACATCACATTTCAACGCTCCAGCCACACTACTTCCTGTAGAGGTACAAAAACAGCCAGCCTGATACAAATAAAACTGATCGAAATGCTCGCAAAAGTGGCCGGAGCCAAGTAGACCCAGGCCAAGTGGAGTCCGTGGAAAAGGGGAATTAGTGAATTAGTGGAATTAGTGTGGCATAGACGGATAATTGATCTAGATAACCTATAGATCCACTTTGATGAAAGTTATTGAGGTGCTGCAATATCTAGTGGCTGGCTCAAGATCTTGTTGCCCCTCTACCGCATAAAAATCTTTGTGCTTGTTGTTCAATAGAACACTAAATGAAGCGAATTGCCAAATGACATGAGGAGCATGCTAAACTGGACGACACAAATGAAAAAAAAAAAAAAAATTATGTTTTTTAACTTGTCGTGAAACTACAAAAATGTTTTGGTGTAGACAAAATGCTTAGGAAACATAAAATCCCTAAAACTATTCATTCAGTCACACAGTGAACACACAGTGCCACTTAAAAAAAAAAAAAAGCACATAAATTTTGGCAAGTTGTTGTGCTCACAGCAAGAAGGCTGACAGGCACCGCATCTGGAATAAGTTAGACATTGTGTGCTCTATGTGCATTTACATATTTGCTATGTGTGTTTGAAGTGGCAGGTGTGTCCAGGGTGTCTTATAGCAGTTTTATTGAGTGTTTCTTACACGCTGCTCACAAGACTCGTGTTGCAGAAGATGTGCAGCATCAGAAGAGGCACACCACGTTACTAGAGCAGTCTCGGCCTCAGTATTGCTTTACTCATCTTATAGAAGAGAAGGCAAAAGGCTGTGCATGTTGATGTCCTTCTGCATTCCCTCACAAAAGCTTTTTTGTCAGTTGTTTGGTTTTAAATTGAGGGAAAGGGTCTCACACACCTAACACCGATGTGTTACGGGCCATCTGTTTGCTGTGCATGTCTAACACAGACCGAAGGAAGGTTGAAAGGTGAAAGGTTTTCACCTTGTTCTGTTTTATGTACGTGTGTTTGTGTATACATGTGCTTGGGGATGTGATAAGACATTTGGAGACTTAAATAACACTGAAACAAAAGAAATGTGGGTTTTAATGGTAATAGTAATTTTAAACACACCATTGTGTTCCTTAGGTCAATGTTATCCAATGTGTCGTAACCATGTACATGTGTTTACATTCACAAAAATTCAGCGACAGAGAAAGTAAGGGCATGCAGTTTGTATCTCAGTCAAAACCTGACAGCTGCCACAATCATTAATCACTGCTGAGACAAATAAATACCAGGCTGGGGGGAAGGCATTCGGTGACTTCAGTTCAACTTGTTCTGCCTTGTTCACCCCGTTACATGTTACTCTTGGAAGCTGACTGAAAATAAGTTAGGTATATATTCCTCTTGCTAGCGGAGAAAATGAGACACATAATGCAATGTAGTGGTTCAACAAAATCCCAAATTGCAAGATTTATAAGCAAAAACATTTATTTGAAAAAGCTGGATAACCTATTATTTTTTATATGTAATTAGAAAAATACCGTAATTTCTGTGCTTAGGGTTCTCCTGATATCACTATTGCTGTCAGGAATCCAACCATTTTTCTGGTAAAGCCTCGTCACAGAAAAGCTGTTAAGTGGCATTTTCTGTTCTGTTCATTCTTTGGAAGTTGACTCAATGGAAAATTGTGTTTTATGTAAATGTCCCCTCACTGCAATTAGAGATGGGCAGTTATACTATCTTTAATCTGTATATGGGGGGAAATGGTTAATAATGGATAAGAGATTTTATTTATCAAGATAACAATAAACTTTCCTTTCTCCGTGGACTTTTGCATCTTTTCTGCATGCATATCTCTCCAGGTACTCCAGTTTCCCCCAAAGTTTAGAAATATGCATGTTAGGCTATGGTGATGGGTGTGATATGAAACTGTTTGTCTATTTATTTGTTTTTATCAAAATAAATCAGTTGTACACATCGAAGCAACATTTACTGTTGAATACTTCGTAATATTGTTAATGCTGAAAATGCGGAATAATCCACAATTATCAGCTTGTGTTGCTGATAGTAGTAGTTTGGTCATTGAGTACAACCCTTAGCAAATCCCACTGATTTAGGATATACAACTAAAACATGGTTATATTGGGTGTGAGGCCGCTTTTCATAAGGAGCAGTGGACAATGGTGATAAATTTAAAGAATTGCCATCAAGGTGTTTATATTTAGAAAAAATATGGTTAATATTATTGTAAATGCTGAATACAGCACTGTAGCCTACCAAAATGATTTTACAAAGTTAGTATTTTGTTTGGTTTTATGATAGTAGTAGTTTTGGGCATTGGTAAAAATTATCTCATTCTCTACCGAAAGACTTTCCAGCTATGACTTCAGTGCTGTCTGGAAAAGCGTCAAATGAACTGGCTCATTTCAGGCTTAACGGCTGCTGAAATCAAACAACTGGGTGGTGTAGTTCATCCAGCTGTGTAGTTGTCCAGGTCTCCTACTCATACATGCATGACTTTTATGCAACATTTAATTTGTTTTTATGCCTTTTGTTAACATTGCAGAATCTACCATTTTTTATTCTGTATTGTTTATACTCCAAACTGCCCCCTATGTCCAAAACTGCCTGTATCTGACAGTGTAGTATTCATACATCATGTTTGTGTGCTTAGGCTGTCATTGCTGTTAGTTTAGTGTTTGGCAGGCAGAACTCCAGGGACTAAGGATTTCATTAATGACGGAAAAAGTGCTTTTCACCTGGACATGGTGACTGAAAATTTCAGCATTCTGCCTTTTGTATGTTTTGGTTTTAAATTAAAATTATTTTTGCTGATAATAAATAACCTTATGGTTGCTCCAAATGAGAGACTGACTCAATGTAATCAGCAGTGTTTCTTAAGATAGATAACTTGTTATTAACATTGTAATTAGCATTAATGAACTGAATTAGACTATACTGTATTACCCCTGGGAATGAATCAGAGTGTTTGTTATTGAATCTGAATCTGGTCATATGATTGGTTTGTTTGTAACTATGGGTTGGACCTGTTCTCTGTTGCCTTGACATTTGAAAAGATTTGGTAAATAAATGTAATGGAGCTAAATTATTACAGTTTCAGTATTATACAAATGTTGGTTTGTTTTTACTTTGTTACTGATATATTAAAATTTACTAAACATTGGTAAAGGATAGGAGGACATGCAACCAAGGATACAGATTTCAGACAACACAAGTAGGATGTTGTGTATTATGTCATTAAATTCCAGCCCAGTTGACAGGCTTTATATTTTCATTGCATTGTATATTTTTTTCTAAAATAATCAGATGTTTCTTTATAATCACTAAAAAAGGCTTTAAGAGCATTGATCTTGATCGTCGATGTGCAGTCATTTAGGCAAACTGACCGTTGGTATGGTCTGTTTTTCTTCTACTTTATTACTTTACTAGTCTTTTAGCAGACTCACTGACTTACTTAGTCAAACTTCTACAGTCAAACTTCTACAAATTGAATGAATGTGGTAGAACAGTTGAATTTCATCAGCGTTAAAGGCTCCATAATATTCACTACCTACTGACCCACTGCCCGTCCAGTGTATTCCAAAACACTTCAGCTCCCTGCTGCTTTCCTGCAGTTATAAATCAGGATTGCCGCACAGAAATTAAAGCTCATGCAGATATACACTACTAATGAAATAGTAAACTGAGATTACAGTAAAAATTACAGCAAACCACAGTTGTTTTACTGTTTCTGGACATCAGATGTTGAACTTTTCGGTAGTATGTTCCCATGTGAAGAGAACCTTCTTGACACTACTATTGGCACTACTCTGTTTATGTTAATGATTGAAATGGTAAAAAGTAATAAAACAATGTTTAAGATGTTAAATGGTTCTGCTCAGAACTGTTAAATATACCGATGCGGTTTTTGGGGGAGAGATCAAAAATGTAACATTTTGCATGTATTTCTGTGCAGGAATAGTTGTGGTCAGCCAATTTTCCCTAATAATTAGAAGGAACATTGCAGGCTTTTGTTTTCACCAGCTATTTTTGGTGTGATTTTCAATTCTGGCCAGAATAGTTCTCCCTGAGAGTTTTAGTAATGACACCACTTCATTTCAACCACACTTCCTTTGTTGCCACTTCATCTCTAAAAGACCACACAGAATTGTAATACCTAGACCCCAGACTGGAAGCCTGGAGACATATTTCAGCTTTTCAACATCTCATTCCACTTTTTTGTCTCCAAGGCACCTAAGATCTCTAAGACAACTTTCTCGCAGAACATGAGGCAGATTTACACGTTGGGTCCTCTCAGCTCAACGTGACATCATGCATCTTGTTAGAAAACAGAGACAAAGGGAAGCCCACTCTTTTTTTTGGGTTGGCAGACAATCAGTGCCACAGCATATTTTACATTTCCAACAGCATGCTTGCATTAGCTGTAAGCATTAGTTTTTACATGTAGTCCCTAGAGAATGTAGACCCCTACCTTAACTCAGATTTCCAAAAGATTATCAATACTGAAGTTGATGGAAGGATAATCAACTATTAATTAATGCCATTAATTAACAAGTTGAAGTAGTAGACTATCTTACTGTATTAACAATGTAATTCTAAGACTGATTTTAAATGATACCTCTAAATCCCAAACTACATGATGTTTTTTAGGTTTTATGGAGACAGACTTGAGCTTAAACTGTCAACGAACTGCAGTCTGAGGTTGAACCATTCATGTCTTCATTGTATTCCTTGCAATTTATGTCTACGGGTGTTGGGGAGGTCTGTGATTCGCCAACCTCTATTTTGAAGCATGAGGAAATTATAGAGATTTTGTGGAAGATGGGGTCATGTGATGGCTTTGAAGTATGTGTGTTGCTTGTGATGTGCAGTGAAGTCTCAATGAGAGACTATGTAATGACTTTATTGTAATTATATGTCATATAATGAAATCACAAATGCATCTCCCGTTATGCATCAATGTACAATCAACAATTAAGTAAGATAAGATGAAAGCAACAATAAAACAAAAAGTCAGTTATATATAAAATGTCTTCTTAATAATTTACCTGGTTAAATAAAGGTTACATTTAAAATAATAATATTATTACTAATAATATATTGTTGTGGAAATCAGTGTTTTGCTGCACCATAAATAGGTACATGATTTTTGCATGACACACACACTTTGTTTTTTAATTTATATCAAAAGATCAACTGGCCATTTGGAATTAAATTTAATTCCCCCCCAAGAAGGTAAATGGGTATTTACCGATTATCAAGTGGGAGTGAACCATCTGAATAGTGTAGTGCAGGGGTCACCAACCCTTTTGAAAGTGAGAGCTACTTTATTGGTGTTGTTTCATACAAATGGCTGATCTTGGAACTACAAGCATCAGAGTTCAACATAACTTTAGGTAAAAAAAATTGATTTTTCATGCTTCGTTACAAGATATTGTCATTTATAAATCTATGTAAATGCAAGTCTGACTAAACAAGAAGAGTAACTGAACACAATAAAGTTTTATTTGCAGCTCACTGGTGGACTGTGTTTTTTTTAGAATGGGCTCGTGGGCACTACATGTGGTCCTCAGGGGCTACTTGGTGCCTGCGGGCACCGTGCTGGTGTAGTGTGAGATGGAGTGAAGTTATTATTGGGTCATAGCTGTAACTGAGTCACATTTAGATTGATATTGTTGCACTGTGGTGTTATTTAAGCAGTCGAGTGATTTTTCTTCACAAAGGCTTTAGGATCTTAAAAAGATCACATAGAGATGTTGCCAGATAACACACAGGCAAAATAAAAAGCAGAAAAACACACCAGTAACCTCGGGTGTATTTCAGGTTATCTCATTCAGTATTTTCTAATCAACACTTCCCTCCATGCACAAACACGGGTGTCTAGATATGATCCATATAATGGTGCACTGACCTTGATGGTTTTTCCTCAGTCTCACCCATTGTTTTTTCTAGGTGGCAACAATTATTTTCACACCAAAACATTTGAAAATCATTAACAGCTACAGTCACAATGGGTAATTTTCTTTTGTCTATTAAAAAAACAAATTACTAAATGTACTTACTGTAGGTATATAACTTTGATAAAGTAATTGAAATTGTTAGGATTACAATTACAATTTATTTACATTTCAAATGTAATAAATTGTAATTGGAACAAGTTACTATATTAGTAACCTTTCAGTTACTGAAACTAAATCTGATTTTATTGCATTTCAAATATTTTTGGTATGAAGAAGACTGACTCATTGTGTTTATTATTTAAACTGATTTTGATCTCTATATGATCAATATTTTGGACCACACACATGCGACTGACGCTAGAGTAATTGTGTTTTAATGAGTTTGATCTGCTTAACTTCAGGCAATGAGAAGTCACAGCTTAATTTCCTCTGGGTTGACAAAACTTTGCTCAGTTGCTGTTTAAAGAGATAGGATAAAGGAAGAGGTCATGCCCCCACTTCCATAGAATCCTTGCAGAAATATCATGATACTTATCTCTTTAGACCCCACCTCTTTTGGTTTTGCTCTTCTGTGTCACTGATTTCTATTTGGTAACGTTTATCTGTGTCTTCTTCCATTGCTGTTTTTAGTTGTTTCAGTAAAATATTACCATTTGATGCTGTATACTCTTCTCACCGTCTTTTTTGATTTAGCCTGCTGTAATTTTCTATTGTTATTGGGGCATTATTTTGGCTTTTCCAAAACTTTGACAATAAACAAAAAAGATCTTGCTAAATGAATTATTTTCACAAGACATATTTTAATACGAAAAGCATGGACTTATTTACACTTGCATACAGGCATTCAGTTTGTTTCAGAAGTTCTTTTGATCAGGATTTGCTTGCAGTTTTTCTTTCTACATCGGCATGCCACTCATGGCTATCATCCAAAATTCAGAGACATGAGCACTGCTGGGAAACTTTTACATTTTATCTGATAAAACTCTTCTTGGCCCTCTCTGCAACATATGTGATCACGAAGGCTCTTTAAAAGAACGATTTAGGTCATGGAAATCAGCTTATCTGCAGTTGGATGACAGTTAGTATGATTTGATTAATTGCATGGTTTTCCAGATATGTTTCTCTGCATAACAAAGATATCTTTCATCATGCCTGTTGGCTGGCATTTCCTGTTGACATACCATGAACATTTAGGCTACTTTGCATAAGTTGCAAACACTTTCTGTATACAGCCATTAATGACATACTTATGTTGGAGGTATAAAAAGACTTTTAATTAGCCTATGTGTATTTGTTTTGCAGACGGAGTGTGCCAACTTTGTTCGCCTTCTGCAACCATACAATCGCACCCACCTACTGGCCTGTGGCACCGGTGCCTTCCAGCCCATGTGTGCCTTTGTCTATGTGGGCCACAGAGGAGAGGTAAGCAGGGATATGGGGTGGGGAAATGGTGTGCATCTGTTATTTGTCTGGACGTATATAAACAACTTTCTGCATACATAGAACAACAATTAACTTGGATTTTTGAGTACAACTATTACAGCTGAACAAAATATGTTTTGGTGAATGTATGCTAAGCTACGCTATATTATTTTATCATATTTAAACTTGAAATTTGAAGATAAAAAATACTTAAATCTCCACATAAATGATAATCATAGTCTTTTGTGGTGAATGGTGGAGATGTGCCAGGGTTTTTAATAAATTTTTACAGTAAGGGCTGGCTCTTCAAAAGGTTCGGATGTATAAAAATCCATGCAATCCAATTATCGTGTGAAAAGCTGATCTTCATACCAGGTGCAAAGCAATTTGAATGTGTAAAATGTGCATCTGCAAAAAGCAATTGTGCAAACTATTGTGCAGGAAGAATGTACGCATTGGATGTAAGAAGTCTAAACACCCCTGTTAAAATTTTCCGCTACATATGTATACTGTATTTTGATTCAGTAGACCCCCTCCATCAGTCATAATGAACCTGATTTACTATCTTAAGTTCAGCTTTGCCTTGAAAGGTTTTTATTCATCTTTAGTTTGCATCCTCAGCCACAGTTTGCAAAGACGTTCCAACTATTAAAAATAATCTTATCATGCAAAAGTAACAGTCAAGAGCCAAAATACCCACACACGATCATTTATATAACATCTCACAAGAAAAATAGCCAATATTGACTGAAACAGACATGGAATAACAGTGGCAATAGTATAACTGGATGTTTTTACGCAAAACAACTAGGACTGGTTAATGTTTCAAAAAGCTTAGCAAAAAGTTCTGGTCTGTTGAAGTTAAGCTGAAAGTTTTGTACAAAATCATTAGAAGAATCTAATGATTTCATGGAACCAGTCCGAGTCCAAGCAGGAAGCTAAAACAACAAAATTATGAAACCATGAAAGAAAAATTTAAGTTTTGGAATGGCCTAGCCAGATTTCTGTTAAACTAAATTTAACAGAAATCTGTGTCGTAATGTGAGGAGGGAGTTGAACTAGAGATGACATCACAATTTGATAGACTTTTAAGAACTTTTGCAAGGCAAAGTAAGCAAATATTATTAAGTCAAGATGTAGGAAGCTGGCATACCCTGCCAAAAAAGACTGAATGCTTAAATTGAATCAAAAGAAGCTTCTACAAAAGCATTAATCAAAGAGTATGCACTATTATACAGCAGATAATTGCAGGTTTTTTATTTTTTTATTGATCTCTTTTCATCTGAATTTAATGGGTATATGTGACATTACAGGTAGAAAAAGTTTTTAAATGTTTGGTCATGATGGCATAGTTTACCATTACAAAAGCCTGGCATACAGATGTGTCGACATTTTGAAAGAAATGTGGAAATATTTTACTGAAATTAAATTGTACTTAGACTGCATCCCATAATTGAAATTTAAGGTAAGCCAAGGCCTCCTTGGCCCATCCAGAATAAAGTGGGCTCCCTATTAGGCCCAACAGCATGTGAGCGTTTTCTGATTGTTTTTGAGTATGCTGATAATATTCATAGAGCGTTTGTGGTGGTGTCTTTTGTTCGTGGCAGCATATTACTAGGTGAGACATGGGTAAGCCTGGAGGAGGAAAAGGGAGTTGAATGAACATTTAAAACAGAACTGGATGTGCTGGTCACAGCCCAAAGTGGCATCATATTCCCACCAGCGACATTAGATAAAGATAGATAGATAATTACTTTCTTTATCCCCGATAGGGGAAATTCATCGATTAATGAACGTTAATGTAACACTATTGGCACCATAGCTGTTATGTGCATTTTGTCTAGGCCTGACTGTGATGGTTGCTGGGAGACTCAAGAAATTAGAGATTTTTCAGTCTGCTCTTTAGATGCAAAACTCCCTGCTGTTGTAAAACCAAGGTACCATCGGTAGCAACTTCTCATGCTACTACTGAGCTAATGTAGTTAATGATGCTGTTTAAGCAACACTGAAAGTGTTGTAGATGTGCAGAAACCACTCATGTTGAGAGAAAGATTTAAGATATTGTGAGGAAATATTTTGGTGATGTGACACCCTTGATGGGAGCATTTTCTATTGGATTGTGGACAAAACAGCAGGGGCAAGGAAAAACCTTTTTGACAAGAACTGGGTGGTAATCAACTAAGCGATTGATTTTCAGTGCAAATTACATTTTTCAAGACGTACTTTCTAATAATCGAGGAGGCAGAGGACACTGTAGAAATGTCTTAATCCCTTCCCTTCGGCATATTTACAATGTTAATAACAAGGCATGAGAAGCTGAGGTAGCTTTAATGAATCCCAAGTACTTATATGTAAAACCTAAACTTTCCCTTCAGATTAGAAGTATTTCAACTGAAATCACAAATGGGAAGTGAGCATAAAAGGTGCTCAATTCTTGAAAAACATTAGTAGTGCAGAAAGAAGTGAAGTAATCTAATGTACACTGGAACAGAAACATTATGAAATTGGAATACTATCCAAGCGAGATGTCTTGAAAGTCTGATGAATTAGTGGATGGCATTAAAGTCGTTCTGTTAGGCAAATGTTCTTGAAACAAGTATGTTTGGTTCTAGTTTCCAACAGAAAAAAAAGGCAGGGATCTGGGTACAAATCACTGGGGTCTCAACAGACAGCTCTGGCATGAGTTTTGTCTTAGGGCTCCTCAGCCACAGCACAATCCTCTCTATACATCTTTTTAACTGCACCGGCTTACTCTCCTCGTATCCAGTCGGCTCACATCACAACCATTTAAAAGACGTGAACCTATAAATGGAGCTATTAAAGCGAACCTGTATTTTGGTGTTTCGAGGCAGTTTTTCAGGTTGCTTCCCCCTGCAACGGCCCAGCAGGAGGGGGTCAAAATCTGCATTTGGGGAAGGGTTCGCTGACATTGGCAGAGCTGTGCGAAGGAAATGAGCGCGATGGCAGAGTGCCAACCATTTAGAGAGCGTTTGCATTGATTTGTGAGTACATGTAAAGAAACTAAGTGCAGCGAAACCCTTTTCCCCCTTTTTCTTAAGTATTTAGGTGGTCATCCCTGTGTGTGTTCTCTTTGTGGTGCAGTTTTCTCTTTCCTTTCCAATCTGTCATTTTCATTGTGGTTTTTACTCTAAGGGATTTAAGGCACAGGAGAAGAAAAAAAAAACAGCAACAAAAAGATAAGTCAGCAGAATCCCTGCAACACTGGTAGGGCTTTCAGGAAAAAACGACTTTCAAAATGCTGCACAATGCTTTTTACATCTTAAACCAGAACTCATCTCTCTGCAAGTAGTCCCCCCCCCCCCCCCCATAAGACATTTTTCACCTTAACAGTACAAATATACAACAACAGCTGGTACAGAATGAAGTGTAGTCCCAGGTTGACTGAATCATCTGGACCTGCTTGCCCATTGAGTAAACTGCAGGGGGTCTAGCAGGGTGCCAGCGAGCTCCTTCAGTTGCATCAACACCAGCCTCTCAAAGAGTTTTATGACCACAGACATCAGGTTACAGGTCTGTAGTCATGTAAACCCATGATGATGTGTTTCTCGGGGACTGGGGTGGCGCTGGAGTGTTTGAAATATGAGGCAACCTCACACAGCTCCTGAGAGATGCTGAAGATTTCAGTGAAGATTTGGGCCAATTGGTCAGTGCTTGTTCTCAGGCATGAGGGGGAGACATTACCAGGTCCTGGAGCTTTCCCGGGGTGTGTGCTAGGAACATGGGGAGCTTGTGTATCAGAATGGAATGTGGACAAGTTGGTGGGAGGTATGATGGACTACCTTTCAAACCAGCTGTTAAAATTGTCAAAAATGGCTCCCAGACGAGGATTCTGCATAAGGTGGGTTCACGCGTCTCTGTAGGCCATGTTTTTTCTCAATGCATTCCAAACTCTGGCTGGGTCGTTAGTTATGAAACTGTTTCTTAGCTCCTCACTGTAGCTTCTCTTAGCTGCCTTGAACTCATTAGTGTGTTTGCTCTTGGCCTACTAATGCAGGTCTCGGGCCACACTGCTGTAAACCAGTTTCTTGTTTCTACGCAGCTTCTCAGATGTGAAGTAAACAATGGTTTATTATTGTTATATGTGCAAAAGGTCTTGGTCTGTACACACGTCCTCACAACAGCTGATGTATGAAGGGATAGTTTCAGCAAGCTCATTCAGGTAAGTGGATGAAGCTTTAAAGGGACTCTAATCTGTGCAGTTGAAGCAGGCCTGAAACATCTGCTTTGACTCATCAGTCCACTTCCAAACTATTCTAACCACAGGCTTAGAGGTTTTCAGTTTTTGCCTGTAAGTTGGCAAGAGGTGAAGTAGACAGTGAGTCCTAGAGCGACATGAGGAACTACACAAATTGTATCTTTTAAAGCTGTCTAACAGTGATACAGTGTGTTTTTATCCTTGGCGGTACACTTAATATGCTATCGCTATTTTGGAAATTCCTTGGATCTCCAAGATCAAATGATGAAAAAGTCTGGTGTCAGATCAGCAAGTTGATTTTCAGCTTCTGGTTGTGCCGGTTTGTGGTGGAATGTAAACAGCGGGCAGAACAAATGAGAACTCCCTTGGTGAATAATGAGGTCTACAGTAGGCCTGGGCGATAAACCAAAAATGTAACATCATTTTGCCCATGTCAGTATTTTAATGTTTAAAAAAAAGAAAAGAAGAGTCATTGTCTTGTTTTGGGTGTGTATAGGGTTATTGTCCATTTATCGTTATGGAGGTTACCTGCTCAATATATCGCAATATTGATTTTAGGCCATATTGCCCAGCCCTAGTCTACAGTCTATAAAACTTATTCTAGGTAAGGACTACATGCCTTCTCTAACTCTTTCATATCAGCTCCCTGACCTTTGTTTATGTCAGGCGTGTCCAAAGTGCGGCCCGGGGGCCATTTGCGGCCCCTGTACTGATTTTGTGTGGCCCCCCAACTGCATTTCAAGAATGATTATGCCGACCAGCACTGGTGGCTAGTGCAGATAAAAACATTTTATTTTTAATTAGGGCAAAATTATTACAGTAAGTTAATATCTTAAATCTAAATGTTGAATTTAATGTTAGGTACAGCACACACAGGTAAAAAAAAACACTTTTTTCTTGGTTATGTTAGTTATTTTTTTTCACTTTTTGGCCCTCGAGTGCGTTTGACTTGACAATATCGGCCCATGAGCTAAAAAGTTTGGACACCCCTGGTTTATGTAAAAGAAGATTCCACCTCCTTTATTTTTCCTCAAGATCAGTGCTCATATTCACAAAGATTCCTAAGACTAAAAGTGATGTCATTTTATGAAAAATCTTAGAATTTCCCAAATTCTAAGATTTTTCTTAGAGTTTAACCTCGATAAGATAAAAGTTATTCACAAAGCATCTTCAGCCTTAAGTGATCTCTAAAGTGACAAAATTTTAGGAGTAGTGAAGAGGACTTTTAGTGTCTTAAGTAGGGAAGATGGTAGAAACAGACAGCTGTCTGGCTGATCCACCATCTAAACAATGGAAGAAATGAGAACATAAACTTCCTTAACAATCATGCAATTATAATATTTAGATAAGATAAACTTTATAATCCTCATGGGGGGAAATTAATTAGTTTCAGCGGCCCAACGGGTTAAAGACGGCTCTTCCCAACGTCATTTTATTGAGGATAAATAAGAAAATGTTGGATAATCATGAATAAAAAGTGGAGAAATTTACAAAGAATATATAAAAGAGGTGGGCAAGTATTTTCTGTATTGCATGATAATGTCATTAGCCTAAATGGTCATCTAGAAGTTTGGTTGTGTTGGGAATGCACATATCAACTAGACAAAGGTAGTAAATTGACTGGCGAGTAAACATAAAAACAAGCACATCAAGAGGAGGATCTCAATAAGGTGATTCAAAACATTTTCATGCAGTGGGACAGTGAATCCATTTTGCTCGGTTTTATCATCATGAGTGACTAATTTTTCTCCTATGATCATTGGGAGCACATCTGAGCATGATATGTTCAGCTAGCTAGGTTTTGGTGAAACAGAGGGTGGCAGATTCTTAGAATTCCAAGTGTAATCTTATAATTTGTTTATTTATTTATTTATGTTCTTTCACTTTCTTTTTTCAAATATCACATTACACATGTCAGCTTACATAATAATATATATGATTTAGCAATGGCATCTAGGTGTTATTCGAGTGTAGCTGTTGCTTTATGTCTGTTGGTTGTGCTGTTCTTTTTGTGTCTCTTTCCAGGTGATGGAGCAGACAAAGAAGGTTTTATCACTCTCTCCCTTTTATCTCCTCTTTCTTTCACCTCTACTCTTTTTTTTCTTTTCTTTCACTTTTTCTTCTTCCTTTACTCTCCCATTGTCATGTCCATATAATTTGAAATTCTCCTTGCAGGAATCATAATAAAGCTATTTACAAGCATAAATCAAGTGGAGCACTATGGCGAAAGCTGTTTGCTCCACTTGTAAAAGCAAAATCTGTCGAGCTCTATCTGGCATTGAGACATCAATTCCTATTGCCACATTGCTAGACAGGACACTGGAGAAAAAAAAAAAAAAAAAAAAAAAAAGAATTCCAAGTGTTTAACCTGAGAACCAGTGATTCAACCATAAATTGAATCCACCCACCAACCAAGACCCCGGTTAAGTAGTGATCAATGAAGAAGGGAGAAAAAAGGCCAAGTAAGATGATTTGATGTTTAGGAATTCCTCTCTAGTGAAACTGATGACCAAATGGCGGCAGAATAAACATACAAAAAACAAGAGAGCGAGGCACCAAGGCTGCCATCTGTGGCACCATCTCTCTAAACAGACAAGAGAACTATTTTCATTTTCCCATCATATCTCACCCACTTCCTTGTTCTTGCTGAAGAAAAACATCTCCAACACCATGATGTGTTGTTAAGAAAACATACAAGGTTAGTTTTCCACCACAAGTTTTGTTTAGAAAAAACTTAAAATTTACTTTCAGCTGACAGTAGCCTTTTCTTTCAAATATCGAGATTTTAAAAATGTTGATATTTAGAAAAGAAAAGATATCAGTCTATATTGTTTATAACGAGATGGTCTATGTTATACTTTTATGTATTCCAGCAGGTTATTTTTTAGCTTGTCATATTTATTTACAGCTGTTAAAAAAACATGCCTGTGAGACATTTGGAGAAAAGTATTGATTCAGAAATACCTTTGTATAAATACTTTATGGAAAAAAAAGCACATAGAGATAAATATCGTATATCAGCATTCAGCGTAAACATTTTGAGATATTATCTTTGGTCCATATCGCCCAGCCCTATTCCCTACATGATTGTGGCAAACCTTAACTGGAAAATCTTGTGGCTTCTTTTCACAGTACCATTCTTGTTGTCTCTCTTCCATAAAGGCCAAATAGTTTTCCTGTCAACAGTTCTGTTTAAACTGTGGATCTCTGCAGCTCTTCCAGAGTAACCATGGGCATCTGGGCTGCTTAGTCTGATAAATTCTTTCTTTGCCAGCCTTGTCAGATAAGGCTGTGCTTGTTATGAGTAATACAGGAGAACCCGATATTCAGCCAGACTACAGAGTTACATCTTAAAAAGTTTATTGAAAAGATGAGCAGTGGTGGACAAAGCAGGCAGGCAAAACCAGACTGGACAGATGAGTCGTGGCAGGTGAAGCAGGCAAGCAGAACCAGCCGGGCCGGGATTGCAGGGAGTGACAGGTCAAACCACATGAAAGCAGGAGTTGGCCAGAACAGACGGTGCGGGCCCAGGAATGACCAGGATGGGCAGAGCAAGCAACTGGAACTCATGGGGAAGAAGGCAGACTTCGAGCTGCACGCAGACACTGGAAACGCACATCAATGAGGGCTGAACACGGCCAGGGAACTAGAGTGCAGTTGGCAGAGCACACAGGAACTGGTAGTAACATGGCAGCCGTGCACATGAGGCAAGACAAGACGTTCTGGCTGAGAGTCGATGACTGAGGCAGGTATAAGAAGGGGTGTGAACAGGCAAGCAGAGTTGACTAATTAGTGCAGCAGGTGGATGTGATCAAGAGCACAGTGTTGGCTGGATGGAGACGGAGCTGATTGGATGATAACTGGTGGCTGAGGAGTGGCCAGAGCTGATTGGATGGTGACTGAGAGGTGACAGGGCTGATACAAAACAAACAAACGGGCATCAGCATAAAAGGGGCTAAATTCCTCCGCGTGTTGCTAAGAATTGTATTTATAAACAGAAAATTTAAGACAATTTATCCTATATTCCACTTTACAAGTATGCACTACTGTTGTTTTATAACTGCTTAAATAAAATAAATTTGTAATGTTAACATAGAACAATGTTTAAAAAGTTCAAGCAAATTCAACAGTTTTTTTAAGGCACCGCTAAGAGAAAAATTAAGGTTTATAAATGTTGTGCTTTGGGAATGTTTAAAAATGATATAGAACAAATTCAAAAATGGAGTTGAAAGTAAAGTTATCATTACTTCATTTCTTTTAGTCCTTCCCACATTTAATGCATGCAGGTTTTTGATAGAAGTTAGCGTTTTTGTAACTCTGTGCACCAAGATGTGCACAAAATGACACAGATTTTAGACTTCAGCTGGGCCTGTTACCTTTCAGATACAAGCTGTCTCTCAAGCTTGTGGAGGTCTGATACTGAAGTCTCTACAGCAATAAGCCCAGTCCTGCAGAGTAGTCGGAGTCTGTTTGACAGATCAGCACCAGAGGGATCCTACGCATTTACTGAACCAATTGTTTAAAGGTAGAAAACACAGAACCGCCTGTTTGTGTGACCTCTCCCAGGAAATGAGACACAGAGTCTATCAGACAAGACTCTGGGTGGGATGACCTTTAACCTACTTCGTGTTTCATCTCTGCTAGAGGTACATGTACCCATTTACCTTCTGCTGCTCTCCCACTAGCCCACTAGTGTGGCCAACATTGTCTAACTGTTGTCTAAGTGCCACACAAGTTTTACATAAAAATCTGTGAAACTTTCTATAAACTATGGATTGTACTCACTTGAAAGCAGCTGGTCTAAAGTGAAGAAACAGACTTTTCTTCAAGCACTTTAGTCAAATTTTATTAGTATTGGAAACTTTGTTGTTTGTATTCAGTATTGCCTAATCCCCACAGTATTTTTTACGGGATAAAAACAAAATTGTGCTAGGCAAAATTCTCATCTATTAGTAGCTTTTATATTTCTGGAAGGTCACAGAGCACATGCACTTTTAAAGCAAGGGAAAGATTCTTTTTATATATATATATATATATATATATATATATATATATATATATATATATATATATATATTGTATAGTGAGACACAATTTTATTTGGCCAATCAAAACCTGTATTAAAAATGTGTCCTTATTTACAAATAGTTTAGTAAAACCAATGTTTAAATAATTATCATCATATGGTATTCATCTAGGAGTCTGTGAGTGCCTTCCTCTGTTCCTCTTACCCACAACCCAACACTTATAGACAGACATAGGCTGGAGTCCCCACGGCGAGCGACACAACTGCCTGAGGAGTCTCCTAGACGTACAAATAAACTGCTACCATACAGTGACGACATGAGGAGGACGAGACCACACGCAAATACACAAACAGCCAGTCAAACAAAACAAATGACACCGAACTGAGCACATAAATATGCAGAGATGCCGACAGAAACATACACAAACATGATGAGAGACATGCACTTTAAAACATAAATAAAAAGAAATGAGCTGTGTGTCAAAGCACACAAAGAAGAACAAAGAAGAGATTAATTTTTGCAACAAACAAAAGCTGTCAGCATTTAGGAAATTTAAATGTTTACATGTTCAAAATTCCTGAAAGTGGAGCTCAATATTTCTTTGTTAATAGCTCTTTCTAAACTGAAGCATAAATTCAAAGAAAAAATACATGCTCTAGCTTGGTTTATTTTAAACATTGTTAAACCAAGCTAAAAGGTAATGTAAACTAAACCCAGTAGGAATACGACGAGGTCTATCCCTCTATATTCTGTATATAGAACGCCTGCTCTGCTTTAATGCTATGCACCACTCCAATTTCTTGTTTGTTCCTAAACAACTGGATGGGAACGTTGTCCTCCCAAAATAACGTTTTGCTACACTTTTCAGTCCAAATTGCCTGATCTTTGTTCAATTGAGGTCAATATTCAAGATTTCAGGTCACCCTTGATTTACTTTTTACATGTCTTCTTTAGTGCATCACCATGGACTTTCCAGTCTGCAGCTCACTAAGAACCAAAAGATATTTTATTTTTTTGTTTTGTTTTGGAAAGCGTCTTTGAATGTCCAAAAAAGCGCTATATAAGTTTGATGTATTATTATTATTATTATTATTATTATTATTATTATTATTATTATTATTATTATTATTATTATTATTATTATTTTAAATATGATGATGATTATTATTATTATTAGTTTGTGCAGCAGTCGTTCTACGTTCATTCTACAGATATGGTCTGTGTTTCTGGACTTTTTGTTTTTTGCTGTAGTTGATGGCTGCAACCTTTCTTCTGAGATGGTCTCGTTGATAATCCTGTGCTTTAGTGAGACTTTATAGACCTGACGTAGACATCCCACTTGAAAAATCTTGAGTTTGTTCAAGTCTCACTAAGTAATGGTTCAGGGATCAGATCTGTATAGGATTAGCAATATTAAAGTGCAGATGAGGTCCATATTTGTTCAAAGGGATTTCTTCCAAATGCATACAGCTGAAGCTATTTTTTTCTGTCACCATTAAGCTGAGATGTTTAAACTCCTGCATCTGTTCAGTCAGAACATCCTCAAGGTTAACAGTGGTTGGTGTGCTCTCCATTTTAAACAGCTTGTCTACATTCATTTTTAGGCTGTGAGACTGGCGGAGTGAACAATGACACATAAGATACCTGCAAATGCTTATATCAGCAACAAAACCATCAATATCAATCATTAGGTTGGTTACAAACTGGTTTGCCTGAAATTGTACGCACTTCTCCCTGTCTTCTTGCTGTCTTGTTGCTGAGAAGAAATTACCCCAACGCGCAGGACACCAAATTTTCCTGCCCTATGTTTTTCAAAAACAACCATTTTTGTTTTTCTTCCTCAGCTCAGGATCTGATTCGTGTTTTTCTTTACTTTTTCTGCTGGGTGTTTACTCCCACTGTCATGATTTCGTGTTAATTGGGACCAAAGCACAACAGACAAATACAGGAGGAGCATGCCAGATATGAATTTTACCTATGATGGGAACTCAGGGCTGACAGGAAATAAAACAACAAAAGACACCTAACCCAGTTGCTTAATCCAGGGGTATTTATTGTGTGTGTGTTTGATTGATTGATTGATTGATTGATCGATCGATCGATTGATTGACTGATTGACTGATTGATATAGCGCTTAACAACAACCAACTAAGGTGACTGAAGGACTTTACAGTAAAAGTTACATCACAAAAGAAATACACAAGAACAACAATAAAACAAGGAAAATGCCATTCCACTAAATGTTATTAAAAGACTATCTAAAAAGATAAGTCTTAAGCTTAGATTTAAAGCTTCTCTGGTCAGAAGTTAAGCAACGATTTAAAGGGAAGTTGCTCCAAAGTCAGGGTGCAGCACCCACTGTCTTTTCTGATGATAAAAGCTAGATTTGACTATAGAGTTAATTTGTTTATTAAAGTTAAACTCCTGGTTGAATATAACCCCGAGATTTCTAACTTAAAAGGCAAAGCACTGATATCTGTGGTAGCAATATCACCAAATAAAATACATTCAACCTTTTGGTGGTTTAAGAACAAAAATGTTTTACACAGCCACTGTTTAACAGCAGTTATGCAGTCTACAAAAGAAAAAAAAAAACACGTTAGTCATACTTGGTTTAAGAGACAATTAGATTTGTTTGACTACTGGAATTCTACACAGATGAATTAATGAGCAGATGAGAAACTGCTATGAGAGAGTATGAAAGTAAGGTATGAAGCGAAAGCACTAGGTAAACCTGGGAACAGATACAATCAACAGAATATGACATTAGAATAGGTAGAAATGCCTGAAAAACAAACCAGAAATTACTGATCTAAACTCAAAGTCCAACAGATCTTGACAATCCCCTTTAACTGGTAGGTTTTATCACTTTTTGCAAGCAAAGCCACAAGCATCTGGGCTGTATGTATATATCTGAAGAGAGTCCAAGTGCACCTTAGTGGGCTGATATGTAAGAATGTATGTCACACACTTTAAATGATTGATGATTTGGTAGAGTTGAGCAGAAGTTTTAGATTTCACTGTAAGTAGAGAGTGAGCATAACAGAAAGTTTTAGTTTTGTTAAATGGTTGAAAAGTATATATTTGATAAGTTAGAGATTAACAGACTAGCAAGATGAAGAGTTTTTATTCAAAATGAGTATAATGCAGCCATCTGTATGTGTATGTTCCGACTTGTCGTAATACTTGTGGAGTGGGGGTCCATGATATTGTGTTGTATTATGCTTGGCAAAGCTGAGCACAAAGAGGTCTGGATGTTTCCTTCTCTGTATCACAAAACTTGTATGTATTTGTTTTGACAGAGTTTGGCCCGAGTGACTCTGACACTCTAATAAGCTGCTCGATTCCCGTAGAACATGATGAGAAAACATATTCAGACACAGACATTCACACACAGAATTGCTTAGAAAACTTGACTCTTGCTCATCTGGGATGTGCAAATGAGCTATGTAAAAACATACAAAAGAGCACAGCACAGCCAGCGCACACACCCATATAAGCTTACGAGGAGAAAGGCAGATGGAGAAAAGAGGCCACTTTCTACATTAAAAACATTTCTATGAACAGAGAAAAAGAGATCAGAATGACCTCTAGGAAAATGGTTAAACTTTCAAATTTCGTCAGTAATAATGTGTTTTCTTTGAATTTTATATAACAGACCAACAGATTAATACATAATTGTAAAATGAGGGGAGGGATAGATGATTTTCAAAGTGTGCCGTACGTTTGTATTTAGCCCTCCTGAGTTGATACTTTGTTGAACCACCTTGCGTTGCAATCACTTACAACTTCAAGTAATGTGGGCTGTCTCTAATCTTTTATTTTCCCATTCTTCTTTAAAAATTAGCTTTACCTTTGTTTGTTCCAATAGCATGGTTCTGTGAGCAGTAATTTTTGAAGCTTGTTTTAAAGATTCCTGTGTGGATTAAGGTCCGGACCTTGACAGGATTATTCTAATGCATGAATTTGCTTCGATCCAACCAATTAGTTTTTAGCTCTGGCTGCATGTTTAGGGTAAGGAAGGTGCTGGAAGGTCATCCTCCACCCTAGATTCTATTGCAGCTTCAAACAGGTTTTAAAGGTGTATTTACATCCATCTATCTTCTCTTTAACTCTGACCAGCATCAAAGACAAAAACATCCCCGAGCGTGATGCTGCCGCCACCATGCTTCACAGTGTGGATGCTGTGTTCAGGGTAATTAGTGGTGATTTTCCAGCAGTTACAGCATTTTACAGGTAGGCCAGAAAGTTATGTTTTAGTCTCATCTGTGAGAACATGTTTTCTTCACGTGTTTTCTGTGTACCCTTGTAGCAAACTGAAAACTGGACTATGGCTTTTATTTTAACGTTGCCTGTCCTTCTAAATCTCTTCCATGAAGGCTAGATTTGTGGAGTGCACAACTAAATATTTTACTGATGATAGAGTCTCCCATCTCAGCAGCTCCTCCAGAGTTACCATGGACCTCTTGGCTTTTTCTCTTACCAATATATTATGCATTTGTCCATGTTCTGGCAGTTTTAATGGATGGTCATGTTTTAGTAGAGTTGTATCACACTCTTTCCATTTTGGCATTAAATGTTTTGCTTTAAACGTCCCCATAACTTTGTCCTTGAGTTGCGTTTGGTTTCTTATAGCATATCAGAGGAAAGGGTGAGCAACACAAATTTTATACTGTAATTGTCAGATTTTTATGTGCAAAAAATGTTGAAAGCCAGGTGTTGTTTTCCTGACACTTTAAAATACTGTACCTCTTATTGCCAAAGAAAGACACTGACATTCATGAGTAAAATGTGAAACATTTTGAAAAAGTTCAAGGGGTATAAAAACTCTTGCAAAGCGCTGTAGTTTCAGAAACCCACTAGTGTGTTTTTGTGTTTCACCATTGTGTGTGCTGGTGGGCTCTATACGTTCCCTTTGCTACCTGTAAAAGTCATTTGAAAAGCTGTGAGGGCTTATCCGTGTTCCTCAACACGTACTGCTGTGTTGCACAAGTGAGTGTGTGTTGGTGCACTTCTAAAGCTTCGTGATCTTTTGATGCACGTATTGTTCACCGTTTCTGACAGGTTTTTTTAAGCAGCTGACTTCAATGTCATCATCTCCCCTGTGATCTGCTCTCACTGAAGGACTCGCCTACCATCTAACAATACTCCATTGTTTATGAGAGGAACATGGAGTGAGAAGCAGAGTTCATGGCCAGGGCACTTTAATTTGTCACATGGGTTTGTATCAAAGTCAAAGTTTTATAGTTAGTCCTGTCACCTCCCATTCCTACTTTTATCCTGGAACTAGACTGCGTTTGATCGCACCGAGACGTTTCTGGTACAGACAGCCTGGTACTCTGGTGGCATTGAAGTGAAAGAAGAAAGACTGAAAACAAAAGGCCTTTTTTCCAAACTGACCCTTTTTTGACCTAAAAAGTCAGAGAGTCTAAGGATGTGGACAGAGTTCATTTAGTGAGTTTGACCAACCAGTGAGTTAAGTAAAAAAAAGGAACCCCCTCCAGTATTTTTTATTAACTTTGTTCAATGCTGGAGTGAGAACAAAAGATGTGGGCAAAGATTTATTTTCACTGAGAGACTAATGCAGACCCTGTTCAGCATAAAAAAGAAAATGTTGGTATTTACTAATGAGGTGCTTTGTGAAGTTAGCTCCTGACACATTGGATGGTGCACCTGGCCCAGGAATTCATCGACATTTCCCTTTCTGACCCTTTCATCGTGCAATGATTAGCTGAGCTCAGTGCTACATAATTCACTGCAGATTTCACCACAATTTACAGCTTTTAAAATTAAAAACCCCGTCAAGGTTTTGCATGTGTTTGCTGCTGTGAGGTGGAGGCATCAGGAAGCCAAAGGAGTACTTTGCATAAATATGACTTTTGAATTTATCTGAAATACCAGTATTGACAGTATTAGCCATGTAATTCTATAACAAGGATGAGAAATCTAAGGTCCAAAACTCCAATGCGCTTTGTGTTTTTTTTTTTTTTTCTTTATTCATAAACTAAAGCTTTTGCGCCTTAATTTTCAAGTATTTCTCTTGAATGTAGACATGTGCAACTTAAACTGATCATCAGGTTTACAGTTCAGGGCAGATTTATTATTAGCACCAGTATTATACTATTGATGCATTTGGACCGTACTTTTCCAAGGGGAATAGATCCCACAACATGCAATTCATCAATGAAAAAGAAGCAAGAATGGGGTGGAATGTTTAAATTTACCCAGACTTTCTTTAATCCATGTAGTTTCAAGATTATACACAAAGACTCAAATGTATGCATACACCCCTTTACTATGTAGAAAAATGTCCTATAGCCTATTGTAAGTAAACAACACACTTTTCTTAGTTAACAACAAGCCGTTGGTATATTTCTGGCTGGTTATTTAACCACTCTTCTTGGCACAAAATTAATGGTTGAGCTCATTTAAATTATTTTGTTTTCTGGCACTTGATTCTTAACTGCAGTCTATAAATTTTCAAAGCGTTGAAATTGACGCCATTCCAGAAGCTTAATGTTGGCCTCTTTAATCCAGTCCAAAACTAGTTTTATTGTCTGTTTGGGATCCTGGCCTTGTTCAATCGCCCACTTGCAGCCAAGTTTAAAACATCTGACTTAACTGTGAGGGGAAAATACAAATGCTGCTTCAAAAATAGTCCAGAAACCATCAAATATTGTTGCTGCCAAGCTTTTCAAAGAAGAAGCTGAAACACCAGTGTCACTGTCCACAGTGACTTAGAAACAGGGCCCAGAAAGAAAGAAGGGTTGCCCGTTCCACAGAGGTTAGAGCATGACTGCAATTTGCAGCTGCCCGTGTGGACAAGCTAAATGCCTTCTGCAGAAAAGGTTCATGGTGAGGCAAGATAAACCCTGAGCTATTTGCCTACAGTGACGAGACAAATGTTTGGAGAAGTCAACATGAGGCTTTCAAACTTAAGAACACAGAAACAAATGTCAAGCATGGTGGTGATAGCATCACGGTGAAGGATCTGTTCTGATACAAATGATAATTTGTATCAATAACAAAGTGGGCAGAAAAGGGACAACTTCTCCCAAATACTTCAACTTCAACAAAAATCACCACGTATTTCAAACTTGAACACCACAGCATCCCTGTCAAAATGCATGGTCCTTGGTTTAAATTCAGTTAGTGCGAGTAAAAGCAACTGATAAGCTCTACCATTTCTGTCAATAGCAGACCAAATATCCAGCCACAGTTGTGCCAGAGGCACGTTAATAATGGCTACAAAAGGCCTGTTGATTCTGGACTTGCTATCCAAACATCATTGTGGGTGTATTTGGTTAGTGAAACTAGGAGTATGAGTTTATTAGCGAACGATCAATAAACCTTATTTATGATGTGTGCTGAACCTTGTTTCTTAAATATTTTCACAGAATGTGTAATGGGCTTCATGCTTATTTGACCTGTGCTGTAACAAGTAACAAGCGTTAAACTACCAGCTGTTTAGGTCTGTTTCTAAGTGACTGTGGTAATTTGAGCCGTTTCTGGGGTCTGCTTTTGTAATTTCTGAAATAAGGTGGTGGTTGATCTGCTCAGCCTTAGAGGTTTATTTCTTCATATCAGCAAATTTTACCTCTGCACATTTTGAAAGGTCAGGTTTAAAGTATCTGATAAAGAAGGTTTTTAGTTCTTTTAGTTCCAAAATGTAAATACTTAATTTATTGAAAACCGCTCTACATGCAGGAGAACATTTTTTTTCCAGTGGAATGTATACTGTTGTGAAAATGAAACAAAAAATGGAGAATCATCCAGCCTGTTTAGGCTAACTGCAGCAAAAATTAACATGTTGCCTTAATGTTTGTCCTTCGTCTGCAGGAACACATTTTAACTGAGTTTTAACCTTTCCATAACTGACAACAGTAAAAATGTTGATAAAGTTCAATATTTAACAACGATTTTTATTTGATAGCCGTGTTTTCATTTATTACCCAGCTGGCTTCTCTTCATCTAGTTCTCCCAGAACTGATCTGCACTGGGAACTGAGTGGGAAACTTGTCTGAACTCTGGCAGCTGCACTAATCCTAAATTTCCTCTTATCGCAGACAGCTCCTTCGTTCTCAGACAGGCGAGAGTTCGATGAAAGGACGGATAAATGTGAAAAACTGTGTGAAACTACAAAAAGTCCAGGTTGGACTTATTTAAACAATGACACAAAGAAGGAGAAGCTGGCCTCCCCCTCAATAAGATCACAGTCTCCTCTTATAAAAGGTTTGGGTTTGTCTGCTTTGTGGCTGTACCTGCTGAACCTTTGTTAAACAAGGTAATCAGTTTCAGGCAGTGCAATGGGCTGACCTTGTAGACTGGAAATGAAAAGATTTTCCACTTGGAAGAACTGGTGAAGAATGTATGATTCAGTTAATATTTCAACTCTGTAATCCGAATCACATGAAGTAAGCCTATAGTTCTGGTGTTTTTGGAGCTGTGATAAATATCAGCCTGATAGAGTCCTCCTCAGGGCCCACCTGCTGGACTTGATTTACACACTTGTAACTGTGCCCTCTCTTCCCCAGCACGTGTTCACCATGAACCCACTGAATGTGGAGAGTGGACGAGGGAGGGTTCCACATGACCCCAGCTTCCCGTTTGCGAGCACCTTTAGCGGTATGTCACAGCTCATTTTTCCATATGTGTTTCCCACTTCATCATTTGGTTTCTGGAACTAATAGGGGAATATTGACTTTGTTTTCAGTTGGTACTTACTGGTATTTGTGAACTGCATAACAACAGTATAACAGCTCTTTCACCCTCATCTGTTATTTTCTTCTTCCTTGTGGTACAGAAACTGTAAAAACAAACCCTTTGATTTGTCTCAGAAGTTGAAACAAAGATCTGGAGATAAAATATTTCTATTTTGTTGCTGCTTGTTAAAACACCAAAGGGGTGTGCTCACAAATAGTGGCTCTGACTGCATCTGGTTTAGTTAGAGGGGAACAGTCGAGTATTTTACCAGTTTGCCCTTATAAGGAACTTATAATATAATTAGTTCTAGTTCATAGATCAGCACATAAACAGCTGGGACTAAGTTATCAGTCTTCTTTTTGAAAATACAGTATTTAATAACATTTATTTTAAATGCATCTGTTTAGTTCACTCCTGTTTTCTTTTCTTATGCTAACTGTATTTTAGTTTAGTATCTCTTTTCATTCACATACTATATTTTTATGTTTTAGTTGTTGCAAGTTAAAATGGTTTTAACATTTATACATTTACTGTTTTTTAATTGCAGCGACCATCTAACCACTACTAGATTGCTGTTCCTCATTGATAGAGATCTTCACTCACTTGAATTAAAGGCAACATCTATGCTGTTATTTCAACTGTACTTATTTCAACTTTACTCAACTCTACAGAGCAATGCTAACAATGGCTGACTGGATTAAGCTGTGACTTCCTTTCTCTGTTTGAATCTATAGCTGCACACTTTCACTCCATGCATACATCAGGCTCTTGCATGACAGAAACCAGTTGCAGTTTAGATCATTAGGGCATAACCTTGTGTTTGTATATTTCACATTTAAAGTGTAGAGGATGCAGTTAAGTTTAAAATGAGTGGAGAGGCAAATATTATCAATAACAAGTCCCCAGAGTGACATATTGATCTTTATAAAGCAGCCTAAACTACAAGCAGAAATACCCGTTCACACATAAAACACACCAGTTATCAAAAGTAAATATCATGAGACTTTTCTGCATAAAGAGGCCAAATTTTCTCCTACGTTTCTTATTTTACAGAGAGTAAGCTCCCAGTTAGAGCAAAATTAGAATGATGCCAGGGAGGTAAGTTAAGGTTCGACAAGTTCAAAGGTGTCCAAACGTTAATGCCACTCAAAAACACTATACATTTTAATGCATTCAGGACCAACACTGAAACTGTCAAAAGTGCAGTGCAACATTTGATTCCTGTAACTCTGGCTAAGTTTAGTATGTGCTGGCTTTTTGGCTTCAGTAGGCAATTTTATTAGAGATCTTCCTGAATTATAACTCACAAGGAAATTCAACTTTCGAGTACAAATCAAATGCACCAATATATTCTGAATATGGCGTATCTTTAAAGTTGTAACCACAGATCTGTCCGAGTACCCCCTCAGCTCTATAGAATGACACTTGTATGTTCACAAGACAGCACCTTATTAAAAGTTGTTAAAGAAACTTCTCTTGGCTTCTTAAATGCACATAAATGCACACATCTTGGACCTGTCCTCACTAGAACAAGCATTTCTGGGTGTTTCTCTTGAAACGTCATTAAGTATTTATTGCAACTTGGGAAGGAACACTGATTTATGCCAGTGACAGATGATCCTGGGATCTTTTTAGGGTGGAGGCCTACGTGGTGTGTGTGTGTGTGTGTGTGTGTGTGTGTGTTACTGTGTGTGTGTGTGTACATCTGCACAGCTGGGTGATTCCAGCATCAGAAATCATCCCGCAGTGCTTTGTGTTTGGCAGTAAAGTTTTAGAGCCAGAGCCAAATATTTAGCAGTTTGGACACAAGCTATCGTACACAGTGGCCACATGGGCACACAACTGTTCAGCTTCACTGCAGAAATAGTGAGAGATTTAGGGAGGTCCATACAGCCAGGAACATTTGATAATGGCAATTGTAAATGCTGAAGATGGTGATGTGTTAAAGGTGTGTTCACGTCACACTTTGGCAGACTAAAAAGCTGACGGATTGGATTTTCTTGTCGTCTTAGCAAAGCTGTGTTCAATGAAATTCATTTCTTGACCTGGATTTTTTTTTCTCAGGCAGTTTTTTTTTTTTTTTAGACTTTCAACATCAGCGATCAGTGCCATGAATAACTAGAATTTCTCGCAATGTTTCATTGGGCAATTCTTGAAGCTGTTTATCTGTCCAATCCAATTCAATACAGGATAAGGAAGAGAAAAAGACAGAATGATAAAGAAACTGTATGAAAGTCTTTTCCTTATTTACAAAAGACAATAGTGAACTAAGTATGGTCAACACCAATTAGATTTTCTATCTTTCTATAACTGCTCATGAGATAACTTCATAGGACAAAATTATATGAAGACCTTTGTGTTTGTAATTCTAAGAATAATGGGAGGGTGCGTGTGATAGTGTTACTGCTGCCAAAGAAAATAAATGTCTTTTTCCACTCACGATCATGTAGAAAAGTTATCTGTGGGCCAGATTCAGTTTCAGCAGTATGTAGGAAAAAAAATTAAGAACAGCTGAGATTTCAGAACAAATAGGGTTCTACTTAAAAACTCCCAGTGATGACAATTCATTATCTAACTAGTGGAATTTCTTGTCCTGTGCTTTTTCCCAAGTCATTTCAGGCAGATTATCTAGCTAATGACAGATAATTATTCCTTGTATTCATGTAACCCAGAGGTCAGAGGCAGTGCTGGATACGGACTTGCTCACATAAGTGCTCTCGTATTTTAGGTCAATTGTGTTCAAGCTTGTAGCTCAAAATAATTACATTCCTTTTCATATCAGAAATAAAAAATATGGTAAAACCTGTGAAGGAAAAGTGAGTTAGTGCCAAACTCAAGCATCAATTTATAACACAATGTCCACTCAAGGCAATAGTACTGACACCCAACTGTCCAGTTCCAGTTTTGTAGATAAAATGTTTTATGAGTCCATTTATACAATGAGGAACTCAAGAGAAGGTAACAGTGGCTTAGAGACCTAACAAACTGGCACTCTATGGAAGGATTTAAAGAGACCTATTATGCTCCCTTTTAAACTAGTCAGGATAGGTGTATGGGCTATGCAAACATGCAAACATGTTCATTGCATTTTTTGCTCAAAATCATTCTCAGATATGGAGTTAGTGTCCTGCCAAAACGTTGTACACAAAAAAATGTGTTGCACACAAATATAACTTGTTTTGCACACAAAAAGATATGTTTCACCCAAAAAAACTTGTTTTGCAAACTGTCCCCAAACGTTGCACTCAAAATATAATTTATAAGTTTTCCCCGAGTACAAAAAGGTCTCTGCTCGCACAAAACAGTCTCTGCTCGAGTACGAAACAATTACACACCCTCTGCGGTAAATTTCTGCCAAAAGTTACAGGATGCATTAAGAGTTGTTGTTGTTGTTCAGATTTCCCGACAGCAGGGGGCGCACACGAAAAAATCTGAAATGCGCCGGTTTGGCTGAGGAAGAAAGACGTGATATCACAGCTAACAGCATCAGCACCCCACAGGTAAAAAGTAATAGCTCACTATGTCTTAATATGCAGATAGAACATGTAAGATTTCAGTTAAAGGCACTGCTATGTTACAGTAAGGGACCATGTTATTTTTTAGAGCAAATAACATGAAAGCTAGCCTTTGGTTGAATGCCATGCTAAAACAACTTTTGCTTTGTAATGTAACCCCTGGCTTCTCCCTTTACTGTGCTATGTCAAATAAATGGTACCTGAGTGGATACCCAGATAAATGCATTGTTAACAGATTATAATGTGGTTTTTATGTCGTTTTCAAATGACTGTCTATTGTTCTTATTGGTGTAAACCTAAATTGGTGTTTGGATTTGGTAAATTTATCCTAAAACTGTCAAACCAATGCATGTATGCTCATGTGCAAAACGGATTCTTAAGCAATTTAAAACAATTGCAACGAGTGGATATTGATTATATGAAAATTGGTAGGGAAATTAATAAAAAATTGCGTTTTCTAACACAAATATGAATGTTACAAGTAAAGCATATAGCAGCAGATCTAGATTATATCTCACTACCTTTCTAACTCCTTAATTTCTTCAAAGTAAAAATGAGGTCCTGTGTGCCCAATTGCAAATATGTGTTGTGCACAACACATATTTGGTTTGGCCATGGCCAAAATGGTTTGGCCATGGCAAAAACCACAGCTGGAATTGGCCACATGGGCAGATATTTTCTTGAAAAGTTTGTTTTCATCTTAGTAGTGATTTATTTTTTTCTTTAAGAGGAGTATTATTCTTTACATAACCATAACACATATCTGTTTTCCAGCATCCACTGATGAGGTGAAGGCCATGAACTCTCACCATGGAAAGTAGCCATGGTGGTCCACCAGGTCATCAACCTGCTTTGAGACACGCCGACTTCCATCACAAGACTACCAAGACTTGAACAATTCAGGATTTGATGTAATCTTTAAACACACGACAGAGGATTTGGGCTTGTTTAAAAATAATCTTAATATGTAACCGTTTTAGTTCTCAGTATTAACTACTTTGATCAGTAACTGTTGCAGCATGTCGTTAATAGCACTTAGTGGAGCCGTTTAGGCTGAACACAAAGGTAAAAAAAAGGCCAGGTTTGACATTGTTCTAAATGTCCTGACAGTCTTACATGAAGAAATTGTTTTTCATAGTCCTGTTTTTGGCTTCATCCATTTCATCAGCCAGTTTTTTTATACAGCCCGTTTTATGGTAATACATGGATTGTTTAGTGGGAAAAACCTGATGAATTAATGGAGTTCTTTCAGTCTTAATTTCAACAATAAAAGCAATCCTTGTGTAAAAGGTGTATTTGATTAATATTGGTAAGAATTGGAAATAAAGACTTTATAAAAGCAATGTTTATTATGCAATGTGGAAAATAAAGGACTGTTTAATTGTCCCACAATGTTTGCATCCTCAGTTTAAGTAACAGCCCCATGTGCCCCTTTTTTCAATAACCTCAGCCTTTTCAAAAGGTTTATACAGTACCTTACACATTTACTGTCCCAATTCCAGCAGTTCTACATTTTTATTAAGTAAATACACTAACTTAGTCAAATTTTCCTGGCTAGATTTTACTACTTGAAAACCTTTTGCAACAATGGTAACCACAATAAGATTAAACTTCTAAAGTGTTGGTCATACTGGACAGTAGCAACATATATATCTGAGCCATGTGATTCAGAATGTCCCAGTGCATCCATGGCTGCCCTCAGTGCTACCAGTTGTTCGGGGCTCAACACAATGCCAGTTTCAGGAATAGTGACCCCACAGTGTGGGTCATCAAGCAGTCCACTGTCGTCCCAGTCAATATGAGGCAGGCAGAGTCCCTGCAAGAAAGATAGAGATATATAGAGAATAAAAAAGAGGCCATAATTCTGTTGCTACAACTTACTGAATATAATTTAATTCATGGAGCTAAGGTTGAAAAAAAAGACTCCAAAATTTTGAAGGACCATAATAAACACATTTCAAAGAAACCAGTTTCAATGCCACCTCTCTAATGTACTCAATGTTTTGTTGTATTGGAGTGATCACATAAATGATCAGATAAATTCCTTTCTGGTTTGAAATATATGCATTAATGTGAGAAACTATAATAGCAAGCACAAAAACATCCATCTTACCTCTGTGGTTTCTGGTTCTACGACAGCATGCTGGATTCTTCCCATCTCCCATAACTGACTGAGTGTTAGATTCCCCTCAGTTCTGAGTGAATGGTTATCCCAACCACTGCTGATGGTGTCAAAACTTACTTGTAGTCTTGGGACAAATAAATAATGACAACAGAAGTTATCTAACATGTTTGACAGGTCAAGCAAACTGTTGTCCTCTCGTGAGTGCAGCACATTGTAGTTTGTGTTAGTTCCTGCACACCACACGTCTCTCCAATTCGGAAAGGAGAGTTAACGATCAAATCATGGTTTAAATATGTTATTTTTCAAAAGTCCGTTATTTTAAGCATCCGACCCGGATGGGCTCCGCACCTATCGGAGACTTGAGATGATCTTGGGAGAGGGAGCGGACCGGACCCGAACCTGGAAAAAAAAACTCATTCAGGGGGCCGGCCCCCCTGAGCCCCCCCTCGGGGGACCAGAGCCCGGATGGCTCGGATAGCCCGTACGGGTCATGTCGGCCCCCCCTCTTTGGGGGGCCTGCTCCGGGGGGCGTCTGGTCCGGGGGCGGGGCCGGGGGTCAGGCACAGGCAGTGGTATTGTTGAATTGTGGTGACCCCCCCCACTTGGGATTTTTGGATGTGAATGTGTGTACAGCGTCCTTTTTTTTTTTTTTTTTTTTTTTTTTTTTTTTGTGTCTGTGTGTGGCGAGTGGGGCACAAGGGAGGGATGGTGTGAATGAGTTTTTTTTTCCAGGTTCGGGTCCGGTCCGCTCCCTCTCCCAAGATCATCTCAAGTCTCCGATAGGTGCGGAGCCCATCCCCCCACGTCCTGCCCTCCTCCGCTGCGTTGGCGGGCGCCTTGGCCCTCTGGCGCGTTGACGGTCCTCGGGTTTGGGGCGGGTTCCCGGGTGGGCGCCGGCCCATTCCCGGCGGTGGCTTCGCGGGGCCTGGCCCCCCGGGGGGCGGCCGGGGCCCCTGCCGCGGGGGCGGGGCGCCCCTGGGGCCTCTGGCCCCCAGGGCCCATGGCCGGGACCACTTCAGCGCGGCCGGCTGCCGGCGGAGCCCACGGGCTCGTCCCCGCGGCTCTTGGGGGCGTCGGCATTGCGGTGGCTGGGGGATTTCCTCGGGGTCGTCTCTCCTCTTTCCTCGGGGGGGGGGGGGGTTGCAGATTTCCTGTGAAGGCCCCTCTCGGGCGCACTGCTTTGGTGGCCCCTTTGGGAGTCCGGGGTTACGGGTCCCCTGACTCCTGCCTCTGTGCTTAGGGAAGGTGGGTCTTCGGTTCTCCACAATCACTATCAATATATTTCCTTCTGGATAATTTTCACCTAAACTAGTGCACTTTCACAAACTCCCACAGGTGCTGGGTCCCAGGTATTAAATGTTCGCTTATATACAGAAAGGCTATAATTTATTTATTTACTTTCTTTTACTTTCTTTTTTAGGTATCACATTACACATGTCAGCTTAAATAATAAAACATATGATTTAGCAATGGTATCAAGGTGTTACACGATTGTATCTGTTGCTTTATGTCTGTTGGTTGTGCTGTTCTTTTTGTGTCTCTTTCCAGGTGATGGAGCAGACAGAGGACGTTTTATCATTCTCTTCCTTCTATCTCTTCTTTCTTTCACCCTTTTCTTTCTCTTTTTTTTTTTTTTCTCTTCTTGTTTTTCTTTTACTCTCCTACTTTCCCATTGTAGTGTCCATATAATTTGAAATTCTCCCTGCAGGAATCACAATAAAGCTATTTACACGCACAAATCAAGCGGAGCATTATGGTGAAAGCTGTTTGCTCCACTTGTGAAAGTAAAATCTGTCGAGCTCTATTTGGCATTAAGATATCAATTTTTATTGCCACATTGCTAGACAGGACACTGGAAAAAAAAAAAAAAAAAAAAAAAAAGTCCGTTATTTTTAAATCAGAGATAAAACTAAACAGTGCCTTTAACTGAAATCTTACATGATCTATCTGTATAGTGAGCTATTACTTTTTCACCGGGAAAGTTTTGAAACTTACCTGTGGGGTGCTGATGCTGTCAGCTGTGATATCATGTCTGTCTTCGCGTTTCAGTTTTTTTCGGGTGCGCCCCCTGCTGTCGGGAAGTCTGAACAACAACAACAACTCTTAATGCATCACGTGACTTTTGGCAGAAATTTACCGCAGAGGGTGTGCAATTGTTTCGTACTCGAGCAGAGGCTGTTTTGTGCGAGCAGAGACCGTTTTGTGCGAGCAGAGACCGTTTTGTACTCGGGGAAAACTTATAAATGATATTTTGAGTGCAACGTTTGGGGACAGTTTGCAAAACAAGTTTTTTTGGGTGAACCATATCTTTTTGTGTGCAAGACAAGTTATATTTGTGTGCAACACATTTTTTTGTGTACGACGTTTTGGCAGGAAACTAACTCTATACATTTCACCTCCTCAGTTCTGCCTATTTTAACCTATTGCGCCCTTTATACAGAGCATTTAGCAGTAAAACCAGCTGACTAAACATACTCCTTTTTTTAGCCCTTAGTCTGTTTCTAGAAGGAGTAGAGCCCAACATGAAAGTACAAAACGCGCTGCATTGCAACTCCAGTCTGTTTTTAATTCACCATGGTGTAAAATGAGTGCTTACTCACTTTTTGTAATTTCTGCTACTGTCCTGACCAGCATTTTTACTCTGATGTGCAAAAGTCTGCCACTGTAAGGTCCTTTCAGCAGTTGTCACATGAATAACCTACTTTATATTAGCGAGTCATTCAGTGATAAATGCAAGTCTAGGTTTTCTCCACGTTATGCATCTGTGTTTTACCCATGAGGCTTTAATTACAATGCAGTCATGTAGCTGATTGTATAGCAAAACCATGATTTATTATAAAACATAGTATTTCATCACCCCGTATGTTCACAAACAGCTGTGATTGCCTGATGACTCTCCCATGTTATTCCATAATAGAAATCTCTAGCTGTGTCATGTCTTCTTCTCTCAGGTTTAGGTTTTTTCTTTGCTTAAGCCATGATTCTAATTGTTTCATAATCCTGGGGCAAAACGTGTTTTCAACAGAAACAGCTTTTGATGGATGAGTAGAAATCTGTCCTCCTTACCTGCATTTACTTCTTAGCAGCTCATCCAAGTTTACTTGCCGTTAAATTTCCACCTGTAGAAATGATCTTGTTTCATGATGGTGAAAGTGGTTTTGTTCCTAATAAACTATATTCTGCATCAGGCAAGCTTAGGTTTCAGTGCTCAAAGCTCTCTCATTGTTTAACTTCCTCTATCCTGGTTGACTGCATTGGCCGCAGTGTTCCTGTCATCAATAATTTGGTTCATAATATCAAACTAGTTCTGTTTTGGTTTTTCAGACTCAAAGAAATGAAATTGCCTGTTCAAATGTTTCTCTTTCTCTCTACACCTCTGACTCTACCTGCCTACAGGTGGGGAGTTATACACAGGACTGACGGCAGATTTTCTGGGAAGAGACTCTGTGATCTTCAGGAGCATGGGAGGTCGCACCACCATGAGAACAGAGACTGACCAGAAACTTCTTCATGGTGAAAATCGAACTTTACTTAGCCTATGAAAACGATATCACCTAAGGACATATTTCCTCCACTAGTACTAAAAATAGCCAACTCTTCTTTACATAGTTCCAATATCCACAAGAGTAAGATAAGAAATACATTTATTGTCCCACAGTAGGGAAATTTGGGCTTGACAGTGGCAAAAACATAGTAAGACAATATTTGTATTTTGATTTTGATTTTTGCTGAGAGAAAACAAGGCCACTAAGCTATAAAGTAGTGAAAGAAGTCAGTTATAAATATACAATTTTACAAATCCGAAAAGATTATTTAAAATGAGTTATCTTCTTTAGCTTGTGTCTTTTTTTCAACCTCTTATTTACTCCTTTCAGACCCTTGGTTCATTGCTGCCCACCTCATCCCAGATAACGATGACAGGGACGATGACAAAGTGTATTTTTTCTTCACCGAGAAGGCCTCAGAGGGAGGGGACAGGGAGGAGGCCATCCATGCAAGAGTTGGGCGAGTGTGTGTGGTGAGATATAATCGCTTCTTATTTTTGTGGCAGTAAATTACTTGGTTTCCAGCTTCTAGCGTTAGTAGAGCTTTGCTATAAGTTTACTTTCCCTTACAGCAGTTGTTAGGAGGTAAGTCTCTGGGGGATTTCATAATGAAAACCTCAACAGAGCTACAAGGAGCCAGTGATTAGATTTAAGAACATGATCCCACAACTTACTTCATAAGTAACAGGACAGGGGATAATGTGTTTAATGCTTAAGCCTTTTTATTATGACGCTTGAAAACCTTTGTGTTGAAAGGACAAATTTATTCTCAAGTATTCACATTTCCCTGAAGGGGTGTGAAGGTTTCATTATATTCAGAGTAAGCTAAATGTTTTTTTCTCCCAAATTACATGCAGCTGTCAAATTTCCCAACCAGAGACTCCAAGTGCGTTCCAAGCTCTGCAACATTCTTTCACGCATTGATTTGTCTTATAAAACCATATGTGCCCTTAAGAAGCCAACACAAAAAAGTAGACATATAGTCATGTTTGCCTGTATTTATGGATAGAGCTTTAGGGCTGAAAGTGGTAACATATTTAGAAAAAAAGACATTCATAGTTGTCTGGTTTTAACTGTCTTTGAAAACTTCAGCTTTATATCTATATCTCTTTACTTTCCTCTTGTAACCTTTTTGTTTTGTTCAAGTGCAACACAGTGTCTGTCCTTGTGGCTCCTTCCTTCCTTCCTGGCTGACTTAACATGTATTTAGTTTTGTTTCCTATTAAAAAGATTGACCAAAATTTGATATTTTCTAGTCTTGAATTATTGAATTTGGTCAAAATAATTTGTAGTGATCCTGACTGCAGAAAAATAAGGACACATTTAGTATCTTGTTTAATACGGGCAGTTATTTGACAACACCTCTGGGCGTACTCTTGCAGTTCTATTCTACATACACGCTTATTTCATGTTTTTTTCTGGGTCTTTTTCCCTCCACTCAAATACTTCTCTGTAAAACCATTGCTAAGTTAGTTTGAGGTAACATCACCTATTCAGCCAACAGAGAATGTTACTCTTACTTTCTCTAAAAACTCATTAAACTCATTAACACACTGTTTGGATGACGTTCATCAGTATCTCTTTTAAAATTGTTTTTTTCTTTTTTCAAGAAGGTAAATTCCTACCTTGAATGCTTATATAAAGAACCCTGAAATAATAGCTAAAGTTGGAGTCCACATATGTCATTATTTAATTAAAAACAAACTGGTGTGAGTAAAGAGCCAAAAGCATGAATGATGTTTGTCTGGAAACAAATACTCATCTGTGTTTATTTGGTTGTTTGTCTGCATTTTCCTCCAGAATGATGTTGGAGGACAAAGAGTTCTAGTCAATAAGTGGAGCACGTTCATAAAAGCCAGGCTGGTCTGTTCTGTACCTGGACCTCATGGCATCGACACGCACTTCAACCAGCTTGGTGAGATAAGCACACAAAAACCATAAGCATTGGAGTTTTTAGTGCAACGTGAACACATTTAGAAACTTGGGACGTTGTGCCTTGATTTCTTAAACAAACAAAATATTTCCTGGTAAAACTTCATCAAGCTCACATTACACGCACAATTTTTCTAATTTGAACCAGAGGATGTTTTCCTGCTGCGGACCAAGGATGAAAGAAACCCGGATATCTATGCAATTTTCAGCACTATCAGGTAAACAGATCTGCAGCAAAATGTGTTTTATCATCATCTGAGCAACATAAGGTCACACAGAAAATATTTATGAAAACAAAGTAATGTTTTGCATTGATTCTGTGGTAATTTATGCTGTTTCATTTTAAGAGTAATTTACTGTGTCCAGATTAAGTTGCTGATGATTGTAAACAGGTTAAATAAATATAACTGCAATTATTTAAATGTTCAGCTGTTTTAACTGTTTAGTTTGTTATAAAATTGAGTTAGATCTATTTTTTTTTTAACATACTATTTTTTTTTGTACTATAAGGCGCACTTAAAACCCTTAAATTTTCTCAAAAATTGATGGTGCGGCTCATAATCCGCTGTGCCTTATATATGATTACTGTTGTGCTTACTGACCAATCTTATGTGCTACAATGCACTCAAAAATCTGTTAAAATGCGTAAGTACGACTTTGGTAAGCAACAAAGCCGCTCTGCTCAATGGATTTTCTGAGCATTACGGTACACTGTGTCACTACCTGATCGGACCCCTAAGCTGTCTACAAGACTGCCTCACTGTAATGTAGAAACTAGAAGTGTAAAGGCCTCCACATTCTCGGGCGTAGTTCACTCTGCGGAGGTCCGCGTGTACAGGTACTTGCACAGCTCAATTTGTCGGCAGCAAGAAGTCTTTACATCCATCTGTTTTTATATGTGACACCGAGCTTGATACACTGAGCTGCTCCAAGCAGGCTGTCACAAGGATGCGCGGCATCACAGTCCCTCTCTGTTCTCACTGACAGGTGTGCGGTGGGAACCTGCTGGAAAAGAAACGGCTCTAGGTGCTCAGCTAGCTTATCACACATTTTACCATCCATTCTGCCGCTTTGTCCCACTGGCAGAATGAATGACGGTGTTTCATGTTTAGCTTCAGCCATTTTGAGCTGGGATCACAGTTTTCATCTGCTAGATCAGAGGTCTGAAACTTGCAGTTCCAGAGCCACAAGTGGCTCGCTTAATATTATTAAACAATTAAATATTGCCCTTTTTATTGTTTCATTCTGTTGTTCTGTTCCCCTATGAAAAAACACTGGCCCCACCTTGGCCCCCCCTGGTAAATTTGGTCTAGAACCACCACTGGAGCTATGTATGTGAAGGGGTGGAGTGATATTACAGACTTGATAAGAATATTTAGTGTGCCTTATAATCCACTGCTCCTTATATGTGGACAAAGACACACAGAGACACAGTAATTCATGGTGCGCCTTATGGTTCGAAAAATACGGTATATGAATTGGTTTGTCATCTTACCTTTATAAACTGATGTAGGTTTGTACTCAGAAGTGTAATCACACAGCATGATATATTTCATCTGTGTAATTTTTGTCTTTCATCTTTTCTCTAAAGTAATGTCTTCCAGGGTTTTGCAGTATGTGTTTACCGTATGGTTGACATCAGAGAAGCTTTCAATGGACCTTTTGCTCATAAAGAGGGTCCTAACTACCAGTGGGGTGCTTACGAAGGCAGGATGCCTTATCCAAGACCAGGAGTTGTAAGTGATGGATTACCAGTTATACATTCTGTAATATAAGGTTTACTCATATTTATAAGTATTAAAACCCTATCATATCAACATATTGGTTTACATGTTTAAACTACAGAGTAGCATTTTGCAGCATTATAGTGCAACATTTTGCTTTATATGCAGAGGACATATAGTTTTACATTTACAATGCCGATCTCTAAACATCCAGAAGTTAATGTTTGTAAATCTGTATACACAGAGATGGGGATTTCCATCAGTTAGAAACTGGTCACTGCAATCAATATAAACACTATGATTATGTTTGATTTTTTTCTGGTTATGTTTGATAACCAAGAGGAAAGTTGGAGCTCATTTTAAAACAGAGCAGTGGCCCAAGAGACTGAAAATACCACAATACCCCAAAGTCCAAATTTAAAGCTTGTTGATGTAATTTTGAGTTTCAAGTTCGAAATTTAGATATGCACGAAAAATGCATCGGAAACATTAGGTTTTATGCAGCAAAGGTTTTTCAGCCTCATATCAAAACATTTACTTACCTCAATCAACTCTGCGGTCACATCTGAGCAATCTGCAGGTTTAGCATCCGCTTCAGTGAACACCAACATTCATACTGTATTCCCAGCAACATTCCCGTCTTTTTCCTTTTGGAACTATATTTGTTTTGCGCTTTTTCACTGGATCTTAGACCTTCATTGTTTCATTGGAGATGCTAATAGCCATTAGCCGCTTCCTTGTTTCAACCCCTGCTGCACATGCGCAGTACGTACTTCCGTTAATATCGTAACTAAACACAAAAGGCTTTATTTACTAACAAATATAGCAAAACAAAGCATAAAATACCAAAATAAAAACTAATATGCCAGCAGGACGTGATACTCTTTCATAAAAACTTTGTATGCAACCCGAGTGAGCTACTGACAAAAAAAAGTCAAAGAACGTGGCTATCCACCTTTAACATAGCATTCTAATATAGCATGAATTGGAAGCATTCTCTACCATTGTGTTGTATAATAAAATGTTTCCAAAATCAACTGCTTCAAAGTCAAACAGCTTGAAGCCTGCCTATTTAAATATGTGCTTTGAGCTTCACATTGGAGCATCTACCAGTGTAGCTGAAGATTGATAGGTTTTGATGAATTTATAGTCTGGTGAAACGAAAATGCTTATCTGGGGGCAGTTGTGCGTAAGTGGGCTAAAACTCTAGCAATAGTTTATTGGGTTCACAGTATGTACAAGACTAAGGAAGAAAAATATTATGGGATGGAAAGGGGTATAAAAACATTATAGATGAGGTGAGGAAAGTTTCCGTATCAGTAAAGTAAACTACTGTAAGTGGAAGTACAGCTGTTGTGACTGTAAACGGCAGTCCTGGCTCTGAGTGGATCTCTCAACCACACCGCTGTAACTCTGCCTCGTTAAACACACAAACACATGCATGTATATGGGGCCTGCATATGTAAAATTATGCTGCATGTGCTATTCTTCTTCAATACCAAAGTGAATGAGTGAGCATGGAGGAAGAAGATGAATAATGTGAGAACAGAATGGACACCTCTGTGGTTTCCCTCCACCGACTCTCTGATTAACAGGAATGTCTTGGCTTCAAACTGAGAGGAAAAAAGTGAAGGAAGAAGAAAAGAGAAAAAAAGCAGTTAATCAGAGTAGAATGATGAGGAGGTTCAGACGGCAGGAAGAGATTGGTTGTTTGTTTCTTGTCCAAAATTCAACTTCCCACCTGAATTTTTGGCCTGAGCTAAAATATTTTGTCTTAAAAATCTGGAGAACTATTTAGTCTGTCTACCTGAAATCGTATTTTAACTGATTAAAACTTAAAACTGTGTAACTGTCTTCATTATCATTGAGCTTCATGAAAGATAGAAACTAGATTTTACATTTCTAAACATGTCAGTTCCTGTGCAGTTAAGTGCCTTTTTTCTCCTGAGATATTTACATTGGCTTCATGGGGGACTGCACATTATTAAATGTATGTCAGACATTTCATAAAATATAAACAGACATCTGCTTCCCTCGAAGTCCTTCATTTGACCTAGATCTACATAGAGCACACTGGTAATTCTCTTTGGACTGGGAATTGATTTTTGACACATAAATCACATTTAAGGACTTTTTAAAACAACTATATTCTATTATGCTGTAACTTTTAATGATTAGGATTCAGAAAGCATTATTTCTGACTGCAGTGAATTTTCTGCATGCACCGCCTGACCACACTTTCTTAACTGGGGTCAAAACCCGGAGTTTAAGATTATGTCTTTGAGTTTGCATGTTGTGTGTAATCTGTGTGCATTCTGAACCGGTGTCTGTCTCATCAAAAATGTAATTATGATAACACATGATAACAATAAAGGTTCTTGATTCTTAAATATCAGCCTCTCTCCAATTTGGGCAGATGAGACTCACAAAAAAAAAAAAAATTCTCACTGCTTTATGTGTATGTGGACTTGTGCTGGAGTAAAATTTAGGCTTTAAAATAGAAATCTAAAAAATGATGGGTGCAATGAGTTTGTTATCTTTACTGGAGTCCGTCATGCACCAACAAAGGTGTAGCTCTCATTTTCTGTGAGACAACCAACACCACCTGCACGGCTAGTGCTCCAAGAGGCACCTCACAGGTGATACTTTTCAAAACTGAAGCGTTTAAGAGGTCGGGCTGCAGTAATTGGTCCCGTCTTTGTGCCCGTCAGCCTGGTGCGTGTTAAAGCATAGGATTAGTGCCGCGACACGTGTTAAAGGCACAAGCCGCCACCCTCTTGAATTCCTCTCATGTTAGGAGCATTTTAGCACTAGAAGGCCATTCAGAGTATGATGTCATGGTGACGCTCCTTGTCTGCGTTACAAAGTAATTTTACTTTGAAATTGATAAACCCAGTTACCGCAGTTACAGTTATGCTCATTTGATTTAATCCACAATCTGGCTGAAATTACAAATATTGTGCAAAAGCCGTTGTTTCGAAAGACAAGTTCCAAGAAAAGAAGTGAGGAAGATTAACTCAAATGTGACCCCGACCCCAATCTCATTAGTGCATTGTTTTCATAAAAAGTAAAAATTCTTTCAATAGCATCATCCTCCTAGAAAGGTAGCACTCCTCTGAAGAGTGGAATTTTGGAAACTTTAGAAAGAAAAATAAGCATTACTGCTGGTATTTTGTTTTTGCCACCTGCAGAAAGAATAGAGCCATCTATCCACCAGCATCATATTATTCTTATCCTTTGTTCTAAACACATGCAAGTTGTCTTGAAAACCGATGCATGTAGCTGTGCATGACAAAGAAGTCAGGTGCTCCCATAAGAAATGCAGATCTGAAATATGAGCAAACTCAAAGCTTTAACAGATTGCGTAAATGCTTTCATTTGAATCGTTTTCAAGCCTTCTTGATTGTTTTAGTTAAACAGTATCACTGCCAAATACTTGTTCTTAAACTTTCTTATTCATCCAGTGGCATATGTTGGAGCTTCTACAAAGCTCTTGATGCCATAACAGTGGTCATGAACTTTTATTCAGTTTTTAGGTAAAATAAAAGTCCTAATGAGAGTTCTTTGAGCAGAATTTAAGAGCATAATTAGGCTGCAGTTTGTTTGGAAAACACACCTACACTGGGGTTTAAAATGGTGGGAGTTTGGGATCAGAGTACAAAGTGTTAATCTCTTCCATCTGTTAGGTTTGTTTTGACATGTCGATTTTTCTCCTTTGCAGCATGCTTTAAGTCAGGCAATCAAAGCTGAACAGCACAAACAAATTTCTCTTCCTTTTGTTCATCACGTGTGTTTCTCATCCTTCCTCCTGTCTTGCCAGTGCCCCAGTAAAATCACCAACCAGCCCGGCAGAGAGTTTGGCAGCACAAAGGACTTTCCAGACTCAGTGCTGCAGTTTGCCCGCAGCCACCCGCTGATGTGGCGACCGGTGCTCCCAGCACTTCGCCAGCCTGTGCTCCTGAAGGCCAACATTCCTTACAAGCTCAAACAAATTGTGGTTGACAGAGTTGAAGCAGAGGATGGGCAATATGATGTCATGTTCATTGGCACAGGTGGGGAGGTGTGAGCTAATGCCTTTTCAAATTACAGAACTTGCATACGGTTACATTTACTGGTACGTTCCTTTTCAGGAATCAGATATTGATTATTCAGCTGAGTTGTTTTTTCAAATCTGTAAAAGCCATACTCTGGTTCTAGTTTAAAATATTTAATTTTGCATGCTTTCCATGTAGCACACTCGGTCAGACACCATTAGGTGATAAAAAGCTTACATTTGAATTTGTTTCAAACTGTTCTCACTGCTTTTTCTTTTGCTCAATTTAGATTTAATTTTTTTGCTGAGAGCTGATGTGTTTGCATGATTCTTCACATAATTCAAATTTGTTACTACTGCAGTGTGAACAGTCAAGTGCTCTGAGTTGACCCCTATGATGAAAGAGAAGTGATGTCACAACCAGTTTGCTGTGTTTACTGAAGTCAATATGGACACGATAACTGTCAACGTGTGTCAGTCACTTCAAAAGTTGCTGTGTGGAGTCGATGAAATTATGAGTAGCTCCAATAGGAGTGTCTGCCATGCTTGTTTGGTTTATTGTTTACATTTGATTTTACTGCTTCCATCCTCTTCTGCCACAAAATGATGATGTCCGTCACACTTCATTGGAGTAGAAGACGGATGAAATGCGATATGACCGTTCAGACTGAGCTTTTTCAAAAAAGTTCCAGACCAGTTATGAGAGTGACCTGAGTCTGACTTGAAGAGATCTGATTTGTGCTGTTGACTCTCATGAGAAATCAACTGATACTGGTCATACATGGGGCAAAAAATGTCTGATTTGGGCCACTTTTGCCGGCAGTTTAAACAGAGTCTTAACGCGTTTGTCTGTTTTTCTTCAAGATGTTGGCACAGTTTTGAAAGTCCTTTCCCTGCATAGTGGAAACAGTCTGGAGACAGAGGAGGTCACACTGGAAGAACTACAAGTCTTTAAAGTAAGTTTTACCTCTTCAGTTATGGAAATGATTGTTCATTTAGATAATTTACTTCTTGCTTTGTTTCATAATCAAAAGATAACCTCTGTAAGCATCCAAAACCTTTAAAGGCTATATTTTTTATACATGTGCAGAACATTTCCTCCCTTGTCATGTGAAATGTGTTCTTCTGTCTTAAAAAAAACATTTACCGTGTAGGTTTTCATACTCAGCATGGATTTTTTCATGCACGCCTTTAGGTCATTTCACTTTGACAACCAATTTCTACAATCTACTAATAGCCTGTTGTAAGAAAACTGTTAACTCCAGTAAATATCCACCAAAGTTATTTCCTTGCTTGAGTTATTTTAGTTTAATCAACCCCTGATCAAGACCCAACTCATAAGGGTCAACTGAGTTCAAAATCCAAAAATAACTGGAAATCAGGGGTAATATAAAACATGAAGAGATTTGTTAATTTTTATGATTATGTGTTTTTGTAATTCATTACAAGACTAAACTACCAAGAGAATTAAACTGAAACAAAATGTTGAAGATGTTGGCATGAAAAGGTTAAAATACGGGGGCAACATAAAAGTAGGTTCGGGAAAAAAGGACATATGCGGGTATGAAACATGGATACAAACAGGTCATGGAGCCAGTTGCCTTAGAGATGTTTTAAACGCTTATCACATTCCTTTTTTTACTCCAAATTGCTTTAACCAAGACATATCATTATTTCAGGTACCAACGCCAATCACGTCAATGGAAATATCTGTGAAAAGGGTGAGCTGATAAACTTATTACTAGCTCAAATGTTTACTTGTCAACTTCCAGAAACTGTTCTCAAAGTATCTCTCCCTCCACACAGCAAGCCTTATATGTAGGCTCTCCAAAAGGGATGGTGCAGGTAAAGCTGCATCGCTGTGAGACTTATGGGAGAGCCTGCGCTGAGTGCTGCCTTGCCAGAGATCCTTACTGTGCATGGGATGGATCGTCCTGTGCACGATTCGTTCCAAACAGCAAACGCCGCTTCCGCAGACAAGATGTCAAACATGGAAATGCTGTGCTACAGTGTGTGGATCAGAATATTAGCGGTAAGGGTATGTCCCTCTTATTTATGCATCTCATGTTGGTACTGTATGCTTTTTTTGTGTGTGTGTGTGGCTCTTCTTTCAGTGACATGCTGGAGTATATTTTACAATCATTAAAACCTCATAAGCAGTGCAAGAAGGTTACTGCTGCTTGGTGTTTGTTTAAATTATACGATGGAGACAGACAGGGTTTGATATATTTTGGTAGAGAATTGTTAGCAGTTTCCAGGCCTACAGTTTACCTGAGCAATTGGAAAATGATTCAGTGAATGAAAATGTTCCTTTGTTATTGGAAATGGATACAATTCACCCCAGAATCATTCAAGTTTAGGTTAATAAATAATCTTTTACTTTTGCCACCATGTCTCTCTTTTCTCTAAGTAATATAAAAATTTTAGAGAGGCCCAGCGAGGCTCCCAACTTGAATCTGCTAGGGAATCCATTGATAGAGCCAAAGATTTGGGTGATTGTAAGGAGGCACTCCAGACTCGAATGCTTGGAGCTTATCACCAAAGATGAGCTGCCAGTGAAAAGGCTGGTCAGCAAACTTAAGAAGGGTTTGATTGCTATAATGCAAATAAGTATATTTCCACTGATTAATGAGGTTATAAACAATGTTTGACATGTAGGTTTTTTTAGATAAAACAAATGGTTTTCTACATTCTAAGAGACTCCAAGCACACAACAAAACATATTATATTGCTAAAAAAGTGGATTTTCCATGATTTGCCCCCTTTAACTATTAATAATTTTGGCCTAACTGTATACCTGGCCAAAATGTGTGACTTCTGGGTGATTGTATTTAAAGTGGATCAGCTTTGATTGAAAATGGAAGTAAAGTTTAGGTAGACTTGTAATGTTGGCATTTAAATATTTATACAAACATGTTTTGTACATTGATGATACATTAATTTTGAAATCAATGCACATGTTGCTTATGTGGTTTTAAACATACTTGTATGGGTTTTTTTCTTTACTTTTTCACCTGATCTAAACAGTTTACATGTTTGTAAAAAGAAGACCAGAGAGTGTTTTATTCAACCCACATTTCTTTGGATAAATGTCTTTGGGAATGTGCTGTCAGATGGAAGATCACTCAAAAGTGTGCAGAGATTTTCCACCTATCAACCTCATTCCATGATATCTCTCTGAATAATGTAGGTCTGATATGAAGGGTTGCAACTAGGATGTTGCACTCATTTTCCTATACTAAATTAAACACTACTGCAGAGCAATTTCCTATTATGTCACACTCTTGTACTGTATGTCACTGTGGTTGTGTTTGCATGTACCCAAATCATTCATTACACCCATACCCCTCAAAACAGACAGCATATATCTACATAGCATAAAGTATTCACCCTCCTTAAAATTTTTCCATGTTTGCTGCCTCATAATCTGTAATTAAAATGGATTGAGAGTCCATCCCATCAAATACGACTAAAAAAGATTGCAATTACAGGGTGTAATGTAACACAATTCCCAGGGGCGTTTATACAATGCAATGTTTTATACTAAAACCAAAATATAAGATGTGAATCTGAGAAGGGCAAGTGAACAAAAATGAAAAATAGACGAGACGTGTTGCGGTGAGATTAAAAACAGGTGGGAATTCATAGAAGCACATTAGGAATTAGTAAAGAAAGAGACATGTCTGTATTTGTTTGCTCACCTGAGTGAATGGTGGTGAACCGATGAAAGATGCCTCTTTCTAAGCCTGTCAGTGAACCTTAGAGGTACAAGCTGTCTTTCTACAAGACTTTTGTTGAAGTGAGACTTTGAAAGAAGAGCTTTTAGAGAAGCTTGGAGGGAATTCAACCTTTTTACCAATTCGTACTGTCCTGTCATACTCACATGTTACCATTTTTCCCCTTTTGTACTTAAATATTAAGCTTTAATCAAATGATTTCATACACATGTTCTTAAACCAGTGTGCACTAGTTTATTCTTTGTTTTAGATAGTTTGTTTAAATTAATTTCAATGAATTATGAATAGTTACATTTTATCATATATTATCTTCTAAAAGCTATTTCATTTATTTGTTATGTTTCCCATTTCAGTCATTCAAGCTAATTTTTTTGGAAGTAGGATATGGTGGTATAAAAATACTTTTGAGTTGTTGGTTGTCAGAGCAAGACCAAAACATCTGACGCACCATATATAATGCACATTTGCACCACTGCTATAGAATCAGCACAACTGCAACTCAAATATAGCAGCAACGAGCCGATAATAAACTTACTTAATCTCATATTTCTGCTTGCACTGATGAAGATTGACTCTCCACAACAGACCAGTTGTTTGAAACTGTGAAACCGACAGCTTCCTCTACCTTCTGATTAATTAAAGTAATTATCTGAGCACTTAGCGGCCCTCATAGAGCGCAAAATATAAAAAAAGTCAGAACGTAAAAACCGGGTCCTGCTCTAGATGGACATGGGGAATTTCATCCCCCTTGATCCTAAGAAACATGCATTATTCTAAACAGGAGCACTTACACATGGACATACATGCTGCAAAACACATGACAGGGCTTGATGTCCCAACTATTTCCCCATTTTTAGACTGAAATAATATGTTTGTTTTTTAATACACCAGCATGTGGTAATACGGGTAAGACATGAGCTTAACCAACTTTAAGTAGAATTTAATTCTTTGTAGTTTTGTTGCCAGCCATAAATGGTTTGCTGAATCTTTATTGTGATTCATCTGACCAAAAGTCTATGTCTTCTCTGACTCTCTATTTTTCCTTTATCAACAAGACCTGGATGTAACTGAGGACAAAGTCATATATGGGACGGAGAAAAACAGCACCTTCCTAGAGTGTGTCCCTCGCTCACCGCAAGCTTCGATCACCTGGCTTGTCCAACGCGACGACCGCAAGGAAGAGGTGAGATGATGTGTATAAATAATCAGATCAAAATCACACATCAGAAGTCTTATAATGAAATGCACGTGTGATGGTGGTGAAAAAAGAAAAGCTTTGAAAGGTGGGAGGAAACCTTTGTGTGGTTTGACTAACTGCCTGTACAAGTGAGATTAGTCTGTGAATCTGGCAGCATGTGGCTGACACGTTTGACAGCCATTTGACATATGGTTCAAATTAAGCAGTTATATTTCAAAGCTAAATGCTCAATTGCCTTGTCTCTTGAATAAACAGCGAATTCCCTTCAAACCTCTGTAGCCAACGCAGCCTCATGCTGCCGACAGATCAAGTGTCACCTAAATGGCTACTGGCCACTGTGACTTAAACACAAAGCTGTAAAGTCTTCTAAAGCTGTATTTAGAAAATGATGTTGCTGCGTGCATGCACACCCACAGACATTTTTCATCTGTTTGAAGCTCTGTTCCTCTCAGCTCACAAATGTCTCAGTCAGCCGTTCTGGTATTAAGGCATTACCACCCCTCTCAATTTCCTTGCAAATAAACATTTAGCTGCCACAAGCGGACAAGACTACGTGTTTGGGTTGGCAACAGGGTCTGTTAGAGAAATAGAAGGGTAGGATGTGAAAATGTGGGAGGCAGGAGGCATGAAGTATATGGGGGCAGAAGGGAGAGAAAGAAATAAAGAGACAATAAGAGAAAAGCAAGATAAAAACTCTGGATTTCATCATAAGATGTTGTTGTTACGAGCTATGCGGAGAAAACTGTACCAGCAAACGCTGCTCTCCTTGCTGTCAAGCTATAAGAACACATAACATCTTCTCAGCTCACATTTTTCAGTAGTGTTAGACTTTGCCTGCATAGTAAAACACAGTTTTTTGTACTTTACCTTAAAGCTATAGTTGGTAATCTTGTTCAGAAACACTTTTTATACTGGGTAAAATCCTCCTTCCATCCAGAAAGTAATTAATACATTATGTATTCAGAAAAAGAAGGTAAAAAAAAATGTATCTCTGTGGGAGCTCCAGGCCTGTTAAAACTCTAACAAATTGGTCAGAGTTTTGGTCCTGCTCTTACTCTCCTCTGTCCCTCAAGTTCTGGAGGTATCACCTTATCTATTGGTTGTCCCACATGCCAATCATTCTGACACGCTCACGTAACGCCAGTGTGCGTGTAGGTTCCTGGTTAGCTTCTGCTTGCTGACTGCCCACGTGCACTTCTAGTGTTCAGGTATCCGGCCAGCTTAGCGGTTAGCTGTTTATGAGAAGAAGAGGAAGGCCTCAGTAGAAAAAAATAAGACCAGAGGGTATATTTGGGAGATTTTTTTCACGCAAAGCCCCTGAAGAGTTATTCAAAAAGGGACTTGGTGAAAAATCGCCGATCTAGCTTTAAATCGACACTTTTCAAATAATGCAAGCTCCTGTATTTTGTTTTTATAAATTAAACAACTGCGTAAACACTGTGGAAGACTGTGGATTTCATATTTTTAAACAGAGACCATATTACTTTGTTATTTAAATATACAGCAATCCATGCAAAAAGTTCAAACGTACCACCGTGCTTACAACTGTGCCTTATAAAGTGTGCCCATCTAGGAAACCCTTTCAAAGACTTAATAGAAACAACATTTTAAAAACCCAGACATCTTTAAACTATTTATCTTTTGGTGAAAAAAAATTATGCAAAAAAGTTCACTTAAACTATATCATTTAATATTTTAATTAAGAACAAGAAAGCTTTTAGTTCTAAACTCCTATCTCGTGTCCAGTGCCAATTAAAAACATTCATCCTCCTTTAAATTTGTCCTATTTTGCCCTGCTTGGATATTTTATAGGATAATGCGTCAAGTGAGTGGAAGTGGAGTGTTCAGCTGCTAAAACCAAAAGTTGAACAGGGCGAGTACAGTGTTTAGTTTGACAAATGTGTGAGACATTTCCACATTTCCAACTTATACACCCATCCAAATCCTGACCAATCACAGTAGTCAGACATCCAGCAAGAAAAAGGTTCTGCCCAGATGTTGTGTGGAGAACAAGTAACAAAAACTCCCAGAGCAGGGCTACGAGAAGAAAATGAAGCAATTTGCTGGGGGAGCGAGAACAAATTTCTCACATCGTGCGAATTATGTTGCAGCTTTCAGTCTAAATCGAATTTAGAATCTGGGACAAGACTCAAAAAAATTTAAGTTCAAATTAATTTTCCTCTAAACTGTTCAGATAGTTATTTGTTCACATCTAATATATGCCAGCTGAAATACTTTTCTCTGTCTCACTCAGGTGAAGCTGGATGATCGCGTGATGTCAACAGATCAGGGTCTGCTGTTTCGTCATCTCTTCCGTCAGGATGAAGGTGTGTACATCTGTCGCTCTCGAGAGCACGGCTTCACACAAACCCTGGCCCGCATCGCCCTTCAAGTCCTCCAGGGCGACACCGTTGATGAGCTCATAGCACGTGACAGCGCAGGAACGTCTGACACGTTCAAAGACCGCTCCCCAGGGAACCACAGGCCCTGGATGCCTTGCAGCACATACAGCAGGGGCCAAATCGGGCAGTCGCGCACGTGGTTCAAGGATATCATGCAGCTCATTGGGCCGTCCAATCTGCCTCACGTTGAGGAGTACTGCGAGAGGATGTGGTGCAATGACAAGCTCCGCAGGAAACACAAGACCATGCTGGAGAAATACCGCCAAGCTCAGGAGAGTGCCAGGAAGGCACGTAGCAAAGGCTCTGGAGAACGCAACCGGACACCACGAGATCTGAGAGGACAGGAGGAATAACCAAGGAGAACCTGAAGGGAGTTAAATAAGAGAAAAGAAAGATCCTTCATTTTAGGTTTGGGTTAGGATGAATTTGGGTGCCAAATAAAAGACTGACCTAATCAATCAGTGTATGAAATTTTGGTGGATTAGTTTTTTGCCATAAAATGATGCAAAAAATATTATTTCATTTAAGTATTTGACAGTGAGTCATTTTGTTAAAGTTTGCTGGAGCACGTGAAGGAAATAGACTTGGCCATCAATAAAGACTTAGACATTAACAGCACAAGGTAACAAGAGACTTGTATGTTGAGCTGTTTAAAAAAAAGACTGTATGTTGATTATATTCGTTGGATGCTTTTTAAAGTGAGATTAACCAAGAATTTCTTTACTCACACCATTCTGTTTTCAATTTACTGTGATAGATTCTATCGCAGTATTCTTCGCAGAAAAATACCTCAGGCTTATTAAACGTGCTCGTCTGTGGGATTACTTTGCTCAGAGCAGACCTTGTTTCATGTTTGCTTTTTATCCTTAGTGACTCTTATGGAGTCTAAGAGTCACTAAGACCCAGTCTTTATATGGATGTTACTTGCTTAAAAGGACAAAAAGCTTCCCAGGAGAACACTGTGTTATGTTGATTTGTTTCATTACTCATTAGGGCCAGCCCTATTTATATACCGTTACGGTTTTTGGCCTAAGGATCATAGACCATCTCACATGAAAGCATCTATTTTCATTATTTTTGCATGTTAACTATTTTAGGCAAGAAATGTTTGATATTGTATTTTATGAGACCTATTTCTTTAAGGACCTTTTCTTTAAAACGACTGGTTTCTTAAGAAGAAAACAAATGACCCAACCTTTCTACCTTTCTGATAAGCTCTTCAGAGATAATACAAGAAACAGCGACTGTCATTAAATGTAATGGTCAGGTTTGTTTTGGTCCTTTCCATTTTGTAAATACTGCGTTCATTTTTTTTTTATCTATTAACTAATTTTTGCTGTGTAAATCTATTTTTATATGACTTTTGTGCTTGCCTTTACTAAAATTACATCAGATCCACAATGGTAAAATAAACAGATTTAACGTGGAATAGCAGACACGGAAGAAATACTAAATTAATAGATGGATTGAGAATTAAAATGATTAGTATTTAGTTTGATAAAATAAAAAACAGATTTAGAAAGGAAATATCACACACTTCTTCTAATTCAGCAATAAAATTTGGTGTCTGCCCTCTAGAAAAATGTCCATTGTGGGACATTGTTATTTTTTTTTTATTACACACAAATGAAGGCAACAAAAAATTATAAGTAGACATGTTTTTTTTAAATAATATAATGATTCGGAAACTGTACTGAGAGCTCCATGGTATGAAAATAACAAACTTCATATTTATGTAAATATAAAGCGAACCCAGCACTACCTGCATTCATTTTGAGATAAAAAAAAATGCTATTCTGCTTAACTGTGGGACTCTCTTGAGTTAATGATTTCCCAACGTTAAACACAGAAAAGAGTTAATGGAGAACAGAAGGAGTTAAAATGTTTTCTTTAAACAGGTACGATAAGCATTTAATGCAACTGTATTTAAAACGTTTAAACTTTTCACATTTTAATGTCCTGGATGTTCTATAAAATATCCCTTTGTATGAATACTTTTTATTCTGGTTGGTGGAGCACAAAAAGATTTATCCACTAGTTATAAGACTAAATATCGATCTATATGTGTTTCCAAACTTCTTTTCTTTTTTTTGTAAATGTAATGTATTAGTTTGATCTTACGTTTTTCTGAATTGTAATTTACTCCCATCAAATAGAGTAATATCTATATTGAATTTTTTTAAACAACATTTTCTATTTCAAAACTGAACTTGAATAACTCAGCACTCACCTGGCAGTGCGTTGACACAACTTTGTACAGTTATTGACATGAACAAATGTAGTTATCTTCACAGATCATTTCAGTCCCTCATTTGCAGTTTGTCTGTGGTGTGAAGTGTATTTTTGTATTCAAGATTTATTTTAATCTGTTAACCATTATACTGGAGTTTGCTGCATTCACTGCAAAAATGTTCCATTACAATTCTAATTTGAAAACACTGTTTGAAGCAAGTTGTCCTAATCTTTCACTGTATATATATTTTATACATAGGTTTGATTTGACATTGAATGAACTATTATTGACTGCCAAAGGTAATTATTACCAAAGTTAGTATATTTGATCAAAATTACTGATTTGGAGCACAGCCTGATTATCAAGAATTTATAGCCAAACAGCTCCTATTTATAGAACAACAGATTAATTGGGTAATTAATGCACCGGTGTTCTCAAACATAAACCCCTACACAAATATATAGAATAAACAAAACCTTCTCTCCAAATACCTTATAAACACAATACTGCACCTTCTAGTTAAAATGCTTCAGTCAACAAACTCTTTAACTAGATTAGTAACATTCAACTATACTACTAAGTAAATTTAAAAATAATATGGAAAACTAATAAACTATGGGAAAAAGGAAAGAAAATAATGATAATTAAACCAATAACCTAGAAATTGATGCTGTGATATCGTAGTTCAGTGTGATTACGAATGTTTAAGGAACAAGGTTTGATTTGGGGAATTGGGATTAAGTTCAAATTAGCTGTAGAACTGAAAAAGAACAGCAGTTTGTATGTGTTCAAATAACCAGTTCACAATGCAAAGCAGAATGGATTTTTTTTTAAATGAAAATGATGGTTTTAAAAAAATAGGTGAAAAGGAGATCCATAACCTTTAGGACAATGTGTCAACTAGCCATCGCATGAAGTGATGGACTACTAATATGGCGGCTTGAAGTGCATATAGACACAATATGGCCAACAGCAGCAGGTGTGATGATGACACATCTGGAATTAGCGGCTCAGTTAAAGGTAGAGTCACGATTTTTCCAGAAATGTAGGTAAGAAACGGCCAAGTCACTTTCTGATTAACTGTGCACGCGTAAGACCATCTTACCTGCTCTTCCACTCCTCACGGGTATGCCATGAAAAACATGTCCCAAATCCACTCTGGTCTTTCTTTCTAATGAGGCCTTCCTCTTCTTCTAATAAACTTATACTGTTTGCTTCTTGCAACTCTCAGCCATTTTTAAAGTATACAGTGAGAGCAGTGGTGCTACAATAGCTAACACCGAAGCTAACTGGATACATAAACACTAGAAGTGGGCAGGCTGAAACTAACAAGGAACAAGGACGCACATTGGACTTATATGATCGCATCACAATGATTGGCATGTGGGATAACCAATAGATAAAGTGATCCCCCCGGAACTTGAAGCCAAAAAAGATTGTCCACTATATATTTAACGACAAACAACAAAACGTATGAACTGTGGCATTATTTAGCAACCCCTTTAAGTCTCACATGTCCCTCTATGTACCAGTTATATTAATGTGTGCATGAGCGCTGCCTACAGCTGATTGACTCACAAACAGAATGAGCTGTTAGTAAACACAGCAGAACTAATGGTGCCTACTGTCTTAGCCTTAGCAGAGATTTCAGCTGTAGTCTTAGCTGGGGTAACAAAGTTAAATAAGTTTAGGACTATGCTGACCTATTTTTTGCAGGTTAGTGAGAAGAGCGTAAGGGAAAACACAGATAAAACGGAAACAGCTGACATTACCGGTATATCAGTGCTCAAACCACTCATTAAGATAAAGTTTGAACCACAAATAGCTTTAGCTCCAACTTGCACCAGTGCTACACAATTTAGGCATAAAAACAAAGTAAATCACAATGAAATAAACAAGATTTGAGTTGTTGGATCCTGAACAATTTTTTTCTCCCCAGACATAACCTATCATGTGAACTGTTCTGATAAACGGTAGGACATGCGATTGCTAGTGAGTTGTACAACGGGTCTGATGAACACAAGAGGTGGCGGCTTTTATAGTTTTAGCATCTGGGGTGAACGTCTGCTAAGACTGGGCGCACGCAGCCAACATGCGGGGTTGTGGTTTCAATGTGTCTTCTTCAGGCAGTGGGGAAAACCGCTATGTCCCCATAATTGGACAATGTCTCTGCTTGAGATTCTGACATTTTTTTAGAATGTTTCCTGCAGGAGGTCAGAAAGAAAACCACACTTATTTTGGATTCAAAGTTTCCTTTGCAGTCTTTAAAAGCGCAGTTTAATTTGAGTTTAAATTTTTACGTTTATGTTCTTTTCCAGATATAAAAGCTCATTAAAAAATAGGTATTTAAAATTTGACAGTGTTAATAATAAAAAAACACACATTAAAATGAACTTTGCAAACTGTTTCATCTTTGTGTCACAAGCTTTGTGTGGTGGGTCTCAGAGGGTAATCGAATGTGTATTTATGTCTATTTAAGTGCATATATAACATGCATGCTACAAACCTGTATACTGTTTAACTCGATTAAAAGTTTCTAAATCAAAAAGTGACCCCTTATTAATGATTTCATGGAAAAAGATATGATGTCGGTATTGACTTTTAAGGAGAAAAGAGACATACCACCACAAAAGCTGTGCATTAAAGTGAGCTTCTCTTTTAATTTTCATGTTTTCAGCACTGAACTGAGACAAACTAATTTAACAAGATGTATACCTGCATGAGGCTTTTTGGCAGGAAACTTGGTCACTTTCACATTTTTTTCCTTTCCTATTTCCAAACGTGTTATCTTAAATGTGCAGGCCAAGAAATGCTTGGCTGAAAAGCTAAAGAACAAGAAAATTAACATCCCTTGTTTCTAAAGGAAGCTGTATCAAGAGTTGAAGTACCATCTTTAGATTCCTGCGCAGGTAATGTAACTCTGAGGTGTGCTGATACATGTTGGTACAGTGCAAAATTTCGAGTCATATTTTTGCCCGATCTTACATGTGAACTTCAAAAGGCTTTCAAACAGCAGAAAGATATGTGTGCAAGTGATTGGAGACTAAGAGCCCAATGTTGACCAATGATGTCACTGAGTCTGGTCATGCGTGTGATTGAAGGCTAATTGGGCTGTGACATCTATGGAGAACTGGGCTAACGATGGCAGCTTGTCACTTCAGAAAACACACCATCACATAAAAATCAAGCCTTTCATCAAAACCTACCAAATGACTTCACGTCTTGCTAATGGCTGTCAACACAGAACAATCACAAATGCAGAGGTCCCAGACAGACCAGAATCAAACTTCACAATGCCTTTAATTTTGACAGATTCTAACGTGCTAAAAGCCATTAAAGTGGTCTTAGACATGACTAAAGTTTCCCACAGTTCATTTATACATCGTAAACAGTTTAACATCGTAAACAGTTTAACATAATTACAGAGTAAACATGTTTACTCTGTAATTACTTTTGAGATTTTATGCAGGACATAACCAGCATTTGCAATTCATGCAGAAACTTTAAAGCTTTTTCATCCCTACCATAGTCCACTCAGCAACATCCGTAGCGCATTTTACTTTTGTCTTGCCATTTCATCAGGAGAAAACAACAATTTCTGCAATATCACTATTGTTCCATATTTTCTCAAATTTTTGATAGCTGCCTTCACTGTGCCTTGTTTTTTTAAATATATATATACATAATGCAATATATACATATATATATTTATATATATATATGGATGTTCTTTTTTGTCTTTTTTGTCTGTTCTTTTTTGTCTTTCTAAAGGATGCTAATGAACAAAGTAATACCGATCCTATTATGACAGTCAAACATTATTTCTGGTCAGTCTGTAATTAATGTTAGGTGTATGTCAAAAAGACTGAATGTTGAAATTGATTGAAAAACTATCAAAAGTTATTTAAGAATGTGTATACTAGTAAACACCAATTTGTTGCACTTTATTATTCTTTATGTTTTTTCTCTAACAGATTTTAAACTACGCGGATGGCGCATTAATGGTGTAGTGGACAATCTTCTTTTGGCTTTGAGTTGCCAGTCATCGTGATGCGCTCACATAACGCCACTGTGCATGCGCATTCCATGCTAGTTTCCTCTTGTCGGCTGCTCATTGGCACTTTTAGTGTTTATGTAACCAGTTAACTTCTGTTCACTGTAGCTCCACGGCTCTCACAGTATACTTTGAAAATGGCTGAGAGTTGCAAGAAGCAAATCGCATACAAATCACACACAAATAAACTTGACTCTCCTGATTTTCTGGAAGGTTTTAACTTAGGCCCAACGGCAACACACAAGTTTTAACATGAAAAAGTCAGAATTCCAGGTGATCAGTCCTTTAAAAAGACTTTTAATTCATAGTTTGTTGTAATGAGCGGACCGAAAGACACAAACATCAATGTTCCATTGGTGTATAAAATCCTTATGGAAATAAAGTATGTCAACACACACACACAAAACACATTGGCAAAACTTTGTTTCCAGAACGCTAGCGGGAACTTAGCCTATTAGCTCCAGATCTAGCTCGATCAAACCTTAAAATACAGTGAAAACACATTAAAGTAAAGCATTTCAAATGATTAACCCCATCCTGGCTTTCCCTATTGGTTCTCTGCCAAGCCACTTAAAACTCTTTCAGAAGCTTTAAAATAGATGAAACTGATATTTCAGTCATGGCAGAGTAAACTACCGTGCCACGTAAAAGTTTTCAAACCCATTTAATTTTGTTATACGTCTAAATTCACCATATTTCATTATAGTTGTATTCAATTCAATTCAATTCAATTTTATTTATATAGCGCCAAATCATGAAACATGTCATCTCAAGGCACTTTACAAAATCAAGTTCAATCATATTATACAGATTGGGTCAGATTATACAGATTGGTCAAAATGTCCTATATAAGGAAACCAGTTGATTGCATCAAAGTCCCGACAAGCAGCATTCACTCCTGGAGAAGCGTAGAGCCACAGGGAGAGTCGTCTGCATTGTACATGGCTTTGCTGCAATCCCTCATACTGAGCAAGCATGAAGCGACAGTGGGAAGAAAAACCACCCATTAACGGGAAAAAAAAAAAAACCTCCGGCAGAACCGGGCTCAGTATGAACGGTCATCTGCCTCGACCGACTGGGGTTACAGAAGACAGAGCAGAGACACAACAAGAGAGACAAAAAAGCACAGAAGCACACATTGATCTAGTAATCTGTTCTACATTAGATGGTAATAGTCGGTGATCTGTCCTCCCTGGATGATTTCACAGTCAACAGAACGTCAGACCAGGTGTACCTACTATGAAGAAAAAAGAGAGAGAACAAAAAGTTAAAAGCTGAAAAGACAACAGTCATTTCAATGTAATGCAATGCAAATCTGGAGAACAGTAGACTGGAGAACAGTAGAAATCAGTAGAGTGAGAAAAATAGGCCCTGATGTCCTCCAGTAGCCTAAGCCTATAGCAGCAAAACTATAAAGGTAGCTCAGAGTAACATGAGCCACTCTAGTTATAAGCTTTGTCAAAAAGGAAGGTTTTAAGATTAGTCTTAAAAGTAGACAGGGTGTCTGCCTCACGGACCAAAACTGGGAGTTGGTTCCACAGGAGAGGAGCCTGATAGCTAAAGGATCTGCCTCCCATTCTACTTTTAGAGACTCTAGGAACCACCAGCAGACCTGCAGTCTGAGAGCGAAGTGCTCTGTTAGGAACATACGGAGTAATCAGAGCTCTGATATATGATGGAGCTTGATTATTAAGGGCTTTATACGTTAGAAGAAATGGTATGTGGTCGAAAAAGACAAAGTAGTGCATAACTTAATTTAAAGAAAGATTTTAACAAACTTTTCAGATTTTTATTCAGCCCCTCTGAGTCAGTATTTCACAGACCCGTCATTTGCCACAGTTAAAGTTGCAAGTCTTTTTTGGTTGTGTCTCTCCCAGCTTTGAATGCTCACATTTTCACCGTTGTTTGTCTTCGACATAAATATTCAAGTTTAGCATTAGACTCTTGAACAGACTTGGGTCTAAACTTTCAATATGTTTTGATTTAAACCTTTATATTCTTGCAGTGATATGTGTTTTGCTGCCTCTAACAGATATTTCTCCAGGACTGCCCTGTATTTACTTTAACAATCTTCCTGTCCCATCAACCCTGGTTAGCTTTCCTAGTCCTGGTGAAGAAAAACATTTGCACGACATGATCTTGCCACCACTGTTATAGCATGTAGATCATGCCATATGCAGTGTGGTTTTTCCACTACGCCAAACATTTTTTTTTTGGTACTTTTGATCAGCGCTTCTCCGGCATGTCTTAATGTAATCTGATTGGCTGCATGAAGTCCATTTTCCCTTCTTATTAAAGGAATTTTCCTTTAAAATAACAGTTTTTCCTATTCTGATTAATTAAGTAAAACTGACCAGTATGAGATCACAAGCATAAACACACATAACTGTGCCTGTTAAATAAAAAACACATGTGACATAGGGAAGGGCAAGTTCTGCAGTCTTTCAGTGTGAGAACTGATACTCTCCAGCATGCTCAAAGAAAGCCTCATGTAGTCTATCAGTATCAGGAGTTTAGACCACTTTGGTGGATGTAATCAGTAGCAAAATAAGATGAAGAAAAAGCTGCTTCACATTCAGTACACAAACATTGCCTGATGGTTCACATCTTCCTGAATGAACCTAAGTCAGAGCTGTTAAAACAGCTGTGTCCCATAAATAGAAATTAACTGTTGACTTGGTTTAACTTGATTCAGAAAAAAAACAGTACAGAGACAAAACATGAAAGAGGAAAGCAACACATTCAATTACCATAATTGTTAAGTTTCTGCTGAGGAACTGAATAAAGTCACCTTTCAGTCCATGTCAAAGTTAAATATGTACATTTTACCACATTTGCCATCAAAAACAGATCAAATAAATTGTGCCATAAGCTTTTTTATTCCTCTTATCCGCGTCACATGCTTGCTCTGTGTTTAGGATTGCTGTAAAGGCAACATCACGATACAATCGACTGTCCGCTGTCGCTGCATGCTTGTTCTGGAAGAATGATTGCTACAAAGTCAGTGATTCAATGCAGTCAGCTGGGTTTCCTTAGATAGAAAATATTTTACCAACTGGAACAGTAAACTTAATTTGACTGTGGGTTTTTATAACTAGGATAAAATTGGAATGTATAACTGACTTTGAATCTGGTTGTATGACTGGACTGAATTCATTATTTCGTTGTGGATGATTAATAGGATTGGGAATTAGTGCTTTATAAATAAACTGAACTAAATCAGATTGACATCCCGCATTACGTGGTAAACAGTCAGCCCAGCACGGTCATGTGGTTATGCTTAGAATGGTAATTCACTGATGAAACTACAGTATCTCTGATTACAGGTTCAATTAGACTGGGGCACAATTGAAGATGACCTCGGATGGTTGAGTTCTGGAAAGCTTTGGTCAAGACATCTAAACTCTTAAAGGATGCGTATGCAGTTGTGCTCTTGTTGAGAGCCAAACAGAACATCCACTAATCTAATGTCCACCAAACAAGCAGTAGGAATTATTTATCATTACTTGAGTTCAAAATACTGTGCAAAATTCATTGTGAGCATATGGATACAGAACCTTTTGTTTTAATTTTGGACAATCAGCTGGTTTTGCTTTTCACTTAGTTCAGCCACACTACAACTATATCATCATTTTATGCTCCATTAACTTACCTCCAAAATCTTATTTGTTGAAAAACAAAGGCTGTTATTCAAGGACTTGCCAAAGTGCTGCCATTAGGATGAAAAATGCAATTCTGAATCATTTTAAAGCCTAAATGTTAAATCCTTCCATATGCAATAAACTACCCACATAATTCACTGTTCTTCAAAACAGCAACAGTTTTCCTTGAAGGCAAAGGGTCTACAATTGCTTTGTGGCCTTTTAAAATACTAGCTTCTTTGTACTATTTGTCACTGTATGATGAGCTGAAAACACATGTGTGCCTGTGATTATTTCAAGCACAGGCACAATCTGCTGGAGCAGATGCAAAGATTCCACTTCTACTGATGAGGATTCATCTAATGAGACAAGAACGAGTAAGACTGGACAATGCTAAAAGGGATGTTTCATTTTAGAACATTTCCATTTCTGCTATGAAAGGAATAACCAAAACACCCTGGGTACTAATTGTTCTAGTTAAACTGTTTTACTGAAACATCATTAGTTCAACTTTGTAGTCCAACTGTTTTTGATATTTGCTTTTAGTTTCTATTTTTTCCATGTTTTGTTTTGTTTCTACATTTTATTCCAGGTTGCTTTTATTCTGTTTTTATTTTCCTATATTTTAATCATGTAAAGCACTTTGCATTGTCTTTGTACTGAAATGTACTATATAAATAAATTTGCTTTGCTTTGCCTTGCCTTGCCTTGCCTAATAACCAGCAAAAGTTATAAAAACCAGCAATAGAGCAAAATAAAATGTGTTTCGGCTTTCATTGAAGCCTCTGAAATGAATACACTGAAGCCTGGGTGCCCTCGCTTTGAAACTGTCAGAAGTAGTTTTTAGGCCAATATACAGACAGTGTGTTTAACCTTCAGTTGTGTACCTGCTCTTTAACCTCATTCTTACAGGAATGAGTCATCACTGTCTTAGCTCGTTTTTCATTGTCCACCTAATGAATCATCATCGTGTCCATGAAAAAGTAGTCATTAGGAAACACCGTTGATGACATAGGGGCCAGGTAATTTCCTGGTAGTAGCAATCTTCTTTTCAGCACATCCAGGAAAACAGTTTTGGACTTAAACAGATGTTTCTGCAACAACAACAGGAAAAACATGTTTTTACACTATTGGAACAGAACTTTGTTATTAGAAATGGATGGAGCTGGAGACTAAGTGCTATGGAATAAACAACCTCAAGCAAAACAAGCACCTGGTTGGTTAAATGTTGGGGCAAGTCACACAGTAAGGCCTTTGTTGCTGGGAAATCTTTATGTCACATACTGCTGGTTGTTTACCTTCACCCACACTCATGCATCATTTCCTGCTCTCTTCCTGTTAGGATCAGTGCCGAAATTGGATTTGGTCTCTTTCCAGATCGTCTTGATTAAGCTGGAGGTAATGAGCGGCCTGACAGGACTGGCCAGTTGTGAATGATGGCTGCAGCAGCTGTGTGGTGCTGGCTGACGGAGCAGGCACCTCTGGAACTGCCCACCTGAGACCGAACCTTTTCAAATACACTCTGCGATATTGCAAATGTTGTAAAAGCTGTCAGTCAATCCCCTGACATAAACACTCATGCACAAAGGCTTGCATTTATAAGCATATGATCGTAAAAGTTGGTCAGGAAACAATTAAAAACTTTTATTTCTTCATGATTTAGAACAGAAAAATAATTTACAACACATCTTCATTCTCTGTCATTCAACCCTTTTTCCTTTCTGTGACTTTTAATCTACTATTAAACACATACTGGAGTTTAAGAAACATCCATCTATAGCCCAACCCTAAAGTACCCCTCAATTCACCTTTGTGAGGCCTCATAGTAAACAGTTTCCTATAGTGTCCGGACAAGTAAATTAGTTCCACTTTGTGATCAAATTTGACTTATACGCATGCAAGCATAACAAATTTACTGCATTTCTTTGTGTGTTTTAATTTTAATATAAACATGATCCACATGCGTATATTCGGCATACGGCTTCTTCCGTCCTGCAGTTTGCTCACATCTTGAGATACATGATGCATGTTGAAATCAATGGGAAAAAAACAGGTTTGGCTTTTCCACTGTGCATTAATATGCTTTGCCTTTCAGGTTAACTCTTACTGAATATAACTAATATTTTTCAGCAGATCTTTTCATTTTTACCCATAGTAATATATTTCAGATGCTGATGCAATCTCTAACTTTCTGTTTAATCGTTGTTTATTTAGTCAGAGCTGTTTAATCTATTTAACATTTGGAAGTACTTGACAAAAAAGTACACAGAATTTAGTTCATTGCCAATAAATAAATTAGAAATGAGAAAAAACAGATTGCTTACCTTTAATTATAACAGACATAAAATGTTTTTATTTGAAGATTTTTTTAATTTGTCTGATTCAGACGTGCCAATTCATCAAACTCTAAACAGCTACACGAAACAAGGTAGAATGCAAGTAATTCATTTTTGAACATTTTACATTGAGTATTATATTTAGGCACAATGTTGCAACATCTACTGTATGTCATGGATGATGCCATTCATGCTTAGAGATGATGCCTCAAATCAAGTTGCTTGATTTCCTCTTGTCCTATCATCAAAGGCCTTTGGACAATACCTTAATCTATATTAAACTTAATTTAGAAGGATTCTTCTTTTTTTTTTGATGAGGTTCTTTAAAAGCGTTAAAGTAATTTGTGCGAATGCTGTTTTAGGAAACATTAAACCATTGCCACATTTGTGCTGGGGGCTGTTTACACAGAAGCCGATGATTATTTTCAGGGGAAATGGAGGTTGGATGTAGTTCACTACTAGAAATCTTCCTGTGTCAAATAAACTGAGAACGAAAAAAAACAAAACATGTTTAGTGCTTTAGAGCAATTATCTAACAGAAAGGTAAGGTAGTGTAAAAATCAATTAAATAGCATTAAGTTTGAACCACTATAACATGGTTCATATGGTTACTCTGACTGAAAACACTTCACATGCTCTGTTCTCAGCTCATGATGAAGATGTATGCATTGCTATTTATTTTAATTAAAGCCTTATTTTACTGTTAGTTTTAAGTTTTTTTGTATCATTAGTTTAAAGAATAACTTCAAACTGTCTAACCAGAGACCTGGCCTTAAAATTAGCCTTTTGGCTAGAGTGTCTATAGACAAGACTATGGTTTATTTTAATTGTAACATTGTTTTTTTTTTTGTTTTTTTTCCCCCCTGATCAGAAAAAGGTTTCACAGACCTGATGTATGAGTGTAAGTGTTTGAAAGCCTGGGTATCGTTAGTAGGAGTTTTTTTTCCCTTATGTTAACATGCCATTTTCCCTTACTGAGGGTAATCACTAAGGTAATTACTCTTAATTAGGTTCATTAATCATCAGACCTGTCAGTCTGTTTTATTGTCAGGTACTGTTTGTCCATACCTATGCGTGTTTGAGTATATTGTGAGAAAAGTGGGCAAGAAATGTTACAAGAGTTGAGTGCACTGACCCAATAACTGGTATAAAGCTAGAGAAATTATAATTTAGTATTCTGTTGTTTGGACTGATATGTAAATCACCATTAACATTCAGAAGACATTAGTGTTTGTGGTTCTACTGATGTTCACATATATTGGTTTTGTTTTCATTTTAACTTAATTTACCAAATGGTTTAAAATATTAGGTTTATAACATCCAAACTCCCATAGAGAAGATTCATTATTTTAAAATATTTCCTGAATGGAAGGAAACTAATAAATAACCTGGATCCTGCTACCTATTTTTCATGTACACATTGTTATACATTTGCATTTGTCAAAAATTCAAATGAGAAGAAGATATACTTAATTTAATTAATTTAAATGAAATAATTTATTGGATGAATTCTATAAACATCTGACAGTTGTGCAGTCTGCTCTACACAACAATGTATGAAAGTCAGTGGTAATTGTAAGCCATATGTTCTGAATCCTGTCTTGATTTTGTATTTGACATGATTTAGGCTTTTGTTTGTTTTGTTTTGGACTTTTCCGGACTTTTCTTGAATCAGTCACTCAGTCACCAGTCAATTAGCTTAGATCAGCTCCATTTGCTGTCAGTAATTAATTCCAACTTTGCTCACCTGTTTCCCTGTCCATATACACCTGCCTCAGTCAACTTATCCCTGCCAGAACGGCTCCTCTCTTCTCGTCTCATCTCATCTAGAGTGATGTGCCCTGCTTTTACCAGTTCCTTTGTGCTCAGCCAGCTGGACTCTTCTGTTAAAAGTTGCCTGTTTCTGCGTGCTGCAGTTCTGCCTGTTTCCTCATGAGTTCCAGCCGGTTGCTCTGCCCGTTCTGGTGGTTCCCTGGTCCACATCGCCGGTTCTGTTCTGTCACTACCTGCATCCTCTAGTCTCATACTCATCCCTGCCTGCCTGTGCCATCTGCCATAAGTCATCTGTCAAGTCTGGTTCTGCTTGCCTGCCTCACCCGCCATTATTCATCCCTCACAATAAGCCTTTTAAAAACGTAACTCTGTGTCCAGCTGAATATCGGGTTCACCAGCGTCACCCATTACAGTATTTTTCAGAGAACAAATTTTAGAGGAAAAATGGACCTCTACAAAATTATACTTATGTATTACCGTCATCTCTTATGCAAATATGTTTTTTTTTTATCTAATTGAGGATTTTATATTATTTTTTTATTTCTATTTCTTTTTTGGATCCAGTTTTGGGCAAATATACCTGAAAACTCTTTGTGCAGTGTTGGTGTCTGCAGAAATTTTGCCTTGATGAATTAAAATACATGATGCCATCTCCTTGGCTCGGCACCATTTACAGTAATTTTCTTTAAAAAGATTTGACGGTATGTAAGTCATTCATTAAACTGTGAATGTATATTTCTTAGCTACTTTTTAGTAAAAAAGTAAGAGTTAAAATGTACTATAGAATTTCGCAAAGTAATTCACATTTAAATATGTGAGAAGGTGAATATTGCTGCAGAGATTTCTTTAAAGTATCAGTTTTACCCGCACATTCAGTAAATGCCCAGTGTTTTAAAATCATCTCAGTGTTAGTAAAATTTGCCGCTGTTGTGTAAGGACCTCATATTATTATTTTACCTAATTCTTGTTTTATTTTATTATTTAGAGCTTTGCTTTTCGGCTCAGCTCTTTCTTCCTCACAACAGACTAGAGCAGTGCCCAAATTACAACAGAAAATGTCCCAATCTGTCTGTCCATCTCTTGTTCCATCCTACCGTCACTTGTGAAAAAGACCATGATACTCAAACTTCTCTGCTTGAGGCAAGGACTGACCCCCGACCCGGATTGAGCCCCAACCTTTTTCCGGCCGAGGACAATGGCCTCAGACTTAGAGGATCTGACTCTCATCCCAGATGTTTCACACTCAGCAGTGAACCACTCAGTACATACTGGTCGTCATCACCCAGAGAAGTCAGAAGAAAAAAAAGCAAAGATGCGATCCTGAGGTTCCCAAACCAGACACCCTCCTATCCATGAGTGGTGACAAGGGACAGCCCTGGCAGAGTCTAATGCACACTTGGAACATGCTTCACTTTGTGTGGAAAATTTTGACACAGCTCTTCCTTTGGGCATACAAGAACTGTACTATCCTGAAAAGGGGCTGTTGCCTTGAAAAGCTACCTAGACACCCCATACTGCTGCAGCATATCCCACACAATACCTTGGGGGACATGATTTTAAGCCTTATCTAGATTCACAAAACTAATGTAGACCAGAGAAGCATACTTCCATGACCCCTTGAGCAATTTCATGAGGGTAAAAGTATGTTTCACTGTTCCACTGCCAGGATGAAAGCCACATTGCTCTTCCTGGATCCAGGGTTCAAGTCAAGTCAATTTGTATAGAACATTTCAGCAGCAAGGCAGTTTAAAGTACATCATGAAAACATAAAAACATCGAAACGCTCACCGGTTGTGAGATCTGTATCAAACTTTTAATTTTATCCAGAGAAACACATCATCACACATCACAAATCGGGACTTCCACCTCAGTCATCCTCTCCAGTGGTGTTGTCCTGGTCCTCCATGTGATGTTGAAGTAATATGTCAACCATGACAGCCCTACAACTTCCTTGAGGCCAACAAAAGTCTCTTTCCATGGTCTCTCCAAATTCCTCCCATTCCCCAGTTTCAGCTTCCACAACTACTGAAGCTGCATTCCTTCTGGCCTCCCAGTACCCGTCAGCTCCTTCAGGGTCCCCAAGTACAGCAAAGTCTGAAAAGCCTCCTACTTTGGCTTGATGGTTTCTATCACCACTGGTGTCCACCAGCGGGTCCTGGTTGTCAGAAAACAATAACCTTCAGGCCAAAGTTCCTGGAAGCCACATCTGCAATGGAGGCCCTGAACATAGTCCATTCCGATTCCGTGTCCCCAACCTCCCTCGGGAGATATAGGAGACATTTTTCCAGAGGTGTGAATTGAACATAACTTGGACAGTTTCCTCAGCCAGATGTTCCCAGTTCAACCTCACCACTTGTTTGGTTTTACCAGGTACAGTATATACACCAGTTTCTCCTGCTGCCGGATTCAACTTCATACCAGGTGATGAACGGTTGATAGCTCTGTCCTTTTCTTCGCCCAAATATCCAAGATGTAACACCGCAGGTCTGATGATACGATTACAGAACTACAGGCCCATCGCAAAACTCTCCATCAGTAAGATTATTGAAAAAGCAGTGTTTCAGCAGTTAAATGCCTTTTTAACAATGACCAGCTGCTTTGACATTTTCCAGTCAGATTTTTGTGCTCACCACAGTATTAATGCAGCCTGTGGAAGAACCACAGTGCTGGTACTTTTGGACCTCAGTGCAGCATTGGATACTGTTTATCACTCAATTTTGAGTGTCTGGAAAACTGCGCTGGTTTTTCTGACTGATTTAAATCTTACTTGAAAAGCAAGGACTTTTGTGACTTTTAAAGTAGGCAACTTTAAATCAGAGACTACAAAAATTACATGTGGGGTCCCACAAGGTTCCATCTTGGGGCCTCTCCTATTCAATATCTACATGCTCCCCATGGCTCAGATTATAACAAACAACAATATCAGTTTCCATAACTATGCGGACGACACACAGCTATACATTACAGTGTCACCAGGTGACCATAAACCTATTATAGCATTGGTTAGATGCACAGAACAAATAAATACATGGCTGTGCCATAATTTTCTTCAGCTGAATGTAAACAAAACTGACGTAGTAATTTTTGGTCTAAAGGGGGATCAACCAAGAGTTAGCGCACAGCTTCAGTTACTACAGCTAGAAACCACAGATCAGATCCAAAATCATGTGTGGTGATGGACTTAGACCTGAACCTTCAGAGGCACATAAAGGGAGTTACTGAGTCAGTCTTCTAAGAATATTTCTAGGATTAAAGGACTAATGTTCCAGCAGAATCTTGAAAAACTCGTCCAGCTTCTACATGTACTCCAATTAAGGGTTGAAGAAGTGCATCTAATTTAATTTGGGTATGCCATGTAAAGGCATTTTTGGGTGTTTTAGGGGCGAATGCCAATCCCGTTTTGACAAACGCAGGAGTGATGTAAACACACAAGAGCACTCACTTTACTGGCTAAAACAGTGATTCGATGATAATGGTAAGTGGTAACCAGTAAAAATCAGTCAGCGGAAATGAGCTCTATTAGTACAACACGGACCATTGGAAACCTACATTACTCACACAGAAATCTGAAAGCCTTTGAAAACACAGAGTAATGGGCTGCCAGTCTGAGGATTACGGAAGCAATTTAATTTCCTATGACTTTATGACTGTGACAGCACATTTTGTGTGTGTATGTGTGTGTTATTGTTGCATGTGTTTGCAATTTTATGTGATACTTATATTTAAACAAATTGAGGGTACATAAGTAAGGTAATAAAAGCCTTGTTTGTGCAGTTAGGTTCCTCCAATGTGTGTTCATGTTGCCAGTACTTACAAGCAGTTCATGATGGAATCAACATGAATCATGTCGGACACGTTTACACATGCTTTATTGTTAAGAGAGATGAGGAAAAGGTTTCTACCCTCTGTACCTTTTTGTTTATTTCATATGCCAAAAAGTCTGCAAAAAATCTGTCATCACATCAGCAGTGTACTGTAACTATGTGTGCAACTGTGAGAAGAAATGCATGGGAGGATGTGTTTTGTTGAAAACCCATGCAGAGACATTCTTTAAGATTATCCACAGACCAAAACTTGAAAGACACAAAAGACATCTGTTCACTTAATAAAACCTTTAAATATTCTTCATGCAAACATCTACTGTATTTTATGTAAACTATTAGATGTACAAACATTTTGTTGTACATCCAAAGTTCAACTCTTTTACTGCCCCCATGTGGTTAGAAAATGTCAAAAATGAAGTGTGTGGATGGGGACAAATTAAAATGTAGCATTAAACTAAGTTTATTATTTCTAAACAAAACTGAGCCAGAAAAAAGTGAAGGTTGCACTTATTACGATTAGAGTTCTTAATATGCTAAAAATGGAAGAGAGTGTGTTGAAATGGAGAAGGGTACGTAGAGGAATTTATTAAAGAAAAGTGAGAGAGAGAGAACAAGACTGAATGAGAAAAGTTAGCCAATCAGGTGAAACCATAAATCAGGAATGAATGCTGTAAGTCAATGACTCGATGCAATCTAATGGGGTTCCTTAGTTAGGAAACGTTTTGACCAATCTGTCTGTAGAATTTGACTGAATTGATTTTGTAGATGGTCTTGAGAAGACGTGTTGTGAAATTGCCGCTATAGAAATAAAATTTAATGAAACTGATTTTGAATTGAGCCAAAGGATGGGTAAACGTTATTCAAGAACTTGAAGCAGGGGAATAAGATATTGTAAAATGTGTTGTTGGCCTGTACTGTCATCTACATACCCATAGCACACACAATAAATTACTGATTTGATAAAAGTTTGATTTTTTTTTTAAATGAACCAACTTTGCTATGAAAACTAATTTTACTGTCTTATGAAAAATACTGACAATTCATATGCAATGGGATAAATCTCTATAGACATTTATGGAATATTATGCAAATCTGGGTATAGATTACTTTTTAGCCTTCACAAGAATATAATGTCTTAAATGTCCTGGTAAGATGTTCCACGACAAAGCCTTGGATCTCTGGTGTTGCCTTTCAGTCATTTTTTTCTATTAAACTGTAAATCCTGTGTGACAACTATTGATATGCACCCCCCCCCCCCTGGGACTCCTGACCCCTGGTGTACCACAGGAGTCAAGACTTGGACCACTGTTGTTGTTTTTTATACTTAAAATCTTCCCTTGGGGTACATCTATGCAAAATAAGGTATATTTCTGATCAACATTATGCTGGTTTATACACAGATCTATACATTCCCGAAGCCAATACTCTCACAAATATTACTTATCTATAATTTTGCTTAGCAGAGTTTAGTAACTGGATCCATCCATTGTATTCTGCTTATCTGAAATTTGGTCATTGTGGAAACAGATCCAAACATCCCTCTCCTCACCGACCCTCTGCAGCTCATTCTTGGGGATTTAAAGGTGTTCCCATACCAGAAGAGATATAAAATCCCTCTATAAATTCTGAGTCTGCCCTAGAGTATTCTGATATGTTCGTCTATAATATCGTATCACAGAGTATTATTATATAGCATGGTTTTAGACTATTGGTATAAAAAAAAACACTTGCCCTCAGTGTGCCCCTATTAATTCATGGTGCCTCTAGGACTTGCCTATAGTTAAGGTCAGCTCTGAAGCAATCCCTATATTAACTGTGACTCACCAGTTTTGTGTAATTTCAAATGTCCAGATGGAAGTTACATTGTTGCTTATCTATGCAGAGTTCTGAACATAAATGTTTTACATCCTGTAATTTCTTCCTTCTGATCACCTCGTCAATTAGTTAAGAAAATTAAAGTACAAATGTCCTCTTTTTGTTGATGTTTTGTAACATCAATATGCGAGATATGGGGATTACTGAAATTTACTTTAAATTAATAAAGTTATTTTAACAAACTCAAAACATATATTAGCAACACTTTGTGAGACACAGAAGGTCCTCTGAATACAAATGTGTTTTGTTGGCAATTTATACATTAAAATTCCCACTTGTTCCAACTCTCCACCAACACCTCAGCTCAAACTTGCACAGCACAATAGAAATCACATTAATTTACAGAATAATAGAATATTGTATTCAGTCAATAAAACCACAAATAAAAAAAGACAAACATATTTTTTCTTTCACTAACCTGTTTCAAATGATTGAAAAGTTGGGGAATTATTTACATGTTTAAAGCAAAAACACTCCCGTTATGAGTTGAAGGAGGATTTGAAGAAGGATCTCCCAAGACATTGCCCACAGTCTTGTGCCACCTTGTACACAATTTCTAAACAGCCACTTGCAGCACTGACATCACTTTCACTGTCTCTAGACTTACAATTAGGAAAAATCAGTACGTAGACACTCGTTTCTGTCTGCAGTCAAACTATTCCTAAAAGAGTTCCAATTTTGTGCCAAAGAGGTATGCTCTGTAAAACACTTTGTTTGGGTGATGCTGTGTACAACTTTTATTTCTACTTTGTCCCAACCTCTTTTATGGGGCTAGATGACAGTATGTCTCCACCAACGTTTTTGCTTTCTTCACAGGATACAGAAGAAAAGCAGGAAACAACAAGGGAGATGCAGCATGTGTCTTGTAGGAAAACAAGGTCATTTTGTGAAACAGGCCAGAGGCGCAAAATAGGCAACTCGCATTCCAGGCCTAGATCCTCTGTGACATCATTTCTCTTTGGTGTAAGATATCAAATATTTTAAATTGTATGGCTCAATTCCAAGTGAAATCATAAAATATTAGTGTTAAACTCCAAGTAAAGTGCCAAATCTTTTGTGATTTCATCAAGTCAAGTCTAAAATGTTACAGTTGTGACTCAAGTTTGACTTGATTCCAAATCAAATAACTCAAGTCTGAAATATTTTTAAACAGCGCTTTCTCATTAGCAACAACAAACAGTAATTTATGCATTTGATTCATCACACCAAGACTACTGCAACTTCCTGTAATTCTGCTTAAGCCATTAGTGCCATAATTAGAGGAGAAAGGAGTCAAATAAACTGACACAGAGCCTGACTGATAGCAGACCAAAAGCTTTTATTTGGTAATTTTGCACAAACTGATTGTGCGTCTTGGGTGAATCTGTTTTGTAAGAAAGAGCCACTGTTGGATGAGACAATATATTAGTAAAGGTCCAGTTAATACTTTTGAAGATGTTCAGGAGAAATAATACTGAAATAATAATAGCTAGTTTTTTATTTTCTGAAATCCTGCAGTTGAGAGGGGAGGGTCTCAGCAGTCCAAAATGACGAGCCAGTGAGTCTAAGGTAAACAGTGGAGAGGGCAGGCAGGAAGGATGTTGACAGATCCAATGTTAGAGCAACCAGCTAATGTATATGTCCTACCAGGAGCCATTGAGTGTTGAAGTCTAAGGAGTTTTCAGCCACTTTGCCACAAAGGACTTTTACTCGGAAAGCAAGAGAAAAAAGAAAAGTTACAGGGTGAACAATCTTTAGAGAGAAAAATCCCTCTTTAAAAAGCAGCCTTTGTTCGCCTTTAGTCAATAAAAAGACAGAGAGAGATGATGTTTCATCTGGCTTTAAATACTGCCTCCTTGACGTTACAGCTTTAGTGACTGCAACCTATGACTGGAGCTCCACCAACTGGACAGAATGGGTAAACCACCTAGAAAGAGGAAGAAAGAAAATTACAATAAGTCAGTTTCGTGCTTACAAATGGTCTAAAGCTTGGCTACAAGACTGCTTACCAAAATTGTTTCTGTACTCAAAAGCAGAAAAGCTAACGTGTTGTTTCAATTTCTTTGTTACCTGCTCACGTGATTGCTTGGGTTTGGGAGGAATTGCTCCCCAATGTGGGGGATTTGGTGTTTTTGCAGTTGTCAAATTCAAACTGTACTGCACGTACAGAAGTGGGGGAACTTTACTGAATGATTGTGTTATGTATTTTATCATTTTCAGATGGATGGAACAGCACCTCTGACAGTTCATTTTCAGAATGTTTTCTGTTGCCTTATTGTTTGTCTTGGTGTTAATCCAGCGAAGACAAGCAACATATATGTCTCGGACAGCTGTCAACATGTCTTCTGCAGTGCCGACCGAGGACTCTGGAACTGGATCTTCTCCTTTTAAGATCGTTGTTGATGCAGAGATGGATCAAAGCTTTTCCCCAAATAGTTTTTAATATCCCTATTAAAAATGCTCTAGTTTACATTGTAGGCTTTATTGTCCCTTCATCTTACTGTTGTTGGTTTGTCATCACTTTTAGAATAAATTGCTGACGATAATCTTTCTAGTTTTGAATGCTTGCACATCGTGATAGTACTCCCTTGTGAGGTTTCCTTGTTTCCCTTCCTCAGGGAACACTGGATACATGCATAATCTTTAGTTGTTGTTTTTTTTTTAAAATCTGTTAATAGTCAAACATGCAAAAATATGTAGGATTAGACTGAACCAACTGGGGAAAAGAAGTTAAGTGTAAAACTTTAAAGAATATTAGGTTTTTAATCAAAACTCAAGTCAATATGAATGTAATGTTTTCAGCTGGTAAACCAGATATTCAGCCGGATACAGAGATGTGTTAAAAAGATTTATTGTGAAGATGAGTAGTGATTTGGTACCATTCAGTAAAGAAGAAATTAAATCTATTATTAAACAAAAGGTTAAGGAAAGATGGCAGAAGCAGTGGGAAGAGGATAGAACTGGAAGGTGGTTTTACAGTATTCAAAGAAAAGTTGGTGCAATGAGGAGAACAAGAAGAAATAGAAAAGAGGAAACCATTATATCCAGATTATGTTTTGGTCATGCAGGGTTAAATAGTACTTTATTTAAAATGGGAAAACATCCAACAGGAAATTGTGAATTTTGTTTTCACGAAGAGACAGTAAAACATGTTTTGTTGTTATGTTCTAAATATTCTTGTTATGATCGTGAATCAGGCAAACCCAGTATTCAAACCCAACAAGTGAGGTTAAGGCAAAAAACAGGATTTTAATAATGAAAACAGGAACAGGCGGACTCAATAGTCAAAAGGGCAGTCCAAAATCCGGTACACAAAAAGCAGTCCAAAATAGGCAGAGGTACAGACAGGGCAAAGCAAGCTCGGATAACCATAGGACAGAAACTAGTCGGTAAACCGGTAAATCAGTCAGACAGGGCAGGAAAAACAGATCAGGGAACAGGCTGGCTCAGAATCAAAAAAGGCTCTCGGGTTATCGTCAACAGGTCAATCAGAATAAAGAATGCTGGAACTAAACTCACCGTGGCTCGTTAAATGATCTGGCAGATAGCAGAGGTTTGTGGCAGGACTATATAGGGGAGTGAGCAGGTGAACAGGAGTGAAGGCTAATTATAAGTGAGCAGGTGGATCTAATCAAGGCAAGAAAGCTGACAGATTGCTGAGGGGAGACCGAACAGAGCTGATAAAGTGACAGGTGGAAAACAGGTAACCTAAACAGAAAAACATGTCTAAATCAAAACCAAACAAGACCCCAAAATCAGAAACTTAACTAATAAATCTGATAACATAAACCAAGACAAAACCCAAATCGTGACAGAACCCCCTCCTCAAGGCCGGATTCCAGACGGCCTCAGAAACAAAACAGACTAGCTCGGGTGGGTGGAGGGAGGTACAGGATGGAGGGCTAGAATCAAATAAATGTCCAAATAAAAACTCAAACAAAACAAGACGAGTCAAGTTCTCAGGCGGGCGTCCAGGAGGACGGCCCCGACGAGTCAGGTTCTCAGGCGGTCGTCCAGGAGGACGGCCCCGACGAGTCAGGTTCTCAGGCGGTCGTCCAGGAGGACGGCCCCGACGAGTCAGGTTCTCAGGCGGTCGTCCAGGAGGACGGCCCCGACGAGTCAGGTTCTCAGGCGGTCGTCCAGGAGGACGGCCCCGACGAGTCAGGTTCTCAGGCGGTCGTCCAGGAGGACGGCCCCGACGAGTCAGGTTGTCCGGCGGACGTCCCGAAGGACGGCCTCGGTGTGTCAGGTTGTTCGGCGGACGTCCCGAAGGACGGCCTCGGCGTGTCAGGTTCTCCGGCGGACGTCCCGAAGGACGGTCTCGGCGTGTCAGGTTCTCCGGCGGACGTCCTCGGCGTGTCAGGTTCTCCGGCGGACGTCCTCGGCGTGTCAGGTTCTCCGGCGGACGTCCTCGGCGTGTCAGGTTCTCCGGCGGACGTCCTAGGCGTGTCAGGTTCTCCGGCGGACGTCCTAGGCGTGTCAGGTTCTCCGGCGGACGTCCTAGGCGTGTCAGGTTCTCCGGCGGACGTCCTAGGCGTGTCAGGTTCTCCGGCGGACGACCTCTGTGAGACAGGTAATCCGGCGGGTGTCCTGAAGGACGGCCCCGGTTAGCAACGATGTCCGGCGGCCGGTGGCGGAGCAGGTCTCTCATAGACCGGCGGCGGAGCAGGTCTCTCATAGGCCGGCGGCCGAGCAGCAACCTCGGGGACCGTCGGTAGAACCGGACCCTCAGGAACCGACGTCTGGAGAGAGAAAGAACAGAACCTGCCGCCGGACTAAAGGCTGGAGACAACGCCGGACTAAGAGCTAGAAGAGAGGCCTGGTTAAAGAGTTCAGGAGGCGTCTGGCTACAGAGTTCAGGAGGCGCCTGGCTACAGAGTTCAGGAGGCGCTTGGCTACAGAGTTCAGGAGGAGCCTGGCTACAGAGTTCAGGAGGAGCCTGGCTACAGAGTTCAGGAGGTGTCTGGCTACAGAGTTCAGGAGGAGCCTGGCTACAGAGTTCAGGATCAGTCGGCCCCTGGCTACTGGCTTCAGGTTCAGTCGGCCCCTGGCTACTGGCTTCAGGTTCAGTCGGCCCCTGGCTACTGGCTTCAGGTTCAGACGGCCCCTGGCTACAGGCTACAGGTTCAGACGGGGCCTGGCTACAGGCTACAGGTTCAGACGGGACCTGGCTACAGGCTACAGGTTCAGACAGGGCCTGGCTACAGGCTACAGGTTCAGACGGGGCCTGGCTACAGGCTACAGGTTCAGACGGGACCTGGCTACAGGCTACAGGTTCAGACGGGGCCTGGCTACAGGCTACAGGTTCAGACGGGGCCTGGCTACAGGCTACAGGTTCAGACGGGGCCTGGCTACAGGCTACAGGTTCAGACGGGGCCTGGCTACAGGCTTCAGGTTCAGACGGGGCCTGGCTACAGGCTTCAGGTTCAGACGGGGCCTGGCTACAGGCTTCCGGTTCAGGAGACCCCGGGCTACAGGCTTCAGGTTCAGGAGGCCCCGGACCACAGACTTCAGATGCTCCCAGACCCTTTAACACCCAGAACCTCATCAATAACCCTTCCAGAACCTCCGACAAAGACAGTTTGGTCAGCCACTTGGGAAATTGGCTGTCAAGCCAAAGATGAGGGGGTAAGAGCTTCCGAAAAGGTCCAGGGGCCTCTAAGTCTCCATGGGGCTCTGGGTGCTTGTCTTCTCGGCGAGGCCCCCGACGGAGCTTGTCGTTCGGGCGAGGGCCACGACGCCGCTTGTCGTCTGGGCGAGGGCCACGGCGCCGCTTGTCGTCTGGGCGAGGGCCACGGCGCCGCTTGTCGTCTGGGCGAGGGCCACGGCGCCGCTTGTCGTCTGGGCGAGGGCCACGGCGCCGCTTGTCGTCTGGGCGAGGGCCACGGCGCCGCTTGTCGTCTGGGCGAGGGCCACGGCGCCCAGTGTCCCGATGAGCCCCCGAGTTGCGGCCTGAAAGAGGGCTCGTCTGAACCCCCTCATCGTGGCCCTGTGGTAGACCCTCCTGGGTTCCCACGTCGCATACTGGCGGCGGACCCTCCTGGGTTCCCACGTCGCAGACTGGCGGCGGACCCTCCTGGGTTCCCACGTCGCAGACTGGCGGCGGACCCTCCTGGGTTCCCACGTCGCAGACTGGCGGCGGACCCTCCTGGGTTCCCACGTCGCAGACTGGCGGCGGACCCTCCTGGGTTCCCACGTCGCAGACTGGCGGCGGACCCTCCTGGGTTCCCACGTCGCAGACTGGCGGCGGACCCTCCTGGGTTCCCACGTCGCGGGCCGGCGGCGGACCCCCCTGGGTTGCAGCGTCTCGGGCCGGCTGCGGACCCTCCTGGGTTGCAGCGTCTCGGGCCGGCTGCGGACCCTCCTGGGTTGCAGCGTCTCGGGCCGGCTGCGGACCCTCCGGGGTTGCAGCGTCTCGGGCCGGCTGCGGAGCCTCCGGGGTTGCAGCGTCTCGGGCCGGCTGCGGAGCCTCCGGGGTTGCAGCGTCTTGGGCCGGCTGCGGAGCCTCCGGGGTTGCAGCGTCTTGGGCCGGCTGCGGACCCTCCGGGGTTGCAGCGTCTTGGGCCGGCTGCGCAGACAGTGCTGCCTTATAGCTGCCGGAGGCCGGCACTGGAGCTGAGGTAGGAGGCGGGTCCTCTGGGACAGGTGCAGGTGCCGGGGCGTCGGCTGGACCCTTGGGGACAGGATTGAGTCCACTATAGAACCCTTGGAGAGCCGCTCTATAGTGCCCCTCGACCTCCTTTAATTTTGCCTCCAGCTCCTCTGAATACTGGCAGAAAAGAGCCTCCCTAAGGTCTTTAATAATAGGGGCAAAAGCTCTTAACTGGTCCTCCAGAGCCAGATCCTCAGCATCACGGGCGCCAACAGGAGGCGCTGTGGGCTGCTCAGCTCTGGGAAGCACCGGACTCCGATCCACTGGGCAGGAAGTGGCAACGGACGGGCGCGGTACTGACTCGCCTGTCGGCCAAACAGAACGGGTGAAGGAGCGACCCACAGGTTTCCGTCCCCTCCTCCGACGGCGGGACGGCAGGACTTGCTGGAGGTTTGATCCTGTCGGTAGAGCCGGGATCGGTGGAGCCCACAGCGTTCCCTGCATCTCCTCCTCTGGAGGGAGAGAGAAAAAAAGATCCGGACGAAGATCCCGCACCACCTCCGCTTCGACCTCCATAAACAAAGTTGGTTCTGGATAAAACCCATGGGCAGAGCCGACAGCGGTGTCGCTGGGTGAGTGATCCCTTCTATTCTGAGTTGAATCTGAATTTGTGACAAAGAGCCCTCCCAATCGTAAACTCGGAGCAGGCAGCGGGTTACTGCTGCTGCGGCTGCTGGAGAGATGGCGTCTGGGACCGATACCAGGGGGACAGAACGCCAATCTGGAACCCTCCCAAGCCATAGCGTGTGGAGGGGGAAAAAAAAAACCTCTAAAAACTTGTTGGGCGATAGGTTTTAGTGGGCCAGATCATTCTGTTATGATCGTGAATCAGGCAAACCCAGTATTCAAACCCAACAAGTGAGGTTAAGGCAAAAAACAGGATTTTAATAATGAAAACAGGAACAGGCGGACTCAATAGTCAAAAGGGCAGTCCAAAATCCGGTACACAAAAAGCAGTCCAAAATAGGCAGAGGTACAGACAGGGCAAAGCAAGCTCGGATAACCATAGGACAGAAACTAGTCGGTAAACCGGTAAATCAGTCAGACAGGGCAGGAAAAACAGATCAGGGAACAGGCTGGCTCAGAATCAAAAAAGGCTCTCGGGTTATCGTCAACAGGTCAATCAGAATAAAGAATGCTGGAACTAAACTCACCGTGGCTCGTTAAATGATCTGGCAGATAGCAGAGGTTTGTGGCAGGACTATATAGGGGAGTGAGCAGGTGAACAGGAGTGAAGGCTAATTATAAGTGAGCAGGTGGATCTAATCAAGGCAAGAAAGCTGACAGATTGCTGAGGGGAGACCGAACAGAGCTGATAAAGTGACAGGTGGAAAACAGGTAACCTAAACAGAAAAACATGTCTAAATCAAAACCAAACAAGACCCCAAAATCAGAAACTTAACTAATAAATCTGATAACATAAACCAAGACAAAACCCAAATCGTGACAATTCTGTTGAGAGAAGGGAATTACAAGAAAATAAATTACAGTTACAAAATATGCAAGATATTTTGGACAAAATTTCTACTTCTGAATATTTTCGTTATTTAATAAATTAACTTAAGAAAACAAAATTGATAGAAAAGATCTACATTTTATTTATTATTATTATTATTGTTATTATTTTTTATTAATTAATTAAAAAAAATTGTGGGAGAATATATATGTAGCATCCCGATCCACACTCCATTCCGGTAGATGGTGGTAATGCGCATCATTAAGTTGCTTGCCAACCACCATAAAAAGGAAGAAGAAGAAGATGAGCAGTGATGGGTGAGCCCATAGACATTATAAACATAGGCCGTTTCTCAATATGAGTTCTTGAGCGTTCTTGTGTGCTCGTGTGCTCGTGACACGTCATCAGCCTCAGCCCGAGCACTGTTCCAATACCGAGAACGCCAAATCGAGAACGTGCCGAATTCCCCGGATGTTGTTCTCGCCCCGCCCTCTTTATCGAGCATGCATCAGAGCAGACTTGTGCGTTCTTCAGACTGACCGCTTTCCCAGAATGCACCGCGGCAAGATAATTTTTAGGCTTTTTAGAAATTAAAAATGTTGTTTTAAAAAAATTTGTCAATAAGATTTATTGTGGTGTAGTATATAAATACTTTTGAATGTTAAAGAAATGCTAAAGAACTGTGCGTCTCATGACGTCACAAGTACGCTTCTGTTCCAATACACCATACGTGCTGCGTGCTCGCGTTCTTGTCAAGTCCGATCTTCCTGTGTTCTTGCCAAGACCGGACTTGACGAGAACGCGAGTCCGTACTCACGTTCTCGTGAATTGAAAAACGGCCATAGACACCTCATTGGGCGCAGGTTTGTACATCAACGTCACCGCCATATTGTATGTGCCAGAAAGTAGTGAACCCTCTATGTTCCCTGTGTATATGTTTTAAGTATTCAGATAGAAATATATAGATGGAGCTTACATATACTTGTAAAAAATATATAGAGATTAATTGATAGGGATTGGCAGCCAAATTGGCTTTTGATTGATGTGCATATATAGATTTTGAAGTATTCTAAGTAAATAGGTGTATATATATATATATATGAGAGAGAGAGAGAGAGGCAGAGAGAGACAGAGAGACATATACACTACCGTTCAAAAGTTTGGGGTCACCCAAACAATTTTGTGTTTTCCATGAAAAGTCACACTTATTCACCACCATACGTTGTGAAATGAATAGAATATAGAGTCAAGACATTGACAAGGTTAGAAATAATGATTTGTATTTGAAATAAGATTTTTTTTACATCAAACTTTGCTTTCGTCAAAGAATCCTCCATTTGCAGCAATTACAGCATTGCAGACCTTTGGCATTCTAGCTGTTAATTTGTTGAAGTAATCTGGAGAAATTGCACCCCACGCTTCCAGAACCAGCTCCCACAAGTTGGATTGGTTGGATGGGCACTTCTTGCGTACCATACGATCAAGCTGCTCCCACAACAGCTCAATTGGGTTCAGATCTGGTGACTGCGCTGGCCACTCCATTACCAATAGAATACCAGCTGCCTGCTTCTGCTCTAAATAGTTCTTACACAATTTGGAGGTGTGTTTAGGGTCATTGTCCTGTTGTAGGATGAAATTGGCTCCAATCAAGTGCTGTCCACTGGGTATGGCATGGTGTTGCAAAATGGAGTGATAGCCTTCCTTATTCAGAATCCCTTTTACCCTGTACAAATCTCCCACCTTACCAGCACCAAAGCAACCCCAGACCATCACATTACCTCCACCATGCTTAACAGATGGCGTCAGGCATTCTTCCAGCATCTTTTCATTTGTTCTGTGTCTCACAAGCGTTCTTCTTCGTGATCCAAACACCTCAAACTTGGATTCATCTGTCCACAACACTTTTTTCCAGTCTTCCTCTGTCCAATGTCTGTGTTCTTTTGCCCATCTTAATCTTTTTCTTTTATTGGCCAGTCTCAGATATGGCTTTTTCTTTGCCACTCTGCCGTGAAGCCCAGAATCCCACAGCCGCCTCTTCACTGTAGATGTTGACACTGGTGTTTTGCAGGTACTATTTAATGAAGATGCCAGTTGGGGACCTGTGAGGCGTCTGTTTCTCAAACTAGAGACTCTAATGTACTTATCTTCTTGCTCAGTTGTGCAACACGGCCTCCCACTTCTTTTTCTACTCTGGTTAGAGCCTGTTTGTGCTGTCCTCTGAAGGGAGTAGTACACACCGTTGTAGGAAATCTTCAATTTCTTAGCAATTTCTCGCATGGAATAGCCTTCATTTCTAAGAACAAGAATAGACTGTCGAGTTTCAGATGAAAGTTCTCTTTTTCTGGCCATTTTGAGCGTTTAATTGACCCCACAAAGGTGATGCTCCAGAAACTCAATCTGCTCAAAGGAAGGTCAGTTTTGTAGCTTCTGTAACGAGCTAAACTGTTTTCAGATGTGTGAACATGATTGCACAAGGGTTTTCTAAACATCAATTAGCCTTCTGAGCCAATGAGCAAACACATTGTACCATTAGAACACTGGAGTGATAGTTGCTGGAAATGGGCCTCTATACACCTATGTAGATATTGCACCAAAAACCAGACATTTGCAGCTAGAATAGTCATTTACTACATTAGCAATGTATAGAGTGTATTTCTTTAAAGTTAAGACTAGTTTAAAGTTATCTTCATTGAAAAGTACAGTGCTTTTCCTTCAAAAATAAGGACATTTCAACGTGACCCCAAACTTTTGAACGATAGTGTACACACACACACACACATATATATATATATACACACACACACATATATATATATATATATATATATATATATATATATATATATATATATATAAAGACAAAAGTGGTAATATTATGGGAAAAAATTCATATTATGACAATTAAAGGGGAACATTTCCAGAATAGTCACAGTTTGCAGAACTATTTTAGTCCTGGAGTAATAGGGCCAGGTTAGATTCTTATAATTAGTTTTATTCTTTACGAGAATAAAGTCAGGAGAATGAAGCCAAAGGGATACGAAAATAAACCCCGTCTGATACTGTTTAAGTCACTGAGTCTAACTGCAGATTAGCCACATTCAACATGGCGGACGCTCTGACGCATCCGCAGCATAGGCAGAACCTGCCCAACGAGGCATCTACGTATATAACGTCTATGGGTGAGTCAGACAAACAGAACCAGACTTGGCAGATGAATCTTGGCTTGGCTTGGCTGAAGTAGCAGGCAGGCAAGGATGAACAGGAGATCAGAGCAGGCAGTGTAGATCAGGGAACCACCAGAACAGGTAGAGTAAATGGCAGGGACTCACGAAGAAACCGGCAGAACTGTAGCACGCAGACACAGGCAGCTTAGCTGAAGAGTCCCGCTGACTGAGCACACAGGATCTGGTAGAGCAGGGTACGTCACACATGCAAAGCGAAATTAGGTGACGTTCTGACGGGGATGAGTTGGCTGAGGAGGGTATATGTGGGTTGGTGAACAGGTGACGACAGTAGGATCTAATTAGTGGCAGCAGGTGGAGTTGATGTGGGCTAATTGACTGGGGCAGAGCTGACAGGATAGTGGCTGGTGGCTGAGAGGTGACAGGCTGAAGAAAAGTCCAAAAGCAAAACAAACAAAACCCAAATCAAAACAATATAATTCTAAAGTAAAACCATAACCTATTAATACTTCTTTAATAACTTTACTGCTGAGCATAGTCAGGTGCAAAAAGTACATAACACAATCAAACGTTTTTACCCATGGGAATGCAGATACTCCACTTTTATCAGACACCAATGATAATGGTGATAAAATATTAAACTAGATGCCAATTGGTGTCTGATAAAAGTGGAGTATCTGCATTCCCATGGGTAAAAACGTTTGATTGTGTTATGTACTTTTTGCACCTGACTATGCTCAGCAGTAAAGTTATTAAAGAAGTATTAATAGGTTATGGTTTTACTTTAGAATTATATTGTTTTGATTTGGGTTTTGTTTGTTTTGCTTTTGGACTTTTCTTCAGCCTGTCACCTCTCAGCCACCAGCCACTATCCTGTCAGCTCTGCCCCAGTCAATTAGCCCACATCAACTCCACCTGCTGCCACTAATTAGATCCTACTGTCGTCACCTGTTCACCAACCCACATATACCCTCCTCAGCCAACTCATCCCCGTCAGAACGTCACCTAATTTCGCTTTGCATGTGTGACGTACCCTGCTCTACCAGATCCTGTGTGCTCAGTCAGCGGGACTCTTCAGCTAAGCTGCCTGTGTCTGCGTGCTACAGTTCTGCCGGTTTCTTCGTGATTATTTAAACCAGATTTTATTTTTCCATTTTGTTCAGACAAACATTGTTAAGAAGGAAGTACTTACAGAGAAATTATTTTTGGGGGATTTTCTCCCCAAATAATTTTTGTAGTGTGACTCTTGTCTTCCATTTGTCAAAGGCCACATTATAATTTTGATGATGAAAGTTGTTTCTTTACAGTTTTTATTGATTGCTTTGACCTGTTTGAAGAAACTGGCAACCTCTCAGTTTTCATCATCACCATCTCAGCAGAGCAAAAGACACCTTTTGCAAATGAGTTAATACATTCTCATTGGTTTGACACATTTTCCCCGGCCTTTTGCAAAACAGTTAATGCAGATGTCATTCAATCAGTCCAAACTCCATTGCTTTAGCTGTGGTAGCAAAACAGAAACCATATGTTCCAAGCTCTTAGAAACTTCTTGATTGGAACGAAATCACTGAAGCACCTGATTGACACTTCTTTACACAATTTGCAATCAGTTTGCAGGCTTTACGTAAAAGGTGCCATGTTGTTCTTTGCAAGCATGGATGGTCTAAAGCAGATGAGAGTCAGAGCAAGAGGTAGATGGGTCAGGGGAAGAGGAATCAGTGTGCGAGATGGAGGTGTAGCTGGAAGGGCTCAAGTTACAGATGAAATTCAGCCAACTATGATTGATTATGTGGTAAATCATGGCCTTTAGGAAAAAAGGTTGGACTTTAGGGAGAAAAGGTTGGACTCTTTGTCCCGCCTCTCTAAGGCGGGACAAAGAGTCCAACCTTTTCTCAATAGAAACACGGTTGCATCCATTGTAAGAGTTTTTCGATGGGAGAGCAGGTATTGCTGCTATACAGTATATACATCTCTATCAATTTCCTATAGAGGAATTATTCAGTGCATGGAGATGGAAGGTTTATGATCACTGCCCCTATGAGCAGATGCCCTTGCTCAATGCAATGACTGCTGCTGCCCATGATATAGATGCAGAGGCATGTCAAGGATGGATCAGGCATGCAAGAAGATTTTTCCCTAGGTGCATCGCAAGGGAAAATATTGAGTGTGATGAAGATGAGGCCATGTGGCCTATTCGTCAAAAGAGAGAAAAGACTAGAAGAGACAGACAGCTCTAGTATCTTCTGTTGGAATATTTCATTTGTAGCCACAATCTGAAAAAAAAAGAATAATCAATAAAATTTGGATCACAGCATGTCTGAATTTGGATCCATTTTTTGCAAGAAATGACACTGACATGTAAGCTGCGTACAGTCTTTGGCTACAATGAACCAGCAATGCTGCACTGATTCACATTGAGTGTGGTATTTTGTATTTTGTTGCCCTTTGTGTAATGAATGATTGGAAGGGCTCAAACATTTGTGTACAGGTTGTGTTGTTTGAGGGCAAAGTTTGCTTTTGGTTCATATTTTAAATGTTTTGGCAGAGTTGGAGCCTTTTGCAAACAAAATGTGTCATTTTGACCATTGTTGCCACTGTTTAGGCCTCTGCGTTAACTGTTTTGAAAAATGCGGGTTTTGAGTTGACTGCTGCGTCAAAGCAATCAATAAAAACTGTAATAAGAATATCTGAATTTATCCTGTTTATCAAAGAAAACACTATTATTTGTCTTTATATCACTCCCTATGATTTGATAACACGTGCCTAGTGTTTAATGTCAAACTCTGAGCTGCTGAGTATTTTTATGCTTATTTGTTGTGATGCTGGGTGATTTTTCCAGGTTTTTAAAAATGACCTATTTTTATCAGATCTAGAATCAGTTGCTCTATATGTGTGCACTCTCACATTAGAGAGCAGAATAGTTTCTAGACAGCAAAAAGTGACTCATTGTGGACAAAAAAGAAAAAGATTATTAAACAGGTTCCTTTGATGGTTAGTCATTACATTCAAGAAAATCTAAAAATACTTCAGCACAAACAAATGGAAATTAAATGTTGTAGAAACAATAAGAGAAAATAACAGTAGTCTGTATTACAGCAGATCGGAAGTAGCTTCTGACTGAAGAGACTCTGTCGTTGAATTATAGTCTCATGAAGGGGATCCTCAGGGTTGTCCATGATGTTGACAGTGTCTGTCTTTGTCACGATCCCTAGGCATTTGTTATTATTTATGTTTGAGTTTTATCTTTGGGATCGTGCATTTGTTTCTGTTGTGTTTACATTCATTCATTGTTTCTCACGTCTCTTCTTAAGTTGCCTTCCAGATGTTCTGTTACCTTTGATTATCCCACACCTGTGTCCTGTTTAGTGCATTATCTCCTGTGTATTTAAGTTCCGGGTTTCTGTTCAGTCTTCGCTGGCTCGTTAGTCTATTTTCCATCCTAGTCAGTGTTCATTCCTTTTCAGTTAGTATTTCTCTTTGGTATTCCGTCCCAGTCTGGAGCCTGCCCTTTGTAACCTCCTTGATGTGCTTTCTGGATTAAAAACCTCTTACCTGCATACCGATGTTTCCTCACCGCTTCTTCTGCGCTGTTGGTCCTCAACAAAAACCTCAACTCATGACAGTCTTTGCATGTGGGCAGTCTTCAGAACCATTTCTATAACAGAACCAGCCTTCTTTATCAAACTGTTTAGCTTTCAACAACAGACTTGTAGAAGATCTGCAGCATCTTGCTGCAAACATTAATAAAGTGTATGTAGGTATTTTGCTTGAGAATCATGAGCTCTTTTAAAGCATTGCTGTCACCTAACTATTAATATTTACTTGCAAAAAGTGTCATGCGGGAGGAGTTGGTTTATTCATGATTGACAACATTTTGACCTTTTTATTTCCATAATAAATGGTATGTTGTCTACTTGGATGTTTTATACTGAGAATAAACGTCACCACAGTGAGAAGTCAAACTACCTTGAAATAACTGAAAGACCAGGACTTCGGGTCTATTGTAGTGGACAATACTTGGTCAGAGAAATGGGCTGTTAGTTCATTGATAGATATGATGGTCATTGTCTTGTGGTTGTGTGAAATTTAATGGTTTTGCACAGTTTATGCAGGTGATTAAAATTATCCTCCTAATTTTCAGAGCCCAGTGGTCCCTGAGTGTAAACACCCTGCTTTACAAGAAGATAAAATGCATCGCCCAACCTTGAATGTGAACTGTTGTATTTAAGCCACAGCAGAACAAAGGTTCATAAGACATTACATAACACTTAATAAAATTAATTTGTACAAATGTTGTGCAAGATAACAGAAAAAACAATCAATTCTTTTTAGCTTAAATTCTTTGATTTTTATTTTATTCAATCTAAAAAAATCAGCGGATTGTTTGACTTTGAGTCAATCCCCCATACTGAGCAAGCAGAAGGCGACAGTGGAGAGGAAAAAAACTCCCCTTTGTCAGGAAGCGAAAAAACCTCCAGCAGAACCAGACTCAGTATGGGCGGCCATCTGCCTCGACCGGCTGGGGATGTGGAAAGAGAATATTCTGTGGGAATGAAAAATGAAGAGAAAACACAGTTTAGTACAAATGTAGATGTCCGAATATCTTAAATGAAAAAGTCTGTACAGACGCTACATACCATTTCTGATGGCATTCTGATTGACTCAATGCTGTTATGAAGCTATAACTGAGCCATTCATGGGGTTTCGTCTAACTCATCATCTTTAGTTCCTGTTCAGTTCTTGTCAACAACAGAGCAGGCACACCCGGCGGCATGGGGGGGGGGCATTGGGGGGCCGTGCCCGCCCTGAACAGGAAGCTGTCTTTTTTTTTACTTCGGCGTGGCCATCGTTCTATTAGTACTATCTTTGCTGTGTCAATCATACAATTCAACCAATCAAATCAACAACTGAAGGCAACATGATAGCCAATCACAGCTGGAGAGGGGCGGGACACTAAGTCATACCTTCATAGCTTTTAGAGACGCCGCGGCTCAGCTGTGGTCACCGTCGGTTGTTGAAGCCGTCTTGCTTCGCCGGGTTCGTTAATTCGTTGTGCAGGACTTAATCGAGAGTGCAATAAAACTCAGCCAGGACACAGAATTTCAGGATCTGTCCTGCAGTGCAGTTCTGTTTTTTTTTTATGTCTCAAACAAATGTTTAATTCTCTGCCAAAAATCCAGGAACTTTTCCCAACTTCTAACCTGTCTCTTACGCTTAACATAGTGTTTTACTAAACATTTAACCAAATCTCACCGTAATACAACTGTTTTTTCTCCAATGTAACTGCCTTGACCAACTGTTGTTTGCACTCAGAACGCTTTTCTGCGCAACAAAAGCCATAAATACATCGATCTGTCCTCCCACTGATTTCCATGCGGCACAATCCTATTGATTTTCACTAATATCCTGATCAAATGCTCCCTCCACGAAGATCAACTGCACACAGTACTTTTCTACTGTAAATCTCTCCACTCGGACGCTATTCTGAGCCACACATTCGCACATACTTACGCGCAGATTTACATACACACTCACTCTGTTCAGAGCCGTGGATTCAAGCAGTCTCTCATTTACTCATTCAAACACAATGATCTCATTTTAACCGACACAATATGTTGGACAAGATATGACAAAGACACCATATCAGACAGCTTGCGTGTAAAGAGTCTTCTGCGCCACTTTTTTATGGAACCTCCTTGTCTAACTGCCGTGTTTCCAAAAAACTCCTAAATTGTTTCTCTGGGATTCCCCTTTAAATCTCCTCATTTATTAATAATAGCTTCCTGGAATTTTAGCTATTTTTTGTTTGTTAAATCACCCCTTAAACCTGCATTGTATTCTTTTATCCATGTAGCTAAATGTTTTATTTTATCAGGGTCCTGCTGTTCAACGAATTTCCAGTCCTTACTCTGGAGCTGTTTCTATCACCTGCCGCAATAACACCAGCTGTTCTGCTGCAGTTTTCCACAAAACTTCGGGTCCCCACCCGTCATTGTGAGTCTCTCTATCAAATTCACCCTCCATTATGAAATCTGTATATATTGTTCACTTATAATATATCACTACACAGTGTTATGTCTCATGAAAACCCCGCAGCAATGGGAATCGCTCGCGCTTGGCGTTCTTCCCCAGTCACTCTCTCATCATTCACACTGTTTTCTGCTAAATTAGTCTGTTATTGCTGATTGTGTGTCCAGCTCACAGCTCATTTTTTTAATTTTTATTCCTTGTTCGGTCTTGCTGGTTGTGTGTGTCCAGCTCACGGCTCATACCGGTCTTCCTGTTTCTACGGCAGGTCATGGTTTCTTATAAAAAGATTTCTTGAACTAACAGGACTTATTTCTTGTTGTGTTATCTCGCACAACTCATGATTTTCTACTCTGTTCTTAGTTCTGTTATTTTATGTCAGAACTTTATACGTCTGTAATCGGAGTTCCACAGAGTCACCCTCTGTTAAAGCTCCGCATCCATACAATGTGTATTGCCTGGTCTTGTTCTCAACCTTTATGTAGAATTCGAGGTTTTTCAGGTCCTCGGGCCTCTAACCCAGCAAAATACGATTCCCCGTCGAGAACTCGCAGTGAGCCGCCACGTTCAAGAATCACTTTACACTCTCTTCTGATACTTTGCTCACAAACAGCGCATTTTACCCTAATCTACTCACATTCTACTCCTCTGAAAAACTATCTTCTACCATATATGGAGTTGTTGTTCTCTCCTGCTGCTTGTGAACTGGCCTTGAGACTCTCTTCTGCTACTTTGCTCACAAACAGCACATTTAAAAACAGGTTAAACACCCTGGACAGGTCTTCAGTCCATCACACAGCAACACTGACCTGACTTACGTTTTGCAAACCATTACTAAACTCCGGAGCCAGATCAGACACCACCTTCTTAAAAGATTTCAGGAGGGAAGTCTTCACTTTTGAGTCTATCGAGGTGTGACAATCTGCAATCTCTGCCAGTTTACTGCAGATAGATAGCAAAGAATAAAGGTTTCTTTAGTTAGATTCGTGTTTTATTGTGGATGCGGTAAAAACATTGAGATAGATTTCTGCTGTTTTACCATAGAAGCTGAGCCTCAGGAAGTAAACTCCATACCGGCTTCATACAATTGATGGTCCTGAAAAAATCTTCCAAGCTCAAGAGGCTCTGCAGGGTTGAGTTCATATAACAGGTGTTCCCGATGTTTGGGAACCTGAAAACAACAAGGACAAATGACAACAAGTTTGCATCACGGCCTCTTAAATGACCAGTTGTAAAGTTACGGTGATTTCCCCTAAAGAGTTTTGATGTAGAAATAGTCACAGAGCCACTGTTCAGCCTGAAGAACATATATATATATTTTTTAAAGTGTGCCCTCCTAAAAAAATGGAATGCCCCCCCCCCTGTAATTTGTTTCTGCAGCCGGGTCTGAGAGCAGGTTAATATGTCACTTACCTTTTCAGGGAGCTACCTTCCTCTGCTCCGGTTGACTCAATGCCATGAAGGATCCTGGATTTCTGCTCGTTTCTGTTGCTCCTTCTGTGTTCTTTTTCCTATAGTTCTTTTCTACCTCCCTACTACATCCTCTCTAGCAAAGGTGACTGGTCAAGTGGTGCAAGTGGTGTAGCTTTTAGTTATAATTTACCCTCTAACCGCCCTGCCAAACACAGTCTGCTTTGGAAGTAAAAGTTAACCTCGTCCTAATGTTAGTTCTCATTCATAGCATTCGTTTCGATGTCTCACTATGGGATACGCCCCCTGCCGCGTATTCCTCAGAAGCATATATCTCATTACGCCAATCCTGATTGGCTGGTGATCGCGACGTCTGCGTCACCCCTCCTATAAGTAGCCTTGCGCTACGACGCTACGTCATTCGAAAACCTCTTCTCGCTTCGAGGCACATCTCAAGAGCAGTCTAGCTTAACGATCCACGGTCGGGGTACTTAAACTAACCCCCTTGACAACGGGCGCTAGCTGCTACCGCTCCATCCTTCACCATAGCCTGGAGCAGGTTCGCCAATATTAGCACACCAGCTAATATCCGTTCTGATCTGTCACACCAGTCAGCTCAGATCTTCACTTCGGTTAGCACACCAGCTACCGAAATGAATCCTGCTTCTCCTCATACCAGTGGAGGCGGCAGCGCGGAGGCTCGCATTTGTGGCTGCGGAAACAAAATTTCGAGCAAGGATCCACACCAGGTGTGCTCGCAATGTCTTGGGCTGGAAGACGACGATGACGACGGATTTTTCATCCCGAGCCCGCAGGCTGCAAAGCCGTGCGCGCCGTCGGTTACCCGGCAGGGCGGGGAGAGTGCGGCAGCCTCTCCCGCCATGAACCTGGACATGCAGTCAGTGTGCAAACGCGCTGCATCCAGACTCAACATCCCATGGCCTGAAGTCGTAGCGGAGACCTCCAGATCCCGCTACGTAGGGAAGAGATTGCCTCAGGCCACCAGGGCGACCAGACAACTGCTCCCCGTTTTCCCGGAGCTTCTGGACAAAGTAGCGGTCTCCTGGAAAGACCGCCCGTTCAGCCGGAAAACGCAGATTCAAGGAGCCTCTTCCCTGGACTTTGAGGGCATGGAAAAGCTGGGCATTCAGCGTATGCCCCCAATGGAGCCGCTGGTAGCAGCACACCTGCATCCACGGCTGCCGACGTCCTCGAAGAGCCCCACGTTGCCGTCCAAGGCAGACTGCTTCCAGTCCGCCCTGACGGACAGGGGGTATAAGGCGGCGGCGGTCGCGGTGAGAGCGCTGAACGTGTCCTCCATGCTTTCCGCATACCAAGCGGAACTGTGTGAGGACATGGCCGCCAAACCAGACCCTGACGTGTGGGATGAAATCACCGTGATAACGGACCTCTGCCTCCGCGTACAGCGCTGCACAGTCCAAGCCACGGGAAAATCAATGGGGATGATGGTGTTGCAGGAGAGAGCCAGGTGGCTCAACCTGACGGACCGAGAGAAGGAGGAGATCTTGGACATGCCTATCGTGCCGGAAGGCATCTTCGGGTCCGCGCTGGCTTCCATGCAGCAGCGGTGCGAGGCCCGAAAGAAGGAGGACGAAGCGCTCCGTTTCTGCCTGCCAGGGAAGACGGAACCTTCCCCTCAGGCGACAGCAGGGCAGTCCTACGCCCAGGCGACGCCCCGGCCCCCTCCCTTCAAGATCCCCAGACGGCCGAAACCCCAGCCCACTCCACCGGTCCCTTCCGTCCAAGGAGGCAGACAGGGCTGGTCAGGGAAACCGTCAAGGCCTCCGGTAACTCCCCCTGCGGGCCAGCCGGCGCAAGCCTCCAGCCACCAGGTCAGGAGGAAGAAGAGGACGGCCTGACGACGTGGCCCTCTCAAGGGTGCTAGAACTGGACGTTCCCCGTTCACCGGTTCTACACGACCCGCCAACGAATGTGTGTCCCTCAAGACCTCGGCTGCGAGCGGTTTCCCCAGCCAGAGGACGAGGAAGCGCGAGAGATGCGGCGGCTGTTCCTGTCCCTGCGAGTTGCGCAAGCACGCACACATGTTCGAAAATAAACCTTGTTCTCCTGTCGCATCCAGACCTAAGGTCGAGGGCGCAGATGAAAACACAAAAAATAATAATATACGGACCGGTCACATCACTGCTCCTGCGGGGGACGCCTCATCCCCGCAGGCAGCAGGTTGGGACCGGCTCCGTGATGCAGTCGTCTCCTTGCGCAGGCGCAGTACCGTCCACTCGCGACGTCCCTGCCCTGCCGCTAGGGGGCCCTGTAAGTCCGCCTTTGAGGCCGGAGGGAGACCCAGTAATGACGTCACTCTCCGCCCAAAGAGACAGATGGGCTTCCCTCACGACGTCAGCGTGGGTTCTGCGGACCGTGACACGGGGATACCGGCTTCAGTTTGCCAGGATTCCCCCTCGCTTTTCGGGCATAGTTCCCACTCAGGCGTGGGGAGAATCTGCTCATGCACTGCAAGAGGAAATCTCTGCACTGTTAAGGAAAGGAGCTATCAGTCCTGTCCCCACGGAGCAGAAACACAGCGGCTTCTACTCCAGGTATTTTCTGATCCCGAAACGGGGAGGGAAAGGAATTCGCCCTATCCTGGACTTGAGAGCTCTGAACGGTTATCTCCGGAAATACAAATTCAGGATGCTCACACACGCATCCCTGGTGCGTCTGGTGCGTCGAGGCGACTGGTTCACCTCGATCGACCTGAAGGACGCGTATTTCCATATTTCTGTGTACCCCCCACACAGGAAATATCTGACATTCGCTTTTCGGGCCGTCTGTTACGAATACACAGTGCTCCCGTTCGGGCTCTCCCTGAGCCCAAGAGTGTTTGTGCGCTGTACCGAAGCGGCGATTGCTCCGCTGAGGAAGCAGGGTATCCGCTTGGCCACATATCTGGACGACTGGCTCCTTCTGGCTCGGTCACAGAGGGAGGCGGTGACGCACACACAGATACTCGTTCGACATATGCTCGATCTAGGTTTTGTGCTGAACCACGAAAAGAGTGTTTTAGCCCCGACACAGAATATCATCTTTCTGGGTCTGGAGCTGAATTCGGTCTCGCTCACCGCTCGTCTGTCCTCAGACAGAGTGCTCAGGCTGAGGTCCTGCCTCGCCTCATCCTGTCTGCTCAGGGCAGTCCCTTTCAGATTGTGCCTGCGGCTGCTAGGTTTGATGGCTTCCGTCATTCTGGTTGTCCCCCTTGGCCGTCTGCATATGAGAGGATTTCAGCGCTGGGTAGCCGCACTCAGGCTTCATACCGCGCATCACGGGGCGCGACGGGTGGTTGTCACCTCGGAGTGCATCAGGGCGCTGCGCCCATGGCGCCGTCCGACTTTTTTAGAGCAGGGTGTGCCGCTGGGTCCGATTGTGTCACGAAAGGTGATCACTACGGACGCGAGCATGTCAGGATGGGGTGGAATTCACGAGGGTCGGTGTGTAAGAGGCCTGTGGAGCCAGAACCTCCGACAGTTCCACTTAAATTATCTGGAGCTCTTAGCTGTGTTTCTCTCGCTGAAGCGCTTCCTCCCGCTCATCAGCGGTTTTCACGTCCTTGTGAGAACCGACAACACGACAACAGTGGCTTGCATCAACCGTCAGGGGGGACTGCGTTCCCTCCGGTTGCATGCACTAGCTCACAAGCTGATTTTATGGAGCAGCAAGCATCTCCTTTCACTCAGAGCTACCCATGTACCGGGGGTTCTGAACTGCGGGGCGGATATGCTGTCCAGAGGCGCCCCATTATACGGGGATTGGACTCTGCACCCAGCAATAGTGGAACAGGTGTGGTTCCGTTTTGGCAGGGCAACAGTGGACCTGTTCGCCTCCAACGAGAACACTCAGTGTCCGCTGTTCTACTCGATGCGCGATCAGGACGCGCTGGCGCACAAGTGGCCTCACGTTCTGTTGTACGCTTCTCCTCCGCTGGCTTTGATTCCCCCCACTCTCGCCAGAGTGAGGGAGCATCGCCACTCACTGATCCTGATAGCTCCACATTCGCCAGCGATGCACTGGTTAGCGGAGGTATATCAGCTCCTGAGAGGACAGCCTTGGCAACTCCCGCTACGGGTCGACATGCTGTCTCAGGTGAAGGGGACGGTGTTTCACCCTCACCCAGAACACCTAAAACTATGGGCCTGGCCTGTGAGTGGTATAATTTAAGCACAGCAGGGTTGCCTTAGAATGTTATACATACCATTCAGAGCGCTAGAGCTCCCTCCACCAGGTCCCTATATGACTGCAAATGGAGCAATTTTGAAAGATGGTGCTCTGACAGGGATTTTATCCCTTTTCAGTGTCCCGTTGGGGAAATTTTGTCATTCTTGCAAGAGCTGATTGACAAAAGAATGTGGTTCTCCACAATTAAGGTTTACCTGGCAGCTATTTCCGCATGCCACGTGGGCTTCGAGGGCAAAACGGCCAGCCAACACCCCTTGGTGGGCCGTTTTATGAAGGGAGCACATAGGCTTCTGCCGGTGACCAGATCCCTGGCACCTCCATGGGACCTGACAAGGGTACTGGAGGGCCTCGCGAATCCTCCATTTGAGCCTTTGGAGGAGGCTGATCTCAAGCATCTGTCCCTCAAGACAGTTCTGCTGTTAGCACTGGTATCTACTAAACGTGTAGGTGACCTCCATGCTCTCTCGGTGAACCCCTCCTGCACCATCTTCGGTCCAGGAGATGCTAAGGTCTCACTGCAGCCCAACCCAGCCTTTGTACCTAAAGTGGTGGGCTCGTTTTCTCCCATTATTCTTACAGCCTTCTCTCCTCCTCCTTTTTCCTCTTCAGAGGAACAGCGGCTGAACAAGCTTTGTCCCGTCCGGGCCCTGCGGGCCTACGTGGACAGGACTAGCGGTTTCCGAAGGAGTGATCAGCTCTTTGTGTCCTGGGCAAAGCCTTTTAAGGGCAAGCCCATCTCTAAGCAACGGCTCTCCCACTGGACTGTGGGGGCAATTGCGCTGTCTTATACAAGCCAGGGTCTCCAGGCCCTGGGTGGTCTACGGGCCCACTCCACTAGGGGCTTGGCGACGTCCTGGGCCCTCTTTAGGGGAGTGCCCATTCAGGACATATGTGCAGCAGCGAGTTGGTCTTCACCGCTCGCTTTTGCTCGGTTCTATAAACTGGATGTCTCAGTTCCTAGTGTGGCCTCAGCTGTTTTGGACTCTGAGGCATTACTGGGGCAGGCACATCCGAGTACTGGGGGTCGCTAGAGATAAGAAGTCTGGCAATACGGGAGTCTCCATATCCCATAGTGAGACATCGAAACGAATGCTATGAATGAGAACTATAGGTTACTGGCGTAACCCCGGTTCTCAGAGTAGCATGAGTGAGATGTCTCACCAGACAACCCTTCTTGCTGGGGCGAAGCGAGAAGAGGTACTTATTTCGAATGACGTAGCGTCGTAGTGCAAGGCTACTTATAGGAGGGGTGACACAGACGTCGCGATCACCAGCCAATCAGGATTGGCGTAATGAGATATATGCTTCTGAGGAATACGCGGCAGGGGGCGTATCCCATAGTGAGACATCTCACTCATGCTACTCTGAGAACCGGGGTTACGCCAGTAACCTATAGTTATTAGCTATTTCTCATTAAACCCAAAGGAACCAAATTAGAGAATTAAGGGCACGATCAATCTTATCAACTCTGAATCAGATGGAATAGAAGAGAAAATTTTGCCAGGTGGAAAGTACAAAATACGTAAACAGTCGCTTGACTAAATTCAGTTGTATAGCTAGTATAGTCAACAAAATACCTAGAACGTGCCCACTGGAATTGGATTTAATTGTGTAGCTGAATTTGCCAAGGAAAGCAAACATCATGATCAAATGTGTGATATCCTACCGACCTAAACTACAAGTACAAATAAGAGTATTTTTTTTCACTCCCATTTCATTCATACCCCTTTAATTATTTCAGGTGGTGCCCATCTACAGGGATCAGTGGGTGAAAAACAGGTTAAACACCCTGGAGAGGTCTTCAGTCCATCACACAGCAACACTGACACGAACAGCAATTTACACCAAACAAACAAATATGTTGTTTTTTTTTCTTGGAGGAAACCGGAGCACCCGGAGAAAACCCACACATTCACAAGGAGAACAAGAAAACTACATAAAAATGTAGACATCCTTTGGGTGTAAACGGCATATTAATTAACAAATAAATAAATATTGCTGCCCTGCGATAGACTGACGACCTGTCCAGGGTGTACCCCGCCTCTTGCCCATTGACAGCTGGAGATAGGCACCCCTCGCGACCCCACAAGTGATAGACATGTTAAAAAATGGATGGATGGATGAATATTGCTCCCCCATCTTTTATACCACAACCAGACACCAATGCGTTCTACTGCTTAAAAAAATAAAAATAGACGTATACAAAAATTATGTTAACCAGTCTAACGTCTTCTTTTTAATGTAAATTGTGTGGACCTCGGGTTGGCATGTTCGAGGTTTAATTACTTACGTGACTCTTGTAGAACAGGACATAAGCTGACTCTTGTCGTTCCTTGCAAACATTCCAACAAGTTGTTTCACCAACGTTTGAGTCATTGAAGGTGAGCCTTCAATGGTGAGAGGTCAGTTGGCTCATCTGGACGGTCTTCTGGGTGCACGCCATCACAGATGTAATGTCCTCCTTCAGTGTTACCAAAATGACTGATGGCGCTGATCAGACTATAGCAACCACCACCCTGGCAAAATCAAAGTGTAGGAGAGTTACCTTCTCAAGCCCACAAATAATTACAAATTATGATGCTTTTAATTTGTAAATCCTTCTGATGCTTCTCTGTGTTTTGTGGAGAGTTCAGAGATTTTTATACCATCTTGGAGGAAATCACCAGGTCCATTTGAAGCTTAACAGGATCATTGATCTTTTCCAGATTGAAAGATGGACTAAACCAAAAACGCTTGAGGTGTATGATAAGATATCTAAGAGAAAACAAATACATACAGAGTGAAACATGGTGGCAATAGCTGGCAGAAATATATAAAGAAACACATTATATAACAAATGGAGGTCGGTACACCAGTTTGGACCCCTCTCAGGTCGGGTGATCATTTATAGTAGATATAATCACTCACCGAGGCAGGGTTGCAAATGCAGACTTCTGGCACGACGTCTTCCCTCCGCACTCACACTTAAACTCTAAATCAACCTCCTAGAGAGAGTAAGTTAAAAAACCTGCTTTTACAACTACAACACAAAATCAGACATTGTAAATCTACCTGAATGAGGACTGCTGGTTCTTACCATCAGATACCTCTCAAGCATCTCCTCGATTGACCCCCCAGGAACCAGATCCAAAGACAGGTTGGTAAATGTCTCCTGCCTCAATGACCTGTCTCCACACCTAAACATTAGAAGAATACAATTCAGCAAAACGGTCCTGCTAAAATCCCAATAATGCACCACAGCCAAATTAGACTTAATGATGGAATGAATGGTATTGAATTTTAGGTTCTAACATCTTGCATGTCCTGATGTTCTCCATGCTAAACACCAGATTTTCTTCAACAGGACAGGTGTAGCTTGTGCCCAGGAAAGAAGCAGTGTCTTGGGGTTGAGGAGCACGAAACTGGATCTGTGACAGGACCGTCATCAGGAACTCATGGGCGTCCTGAACATTAATAACAACACGTAAATGATCATGACATTAATGTAAATCAAAAACTGTCCAGAAATAAAACTATATAATCGGTCTATCATATAAACACTGAAATGATATGATACACTCCTTTCAGGACTTTTTAAATTGTGTTTTTTAAAATAACCCTTGCCCTGAATATTGAGTAGTGAACCCCATACATACACACTAAATGCGTCAATAATTGACTTTCTAAATCTCTGCCACATGAAATGATGGAGACAGATATACTGAGACAGATCACAAGGTGTGTTTGAAAGGTCCAAGTGTTCATTAAATTCTCCTCACAATATGGTAGAAGTAGCATAAACAGGATGTACACTGTATTAATTCTAAAGCGAATAATTAACTGCAGCCTGTGATGATTGAGCACACAACATCCTAGCATGTTATTGTCAGGAGACCATCGTTAGTATTAAAATGTTAACAACATCATGCCAATTAGTATTACTGTTAGCATGGTAACACTGCTATACCAATGAGTGCAACTGTTAGCATGCTAATAGTAAGAAAAAATGGTGTGCGTGAGGAGATAGGGGATTCAAACAGCATTTAAGCTAGTATTTCCAGCTAAACCTTTTACAAAAATGATGCAAAACTACAATAAAGAAGTTTATTGCTTTTGCTTTAGAGGGCAAATATTTATATTTTCATTTTTAATGAAGATGCTACCCTGGTTTTGTAAGTTAAAATAAACAAAATGTTTAATTGGATAATCAAGAACATATTTTTTCATGTGAAAAGCAGATGCTGCTAATGATCTGTATTCCACTTTTGCATTTAATTGACGTGTAGCTGGAGATACTTGGCTCTCAAGTAACATTTAAACTATAAAATCAAAACTGCTCCTTGAATCAGCCTCTCGGTCCTCCGTGACGATAAACAGTAACAGAATGAGTAAATGTAAAATACTTTAAATACCTCTGTAAATAAGAATTTGTCATGGTCCTACTTTTGAATTAAAGTGTTTCAAATTGATACATATCTAACTTCCTGTAAAGGCGAGCTTTCACTGCACTGCTAATCTGCTACTAAAGAAAAACATTGCTGCTGCTTGATTAACTTCAGTGTTTACTTGCCATCTCCTGAACAGGTAGACCTGACTTACGTTTTGCAAACCATTACTAAACTCCGGAGCCAGATCAGACACCACCTTCTTAAAAGATTTCAGGAGGGAAGTCTTCACTTTTGAGTCTATCGAGGTGTGACAATCTGCAATCTCTGTAATGATTTGAGTTTTTGTTATGTTTTGATTGTGTTTTATCAGTCAGGGTTCTGTAAGCTTTTAGTTTGGTTTACCTGTCAGGCCACTTAACTGTCTTAGTTTGTTTTGGGCCATAGTGTGGGTTCTGGGGTTATTTGGTATGTTGTGTATGTGATCAGTTTTATTTACTGTCTGCCATGTTTTTCTGTTTTGGTTTCTAGCTTGCTTCTGTTTTCTGTTGGGAACTGGGCACTGATGGCTGAGTTGATTGTTCTCTTTACACACCTGCTCTGCTCCACCCCTCCTGCAATTACCTTTTACTGGATTCACCTGGTCTCAGCTCTATATAATTCCTGTTCAGTCAGTCATCAGTGTCAGTTCGTCAGCTCTTGTTTTTGGTGAGTCTGATCCAGCATTTATAGTTAACTGTTGATCCTTTTTATTTTGTTCCAGCATTCTGAGCCATTCTGTTACTTAATTCCTGTTTACCTGGGGTCCGTTCTTCGTACGTCGCTAACTCAGTTAGCAGGATTTCATTGTTGACGATTTGGCATGATCTTGGATCGTTTGGTTCTTCGAAAGACATCCTGCACTTGTTGTCATAGCAACATGTGCGCCAGCTTAAGCCTGCTCGAGAGCAGGCTTATTTCATGTAAACAAGATTAGATCACGGCTGTATAAGCGGAAGAGATAGGGAAGTCTGCCGTAGCCATGTCCATTTTTACGACTGCAACCTGTTGCGGAAGGTGCAAGAATAATTTGCAGAGTTTTTCAAATTAATCGCGTATTGCGCAATAGACAGGACCCTTTAGCGCAGCGCGACAGTGTAATTGTAGAGAGATTTTCTTGGTGGCTGTTATAAACAGACAAACACATCATTTAACAGTGGCTTTTAAAGAGGAAAAAGTGGTGTTATTTGTATGATGGTTTGCTTTTTATTTTTATCCTATTCATTAAGAAGATTTGTTCGGGCCATTTTATTGTGAAGTTTAGTTTTACTTTGAAAGGCTTGCATCCTGTCGAGCCGTATATTGTATTAGAAAAAACTATGGATGGATTATCTAGCCACGGAGCAATACAGTTTTACCGTGTAAACTATGGATGACTTGGAAAAGGAAGAACTTCATTTTTTTTATAGATAAATATTTTTTTATTAAAAATCCCAGTTTGCACATGTCCTTTACTTCCCGTGTCTAAGGAATGACACTGAGATTTGGATCTCTTGACATAACAAGTGCCTTTTTAAAATAAAGTATAATAATTAAAGGCTACCATTTTGTAGAATATTCTTGTATTTCACTTTTACTTGTCCCCATGTTCTAGTGGGTCCCGTGGAGGCTCTGACATAAAAGAACAAAGTAAATATGAGATTATTAAAATGCAAAACTTCATACTGTAGAAAGTGATAGAAACATCTACCATGGACAGTATTTACGCATTAATTTGTCTGCTGCTTTTTGCCAGCCCTCTCTCCGGGCTTTAACAGATTTTGAGGTGTTTTAATTAATGACTCAAATTTGGCATAACCTTCCAAGCTCTTGTTCTGCTTGGGAGAAAAACTGTGGGCGTTCTTTGGCCATGCTGAACAGCCAATAGCGGCGTTGCTGATCAATGTTTCTACTATCGATACATTTCCCCTTTTAAACAAACGCATGAACGCGCCGTTGTCTCAGATAAGTCAATCCAGCCATACTAATCGTAAACAACAGGTGTGTTCGAAGAACCTAATTAGCCGGATCATGATTAGCCGGATGAAATCATCTTGGATGTGTCATTTGATCTCGGATGTTTTAAGCAACGTACGAAGAACGGACCCCTGATCTGATTCTGTTCCTGTCTAGTAGTGCTCATCTGTTCCCAGTCCTCCTGCTTAGTTTATTTGTTGCCAACCTTAGACCTGTTCTTGGATGCTGCTTTTGGATTCTGGTTTGGACACTCTTGCTATTTTTGATTTTTCTGTTTTTTGACCCTGGACTGATTTTTGGATTGGTTTCTTGTTTTTCCCTTATTGTGATCTGACTGCCTCAGTTGTTTTGGTTCCTGTTCCAAAATAAATATCTTCTGTCGGCACTCTGTTTGTCTGGCTGAATACTGGGTCCACGTTCTGAATCATTACAATCTCTGCCAGTTTACTGCAGATAGCAAAGAATAAAGGTTTCTTTAGTTAGATTCGTGTTTTATTGTGGATGCGGTAAAAACATTGAGATAGATTTCTGCTGTTTTACCATAGAAGCTGAGCCTCAGGAGGTAAACTCCATACCGGCTTCATACAATTGATGGTTCTGAAAAAATCTTCCAAGCTCAAGAGGCTCTGCAGGGTTGAGTTCATATAACAGGTGTTCCCGATGTTTGGGAACCTGAAAACAACAAGGACAAATGACAACAAGTTTGCATCACGGCCTCTTAAATGACCAGTTGTAAAGTTACGGTGATTTCCCCTGAACAAATTATTTAATTGTTTTTTTATGTTCTCACCCTCTGGGATTGGTGGTGTTCCTTTTCCAGTTGTTTTCGTAAAGCGTTTGATTGCTCCTAGAAAGAGAAACACAAACACTGTGTGAGCAATTAAAAAGAAAGCTCTGATATATTCACAGTCCTGGAAGTTAAAGGGAAGCATTGGTAGTGAAAGACTGCGTTACAATGGCCCAAATTTATACCGTTCATGTTTGCACTGGTTCAGCCTTTTAAAAAAAACTTTTATCTTTTGTAAAACATTGTGTATATACATATTTACAAAAAACATCCTTGTTTGTGCCTCTCGCCCGGTGAATGCTGGAGATAGGCACCAGCAACCCCCGCGACCCCATGAGGGATTAAGCGGGTCAGAAAATGGATGGATCCTTGTTTGTGTGCACAAACTTGGCAAATCAAAGTTGATTCTGATTCAAACTGATTTATTTCACCTTCTAATTTTGATGAAGGAAAGTGAATTCTGGAATAAGCCCTCAATCAGGTCAGGGTGCTCCTCTATTCTCATGAGGTACTGTTGAACATTTATAGCATCTGTGTCTTTAGCCGTTTCATCCCCCTCTGAGGATGAAATGGAAAGTCTCCACATATCAAGCTCTGTGATGTCATCTGAACTGCCACTGGAAGCAGAAAACATTAGTAAGATCCCGACTCACAGAGCTTATTTCAGTCTCGGGTGTATGTCTAACCTGATTCGCATAGATGCTGTTTCTAAAATCTGCTCAAAACCAGAGACGACGACTTCCTGTCGTATTTCCTCTTTGGTAGTTCTTTGACAGCTGCTTGTAGACAAGGGAAATGGGCATCAACTTCATTGTTATATCATGTTGTCAACATAAGTGGGACAATACTCTTAAATGGACTGAATTTATATAACTTAACATCCACATAAATATAGAATAGCCAATGAGATCTAAGGTGGTCTTACACAAAGCTGCTGTCTAAGACAGACTTGGGTCCGGTGTCTTGACTTGGCTTGCTCCGGTCTGAGAATGTGGAGAAACGTTTCAGCAGATGCTCATCTGTTGGTTTATCTGGACTGGAGCTAAAGGCAATTTTTTTCAACAGATCTCAAGGCAGCGCCTAGGGACCCCGTGTAAAGCGGGGTCTGGGGCAGTTTGGGGAACGCACCTCACGGCTTGCGCTTTTTTAGCAGCGGCCGACTGGGTGTGTTCCTGGCAACGCAAGGCCTCAGTCAATCGTTCCCCCAAAATGTTAAGTGTATGTGATGGACGGTTGTACTGGAACTGAAATTTCGATTGTAATGCAAATTGCAGTTGACTAATAAAATTGATTGATTGAAGAAAAAGTCCATCAGAAAGTGACACCTCACAGGTAAAACATTTAAATTTGTGCATATTCTTTGTCTTGTGATATGATTTTTATTACGGTATGAAGACAAAAAAAAAGTGAAATGAACAACAAATAACATCATTACCTTGTTGGAGTAGTCTTGTCTGGATCTTCTAATGAAATTGGAGTGACCTGATGTTTTCTCTGTTGGAGACAAATCATCATCATTTAATAAAGAAAAGGTGCAATCATTGCTTAACTCAGCTGTCTCTGTGCATCTCAATAAATGAGAATATCATTGAAAATGTTATTTATTTTAGATTTTTACCAAATAAATGTCAGCCTACTGAAAAGTAAGTCTATGTACTGAACAGCACATGCTTTAAACAGTTGGAGTTGGAGCTGTGCCGTGGCATCGAGAATATCAGCTTTACTGTTGCTTGTGCACCTCATTCTAATACAGTTTTTCCTTCCACCCAATTTTCTATAGATTATCAATCTGAGAACATTCTTCACCAATGACCTTTTGTGATTTACTCTCTATGTGAAAGGTGCCGATGATACAACAATCAAGTAAGAAAGATTATTTACATAAGCCATATAATTACCATAAAATAATATTTCTGTATTCAAAGATCCCTTTCTTAGTTGTAAGTAATACTTAAATTATGTAAGGATCTTAATTTCTGGTTTTCATTATATGTAAGTCATTGTCATCCACATTAACAAAAAAAAAGGCTTGAAATAAATCTCTGTTTTTGTAAGGAATTACTGCAATAAATGTGTTTCACTTTGTTAATCGTGACTGAAGGAAATTAAAGTTTTAATATTCTATTTTTGTGGGATAAACCTATATTACTGTGCCTGTATTTAACCCTATTTAGCAATTGTTTAAACACTTTATTTGTGTCTGTGAAACATACCCTGAAGAATTTGAAGGGCCAACACCCACTTGGTATATTCTCATCCTCTGATGTTTGAACACTTGAAATGGTGTAGACAGAAAGAGAAACATGTTATTTCATTATTTTAGAAGTCTAGCTTGGGTGAACAATACATGATGGGCATGTTTGATAATTTTCAAGATATTTTCCGGAAAAAAAATTGTGAAAGATAAAATAATGGAAATTGAAAGTTATTACATTCAGGATAAAGTATTGTACCTTTTCTGAGGAGTTGGGGTTTGCTTTTCAGTATTTCTTTTCTGTTGGATTAAATTAAAACTGTTCGTTAAAGACTCCTTTAAAATCCGATCATCTAGATTTAAATGTACAGAAAACTAAAATAAGATCTAACACTGATTAAAATATACCTGAGAGAAACTAAAAAAGGATTTCTTTGATTTTCTCAGTTTTGTGTTTTTTCCAGCCTCAGCTGATGTTGCTGAGACCGAAGCCGTGGCGGCATTGTTGTTCTCTGAGATTCTGCTGAGAAAGAAATAGAGAAAATAGTTTTAGCATGAAATTTTAAATAAAATATCCAGAAATAATATATTCCTAAGATTTGCAGTCTTTGGTCATCTTTATTCAGACATCTATATACTTTTTCAAATATTACATTTTAAAGTTAGCAAATTTTGATGTTTTCTTTATGCAAGCAAAACAACCAATCAGCTTTATTTCTAAAGCGCATTTTAAAAACCACATGGGCGACCAAATTGCTGTACATTAAAACAAGAAAAGGTTAAAAAAGAAGTTAAAAACATACAAAACATACAAACACAACATCAAAAACTAAAAAAACAGGTTCACGGCAAGAATATTTTAAAATGCCATACACGACAAGATCACTGTATTAAAAGCAAGGAGATAAATGTGCGTTTTTAAGAGATTTAAAAACAAGAAAAGAGGAGGCCTGTCTGATACTCAATGGTAAATTGTTGTTTGCATTTGCAAATACTAAAAAATGTAAGATTAAATATGTTTAAAGTTTAATGGCCTTCAAAAGTGAGTTTTCAGAAATCTCCTGCCTAAACTTAAAAAGAATACTTCCTTACCTTTCCTGAGTTTTGTCCCTTGTCTGATTGACGACAACTTGTTTATCAACACCTTTCTGTTGAAAACAATATTGTTTTACAAATAATGTATGAGTTTGCATATGAGTATTCATCAAAAATTGCTGAAATCATTTTCTTTCTTCAGAGTTTTAACTTAGTGAAAACTAAAAAAGTTGGCAAACAGAAATTCTACAGAAAACCATTCAGTAAAACTGACCTTTGTTCGTAAAAAGCTGGTGGTAAACATCTTATTCATTTTGTCTGAGGGATGTTTAATTGTGATAACTGTGGAGAAGGTCCAGTTAAACTGAACCGATCCAAGCCAGGTTCACTCTTTCAGAATGTGTTCTAGAACTTGGGTCTCTGTGTTGTCTCTGTGGCATAACCCTTACGTTGACTCCAACGTAAGGGTTATGCCCTTACGTTGGAGTGAGTTACACTTTCAAGTGAAATGAATAAACCCTCTGCATGCTAATTATATATTTAAACAGTTTAATTTTCTCTCACTGCATTTGATGGCAAAACCTGACATAGATTTGGGAGGCTGAAATGCATGAGCTCATAGAAAGTTGTGGGGAACTCATGAAGATGAAATACAAAATAAAAGTGAAGAGTCAGAACAATCTGGGTTAAGATTGCATGTTCCATTTTTCTTGGGTGGTGTACAGTTTCACAGAATAAAGTTTAAACCCCTGGACTTTATTTTGACTGTTTCCATAGCAACTTCTGTTAATCCAGTGGGACCTATTGGCAGGCTGACAGCTCTTATCCTTTTGTCCAGGTAAAACGCTGCAGTTCTTCTGCGTTAACTAGATCTTTGGCATGTCTGCGACCTAAAGCCGAGGAGAGTGTCGCCCTTTAGACCAGCCGTTGGTTACCATGGAGACTGCACTCAGGCTCATGAGGAAACATTACTGAACAAGAAGTCACACTTATTTTTTAGGCAAGTCCTACTGCTGCATCACCAGGAAATATGACAGGTCCAGTGACGTGCGGTAGGGTTCATAGCTGGTGAGGCACTGACGTCATCAGAGTCAGATTTACAAATATATACACTCTACAGAGTAGACTCATTGCAAAGTGCTGAAGGACACTGATCGAGCCAAATCAAATCGCCAAGAGAAATGGAAAAAATATTGATTCTTTGATGAAAAAAAATAAAACAAAATTATTTGTCATTTGATTGGTAACAGTTTATGAGTTATGATGGATTTCTGCATTTGTAACACATTCTAAAAATATAACACACATTACACACATTGCATTACAAAAACAAAACATGAATAATTATCGCTGTCTTACCTCTTCCAATAAATTAAGTCCATGCGGCGCTCTTTCTGCACAAAAATATCGGTCACTTTCCAGTAAAAGTTCTCTTTATCTTCTTGAGTTTTAAAACTCTCTCAGGCTCAATGGAGATCACTGCCAGGGAGGAAAGCCTTCCTTGATCAGTCCTGTTCCGGCGGTATGTTTAGAGTCTTTTTAGTGCTTTACTTGTTTAGCAAAACTCGCTAATAAAGTGACCGATATTTTTGTGCAGAAAGAGCGCGGCTTGGACTTCATTTCTAAGTAGAGGTAAGACAGCGCTAATTATTGATGTTTTGTTTTAGTAATGAAATGTGCATAGTGTGGGTTATAGTTTTTGAATGTGTTACAAACGCAGAAATCCATCATAACTCATAAACTGTTATCAATCAAATGACAAAAAATTTAGTTTTATTTAGTTTTTTTTAAAACGAATCAATATTTTTTCCATGTCTCTTGGTTAATTGATTTGGCTCAATCAGTCTCCTTCAGCACTTTGCAATGAGTCTACTCTGTAGAGTGTATATATTTGTAAATCTGACTCTGATGACGTCAGTGCCTCACCAGCTATGAACCCTACCGCACGTCACTGTTTCACATGATGTAATTATTTAAAGATGACCTATTATTTAATTAATATTTAGAAGAATCTTACATGAACCAACACTTAAAGTCACCATAAAACACCCGGATGTTTCTACGCAGTCGAAAAGATAGGAGGAGGATGAGCGGCTCAGGAGGAGGATGAGCGGCAGAGATCTCGCGAGAGCTGTGAGCTGTGCGTAAATGGAAACAAATTGGACGAAGAGACCTTGACGAGCCTGGAGAGCTACCTGGACGAGTGTTTTGACAACATCGTAATGGGGAAATCTAAAAATCCTGCAGTCACAAACACACCTTCACTTAAACGCTCCCGGTCTAGCTCTACCGGCGCATCATCTTCTACTTTGTATCCCGACAGGAGCTACAGCGACATCCTGGAATCCATCGACAAGAAGCTTACCAGTCTGGACGCCCGCCTCGCCTTGGTAGAAGTCCTTTATAAGGAGTTTCAAGCCCTGAGAGAGTCGGTGGAATTTAGCCAAACCCAGCTATCTTCTATTGCCGCTGAGAACGAGGCGCTGAGGGAGAAAGTTACGGAGCTCACCGAGGGGAAGATGCAGCTGTCCGGTGAAAATAAGATGAAAGAATCCATTCTGGACATACAGTCGCGAAGTATGAGAGATAACCTCGTCTTTGCAGGCATCCCGGAGCAGCAGGAGGAGGATCCTGAGGTGACAATCCATGAGTTCCTCCAGCAGAAGCTGAAAATCCCGGCGGATCAGGTAAAAAACATCACCTTCCGTCGGGTCCACCAGCTCGGAGGTAAGAAGCCCGATAAAACCCGTCCCAGATCAATTGTAGCTAAATTTGAGCATTATAAACAAAAAGTGTACGTTAAAAGTCAGGGCAGAGAACTGAGAGGAACGGATTTCAACGTCTGTTTTATGAAATGTTTATTCAGATTCGGAAGAGATCGGCAACACACAAATAAAAACTATTAGCCCCTGTATTTATTATTCCCCACAAGAATACAGCAAGACAAACAGCAAGCTCTTCACACACGCAAAGTAGCAAGCATCAAAGCCGACAAGCTTTCAAACAGGCGTGTTGTTCCATCTCTTACCATGGTATAGGACTGGGAAGTCGGTCAGTCCGGTTAGAGCACAATCCACGCGGCCGGGGCGTCCACACAACCCACGGCTGACTTCATCAACTGAGGGCGGTTCCCTCCTTTAAATACCCATAAACAAAGTATCAGATGGGAGCGAGAGTGGCCAGTTCTCTCTTCCATCTGATCTGTTCGTCCCGTTTCCAAAACATGTCTCCAAAACAGAATCCGTTCCCAGCATCTCAGCAGTGTGTGAAGCAAAATAATATTGCGAACTCAGCAAAGCAAAATATAAGCAAAATAAGGAATCAGTCTTTCCCACAACACATTGTCATAAGTTCCCACCACAAGTTATAACAAATTATAACACAATAACACATGTGGTTCTTAGTTTCATGTGAACTCAGGTGCGAACACCACAACAGCAATAATCAATGTGTGAACTGGCCAGTCCTCTCTCTTATTTAACTGACCAGTCTTCCCATTTATATATCAAAAGTTAAAACAAGTTATAAAACTGAGCAGATTTTCCCATAATACATTGTTAAAGAGCAAAAATAATTCTTTAATATATCAGCGTCAATGACCAGTTTCCTAAGGAAATCCTAGATCGTAGGCGAGAGTTATTCCCAATCAGGAAGAAATACATTACGGAAGGCGTCAGAGCTACCGTAGCAGTTGACAAACTATATATTAATGGTCAGTTGTTCAGGAATCGGAAGATCACTCCTTGGCTTTATTAGATGCACAACAGGTGGATTTTAAGCATGTCACACTGGATAAAAGTGCATAGATCGGAACATGGTGATAAATGAAATAAATGCACAGCTCAAGAGCACGTTGGCACGGTATGGTTGTTAGTCACAGTTGGGTAGACGAGGCATGGGCTGTGGTTCTTCCTCTTTCACCTTTTCTCACTCTTTGCACTCTCTTAATTCTCTGTCTTTCTTTATATTATTCGTCTGCTTCTTTCCTGTTGACCAGACAATCACAAGCACGTTATATGATGCTACCTGGGTCTATGTATAACTATCTTTCCGAGGACATGCACTTTTCAACTTCTCACTTACACCTATGATGAATGTAAAGTTTGTGACATGGAATGTGCATGGAGCTGGCACCAGAGAGAAAAAGTTAAAGATCTTTAACCAGCTTACAAAATTAAAGGCAGATGTTGTCTTATTGCAAGAAACCCATAAATCCGCTACAACTGTAAGTGATCTTAACTCACCTGAGTTCCCTAATGTGTTTGCTGCCTGCTATAACTCTAGACAGAGAGGAGTAGCAACTTTAATCCACAAAAACGTTAGTTTTACAATATTAGACAAAATTAAAGATCCTGAAGGTAGTTTCATAATAATTAAAATATCTATTCATAACCAGAAGTTATGTATTGTCAGTGTATATGGTCCAAATGTTGATGAACCCTCATTCTTCCACAAACTTTTCCACGCACTTTCAAAACACGGGATTGTTCTCTAATTATTGGGGGTGACCTCAACTTTGGTCTAAATGAGGAAATAGACAGGTTGAATACACAGGGACTCAGCGCAGTTGGCAGTCATTAAATGTAGTTAAACAATACATGAGTGATTTTGGTCTTTGCGATGCATGGCGTTCTCTTCATCCTAATAGTAAGGAATATACTTTTTTTTCAAATGTCCACCACTCTTATTCTCGTTTGGACTATTTCTTAATCAGCAGCTCGCTGCTGTTGGACGTTTCAGAGGCTGTAATTCATCCTATTGCTGTAATTCATCCTATTGCTGTTAGTGATCATGCTCCTGTTACTTTAACCCTAATAAATAAAAAAATAACCCCACAAAACAACAGCTGGAGATTTAATACATCGCTGCTTAAAGATGAAGAATTTATAAAAATTTTCAAAGAAGAGTGTGCTTAATACTTGGAATACAATGATCTACCAGGCACATCAGCATCTATACTATGGGAAGCAAGGAAAGCAGTGATGAGAGGTAAAATCATTTCATTCTCATCTCGTAAAAAGAAGATAGAAAACAAAAAGATTCAGGAATTAGAAGAAAAACCTAGAAACTTCTCAAGAAGAGGAAAAGTTGGGTAAAATCAGTAAAGTAAAATTAGAATTAAACCATTATATTGAAAAGCAAAATAAATTTCTAATACAAAGACTTTGAATAGAAAATTTTGAACATGGCAATAAGTCAGGAAGCTTCCTAGCTAATCAGCTAAAAATAAATAAAGAGAAAACAACTATATTTGCAGTAACAGACTCAACTGGTAATACATTACGTGATCCGGAATGTATAAACAACACCTTCCGAGATTTCTACAAATCTTTATACACATCACAGATAAATCCATCAGATAATGACATCAAGCAATTTCTGGATAAAATTACACTTCCTAAATGATCAGATAGCCAAAGAACGACACTGGACTCACCGCTGACAACAGTTGAAGTTCGGGAAGCTCTAAAAAGCATGCCCAATAAAAAGGCTCCACTTCTAGATGGATTCCCTACTGAGTTTTATAAAGAGTTCTGGAATATTCTGGCACCAACGTTCCACAGAATGTTGCAGGAAATTCAGGAAAATGGCAGATTTCCAGCTAATATGAACTCTGCCACCATCGGTCTTCTGCTTAAGCCAGGCAAAGATCCTATGTTTCCCACCAGCTATCATCCCATATCCTTAATTAACGTGGATAAGCTTTTGCAAAACAATTAGATAAAGTCACTCCTTTCATAATCCACCCTGATCAAACTGGTTTCATCAGAGGAAGACAGTCATCCACAAACACACGCAGATTACTTAATTTAATAGATTATTCCTACAGTAAAAATATTAAAACTAATATATTGTCTTAAGATGCAGAAAAAGCATTTGATAGAGTAAATTTGAATTTTTTATTCGCTACTATACATAAATTTGGTTTTGGCAATTTTTTTATAAATTGGTTAAATATTTTATACAGCTTTCCTACAGCCTGTGTCAGGACAAATAATCAAACATCTTCCAGCTTTTGTCTCCAGAGGGGCACTAGGCAAGGATGCCCACTTTCCCCCTCACTTTTCGCCATTTTTATCGAACCTCTAGCAGTATCAATTACACAAACTAATGTTGTCAATGGTATAAAATGCATGAAAATAGAGCATAAGATTAGTCTTTATGCTGATGATGTATTACTCTATCTCCAGCACTCAAACTTTTCCCTCTCTCAAGTAATTAGATTACTAGAATCTTTCTCAAAAGTTTCAGATTACTCTATAAACTGGTCTAAATCTACGGTACTGCCAATTAATTGCTCTTTTCAGAACCCCCTAGATTTACATTTGCAATCAGGAAATATTAAATATTTGGGTATCACTGTGTCGTCTAAACTAGCGGATTTAGTAAAATTTAACCACATCCCCCTTTTAAAAAAGATAGAAGAGGACCTTGAAAGATGGAAATCGCTTCCAATTTCACTTATGGGTAGGGTAGCTTCAATTAAAATGATGGTCTTACCTAGAATGAATTACTTATTTTCAATGATCCCCAATAAACCATCATCCGACTGGTTTAAATCTCTAGACTCTTCTATCTCTAAATTTATTTGGAAAGATAATACCCCCCCCCCGTATCAGCTTAAAGACACTACAGAAAACTAAAGATAGAGGAGGACTAGATCTGCCTAATTTCCATAACTACTACTTAGCAAATAGGCTACAATACATCTCTAAATGGATAAAACATAATCCTTTAGATGAGCCCTGGATAGAAATAGAACAGAAAATATGCAATTATATCATGATTTCAGATTTGCCGTTTATTAGCTCAAATATAAAACGGCATACATGCTTTAAAAATATTAACATTAGCTCCACTATGACAGCATGGTGGGAGTTTCTTAAAATGACAAAGTCTTCCCTTATCCCATGCAGTCATATACCCATCTGGAATAATCCTGACATCTTACAAACTAATAATATGATAAACTTTACACACTGGAAGAATAAAGGTATTGAATACCTGGAACATTTACTTGACAGAACCGAGTTTATCACTTTTGCCAAACTAAATATGCAATATTCAATTCAATATTTTTCAATTCAATTTTATTTATATAGCGCCAATTCATGACACATGTCATCTCGAGGCACTTTACAAAGTCAAATTCAATCATATTATACAGATTGGTCAAAAATTTCCTATATAAGGGAACCAGCTGATTGCTTCAAAGTCCCGACAAGCTGCATTCACTCCAGGAGAAGCGTAGAGCCACAGGGAGAGTCGTCTGCATTGTCCATGGCTTTGCAGCAATCCCTCATACTGAGCAAGCATGAAGTGACAGTGGAAAGAAAAAACACCCATTAACGGGAAGGAAAAACCTCCAGCAGAACCGGGCTCGGTATGAACGGTCATCTGCCTCGACCAACTGGGGGTTACAGAAGACAGAGCAGAGACACAGCAAGACAGAAGCACACATTGATCCAGTAATCTGTTCTACATTAGATGGTAAAAGCGGGTGATCTGTCTTCCCTGGATGATGTCACAGTTAACAGAATGTCAGAACAGGTGTACCTACTATGAAGAAAAAAGAGAGAGAACAAAAAGTTAAAAGCTGAAATGACAACAGTCATTTCAATGCAATGCAATGCAAATCTGGAGAACAGTAGACTGGAGAACAGTAGAAATCAGTAGAGTGAGAAAAATAAGCCCTGATGTCCTCCAGTAGCCTAAGCCTATAGCAGCATAGAGAGAGACATAGGATACACCATGTGTCAAAAGTAATTTATGACCCTTATGAACTGTATATGACCTTATGATTTATGACACCTGTCACCCCCCCTCCTTCCAAAAAATATGATTTATGACCCCCCCTTTCCAAAAATATGATTTATGACCCCCCCCCTTCCTTCCTTCCTTCCTGACCCCTCCCTTTTTTATGACACCTCTCACCCCTATGTGAACCCCTCTCCTGACCCCCTTCCTGACCCCTCCCCGTTTTATGACACCAGCCATCCATCACCCATTTACGGCTCAAGTCCCGCCCCGGGACCCGCCCATGACCGCCTCTCTCATGATATAAGCCCCTTTTCTCCAGCGTCCGTAGTAAATGAATACTTTTCAACATGGCGTCTGGGAGAAGCACCTTTGAACCCGTAATTGCCGAGACACCCGTCACGATTTTGCCAAAAGAGCGATTTTTGGGGAGCTCAGTATACCCCTCACAAGGGTACGCTGTTTTTATGTAGAACTCAGATGCCTCCGAGCCATCGTCTGCAAGAACAATGGTCTTTGGAACCCTATGGAGCCCGTGGTAAATGGGGGTACGTCTTCAAATATGAAACCGGGGAGATGTACCTCTATCAACTGGATGATCAAGATGACGAGCTGCAAACTATCCACTCCTTGGGCATGCTGACATCGAACGATTGGGCTGTTCTGAAACTTATCATGCTTCGCAGACTAGGCCCTGAAGAAGCGAATGCTGCAGCAGGCCCCTCTGTGAGACGAAAAACCAGCTTCATTCGATTAAATCCCCAAGAACCTATTCCGGCAGGGCCCTCTGACACACAAGAAACCGAGCACGGAATCAAGGATTTGCCTGCCATTAAAAGGGTGAAACGTTCACATCAACAAGCCGAGGATGAAATCAAGGATGCGCCCCCAGCTAAACGGGGGAAATGGTCACATCAACAAGCCGAGGATGAAATCAAGGATGCGCCCCCAGCTAAACGGGGGAAATGGTCACATCAACAAGTCGAGGATGAAACCAATGACTCACCCGCGGTTAAACGCTGCAGGCGAGTGCAGACCAACCTGAATGAAATTGACAAAGATTCAGGAAACAGGATCTTCTCAGCTACTTGGCAGTCAAAGACGGGGGTTAACGGTCGATGGTTTTTCCGTGCAAGTCTCAGAAAAGCTCAAGATGAAGCACAGACGGTTATGTTCATGTTGGATTATTATAATTCAGAATGTGGGGTCTTCAGGACCTTGCTATCCATCCCCTTTGATGCCTGGCGTGACAAGATGATCGGAATAGCAAACCGTATTTCAACGCTGTTTCGCGACTGCCGCAACTGGAAAGACATTTTGGGGGTCAAAAAAGCGCTCGCTTTTTAGACCCGCCCCTCACAACTGCCAATACCGCCCCTTCAACGTTAACCACACCCTTCTCTGTATATAAATACAACCGGCCAGACCGATCGGGACTCCGTGCAGCTTCGCTGACAGGACTTCTTACCAGCGAGAGCATTCTCACATCGCTAAAGAGAAACACCATGATCTGGAGCGGATCTCGCCCCGAAGGCCTCAACCTACACCGTGAGGTCTTTGTTTTAAGGAGTGGCAATTCCAGGTTTACTCCCTCGCCACCTCAGACGGCGACCCGGGATGAAGATTCACAAGCGGTGGATCTTCCCGCCTCCCCACAGCTTTCCCAAGACTCAGAGCTCTCCTGCGGGCAACCAGATCCAGCCTCACCGCCGGCATCACCGCCTGAGAGCCAGACGGTGGATGACTCAGAGCTCCCCTGCGGGCAAGCAGATCCAGCCTCCGCGGTGGAGCAAATCCCTGAGAGCCAGACGGATCAGGCCTCAGCGCCCCTGTCGCAATCTGTGGACACCCTGTCAGACGGTGAGAACGGCGCCGATGAAAACGATGGCTGGATTCGGTTCGGGTTCATCAGAGCTGTGAAAACTGTGCTGTATCGTCTTTTGACTGCAGCGATCGGAAAATACATGCACGATAAGTGTTATGGATGCGTTAACGATCGTCCTAGTCAGAAAGACCATGAATGTTTGAAGCTGCTTGAGAATGAACTGTACGAATACAATTACTATGGTATAATGCGAGAACTTTATAACGAGCGTTTCGTGGACGCTGTTCAACGGTTTCTAACCGCTCGCAACATCCATCATGACAACGATACTGTTAATGCAGTCATACAGGCGTATCTGTACGAGTTGACGACGGTGAAGCGTGTATTTCATACAATCTATGACGGATATGACCGGCTGGTTGAAGAAAACTATGAATTAAAAGATCAACTTGAAACCATCACGGACTACTGGCGGGGCTCTTGAAAACCGATGCATACATGTTTTCTCTTTACATAGTAAATTAGTTAGTGACATCGTATTAAAAAGAATGTCTTTTCATTGTATCTGTTTTACATTTTATTTTTTATTTTTTATTTTTATATGAAATGATTGTTTTTAAATTAGTTAGTGAGATCGTATTAAAAAGAATGTCTTTTCATTGTATCTGTTTTACATTTTATTTTTTATTTTTATTTTTTATTTTATATGAAATGATTGTTTTTAAATTAGTTAGAGACATCGTATTAAAAAAAAAAAAGAATGTCTTTTCAATCTGTGTTTTACATTTTTTCTTTTTATATGAAATGATTGTTTTTTAAATTAGTTGTGCTATATTAAATGAATGTATTATCCTTCCAGACTATGTTAATAAAATATATATAAAAACCTGAATACAGATGTCTTCTCCTTCATTCAGCATTGTTACGTGTGTGGGAAGGTATGGCTGAAGCAAAGTTAATGAAGCGTGTATATTACACACCTGCTCACCCAGGTTCTTTTGGTGGAGTAGATAGATTACAGAGGGCTATGCAGAGTGAAACCGGGAAAAAGGTCCCGGTTGAAAAGGTTCGCGACTTTTTATCAGAACAAGATGCATATTCTTTACATAAACCAGCAAGAATAAGATTTCCTAGAAATAGAGTGTTTGTCACCAGGCCTCTGAGACAGTTTCAAGCAGATCTTTGTGATATGCAGAGTTTGTCCAAAGAAAATGACGGATACAATTATCTATTAACCGTTATCGATGTATTCTCCAAAAGAGCCTACGTCAGAGTTTTAAAAAGGAAAACAGCGTCCGATGTCGTAACAGCTTTCCAGTCTGTTTTAAAGGAGAGCGGGGTTCCAAAGAGACTTCAAACTGACCACGGTAAAGAATTTTTCAACAAATCATTCAAAGCGTTAATGGATAAAAACGGTATTGAACATTTTTCCACGGCTAGTGAAATAAAAGCATCAGTCGTTGAGAGGTTTAACCGTACGTTAAAATCTAGAATGTGGAGATATTTCACAGCAAACAACACTCTCCGTTATGTAAACGTGCTTCAGGATCTGGTCAAAAGTTACAACCACAGCTATCATTCGAGTATTAAAATGACCCCTGTGGAAGTCACCGCTAGTAACACTTTTCAGGTGTTTCAGAATTTGTACGGGACTAATTCCAAACGCTGCACAAAACTCAAGATGGCGTTTAAGCAGGGTGATCATGTCAGAATATCGAAAGTGCGTGGAGTGTTTGACAAAAAATATGAACAGAGTTTCACGGATGAAATCTTTACAGTTACAGAAGTGATACAGCGATCTCCACCCGTCTTCAAGCTGAAAGATTTAGATGGAGAACCCGTCCGAGGTTCTTTTTATGCTGAGGAGCTTCAAAAGGTCAAAATATCAAAAGGCAAATTGTATCAAGTGGGTGAAATATTAGACAAACGCACAGTTCGGGGGGTCAGACAGGTCTTAGTACATTGGAAAAATTGGCCGGAGAAATTCAACAGCTGGGTGAGAGCCGATGACCTCCGTGATGTATAAAACAAGGCGCTGCTCTCCGGAGGGGTGACATTGCAACATGGATCGCTTAACTGAGGACCAGGGGTTTTATCTGACGCTGCCGTCCAATGCTAGCCTCAATGTTTTTAAGGATAATAGCATATCGAGTTTCCGTGTGGATTTAGCCCAACCTATTAACTTACAAGGTCACTGGCAAGTGGCTTTGACGGAGGTTTCTTATCCACATACATGGCATAATGTCCCCTCAGAAAACGCCTATTTCGAATCGCGGAAAGCGGATGAAGCAAAAGTTCAACGCGTACAGATTGCAAGCGGATACTATACTAATTTGAATCAACTTATCACAGAGATTGAAGCCCATCTGAGAAAGATAGATTCAGATATTTATTTCAAAGTTAACCGCACTGCTAACATGCTAACTTTTCAAGCAGGTGGCCAGAACCACCTATGTTTTTACGCTCCAATCGCCTTCATGTTAGGCACGGAACCTGGAGAATGGGTCAAATTTGATCACTGGCACGCCCCACGACCTATAGACTTTAAGGCGGGGTTATACCATTTATATTTATACAGCGATATTGTGGCCCCACAGATGGTAGGGGATGCTCACGCCCCTCTCTTGCGAACCGTCCAGGTCCAAGGTGTTTTTGGGGATGTTATAACTGAAACTTTCCATAATCCTTACTATTTACCTGTTGCTAAGAAACACATTGAAAATATACAAGTTGAAATAAAAACGGATCAGAACACCCCTGTGAAATTTACATACGGAAAGTGCATCGTGAAGTTGCATTTCAGACCTGTGACCTCACACCGAGCATTCACATGAAACAGATTATGGATATAAAAAAACACGACTGCGACCGGAATCATTCATAGCTGTGCCACGAGTCGCACCAGCAACGTTGCAACGTACTAAAACGTGAGAAGGAAAAAAATAAATAAAAAAAATAATCAAGAAAACATGGTTTTCCTGAGAGAAGACCCACACCGTTTCGTCTCCTATTACCAAAACCAGGTTGGGGGCGCTTTACCAGGTTTCTATGGCGCTCCCGTTATGTACGGGCGGGGGATTGGATCAATTTTTTCAAAACTATTTCGTTTTGTATCGCCCCTAGTTAAATCCGGCTTCGCAATAGCGAAACCCCATCTGAAAAGGGCGGCCACAAACATTGCTTCAGACGTCATAGGTAAAGCAATGACCAAAATAACAGGTGTGAATAACCAGGAGGGGTCAGGGGTGATGGTTTTGTCAAAAAGGGCTAGAAAGCGACCTCCGGGGCAACGTGTTTGGCGCTCACATAAACTCGCACCGCGGAAGAAGAACAAGCCAGTTCGCAACAGCAAGCCTAGGAGAAGGAAGTCTGCTGCGAGCAAGGATATATTTAACTGATTTAGTATTTTCATTAAAAATCAATCATGGCTCTGTTACATCAGAAATCGTCAGAATGTACCCTGGCCGAACTCGATCTTTTCACGGTCCCTATGACTCAACTATCCATCGAAGATAAGGTCTACACCGAAATATTACCCGTGTCAGCTATTACAGACACGGGGCCTATTGAGTTCTTTATCCCCGGAGATGGGGAAAAATACATGGATTTGAACGACACCTTGCTACATGTCCGTCTAAAGATCACCAACGCTGACGGTAGCGACCTGGCTAATGATGCGGCCGTCGGACTCATAAATTACCCGCTGAATACAATGTTCAGTCAATGCGATGTTATTCTGGGAGATAGGTTAATTTCACAGAGTAGCGCTACGCACCCTTACAGGGCAATTATAGAAACTCTGCTTAACTATTCGGAGGATACTTTAAAGAGTCAATTTAGCGCAGGTCTCTTTTACAAAGACACTGCGGGAGCTATCAACTCGATTGTTTTTGTCGATGGTCCTAATTCAGGCGCTAACCGCAGAGCCTCTTTCACCGCTAATTCGAGAGAGTTACACTTGATGGGCCCGCTTCACGCTGATATATTCTTCTGCGAAAGACTCCTTCTGAATTCTGTCGACATGAGGGTTAAATTAACCAGGGCCAGCGACGCATTCTCTCTCATGGGACCTCGTGATTCAACCTTCCGGCTGAAAATTCTAGGAGCATCTCTTTTTGTGAAAAAAGTTTCAGTCTCCCCGGCTATACGGCTAGGGCACGCTTCAGCATTAACGAGAGGAAATGCTCTCTATCCTCTTTCTCGCGTGAATGTGAAAACATATTCTATCCCAGAAAATTCCAGGATATGTACACAGGAGAATCTGTTTTTGGGTACCCTCCCTAGATATCTCGTTTTAGGTTTGGTCGACCACGAAGCGTTCACTGGAAGGAGAAGCCTGTCCCCTTTCAACTTTAAGCATATGGATGTGGAATATTTAGCTCTCTGCAAAGATGGCAGACAGGTGCCAGCCAAAGCATTTCAGCCTCAATTCAATGACGGTATTTCAGTGAGGGAATATTACAACATGTTCACCGCTACAGGTCGTCATTTAAAAGACCTTCCTTTAAGCATCGCTCGAGAGGAATTTAACGAGGGTTACTCCCTGTTTGTTTTTAATCTCAGCCCTACCGAGGACGCTGACGCTCTCTCACCGGTGTGTAATGGGAATTTGAGACTGGAAATGAGATTCAGAGTTCCGTTGCCTCACACGACCACCCTGATCGTGTACGCGTGTTACGATTCAATTTTGGAAATCGACTCAAAAAGGCAGGTCCTGGTGGATTTTTATTAAAAACATGAATAACCACGAGATCGAAAGTTTGATGCATCATCTTCTGGGGGATTTATTTCACGGGGTCTGGGCATCCGATCAACTCCCGTTACTGAAACGCACGTACAGAGGACCGGCCTATTTCATCGTAAACACTCATCCTTCACACATGCCTGGAGAACACTGGCTAGCTTTGACTTTGGAAGAGAATGATCGAGCCACCTTTTTCGACTCTTATGGATTCAGTCCTGATTTTGAATTTTATCCACCGAGCATAGCGGCATTTTTGAAAGAGAGATCCTCGAAAATATTGTATCATAATCGCCAACTTCAAGACACTCTATCAACTGTGTGCGGTCATCACTGTGTTTATTATCTGTGTCATAAAGCCTGTGGGCTTTCAGTGCATGAAATATTGGCTACCTACCACGACGATGTCTATAAAAATGATCTCATGGTATATGATTTTGTGAAAAAATATCAGCATTGTATCAAAAATAGGGCCTCGTGCTCGTTTATTCACGGAACGTGTTCTTTGCAAATGTTTAAAGATTGTTACAAGCTGTAACTTGTCTAAATAAAAACACTGTACGCTTGAATAATTTGAAACATTAAAGTTTTCTTTATTACGAATTCATTTCTCCATTTTTTATTTCATACAGACTTTTAGGGTGAAAATGTCAACCATGCAGGGGTTTTCTTGACTCTCTTGCTTCGAGCAGGTCCTTTCCCTGGGGTGGGATCCATAAAGTCTATTCCGGGGAATTTAGGAGACAGCACGATTTTTCCTTCTTGTTTCACGACGGGTTTATCTTTGTTCTTCTCTGATACACCTGTTTCTGTCATGCCTCTGTATTGGTCGCGGGCTTGCGGGTTACTGACTGATGACACAGGGATGTTTAGCTCCTTCAAGGCAGCCATGAACGGGGTCCAACCTACAGGTTCCTGACTCTGTGTTTTCCTCTTGAACTGAACCAGGAGGTTTTTCAACAAATCAACCAAATGTGAGCCTCCCATCACACGATCGCGGTAAACAAATTCCCCTTTCGAAGTCCAACTCGGGCCAACTTGCGTTAACCTTTTCAGTATGTATTCAGCGTTTTTGCGATCTCTGTTAGGTAGAGCTTTTAAAATGTCATTAGCGGTCTGATCCAATTCAGCAGAAGAGGCTGTAGAGCCAGAGTCCGCCTCATTATTTTCAGGCACAGGGTCACGTTGCACAGTTAAAGTCACTCGGGGTTCCTCAAGCTGACCTTGTTTCATTAGAGTCAGATATCTCTGCAACAGAGCGTTGTACCTTTTAATTTTTTCATAAGAACTCAGTCCCGGTTCATTCAGAATCTCTCTCATTTTAGAATCCAAATCCTCTTCAGCGGTCTCTCTGATGGAAGATTCTGCCGGTGTCAAACGTTTGAACTGATGCGGTGAAACCAGATACATCTTTTGCGCCGTCCTAAGAGACATTTTTTCTCATCTCCTGATGAGACCCCCCACCAGCTCTCCGATTAAAGGGGCGACGGCAGTCAGCAGAGGAAGAATAAAACCGCCCGTTTGATTTTTCAAAACAGCCCTTTTACGTTTTAACCCGGTTCTTTTATCAGCCAGCAATCTGATTATTTTTTTCTGCTTTTGCAATTTTTTATGCTGGGAATGAGATATTTTCACGTTACCTTTTAAGATATTCAGAGATATTTCACACAAGCCTTTGAGAAAGTCGGGTGAGCAGTGAGCAAGAATGTCTTTACGCTTCTTTGCTGTGGCTTGATATAGGGCTCTCAATAAGGGAACATTCCGTCTTATGCGAGCTGACATGATAAAATAATTAATTTAATTTAATTTCGGTACATAAACAGCTGGCCACTGACCTGGGAGCATTCCGGTTCTCAGTCTGAAACGGTCTGGACAAGTGGGAGTCAGATCCACGATTAAATACCCGTGAGGTTCTCTGGTGGCGTCTTGAAAACTCTCCATAAAGAAAGTTTTCTCTGACGGAAATATTTGACGGGCTAATATATTCAGCTGCAGTTTATCTCTAGGATTCTTAAATAACACCATATAATTAGCATTTAAACTGATGGTACGACTATACTTCCCTTTATGAAAAATATTTTGAGTTAACATTATAACAGTCATATTTTTATGATGCCTGTATTGCGTGAAAATCTTCACGACTTCCGGGTGGTCCGAAGCCTGGAAAATCACATCGTCTAAAATAACCAAATGATTTTGATCAGGAGGAAACAGATTTTCATCATCAAAAGAATCAGGTAGTCCTTCGATGAATTTAATCTTTTTATTCATTTTTTGCAATTCAGAATACATACTTTGGAAACAGGTGTAAATCCAGACTATATTTTCAGGAACAACATCCATTACATGGTTACAATTTAGCAAAACACTTTTAACAAAATAAGATTTACCACAACCACTCGGCCCTGCTATTAGAAGTGAAAAGGGGGTTTTTAGTCTGGGGTCAAATTCAACCTCCTGTGTTTCACGGGAGAGAGACATTTTATTTTATTTTTCTCAGTTAGCCTTTAATAACCAAACGGAAGAGTTGTACCGTCAGGAAAAAGCCTTCTCTTGTCATACACGACCCGGAGCTTTTTCTGAAATGTGGCATTTTGAAGCTGGAAGTTTCTTTTATGCCTTCTGATGGTGTGTTGCGGGGCTTGTAAAACATCGTCTGTAGAACCTTGCAAATAACCTTCAACCAACTCTTTCACGCTGTCAAAATTCACTCTCTCACAGCATTCACGAGTCAGAGTGATACCTTTAAACTTCATCACAACCCGTTTCTGGTTTCTGGTCTGGTAAGCATAGCTTTTCGGACCTGCGGAAACAAACTGCTCTATCGAGTCACCTGAAAGTTCGTCAGTCAAGTCACCTAATAAATGTCCGAGCTCGAGGGAGGTCTGACCCGGTTTAACCACATAGATCAGACTGTCTGTGTCAATGTACAAAACACGCTCCTTAAGTCTTTCGAGACAGGTGTACAATTTTAGACGTGCGTGGGCAGTTGTAAAGGCAGCGATGAAAACATTATTCACCTTGTTGGGTGGAGAGACGCAGCGTTTGCTGTATTTCCATTGAACCATACACATTTCATCATTCAGGAAGTGAAAGTAGCTTACTGTGTATTTACCGGAAAATAGAAAGTTAAAAAACTCTTCGGGATCGCTGACAATGGTTGTCTGAGCCAAATCATTTCTCTGTGCAAATTTGCCCCAAAAACTGTTCAGACACAATTTAGCCACCTGCCTTTTAGCAGGGTTCACCTCAATCTTCCGTACATCTAGCTGGATGCCTTGCTCACGTTTGTAGTCTGCCACATATTTCATACGACTTTCCTCGTCCGTAGCCTCAGCCGGAAAACCTGAAGCCTCCTGTTTACCCTTGAGAAATGTGTGGATATACGGTTTAAAGATTGAACTGCTCTGTTTTTCAAAATGCCAAACCTCAGTGATTTTAGCAAGCCGATATCCCTGCTCAAGAGCCTTGTTGAATTCCACACTTACCCATACACCTGTTAACGCTCTCTCTTCGTCAGAGTGAGTGCAAGGACCCGACTTGTAGTTCATCTCGGCGCAAGCCCGGCACAGTGTGAACACCAGTTTACCGGTAGATGTCTTGTATGGCAGAACGGGGAAAAACAGGCCACGAGGCGGGTACACGGTCGCCCTGATGAAGCCGAAATAGTTATGAGGATCGTCAAAATCTTTGCAAATGATTTTGGGATGGCCTAACGGGTAGCTGCAGCTGGCATTCACAAATGGATACAGAGATGTGAAGTCGACATAACGTACAGACTCATTCTCTCCGGCCGTGTACCTGAGTCTAAGAGCACAAGTCCGGCCCCCAAACAAACCATCTCGAGGGCGAAGAGGTACAGGTGCGTTGAAACACTCCACAAAACCTTTTGAGACCCGAGTGTGACGCCTTCATCAAACTCCAAGTATGTTCCCACATCATCTCAACATGTACCCCATAAACCGATTCCAATACCCTGGCTCTCTCCATGGTAGCATAATGGAAAGTCTCAAAACAGACTCCTCTGAGCGGGCATTTCTGGTCAGCTGGAAAGCAGCTGGGACATCCGTGATAAAAGCAACCATTGAACTCAAACACAGTCTTTACTCCTCGAATCTCTGCAAATCCATCCACATAATAAGGTCCTAGTTGCACCTCGCCCTTGTTAAGGGTATGTTGAATGAAAATGCCCCGTTCAGCAGCTACCCACTCTAACCACTGAATGGACGCATCCGAAAAAGTCTTGCACTGCCAGCGGTAATCCACAGGGGAAGGTATGGCTAAAGTGTTAGGGAGCAGGAAATTTGATGTAAAAGCTTTAATACAAGCAGATGCTATCGTTATGGACTTTAATGGATCCACATTTGTCTCTTTAAAGAACTCTTCTCTGAATTTCACACATGCCTTGAAAAGAATCTCCACATCATTTTTGCAATAATAAAGAGCCTCTTTCTGAAAGTCAAAGGGATGCTTACAAGCCTCGTTGTACCAGCTGGAAAAACGTTCCTGCTCGGCTGGGTTCATGTGCTCCACAGCGTAGAAACTAGGTGGAGGAAGCGGGCCCACGTAGTTTAAAGTCTTCTCAGAGGAGAACAAGTGGGGAAAAAAACCTTTAGCGTGATCAGTGAAGCCTAACGCTTTTGGCATCTGGCTGAGTTTCATAGTAAGGAATGAGAGACTGTCTATGAATTTCAGGCTGTAGTCCGGCTCGGTAAAACAGAGAACTTTACTTCCCTGCGTTATTAAATGTGGTTTTATACCCAGCTGAACCATCACACTCAGAATCAAATAAGAGTCAAACCCTCGACTGTTATGAGCTAAAAAGCTGTAACCTCTATAACGAGCTCTCCGAAAATGAAGCAGAAGCTCCTTGACACAGTTCAACCCATAGGAATACCAAATTTCCCCCTTCAACGTTTTTGCGCAGGCAAGATATGGAATGTGTGAACCAGACTTATCTGTAAAAGTTTCGAGATCGTAGAAAACCAATTTGTCATTGAGTTCAGCATCAGTCACACTTGGCTGAATATAACACTGATGACCGTTTAACGTTACATCAGCACCGGCAGGCACTTTCTCATGACAGATCGGACATTTTATGGAACACTCGTGAGGTTTGCTCTCTTTGCCGGCAGACAAATCATAGAGCTTTTTACAAACAGGACAGAATTTAGTGGTGTCACAGCTACTCACATGCTTGTTGAGTTTGGGCTTCAATCTGGGCACCTTGTGGCTATTAAAACATTGCAGATTACGACATATGCGCTTACAGTCTATGCATTGCACAGAACTGTACGGCTGCATCATACAGTTCGGGTCAAGGCAAACCGCACAGCGACCTTGACAGTTATGTCTGTTGATGTTTTGGAAGCCGCTAAAGCAGTAGCTGCAGATGTAATTAGAGCCTGTGAATGCTGTGAGACTTTTAATGCCATAGTAATGATTTTTGAACAGAAACATAAAAATTGGATTTGAACGATCTGAAAAGTCAGTCTGGAAATTACGAAGCAGTGCATCCTTGCTGTCTTTATAGAATACGACAATTTTCCTGTTGAGAATATTTTCAAATTTGTGCACATCACCGAAAGTTACAGGAGTCTGCTCGGTCAGACCTGCCATATGCTGCCAAATTGTCCCTTGGTGGACGGCTTCACTGTCTGTAAAAGTCGGATTAAAGAGATGTGCTAGACTTGTTGCAAAACAAAGTTGATTAGAAGAATTTTCAGCAATATATAGATACCGCCGTTTTTTATGGATCAGTTCACAGTCTAATGTTTTAACAGCCTTACGTCTTGCACCCCCGCTTGGCGTTCTTACAACTTGAAGGACAATTTCTACATTCTCGGTTAACTCCTCGTTAGATTGTGTTAAGTCGTCTAAAAATTCCTGAAATGCAGGCAAAATTGAATCGCCTTCGCCATCGACTTGTACCACGGTATGATGAGAAAACCCCTGCCCGCTTAATTCAAGCTGGATAATGTCGTTACGAGACGTTAGAGGAATAACAGATTCTGCCAAGTCAGCCAGAACATCATAAACCTGTGTGTAAAATTCGACGGGGTCAGGAATCTCACCAGGCTGCATAGCGGTGATGTTTAAAGAGCGTCTTATTTCTGTGACATTGAAGCGATCACGCTGGACGCTGGATGTAGAGGACTGTTGAGTGTGCTCAGAGCTGTTTACAGCTGACTGGCTGGTGCAGGGCTGATCCTGCAGGCCCTGCACGTCTGGCTGTTGATGCGTGCTGGAGGTGGGGTTTTGCGAAACTGTATTAGAAGAACCAGACGGAATATGATTTTCTACAACAGTCTGATTTAAACTACCCCCGTGCTGTTGCAGGTGGTGATGAGACTGTTCGCCTGCAGGATTAGGGTTAAATGACTGAGAGGAGGATGCGTTTAATTGATGGAGGGCTTGTTCTAGCAACGATAAACGTTCATAATTCCAACCCTGGCCGGCGTGAACCTGTTGTCTATCTGGTGAACCATTAATTCAATTCAATTCAATTCAATTTTATTTATATAGCGCCAAATCATGAAGCATGTCATCTCAAGGCACTTTACAAAATCAAGTTCCATCATATTATACAGATTGGGTCAGATTATACAGATTGGTCAAAATGTCCTATATAAGGAAACCAGTTGATTGCATCAAAGTCTTGACAAGCAGCATTCACTCCTGGGGAACCGTAGAGCCACAGGGAGAGTCGTCTGCATTGTACATGGCTTTGCTGCAATCCCTCATACTGAGCAAGCATGAAGCGACAGTGGGAAGAAAAACCACCCATTAACGGGGAAAAAAAACCTCCGGCAGAACCGGGCTCAGTATGAACGGTCATCTGCCTCGACCGACTGGGTTTACAGAAGACAGAGCAGAGACACAACAAGAGAGACAAAAAAGCACAGAAGCACACATTGATCTAGTAATCTGTTCTACATTAGATGGTAGTAACGGGTGAGCCGTCTTCTCTGGATGATGTCAAAGTTAACAGAACGCCAGACCAGGTGTACCTACTATGAAGAAAAAGAGAGAGAGCAAAAAGTTAAAAGCTGAAATGACGACAGTCATTTCAATGTAATACAATACAAAACTGGAGAACCGTAGAATGAAGAACAGTAGAAATCAGTAGAGTGAGAAAATTAGACCCTGATGTCCTCCAGTAGCCTAAGCCTATAGCAGCATAACTATAGAGGTAGCTCAGGGTAACATGAGCCACTCTAACTATAAGCTTTGTCAAAAAGGAATGTTTTAAGATTAGTCTTAAAAATAGATAGGGTGTCTGCCTCACGGACCAAAACTGGGAGTTGGTTCCACAGGAGAGGAGCCTGATAGCTAAAGGATCTGCCTCCCATTCTACTTTTAGAGACTCTAGGAACCACCAGCAGACCTGCAGTCTGAGAGCGAAGTGCTCTGTTAGGAACATACGGACTAATCAGAGCTCTGATATATGATGGAGCTTGATTATTAAGGGCTTTATACGTTAGAAGAAGAATTTTAAATTCTATTCTTGATTTAACAGGAAGCCAATGAAGGGAAGCTAAAATTGGAGAAATATGATCCCTCTTGTTGATTTTCATCAGAACTCTTGCTGCAGCATTTTGGATCAGCTGAAGACTTCGAACTGCATTTTGTGGACTTCCTGATAGTAAAGAATTACAATAGTCCAGCCTTGAAGTAACAAATGCATGCACTAGTTTTTCAGCATCACCCCTGGACAGAATGTTTCTAATTTTGGCGATATTCCGGAGGTGAAAAAAGGAAACTCTGGAAACCTGTTTAATATGGGATTTAAATGACATGTCTTGGTCAAAAATAACACCAAGATTTTTTACTTTATTACCAGAGGCCAAGTTAATGCCATCCAGATTCAGTGATTGATTAAGAAGTTTATTTTTTGAGGACTCTGGCCCAAAGATTACAACTTCTGTCTTGTCAGAATTTAAATGCAGGAAATTTAAAGTCATCCAGCTTTTGATGTCATCAAGACATGACTGCAGTCGAAGTAACTGATTGGATTCATCAGGATTTATGGATAAATATAGCTGAGTGTCATCAGCATAACAGTGGAAATTAATCCCATGCTGTCTGATCATTTTGCCAACCGGAAGCATATATATAGTAAATAGAATTGGTCCAAGGACTGAACCCTGTGGTACTCCACAGGTGACCCTAGAGTTTGAAGAAGATTTATTATTAACATGAACAAACTGGAATCTGTCCGACAGATAAGATTTAAACCAGCCTAATGCTTTCCCCTTAATCCCTACAGTATGCTCAAGTCTTTGTAGGAGAATATTGTGATCAACTGTGTCAAATGCAGCACTGAGATCTAACAGGACAAGTACAGACACAAGTCCATTATCTGAGGCCATGAGAATATCATTGGTGACCTTCACCAGAGCTGTTTCAGTGCTATGATGAGCTCTAAAGCCTGACTGAAACTCCTCAAGTAGGTCATTACTTTGTAAATGTTCACAAAGTTGATTAGCAACTACTTTCTCAAGAATTTTAGATAAGAAAAGAAGATTAGATATAGGTCTGTAGTTTACTAGCTCATCTTGATCAAGAGAAGGTTTCTTAAGTAAAGGTTTAATAACAGCTACTTTAAAAGCCTTTGGTACATATCCATTTACTAAGGATAGATTAATCATGTCTAAAATAGGACCACTGATCAGAGGGAATACCTCCTTAAACAACTTGGTTGGGATTGGGTCTAACATACAGGTAGAAGGTTTAGATGAAGCTAAAATTTTAGATAGCTCAGAAAGCTCTACTGCTTTTAAACAGTTCAGACACTGCGCAGGTTCTAAGGATTCCTCCAATGCTGCCTCACTTACTGAGGACGAGGTAATCATGTTTGGGAGGATGCCAATTATTTTATTTTTAATGGAATCAATTTTATTTATGAAGAATCCCATAAAATCATTACTGCTAAGAGCTAAGGGGATGGCTGGATCAACAGAGCTGTGGCTCTGGGTAAGTTTGGCAACTGTATTGAAGAGAAATCTAGGATTATTCTTATTCTCCTCAATTAATGATGAAAAATATGCTGCTCTAACTCTGCGAATGGTCTTGTTATACAACAATAGACTGTCCCTCCAGATTAGGTAGGATTCCTCTTGGTGTGTAGAGCGCCATTTTCTCTCCAATTTCCTAACATTGTGCTTCAAGGAATGCAGCTCTGAATTAAACCAAGGAGCCAGCTTCCTGTGAATAATCACCTTCTTTTTCAAGGGAGCTACATTGTCTAATGCAGAACGCAATGACAAAGTCATACCGTTTACAAAGACATCTATTTGTGAATTGGAAGAAACAACATTGCTGCCATCTACAGGGCATTTCTGCAATACGGAGGATATTAAAAAGGGGACAGACTCTTACCTTACATTACCTTCATGTAAATTAGCAACCCCAGAGGTATCCTGAACTGGAATATTTTGAAGTTGGTTAACCATTTGCGTGATATAATTTAGAACATTTGTAACCTGCATCTCAAAGTGTGGCGAATCATTTTCCGGGGAGGAGGGTTGAGAGAATGAAGCGTTTAATTGTTGCAGGGCTTCTTCTAACCGAGAGGGTGAAGCATTAGGTAGATTCAGAACCCCAGATGTGTCATCAACTGCTATATTCTGTAATTCGCTTACAGCTTTCAACATTTCATTTAATGCGTGTCTCATTTGCTGGCTCCCCATTTTTACAGAGGTCACAATTTTACTTGATTACACTGAATGCAGTCTTGACGACTGGAACATCTGGTCCACCTGGATCTGACAGGATCTCACAAGTTCTCCAGCCTGCATGCAGTAAAGCTGTGCTCTGTCTCCTGACGAGAGAATTTGCTCAACAACCGTTGATGTTTCTGTGATAAAGATAAAAAGAATATAATTAGATTTTAACGTAATCAGGATTGAATAAAATTAATATATCACAAACTAATTCTATGAATGCTTTGAAATTAAATTATACCTTGAATAATCCTTTTCACAGCACGAGCTTTGATGATTATCCGACCGATGTCTTGTTGGAGTTTCAGGACAGATGAACGGAGATTGATCAAGCTAGGGCCTATCTGTTCACTTGCTGCACGGTCCAATGCCGGTGACCGGAACAACTGATTCAGCAAAATCTGGCAGGATGTCACAAGTTCTCCAGCCTGCATGCAGTAAAGCTGTGCTCTGTCTCCTGAGGATGGAATTTGCTCAACAACCGCTGATGTTTCTGTGATACAAATAAAAAGAATATAATTCGATTTTTAACGTAATCAGGATTGAATAAAAATTTATATACCACAAACTAATTCTATGAATGCTTTGAAATTAAATTATACCTTGAATAATCCTTTTCACAGCACGAGCTTTGATGATTATCCGGCCGATGTCTTGTTGCAGCTTCAGGACAGATGAAGGGAGATTGATCAAGCTAGAGGTGGCTCGAGTTACTGCAAACATGAGCATAAAGAATAAATAAATAAATAAATAAATTATAACTACAGAATAAAAATAACAATGACCATTTGAGGGCTTACAGCTGGGCTGAGGAGTTGCTGTTGGCACTGCCGGTGTAGAAATTGCTTGTGGAGTCTCCTCTGCTATGTCAGCCCTGGAAGCTGCTCGTGGAGGGGGGATACCCTCTAATGGTTGATTGGCTGTGTCTGCCCGGGAGGCTGGAGGCAGGGTGAGTGGATCGGCTGAATCTGCAGGATCTGGTTGCCCGCAAGGCAGTGCAGCTGAAGAAATTTATAATTTATAAAGTTAAATATAAATACCGGATAAAATAGTAGCAAAACAGGTATTCAATTACCTTCCGGCTGAGGGGTTGAGGTGTCGAGAGGAAGATCCTGTGATGGCGGGGTCAAAACTGGAGATCGCGGGATAAGTATATCCCCCTGTGTTACTACAGCCTGGGCGGCTAAAGGGGGAACGCAGGGAAGGGGAATTAATTAATAAATAAATAAATTTCATACAGGGGTACTAGATGCGGAAAGATAAAAATAAATAAATTAAATACTGAATAAACAAAGTAAACGGATGTTGATTTACCGTCCGGCTGGTTAAATGCTGCGGTGGGAGATAATATTTCAGCCGTAAACGCCGCTTCGGCTACGATGTCTCGCTGGATTGTTACTGCGGCTAAATAAAACACATAGATTAAATGAACCGAGATAATTCAGAAATGTACAATCGGGGTAAGATTCAGAGCTAAAATAGTTAACTTACGCGCCGCGTGTCGGTCCTGGTGAACAGGCGCGGCATGAATCGCCGTTGGCTGGTTATCAGTTTGCCTGCTAGCTTCCCGGTTGCCGAAAACGTGTGGGTCCTGAACGGTTGGAACCGGTGAATTCACAACTTCTCGGACGGGAGACTCAGGCGGACTGATCACTATGTATCCGGCGTCAGGTTCTCCGGTCCTCTGTCGCGCAAACCCGCGGGCGCTTTCAAACGTATCACGTCTCCTCTTGAGATTTAGCCGATTTTGACGAGGCGTTCGCTGTCTGCCCGGTTGAGGGAGAATGCTCGCTCCTGCATAACCGTTAGTATTGACCTGGTTGGAAGAGCGGTAATATTCATCCATACACCTGTTTAAATCTGAAATACAGAAATAAAAATGGTTACAAACATATGGTTAGGGCTAGTATTAAAATAAAATCAATATAAGCTTGAAAGACTTCTCACCAAAATCGGTCTGGGTGAAGTCGATTCCTTCGAGCTCTCGAGGCGTGGGTCCTGAAAAATATTATTTATTTATATATATATATATATATATATATATATATATATATATATAGTACTAATACCGAGGGATCAAATATTGTTCTGTGAGCCGTTGAAAAGTTGGGGAAACCAAGTCGTTCTTGAACGCCTCAGCGTCACACGTGATACATAATCTTTCCCCTAGCGTCACAGGGGGAAGCCCGTAAAACAGTCTACAGAGAATTGAACAAAAGTAGCTATTGGCTGTAGATAAAAATAAAACCTTAAAACGTTTACTCACCGGCGGTGATTTGGTTATACTCCTGCGATTCGGTGAGCCCATCGGAATGTATCTGAACCGTAACTCGATGTGTTGACGGACTGGGTGACATACTTCAGGAATCAGCTACCTGTCGCGTTAAGAGTAAATTCAGACTGATAGTTTTTAAAGGGATTTTCAAAGTAAACCTGCGACTTCTAATCTGCCCGCCTCCTAAGGGGGGGGGGGGGGGGGGGGGTGACACGGGAGACCAGAATCTTGTAGATCAACGGCGCCTGTATGCTTTTGTTGAAGAGGTGTAACGCAGCAGGGGCTGGGTGGAAACCGTTTGATCCCGAGTCTAGCGGATGTTTCGCCCAGCGTCTAAAAAGTCTGATCTTATTTTATTTCCTGGGCGCATAGTATGCTGATATGCACATTGATACGCTACGCGGCGGGGCGCTGTCTGTTCTCCCACCCGTCCTATTGTAGGATCCGGTGCTGTATGCCTAAAAGGTGTCAGCAGAGTCGCGTCTCGGCGCCACGCCATTGTCTGACTCAATTTTATTGCTAGAACCGCTGTTTCTAGCAAACACCTGGCCCGGCTGCGGTAGGACGGAAACCGTTTGATTATAAGAACACGGTGAAGTGTCCTGCTGGGTTTTACAGGTCTGATTGATTTAGGTTCAGACACATCGACGCCTCGAACAGACGCATTGAGGTTTTAACAAACTGAAGACACTATGAACGTCCGCGTCCACTGACCCGCTTTTAGCTAAGATCCTGCCGTTTGCTTAGAGGGGAGAAAGGATTGCAGAGAAAACCTATCTTGCCGTTGTGTGGTTATTGGTAGAACAAGAGGGGAGCATGCACGGAGATGGCATTTATTTTATTTTATTGCCTCCTTTTCTTTCCCGTTGTTCTGTATGAGCTACAGATTTAAGTAGATAATCTGTTTATTGTCATCAACCACAGCGCTTTAGTGTCAAGAGCAAAGTTTCCTATCCTGCAAATGCAGACTATAAGTCTGAAGGTTTATACAACTAAAGTTACACGTTTGATTATAAGTAACCCACAAAAAAACACATGTCTTGACTGTCCCCTTATGCATTAAAGAATTAAATAAAGTTACATATTTGGTTATAAGTAACCCTACAATAAGCACATTTCTTGACTGTCCCCTTATGCATTAAAGAATTAAATAAAGTTACATGTTTGGTTATAAGTAACCCTACAATAAGCACATTTCTTGACTGTCCCCTTATGCATTAAAGAATAATTAAAAATAGGCAAATAAATACTTGAAGTAATGTGTGTGTGTGTGTGTGTGTGTGTGTGTGTGTGTGTGTGTGTGTGTGTGTGTGTGTGTGTGTATGTGTGTGTGTGTGTGTGTGTGTGCAGGGTGGGGGTCCGGAAGGGGGGTCAGGAGAGGGGTTCACATAGGGGTGAGAGGTGTCATAAAAAAGGGAGGGGGTCAGGAAGGAAGGAAGGAAGGGGGGGGGTCATAAATCATATTTTTGGAAACGGGGGGGGGGGGGTCATAAATCATATTTTTTGGAAGGAGGGGGGTGACAGGTGTCATAAATCATAAGGTCATATACAGTTCATAAGGGTCATAAATTACTTTTGACACATGGTGTATCCTATGTCTCTCTCAGCATAACTATAGAAGTAGCTCAGGGTAACATGACCCACTCTAACTATAAGCTTTGTCAAAAGGGAAAGTTTTGAGATTAGTCTTAAAAGTAGACAGGGTGTCTGCCTCACGGACCAAAACTGGGAGTTGGTTCCACAGGAGAGGAGCCTGATAGCTAAAGGATCTGCCTCCCATTCTACTTTTAGAGACTCTAGGAACCACCAGCAGACCTGCAGTCTGAGAGCGAAGTACTCTGTTAGGAACATACGGGGTAATCAGAGCTCTGATATATGATGGAGCTTGATTATTAAGGGCTTTATACGTTAGAAGAAGAATTTTAAATTCTATTCTTGATTTAACATGAAGCCAATGAAGGGACGCTAAAATAGGAGAAATATGATCCCTCTTGTTGATTTTCATCAGAACTCTTGCTGCAGCATTTTGGATCAGCTGAAGACTTTGAACTGCATTTTGTGGACTTTCTGATAGTAAAGAATTACAATAGTTCAGCCTTGAAGTAACAAATGCATGGACTAGTTTTTCAGCATCACCCCTGGACAGAATGTTTCTAATTTTGGCAATATTCCTGAGGTGAAAAAAGGAAACTCTGGAAACATGTTTAATATGGGATTTAAATGACATGTCTTGGTCGAAAGATAACACCAAGATTTTTTACTTTATTACCAGAGGCCAAGTTAATGCCATCCAGATTAAGTGATTGATTGAGAAGTTTATTTTTTGAGGACTCTGGTCCAAAGATTACAACTTCTGTCTTCTCAGAATTTTAGGAAATTTAAAGTCATCCAGCTTTTGATGTCATCAAGACATGACTGCAGTCGTAGTAATTAATTGGATTCATCAGGATTTATGGATAAATATAGCTGAGTGTCATCAGCATAACAGTGGAAATTAATCCCATGCTGTCTGATAATTTTGCCAATCGTAAGCATATGTATAGTAAAGAGAATTGGTCCAAGGACTGAACCCTGTGGTACTCCACAGGTGACCCTAGAGTTTGAGGAAGATTTATTATTAACATCAAAAAATAATTGGCATCCTCCCAAACATAATTACCTCATCCTCAGTAAGTGAGGCAGCGTTGGAGGAATCTTTAGAACCTGCGCAGTGTCTGAACTGTTTAGAAGCAGTAGAGCTTTCTGATCCATCTAACATTGGACCAATTCCCCCCCCCCCCCAAACTACTGTCTAAATCATACAGGACACTGACTAAAATAGATGATTGAATATCTCTTCCTATTATGAAATGGGAAGAGGATTAATCAGTCAGCTTTGAACAAAACTTCTGGGCTCAGATATGTCTAAGAACTTTTAAATTGACTAGAAACCCCAACTTACAACTAATACAATACAAAATCCTTCACAGAGTACACTACACAGGACAAAGATTATTCAAGATGGGTTTTGCACAATCTAATATCTGTCCACACTGCATAGGCAATCATCCTGATAATTATATTCATGCGTCATGGTTATGCACACCAGTCCAGAGGTTCTGGGCACAGATATGTAAGGACTTATCAAAGTGCCTGAGTTGTAAAATTTCACCTTCCCCATCAGTTTGCTTGCTGGGTAACTTTGAGGAAAGTCCTCTGGAAAAAAAATAGTTTGCATGGTTTTCACTGCATTATGTATTGCAAAGAAAACGATCCTCATGAATTGGAAAAGTAAGGAAAATCTCAGTATCAATCAGTATAGAGATCATATTAATCTTGAGACAGCATCTGCATCCACATCAGATCGATCTCTCTGGGCTCCTTTGATCGGCTCCATCACTTGGGGATGGGGGGCGGCGGGTTACGTCCTGTGGGGCGCAGGGGGGCACTCGGAGTGGGTGCCTGGTGGGTCTGACCCCGGGGTCTGTTGCCCCCATCTGTGCGGGGCTTGGGAGGCCTAGGGGCGGCCTACAGCGGCCGCTTGCGGCGCTCTTGGGGAGTTCCGCGGTGACGGACGTGGGTTACTGACCTGGTAGCTGTGCTGCCGCTGGGTGGGTCCGGGGGTCGGGGGTCACTGGGGTGTGCCGCCCTCGGGTGGGGGCCCCGGCGGGGCCTCGGGGGTTCGGGTTCCGGGGGGGTATGCCGCTTTGGATCTGGGCCAGCGCACGCCTGGGTGTCTGCCCCTGCACGGGGCCTCTGGTGTGCTGGGGGGCCTCGGGGCCTGTTGAGCTGGTAGGGGGGCATGGACATTAACATCTCAGGGCAGATGCTCTTCCCTTTCTTTTTGGGTTGGCACTCTGTTAGTGGGGGAGGGGAGGGAGGGGGAGTAGGGACTAACCCAGCCTGGATGTCTATTGTTGTATGTATGGTGAGCTGTTTGAATGTTAGTGTTGGGAAGGGATTACATCTACGTGTGTTTGTGGGGGGGGGGGGGGGTGGATGTGGACGTTTTGGAGAGCTCCGTGTCCGGCCCCCTGTCTCTGTCCTTGTCCGTGCCATCAGCCGGTGCGGGTTTCGCCTGAGGAGAGGGGTTCTGGATGGCTCGTGTGGGCTGGCTAGCCAGGGTTCCCCACTTTTATTTATTTATTTTTTTCGGGAAAGCCAGGAGGCTTGGTGGGCGGGCTGGGGGGGGGTGGAGGTGTTGGTCCTGGTGGGTGGTTGGCTCACCGCCTCTCCCTGGCCCCGGGCTATGGTGGTGCCGCTGGCGGGGCCCCCTTCTCCGGGTGGGCTTTCGGGGAGCGGGGGTGCCTATTGGAGTCAGTAGGGGAGCTGGCTCCCTGGGACTGCAGTAGGCTCCCCAGTCCTTTTCTCCCCATCCCCGGACTCCTCCCTCTGCCTGCTCCATCACGCTGCCACACATGTAGGACCTTGGGGAGGGGGGCATTACTAGAGGTTCCCACTTTCTGATGATGTCCCTCACCCCAATTGTATTATGCATTTTAGACACTTTCACTCCAAACATTTTCACAACGCACATACATGTAGGCCATTGTATGGGTGGGTGGGGGTGAAGACATCTGGGGGGGGGGCTTATGTTGTGTGAGCCTCACCTCGGATGGCTCCCTTCACCCCCTCTCGCATTTAGACATTGAGGGTTCTGGACAGTTGCTTGGAGGGGGTGCGCTGGCACTAGCTACCTTCCGGAGGGGGGGTGGACTGTGCCGGGCACCCCCTTCGGTGCTCCCAGTTTTAAACACACTTGAGAACAACATGCAACAACACAACATCTGAGCGGGCGTAGGGAGGATCGGGGTCTTTTCCACACCCCCGTTCTCCGATTACGGCATGGAGTCTGGGGCCTGGAGGAGGAGCGGACCACTGGGTCCGGGGTCTTGGCGGCGGGTTGCTGTGGGGCCCGGGTGGCTTGCCGGGACTGGGGCTGACGCCTCTGCTCTCCTCAAAAAAGGGGTGGGGGGAGGGGTGGCTAGGGTAAGGTGGGGGAGGGAGTGGTTTTATTAGGTATTTAGGGGGGGGAGGGGGGTTCTGGTTGGGTGGCCCGTACGGGTCATGTTGGCCCCCTCCCTGGGGGGCCCGGGCCAGGGGGCATCTGGTCCGGGTGCGGGATCGGGGGTCGGGAACTGGCAGTCGCATAGTCGGATTGTGGTTCCCCACCACCCGACCCCGCCCCCGAGCCTGCGCCGGCTGACGCTCCTCCGCTCCCTCCTGGAGCTTTTTCTCCCAGCCCAGAGAAGTTCTCGGGGGACAGCGGAGATTGCGGAGGTTTCCTCTTTCAATGTTCCTTAGCTTTTAACCAGTCCCCTCAACTCTTTGTTCAGGATCACTCCAGGATCGCCTTTATTTTACGTTTGTTAACCGGGAGGGCATTAAGATGGGCTGAGTCCCGTTTTCCAAACTGTCAGAGTTTTGGTTGTACTTTCGCTCAGTTTATCAGTGAGTTTAAGATGGTCTTCGCGGCAGAATCTGACGAGGTCCAGGACTCACGTCGGCTCCTTGCTCTCAGGCAGCAAGGCAGGCGCGTCTCTGATTTCGCTATTGAGTTTCGCACGCTGGCAGCCGCAGCCGGCTGGGAGCAGCGCGCGTTAAAAACTGTGTTTTTTCAAGCTCTGGATGATCACTTAAAGAACGAACTCACCCGCCTAGAAGAGCCGTCAACTCTGGATGAAATGATTTTGCTGGCTATTCGTTTAGAGAGTCGTTTTAGGGGTAAGGGCAGGAGCAGAGTGGACAGCTCTTTTTCTTTTCGGCCACCTCCACCCGATCGCCCTCCTACCCGATCCGCGGCCGCACCGCCCTCTCCTCCAGAACCCATGCAGCTGGGCCGAGTGCGGCTCTCCCCCGAGGAGAGACAACAGCGTATGGACGCTAGGCTTTGCATTTATTGCCATTTTTTAAACGCTTGCCCGGCGCGACCAAAAGCTTGGGTCCGTCGGCAGTAGTAGGGAATCCGGCGGACCAATCCGATACGCCCCCTACCTCTCCGCGCCTCACTCTCCCCGCTGTTATTGTTACTCTGCTGAAAACATTTAAGTTATCCGCCCTGATCGATTCAGGGTGCGACTTTAATTTAGTTGATCAAACATTTGTACGCCAGGCTCGATTAGAGACTGTTCCTTTGAGTTCTCCACTCGGAGTGTCCGCTTTAAATGGCGGGGCGCTCCCTCGTATAACACACCAGACTAAACCTCTTGAGTTAGTTGTTTCAGGTAATCACCGTGAGCAAATTTCTTTCCTAGTGTTCCCTGTAAAACATGCCCCGCTTGTTCTGGGCTTCTCCTGGTTGCGCTTACACAATCCGCAAATTAACTGGACCGATCGGCAGGTTGAGTCCTGGTCATCTAATTGCTTATCGCGCTGTATGCACTCAGCCGTGCCGACCTGCCCCGCGGCTGCGGCTGGCCCCCCTCCTACCGAGTTTGACCCAGAAAATCTAAAACTGGTACCGGCCCAGTATCACGATCTGCAAAGGGTTTTTAGTAAATCCCAAGCCAGTTTATTACCGCCCCATCGTCCCTATGATTGCGCAATCGAGTTGTTACCTGGCGCTCCCCTGCCGACCAGTCGGCTCTACAATATTTCCCAAGCCGAAAGACAGGCCATGGAGAGATACATTAATGAATCGCTAGCCGCTGGCCTGATTCGCCCCTCGTCGTCCCCTCTGGGGGCAGGGTTCTTTTTTGTTTCTAAGAAGGACGGATCCTTGCGTCCATGCATTGATTACCGTGGCCTAAATGCTATTACTGTCAAAAACAAGTACCCGCTTCCGCTCCTTTCCTCCGCCCTCGAACCGGTGCAGTCAGCCACCATCTTTACAAAATTAGACCTTCGTAATGCTTACCACTTGGTTCGGATCCGCCGGGGGGATGAGTGGAAAACAGCCTTCAAGACTCCTCTAGAACATTTTGAATACCTGGTCATGCCATTCGGCCTGTGCAATGCTCCCTCCGTGTTTCAGGCCCTAGTTAATGACGTCCTTCGTGATTTTTTGAATGTTTTTGTTTTTGTCTACCTGGATGATATTTTAATTTACTCCCGTGACCTAACAGAGCACCAGTACCACGTTCGTCTTGTCCTTCAGCGCCTTTTGGAGAATAAACTATTCGTAAAAGCAGAAAAGTGCGAGTTCCACAAGCCTACAGTCACCTTCCTGGGACTCATCCTTGAGGGAGGCCAAGTCCGTTCCGACCCTGACAAGATTAGAGCGGTTCTTGAATGGCCCGTTCCACAGAGTAGAAAGAAGCTACAGCGGTTCCTTGGCTTTGCCAATTTTTACAGACGCTTTATTCGCAACTACAGCCAGGTCGCTGCCCCTCTTCACGCGCTCACCTCAGTTAAAGTTCCGTTCACGTGGAACTCAGAAGCTAATACCGCCTTCTGTTCCCTCAAGACAAGATTCTCCCAAGCACCCATATTGATCCATCCAGATCCCATGAAACAATTCACCGTGGAGATCGACGCCTCTGACACCGGTATCGGAGCTGTATTATCTCAACACTCAGATCTGGACCAGAAACTGCACCCCTGCGCCTTCTTCTCTCGCCGTTTGAGCCCCGCAGAAAGAAACTACGACGTGGGAGACAGAGAGCTGCTGGCGATCAAACTCGCTCTGGAGGAGTGGCGCCATTGGCTGGAGGGGTCCGAGCAGCCTGTGCAGATCTGGACAGATCACAAGAACTTATCCTACCTACAGACAGCGCGTCGTCTTAACACCAGGCAGGCACGCTGGTCCCTATTTTTCTCCCGGTTCAACCTTTCAATCTCCTACCGTCCCGGGTCCAGGAACCAAAAACCAGATGCATTGTCTCGCCTCTACTCCCCTCCTGACGCTGAGAAGGAACCAGCCTTAATCCTGCCACCCACCTGCACCTTTGGAACCCTCCAGTGGGAGATCCAGAACCTCATCACCCAAGCCCTTGAGTCCGACCCAGACCCAGGAAACGGTCCTCCAGACTGCATCTATGTCCCGTCCGCCGTGCGTCCCCAAGTTTTGCAGTGGGCTCATTCACAAAAGTTGTCAGCTCACCCTGGGGTCCACCGCACAGACACTTTCATTTCTAGGCACTTTTGGTGGCCTCACATGTCCCGAGATGTAAAGGAGTTTGTTCTCTCCTGTTCTGTATGTGCCCAGAACAAGGCCTCTAACAGGCCCCCCGCTGGTCTACTCCAGCCGCTCCCAGTGCCCGAACGCCCCTGGTCCCATGTAGCCCTCGACTTTGTGACTGGTCTCCCTCCCTCGACTGGTTTCACCACAATACTCACAATTGTTGACCGCTTCTCAAAGGCCTGTCACCTCATTCCTCTCCGCAAGATTCCTTCTGCCTTTCAGACGGCCCAGCTCCTGGTTCGACATGTCTTCCGCCTGCATGGAATTCCCCTGGACATTCTGTCTGACCGTGGCCCGCAGTTTGTTTCTAGGGTCTGGAAGGCATTTGCCTCAGCCCTCGGGGCCAGATATACGCTTACCTGAGGGTACCATCCACAAACGAACGGCCAGACAGAGCGGATGAACCAGGAGCTGGGAACCGCTCTCCGCTGCCTCACATCATCCAACCCGTCTGACTGGAGCAAGTACCTACCATGGGTCGAGTATGCCCACAACACCCATGTTTCCACCGCCACTGGGGTCTCCCCATTCGAAGCCTCCCTGGGCTATCAGCCTCCCCTGTTCCCTTCCGAGGAGCGACAAATCGCCGTCCCCTCTGTCCACCATAACATTAACCGGTGCAGACAATTTTGGACTCAAACTATACAAGCCCTCCAAAGAACAGCAGAGCAAAATCGCCGATTTGCTGACCAGAGACGAGTCCCAGCTCCCCAATACCATCCTGGTCAGCGAGTGTGGCTTTCTACCCGTGACCTTCCATCCCGCACCTCCCACCGTAAACTGTCTCCTCGTTTCGCCGGCCCATATGAAATCCACTCCATCATCAGCCCCACTGCTGTACGCCTCCGTCTACCATCCCACTCTAGAGTCCATCCCACGTTTCATGTGTCCCTAATTAAACCGGTCCTCTCAAGTCCCTTGTGCCCTCCGGCCGAACCCCCTCCTCCCACCCAGGACCACCGGGGACGCCGGATTCGTCAAATTGTGGACTCTCGCCGGCGAGGTAGAGGGGTCCAGTACCTCGTTGACTGGGAGGGCTGCGGTCCTGAGGACCGGTCGTGGGTTCCCGGTTCCTCCGTCACAGATCAGTCTCTCCTCGAGTCCTTCCTGTCCTCTCGCCCCTCCACATCTTCCTCTGGGTCGCCAGGTGGCGACCATTGAGGGGGGGGTGGTGTCAGGACTCAGCGAGCAGAGCCGGGCAGTTTCTGCCGGCCCTGCTCTCTCCCTCCTCTTTTTCCACAGGTGACGGCAGTTGACTGGTGGGCGGGGCGCGCACACCTGCAGCATCTTCTGCAGCACTATAAGATCTGCGCTCGGACAGCGGGAGGACGCCTGAGTACTAACCGTTGTCGGTATGCTTAGACGGCCTTAGTCCTCTGACTAATTTTAGATCTCTTCTAAAATGCTCCTTTGTGTCTCTCAGGTTCGCTCTCGTGTCCCGAGGCTTGAGCCTAACTGAACTCTCCTGCTCACGACTCCCATCGGATCAGTCAGGTTCCTTCCGCTGCCTGTGTTTTCGCCAGTGCTGCTCGGACCCTGCCTCACGCCTACGCCCCCCGATCAGCTGTCCGCACCACTCCATCTGGAGCTGAGTCCGTTGCGCTTCCCCCCTCCGGTCCGGCTTCCGAGTCTAAGTGGTAAGCTTACGCCGCACGTCTTCACCATCAGTTCCGTGTGCTGACGCACCTAACAATTCTCCCCCTTGTCCCCTCAGATCGTTCGTGCTCCATCCGAGTCTCTCTCCCCGTGATCACTCCCTTGTGAACCCTTTCTCTGTGATTACTTCCCCGAACATTTTCCCTGCTATTATTGTCAATAAACTCCGTAAAACTACTCCCTGTGAGCCGGTGTTCTCTGCATGTGGGCCAAACACCTCAAACCGATCATGACAGTCAAGCTCTATTTAGCATTAAGACATCAATTCTTATTGCCACATTGATAGACACGACACTGGGAAAAAAAAGAAAAAGGAAAAAAAAAAGATATAACATGATAGTTTAACACTGCAGAAACGTCGCTCTCAGCATTGCTCTGGAACTCTCTCTAAGGTAACCTTGTATGATTAGGCTACTTACTTACCATTCAGAAACTGTTTGTCAGGTTTTCAGGAGCCGGACTGAAGTGCAGACAAGAGCTTGGGAGGTGCATGATGAGTTGAAGATGATTTATTCAATTAAAGAACATTTGCAGCCATTTTCATGTGTATTAAGTGAGTGCAAACATTAAGTTGGGGGGCTCAGCCAGCTACAGCTTATTTGTGTAAAATTGACATAGCCCTAAAAACAGCTCATTCTGATAGGAGCTTAAAATGCAGTGGATGAAACTGGGAAGGTGAAATCTTATCTGAGAATTAATTTGTGCTAAAAATGTTTTGTATAGTCCATAGATTTTGCAAGGTATCCTGTAGAGTTACTGCATTCTTCTGGGCTGTGTGAAAACGAAATTTCGTTCTGTGTGCACTCTGTGTATACAAAATGACAATAAAGAAAGTCTAAGTCTAAGTCTAGACATATCCTAAATGTTTAAAAGGAGGCATAATAGGTCAGCTTTAATTTAATGTGATATTCAAAACAAAGCAATAAATGTATTTCAATACAATTAATGAAGACCGACATTACGATCCCGAAAGGTATATTGTTGAGCGTGCTGCATGAGCATGAGGTGCCAGGAATGCTTTTAAGGGCTTTCCAGTGCTTGTTTACCCAAAGCAAAGGTTGTGTGCACAGTCCTGGCAAAAGTGAGTTGCCCCATTTCTTGATTCCTGCTTAGGAGTCCATGGACAGTATCTCAAGGAACATTCACAAAGAAGAGGGTGTATGGTTTGGGAGCCTCAGGGTCCCATCTTTATATTTTCACTTCTCTCATACTGGCCACTTCATTGAATGTCTACCTTTTGACACTTCACTGAATGTGAAGTAGCCAGGATGAGGGTCAGCTTCGACCTAGACTCTAAAGGTCAGTCTTTGCCTCAAGTGATGCAGGATGGAGCAGGAGATCGCTGTGTGGATTCGGGACTCATCTAGGGTAAAGTGTGGACGCTCTGTATGCTGTAATTAACAAGGAGGACATGAGCACAAAAAGCTCTAATAGCGTACCGCGAGCGAGCTATTTTTAGAAACGTAACGTCACAATGACGTCACATCACGTGGTACGCTGTAGGACAAACTTGCATAGTCCGCCGCTGTTTCGCTGTAAAAGAAACAGGCCTAAAATAGGCCTAGCATATATTTTAGCCACGGATAGGCACGATAGGAGGCCGACATGTTAATAATGAAGTGCCTGCTACCATGATAGCATATAGGCTATCATGGTAGCAGGCGCTAACATGATACCCTGCTACCAGGATAGCCTACTCAAAAACATTTCAAATAAGACAAACATTAAACAAACAATTCCCCTTGAATCTCTTAAGGGAAAGATTCTGAGATGTAAACAGCTGTTTTGTAGCTACCAATTGGCAACATATACCGATTCCTGGACGGTGATTACAAACAAAAAAACGGCTGACGACACAATGAACGCCGCGCAGGAAAAAAACAACAAAGCTTACCGTTCGATCAACTCAGCCCGTTTTCCGGTCTTTTTAAGCCCTCGACACTCAAGCCATCGTTTGAGCTGAAGGTTGGTGTGTTCTTCGACTGTGCGACCAGTAAACCGTGCGCCTGGGACATCGTCTTGGGAAAGTTTAATGGCTGCAAAGTCGGTCATATCGCTGGTTCTGTTGCTGGTTGCTACGTGCGATCTGTTTGTCCTACCTAAGCGGCAAAAGGGGTGTTGCTCTTGAGACGGTGACGTCACGTGCGCGGTACGCTATTCATGTTTTGTCTGTGTTACAACTCTAAGGTATGGTTCATGACAAAAAGTACAAGATCCAAGCAACAAATGGCTGAAATTAGTTTTCTCCATATGGTGGCAAGTAGAAGCAGGTTGAGGAGCCCAGTCCTCTGGATAGAGTTTGAAGTAGAGCTGCTGCTTATCCTTATGAAAATTAGACAGCTGACATGGTATGGGCACCTGATAAGAGTACCTCCCGGACAACACCCTTCAGATGTAGCCGACTGGGAGAAGACCCAGACATTGGTTGGAAGACTACTACCTGGGAAACACCTTTAGATTAGCTAGGCAGTGTTGCTGAGAAGAGAGGATGTCTGGGTTTCCTTATAGCACCCAATCCATATACAAATACAGCCAAGTTCTCCGGCCATCCAGGTATCAACCGGATCCTTACCTTCATCTCCTAACACTTCTGGTGGCCTTCGATGCCCAAAGACGTCCGGGAGTACGTCCGCTCCTGCCCTGTCTGTGTCCAAAACAAGGCCTCCAACAGACCCCCTGCAGGCCTCCTTCAGCCTCTACCCATCCCTGAACGCCCCTGTTCCCACATTGCACTAGATTCCGTCAATGGTCTCCCGGCTTCCCAAGGCATGACGGTCATCCTCACCATCATTGACCGATTCTCCAAGGCATGCCACTTGATCGCTCCTCCATAAACTCCCCTCTGCCCTCCAGACGGCCCACCTCCTGGTTAAGCACGTTTTTTGGCTGCACGGCATCCCTCGAGAAATTCTGTCTGACCGTGGTCCTCAATTCATCTTGCGGGTGTAGAAGGAGTTTGCCTCGGCCCTTGGGGCCAGTTAGACCCTCACCTCCGGATACCACCCGCAGACCAACGGTCAGACAGAACATTTTAACCAGGAGCTGTTTTAACCAGGAGCTGGAGTCCATCCTCCGTTGCCTGACCTCCACCAATCCATCTGACTGGAACAAGTACCTCCCGTGAATTGAGAACGCCCACAACTCACACACCTCCACCGCCATCAGTTTTTCCCCCTTTTAGGTCTCCTTGGGCTACCAACCACCACTCCTCCCCTGTGATGAGCGACAATTTGCAGTTCCCTCTGTTCAACACCGCATCTGTCGCTGCCAGCAGTTCTGGTCCCAGACCACCCGGACCCTGCACAGAACTGCTGAACAAAACCGCCGATTCGCTGACCGGAGGCGAGATCCTGCTCCCCGCAGGGAGTCTGGCTTTCCACCCAGCATCTCCCCGCCGCCCTCCGTAAGTTAGCTCTACACTGGCCCTTACGAAATCATCGCTTATTCTTTGTCTCCTGTGCTTCAGGTTCGCCTCTCATGTTCTGCCGTTCCCCAAGTAAAGCCTCCAGGCTTACATCGCTCTAGATCCCGTTTCAGATGCTTTGCCACACTCTCAAGCTCCATTCCAACGCTCCCTTGGTGTTACCAAGCTGGGCTGAGGACTCCCACCGGTTCTACCTGGTTCCTTCAGCTGTCCACGGATCACTTCTCCTGCTGCCGCTGCTCAGATCCCGCTTCAGTTCCACCAGCTCGCCCACCAGTCACTCAGTCATCTGCTGGAGGTCATCCGCTGAGTCCGTCTTTCCGCTCCACTCCTACTGGCTCGGCTCCTGCGCTCTGCGGTAAGCTCCTCACCTGTGATCTCGTTCTCACTCCTCCATTCCCTAGCCACCTCCTAACTTTCTGTCTTTCACCCGCAGATCCCCGAGCCTGTCTCTCGTCTACCTCCGGCATTGCTCAGTCGAGGGTTAATACCGCATACCACCTTGTTCAACTGTGCGATTTAATAAACATCTTAAGCTGCTCTTTGCCTCCCGAGTGTGATCTGCATGTGGGCCAAACTTCTTAAAAAAACATGACAAAGGCATTAACTGAAATTGTTCCTCTAGACACTGAGGACCATCAACATAAGAGAAGGAACTCAGGGAGATTTTTTGATTTCAAGTCAATTTCCTTAATCATGAAATGATCAAGAAATCTGTTGCACTCATAACCAGAAAATATTAATTACCATTTATAGATTCAACATTCACAGAGTGTCACGATCTCGGCACTGATGCCTGGTCTGATCACTCATTTCACACACCTGCTTAGGTCCGCCCAGTTTCTCATTACCTGTTCATCTGATTCACCTGCATTAGTCAGCATAAATTCAGCCTTCGGACCAGACATCAGTGCCAGATTATTTACGAGCCTTTGGTGAGTTTTGTCCAGCATTCTCTTTTGATTGAACTGTTGATACAAACCCAATTGCCTCCGGATTCTGAGCCAGCCTCACCCCTGACCCTGTTTATTCCTGTCTGTTTTGCCTGACCTGAGTCTGTTCCTGGATTACCTGAGTTTGCCTGATCCCTGCCTGCATTTGTCTGCTTGTTCGTGTACCGTCCTGGACTGTTTTTGACCTCTGAATCTGCCTGTCCTCGTCCAGCCCGTCTGCTGCACTGTGTACCGACCTTGCACTGTTATTCTGACCACCGAGCCTGCCTGTACCTGTCTTGCCATTCTGATATTTATTAAACCTTCTTAATCTTACCTGCTGTCTGGTTTGAATACTGGGTCCTCTGTCTTGGTCTCATGACACAGAGTGATATATTCCAAGGTCATGTTTCTGAAAATAAAGATTTTTTAACATAGAAATCTTGTCACTGTGTTAGAGTCTATAAAATATTTGGTAAGACGACTGACTTGACAGTTGTCCAGCAGACAGTCACTGATTGGACAAGGGTAAATCTTAAGTTTTAGAACATTTACATGCTTCCTGCTGCTGACAAGCTTTACAGATGAATTGATTGAAGCTGATTTCATATTCCAGGAGTACGTGATACCTGGCCACCATGACAAAACTATCAATTCCTGCTTTAATGATGATGGTATCCCAGTGTTGGCCAGCAAATTCTCCTGACTTAAACCCCACAAAGAATCTAAGGAGAATTGTCAAGAGGAAGCTGTGAAACACCACAACCAACAACACACACAAGACAAAGAAAACTTGAACTTTCTTAATATCTCAGCAGCTCACAAGTATTCCACACTGCACCACACTGCACCAACGAAGTATGACTGCTTATACTGTAAAGTACACGGATGTATTTTTCAGTTGGCCACAGTTTTTGTGTCAAACTTCTTTTTAAATTATGGGTTAGTGGTTTATGTAATGGCTTACCTTTTTCAGAGTATGAAACTAATACATAATACTTGTAATTCACTTTGCATTTGAGATACTGAAATAAATGAACTGTCTGATGGTATTTTAATTCATTGACACAAATGTGTGGATTTGAAACCCATGCAGGCTTCCTGGAATGGTTTTTAGAATTTTATCCAGGGATGTTGTTTTATGAAATTTTATTCAGGATCGGGAGAGATCGGCAAACACAAATAAGGACTCAAACACTGTTTCTGTTAGAATATAAGGCACACATTTATTATTATTCCCCACAGAAAAGTAGCAAGCATTAAAGCAACAAGCTTTCAAACAAACGTGACGCTCAACAGATTCTCAGAATCAGCTCTTACCATTGACACGAACTGGGAGCCCTCAGTCCTAGGTTAAGATCAGCGTTCATGATGCCGGTATCCACACACGAACTCACGGCAGACTCACCGGGCTAAGGGCAGTCTCCTCTTTATATACTTGTAAACAAAGAGTCAGATGTGGAGCGAGAGTGGCCATTTCTCCCTCCACAGCTGCCCTCCTTTCCAAAACATGTTCCCAAACAGAACCCGTTCCCAGCATCTCAGCAGTGTGTGAAGCAAAATAATATGAGTGCACTCAGAATACAGCAAATATAAACAAAATAAGGAATACAGAATCAGTCTTTCCCACAACACATTGTCATAAGTTCCCACCACAAGTTAACACAATAACACATGTGGTTCTTAGTTTCATGTGAACTCAGGTGCGAACACCACAACAGCAATAATCAATGTGTGAACTGGCCAGTCCTCTCTCTTATTTAACTGACCAGTCTTCTCATTTATATATCAAAAGTTAAAACAAGTTATCAAACTGAGCAGGTTTTCCCATAATACATTGTTAAAGAGCAAAAATAATTCTTTAATATATCACTCCACCCCTTGGTCTTTGACAATCCTAATTTTGGGAAAACTTAATTTTAGAAAAACTGTCCCCAAGGTCTATTTTAAAGTTATTCTTTCCGTCCCAAAACCACTTTTGATTATACTGGTGCAAACATTACATAAGGTTAACACTATAATAACAATAATGAGCAAAAGCAAGGGAGGTACTACATAGTTTCGAGCAGTAAAAGACATTCCATTAAAAATGTCCCACCAATGATGTGCAGATGATTGCACCATTAACTTAGCCGCATGCAGAACCTGTCCTTGGGCCATAAATGTAGACACCTTTAAGCTGGAAATGTTGGACCTGTGTGATTCAATTAAGCAATTTAGTTCCGTAGACTGATTCAATGCGCATTTGAACCGATCCAAGGAGATGGTGAAATTGGTTAATTGATAGGTCACGTTATTCCAACTTCAGATGTATACATCAAAACACCCAACGAAAGGCACCTGAGGTAATTGAGGATGACTCTTTATTGTTTCTCTATCTGGTTCATGAATCCAATCACATAACACCTCGTCTCCGGGTAAACATGGGTTAAGATGTCCTTGTTGTAGCATACATACCATCCCTTTATCAGCAGTCTCGCATAGATTCAGGTTCATAGGTGTAGTTTGTCTGTGGGCCAAACCAATCACCATCCAGTTTCAAAAACCAATACCCCTGTACAGTCACTACGGGCAATATACAATAATGACAAACAGTAGTACTATCGGTAACATCATATTGTGTCCAATGTCCTTCACACATAGTAGCATTACAACAGGTCTTCTGTGGTTCTAGTTGTAACCAACTTTTACTACTAATGTTCCATAGTTGTCTCCATTCATGGAAATTTCCGATAATAACCACACGCTTGAATCGTTCTTGTTGTGTATATGAGCGTGCATCATTTGTACGTTAAATACCGTCCAGTTCAAAGCTATAGAAATGTTCGTAAACACTTCTGCCGTCGTGTTCCACATCTTTATTTGCCAGTTCAGTTCTTTAAGGAAGATCTTTGCAGTTTCCTCCTGTGATGTTACAACAGTAGGCATCCACATTCCAATCTGATGAACAGCTCTTGATGCATGCTGTCCAGTGTTTAATAACATAGTTCTTGTTATGTTATTGTCAAAAGCGTTGGAAACACTTAACACAGTACCTGTTCCACCAAGCAAAGTGTCCCACCATGCACGTTTCGCCCTAGTGCATGTTGGCAGAGGAGAAAAAAAAACAAAACAAAAAAAACTTTCCAGTGAACTTCAATTGTTATCGTCAATTGTGCCATTTGTTGACAAGTGTGTGCAGCAGGTGCAATTTGTGTGTGTGTGTTCTTAGTAGAGTTCGGCAGTACATATATTGAAAAAGCAAAGGCAATCCAATTAGTAATCCAAACCTCCGATGAGGTCAAGTTCGGGGTCAGCTCCTTTGTGCCGTCGTCCTCACACGCTCGTTCTGCAAATGATTCATATTGGCACAAACCTCTCCTTGAAACCACTTTAACGGTACATCCCTTGGAGATCACCGGTATGTTTCTTTCTTCAAAACATCCATCACAAGAATATATGGGGCATGAGCTGGTAATGTTGCTTATTACACATACGTGCCATCGAGAGCATGTGTCGTCATCCTGGATTCCGTCACGCATGCTGTCCTGCCATCCTAGTTGATACGGCTGAACCACTTCTTTTAGGATCCGGCCTGGTGTTTCTGCCCAACAGAGGTATGGCAGCGAGGACACGGAGGATGATGGTCCCAAGTCCTGCACCAGCCCTGTGGTGCCTCCCACGGTTTGGGACGTCCGCCATCGCGCTGTCCCTGGGGTCGTCCAATCAGCAGATCCCACCGAAACATGGATCTGAAATCAAAATTAGTACTGCTATAAGACAAAAGAATTTGATTAGTTTTCTTTTACATAACATTTATCCATTTTTTTTTTTCCTGAGTAAAATACTGACACTGTTGCATCACTCCCTTGTGAAATGATTTCAGCTGGTCTAGGTGGACCATTTTCTTGTCTCACCTAAACTTTGGCTCCTGGTTTATCTGTTGAGCCAAACCCCCCTGTACCTCTTACAGTGATGTTAGTGGGGGCAGCCACCCCTTGAACCTCTGTCATTTCACAGGGTTCCACTAGCAGTTGTGCTAGTTTTTCTTCTTTCTCAATTACCAGGGATTTTCTCCTTGATAATCCCCATCAATCACTTTAGCTTGTATTGTCATTAACAGCTGAGGCCTGCAACTCCACAGGCCCAGACATCATCTTTCCCAATTACACAGCTTGTTGTATGACTTTCTTAGCCAAATCTAATGCTCTTTGCTGTGCTTCTTCCCACATAAAATTTTCTTTTTCAGGCACTTTTCAGAATTGGAATGACCACATCCTTGTGCTATAAAATGATAAATTCTAGTCAATAATGCTGAAATATTTTTAACTCCTTTATTAAGCATTCACATATACATTAATACATTTTCCATTCAGATAAAATCACAAGTTTGATTGTTCATTTATTTTTACTCTCTTATACACACATATAATCCTGAGCGGTTTCTCAGTTTGTCAAATGCAGAGACAGTAAGACTGCCCCTGGAGCAATTGGCCTATTATTCAATCGGGCCACTGCTTGCATCAATTTAGGCTTCCAATCTGTTAAGTCATGATTATCAGACACATTTTTTTTCAATATAACTGCTTTGACCAGCTGTTGTTTGCACGCAGACCGCTCTCCTGCGCGGAAAAAAAACAACAACATACAAACATAAAAACTTCAATCTGTCCTCCCACGAATTTCCATGCTGCACAATCCTAGTTAAACTCCATCAGATCCGTCAGATCAGGGTACATGTTGCTCCTCCTTCTATCTTTGTTCTTTCTTTTCCTTTTTTTCACTCTCCTTACTTTCACCTCTTTGCCCGAGGATTCCTCAGACTCTGACACCTCAGTCTCAACCACCTTAGCAGGTTTTCTGCCCACAACAGACTCAGATTCTTCAGCAGGTGGAGCCGATGGTGTGGAATGAATCGCCTCTCGCAACAGCTGAATCAAAGAATTTAATGGGTCCAGCTCAGCACCAAATCCTGCACAGTTCACTTTTAAGCCTCTCCTTTGACACATCTGTCTCAACTCATCAGTAGGTAATGCGTGTATCTCTGAAGCAGGCACCCCAGCATTAATCAGTGCCTTCCACAACATGTTACGTGGTGGACCCTGTTCATTTCTCCCCCGCTCCCTTTGCGGCCTGCGGACCGGAGTTTGTTGAACTCGTGGTCTGCATTCCTCCTGCTTGCCCCATTCTCCCAGATTCCCCAGCTCCATGATTCGAGCCTTAATGGTTTCCATCGGGGCATCTGGAGCGCCCAGCATCACAGTAAGCATAGCTGCCCGATAATGCTGTGGGGCAGTTTTAATCAACTGATCTCTCACCACCTTCGGAACAGCCACTTGCTGATATCCAGCCACCATCCCCACTGGCAACAAATCACGCACACACAGCCTCGTCAGCCTCTGCACACACTCCTTTAATGTTAACCATGGTCCAGAGATTTCGGGCCAATCAGATACATTGGGACATGTTGCACGTACTGCCTCAGACCACACGTCAAACAATGATCTCGCCTGATCCCCCAAATTTCTCACTTCCTGCCTATAATTAGCATTTACATTCCCATCAGTGCTCAGACCACCAAATGCCATACCATCTCCGTGATCTATTTCAATCTGTTCTGCACCTTCATCCAGCAGTCGAGCCACCCATAGATCAGTGGGTTCGCCCGGATGCTGCTTTAATTTTTTAGTGATATGAGCAACTTCATCCTGCGAGTAATCTTCTGTTATGGTCAGTGACACCGCCGGCGGCTGCGGCTGTTCCACCCATTCCATAACAGATTGTCCCGCAGCATCAAGTACATCATTACCTTGAGCATCTATCCGCTGCCGGAAGGCTGCAGGTATATGCTGCTGCTCTCTCCTCCTTCGGATGACGGGTTTAACCCCCAATGGAGGGAAAGGACGTGGATCTGGAGGACCTCCAGAATCACGGTCCTCCTCATCGTCCCACATATTACCGTCCCAGCTCTCGGGATCCCACCCAGACCCCAATCCAGCTACAAACGAACGGACTTTTTTCAGAGGAAAACTGCGGGTTTTTTTCCCCTGTTTTTTCCTTGTTAACACAGACACCTGGGCCACAGCTTTTTCTGCAACACTGGTCATCTGTTCCAGCTGATAAGTCAGCCTTTGCACATGCTGCCGATACAGTGACTCAGCAGACTGCAGCTCAGTCATTGCCTGTCTGTCTTTTAACTGCTGAGATTTTAATTGTTGGCCGGCTTCATACTGGATTTTCCACGCCGTAGCACAAATCCACAAGCGCCTCTGTAATCCGGCCACCGGAGCCTTTTTTTGCACCTCAATTTTCTGCAACACTTTCAATAATTCTTCGGGTCCCGCTGATTCCAGCTGACCACCCCACGGCTCCGGTCTGCCCCCACCATCGCGCAAACACAGCGCTACCTCGTTACACGGAGGAAGCTCCCATCCGGGAACTACCTCTTCCCTCTGAATTTTCTCATCAGAGTTCTTATTTCTCCTTTTAAACATATTTCTAAACATATTTGTGTATTGTAGTCTCCCCGCGCAGGTTCGAATCCTGCCGACAACGCCAAAATGTTTTATGAAATTTTATTCAGGATCGGGAGAGATCGGCAAACACAAATAAGGACTCAAACACTGTTTCTGTTAGAATATAAGGCACACATTTATTATTATTCCCCACAGAAAAGTAGCAAGCATTAAAGCAACAAGCTTTCAAACAAACGTGACGCTCAACAGATTCTCAGAATCAGCTCTTACCATTGACACGAACTGGGAGCCCTCAGTCCTAGGTTAAGATCAGCGTTCATGATGCCGGTATCCACACACGAACTCACGGCAGACTCACCGGGCTAAGGGCAGTCTCCTCTTTATATACTTGTAAACAAAGAGTCAGATGTGGAGCGAGAGTGGCCATTTCTCCCTCCACAGCTGCCCTCCTTTCCAAAACATGTTCCCAAACAGAACCCGTTCCCAGCATCTCAGCAGTGTGTGAAGCAAAATAATATGAGTGCACTCAGAATACAGCAAATATAAACAAAATAAGGAATACAGAATCAGTCTTTCCCACAACACATTGTCATAAGTTCCCACCACAAGTTAACACAATAACACATGTGGTTCTTAGTTTCATGTGAACTCAGGTGCGAACACCACAACAGCAATAATCAATGTGTGAACTGGCCAGTCCTCTCTCTTATTTAACTGACCAGTCTTCTCATTTATATATCAAAAGTTAAAACAAGTTATCAAACTGAGCAGGTTTTCCCATAATACATTGTTAAAGAGCAAAAATAATTCTTTAATATATCAGATGTGAATGTTATATACCCATGGTTTCTCTTTTTTTATTTAAAAAAAACAACACCCTGCAGTGTAGATCGACCGGTAGTACGAAATAACTATACGTATGAAAGTGCAACATTATTTACATGGATGTTTTGTCCTGGCTAAAATTAGGCATCCACTGAGATAGGCCTCGCCCACTTTAACAAAATAATTATTGGATAGAGAAAATTGAAATGTGTGTAAGCAAAGCAGTTGTATACTGACTTAATGTTGGCCAGAGTATCTTGTGGTATTAATTTAACCTATAAACACAGTTTCCACATTAAGTGGGGATCAAAATGAGCATGGGGTTAAAAAAAGTCAATCAAATCTTAAATTAAATGCATATTTTTATTGTATTAATCAAAAAATCTGACATGACATTTCACAAAGACCCAGAAATATTACAGTACACCACATTAACTTTGGCCTTTGACCTCAGACCTTCAGCTACAGACCTCCCTACACACCACTGTACCTTTGCCATTATATACAGAGCTCTGTTGTCCACAAAAACTGTTAGACAGAGGACACAAATCGAGCAGTTTACTCTTGCACACAGACACACACACTCAGTCAACGTACAAACACAAAAGCTTCTCCTTGTAAGCTTTTGAAAAACAACACATCACATAGAAAAGGATAAATGAGGAAGTTTTGGAACAGAGGGCTTTTAGAACAACAAAAGACTTTCATTGGATACTGTCTCCAGAAAAAAGCTTTTCCATTGGCTGTAAAGTACAACAAAAAAAATGCTAAGGACAAGTCCTTGTCAACAGAACATGAACACTACAGAAATAAATCTACATTTATAAAGGGGAAAAATCCATAACATCTCAGCATATCTTTCCACATAAATACTTAAGAATAACATTGTGCTTTCTTTACCACTCGTTCTCCCTTGCCACCATGTCATTGTCAAATGCATTAGCCACAAACCTTAGTCATGCAAGTTCAAGCACAAAACAACAGCTGGCAGAAAAGGGATACTCAGGCATGTTTGACACCTCTGCTGGTTCAGAGTTATTTGGTGCTGACATGGCCGATGCGCTGATCAGCTGCGTCCTTAAGCAATTAAGGTCTGTTTTGCTTTACCCATACAGTCAGTCTTGTCCTCTTCGATATGCTGTCAAAATGCCGAGTGTCCCTTTTTAGAGGCGTCATCATTCAGTTTAGTTCAAAGAGTTAATTACACATCTATAACGAAGGTACATAAATAACAATGACAATGATATCATACATCTAAAACCTCCACACAGACTCGGGTTGTACTGCCTTGCTTTTAACTGGGATGAATGCACTAAATTATGATAATTTGATTAAAACCATGATATTTGGTGGTAGCAGCACAAAAAAAGCAAATATAAAAATACATAAAAGATTTCATGAATGTAAAACATAAACACATGTTTTATCTGTCAAGACCCACCACTTTCTTTCTTGCATACAGGTTATGATATATCAAAGTACCACAGAGAGGCTCATCATCTGAGCCTGTTCGAGCAGTGAACACTAGGGGACTGGCTACGCACACTATGTTAGCACAAACAACCAACAAATGTGGTTTCTTTACAAACAAAACACCTAGAGATTAAGACATCAAAAAGGAAGACCTTACAGTCCTAACTGTTTAACTAGAGATGACATCCTTAAGCAGCAATCAATGATCTAATTGACTGTAACACTACATGAGAAGTGATTACAAACAGTGTAGGATTTTTTTACTCTTTTCACAAACTGTAGGATATGTGTTGTGAGAAATTCACCGTGCCGAACCAAGAATCGCGTACTCACTTCACATCGCTTGCATATCTACGTATCACTAAGAATTTAGGATTAAACAGTGTAAAAGAAATGTAGTACCAATTAGAATACAAAAAAAACTGTCTCACTCATAAATATCATGCTAATGCATATATAAATATATGTTTATACTGTACTGTAGCCCACAAATATGGCTTGTCATATTTTGAGTCTGCTTAAATCTTTCCCCATTCTTCTGACCTTGCTTACCATATTTATCCCTTTCCCCACAAACCATTATATTTATGATTTATCTTCAATCCAAAAAAAATGCAGGAAACATAAAAATAGAAATAGTTTAAAGAATTGTGGTTCTGAAAAATGTTTTTAACTGGTTATATATTTTTAATGCAGATGATCCCACTTTCTATGAGCTCTAATTTAATTTCTAAATGTGTTTTCAAATCATGTTTTATTATTAACTAATGTATTATTGATGCAAACATCTGTAAACATCTAATTGTCCGCCCACTTTATGGAATATGAGTAAATTTTTCACCACTCACTCACAAGTGGTTTCAAATAGCAATGCAATGCAATAACCACATTCTAGTTATGTCCTGTTCATAACTAAGACCATATGTACTGACTGAAGAGTTCCAAGCAGAGATACATTGAGTGATGGTCTGGTGATCAATACTGGTCCATTTTCAGCTTGACCAGCTCAAGCATTGACCAATGGGTTTGAAACATGAAATCCAATATTTTTTTGTAAGTGAATGCACAATGCCAGTTACAGTCTTTTGTGTGCAAGTTGTGAAGGAAGAACAGTCAGGTTTGCTATCTTACTGTCTGTAAAGTGTTGAAAACTGAACTAAGGTAAAGCAAAGAAGGTGTAAGAAGCTATCCAAAAAAAAAGAACTATTAAACAGGCTGAGAATTGTCTGCTGCATATTGAGGATGCTACTTAAAGAAAGCGATGCATAGAGGAAGAAATAGATCACAGCAAAGTTGCTTTATATTGGCCACTGGAGATTTTTAACTGAGCCAGTGATGAAAGATGATAAATGTTGGCAGCTTTCTTTGCAATCTCAGAGTTAAACTATGGGTCTGTATTTCTGGGGAAATCACAGAGATGGCCATTATGGTAATTTTAACTGTGTTCACCTGCCTTGCTGCAAAGGTGCTTTAGCCAGTTATGTTAGTTTGAAAAAAACATTGTATAACCTGGTTTGACAGTGACTGCTCTTTTACACAGCGTATGAAATTGCCTTAGCTCTTATCATAAATAAGATTGCTCAAGACAGAAGGGTTAAAATAGTAATATTTAGAATCTTGGTTATTATAGTTCTTAAGGAACGTTTCCACCCCAGGAACCTTCTCCAAGAACCAGGGTAGGGGCCATTATTACCTCCTGCACTACATTTACCAGCGTAAAAAGAAATGACCAGGGTAGAAAATACCCCAGAAATAGCCTCGTATCGAGAGCTACTATTACTCTAAGTACTTGTGACTTTTGAGTAGATTTTGGTCGAAGGAGATGCTAAGTATTATAAAATGGTTTATAGTTTTAATGATTATAATGTCAAACATAACATTAAAATATTCTTAAGCTCATACATACTGTTAACTTTAACTGTAATGTATTTTAAGTAATGTGTGTACTGCTGTCAGAGGTGAGGGGGGAAGTAAATTCATTTAAAGCAATATTTAATGCTTTTAAACCATCTATGTGCTGTGGCAAAATAAAAATAACTGCAATCACCATGGATCGAGATCGTTTATAGATGAAGCATTGAAATTATTGTAATTTTGTTATTGCATAAACCTTGTAACATTACCGAAGACTTCAGTCTAAAATGCCAGGTGGCAATCCTGACTGGGGGTGTCTCGCCTCTTCTTTTACCTGAAAAGGGATATGCTACAACACAGACGTGTGGCCACAAACTCCATGTAAATTGTTTTACCAGTTACACCTTATCATGGACTTTGTCATGACAGGATAAATAGATGTACTTTTATTGCTGAAAATCAAGGCTTTTAATTCCTAGATGGAACGACTATCCCACTCAGCCACTGAGTGAAACCTCAGTAGACACTCCTGCAGTGCGAGCAGTTACCACTCACTGTTTGTTCATCTAACAGCCATGTTCCACAGTAGAAATACTTGAATAAAATTGGCCAGGGTAAATAAAGGTTATCGGAAAAATATGATCTCAAAATATAATTCTCGAAAATGTTCTTGGTCTAATCAAAAGATGCCTTTAAAAATAATTGAAATCTGCAAAAATTGGTATTGGCAAATCAAAGCTTTACAAATTGGGAAGTGGCCAGAAAACCCTGATCGTTGCATCTCTTGTTTGAAGTCGGCTGTTTTTGCTGACATACCCCAAAGTCTCCATGGAAACAGTTCCAAAAATAAAACAGATTTAAGAATCCAACCTGACTACAAATTTATAACTTTTTTACAAAAAAAAATGTTGTGCTCCACAGGTGCTGGCATCTCTTTATGGCTCTACTGTGTAATTTGCACAAAACACAATTAGTGATAATAGAGAGGGGACCACAGAAAGATGTGCATCATTTACACAGGTTCTTACAAATGTTAATCCAACATGCATTTATAATATTCACTGTATTTATTTCAGTTAAAGACTATATTTTTGCATTGTGTTCCAGTTGTCACTTTTTCCATTCTGTCCACATTGAAGTCACTTAAAGAAATGTGATACCTTGATGAGAGTTTACCCAAACCTTTGGGACTGTTCATGAGTAATGCTGTCCAAAAAGTAATATAGATGATCAACTAACCATTAAAGTAGTGTAGATGGCTTGTAGGAAAAGTTCGAGATGCGTGTGTCAGTTTATTGCCTCCTCATAAAGGTTGAGTATCTTCTCGAGCATTTGCTAGTACACTTGATTATCCTAGTGAAGCAGTATAAAGGGATCGTGCAGAATCAGTTTGGGCAGTAAGGCAGCACATGCAGGAAGGGTCACAGGGATGAGGAATTATGGGAATGGTGTACCATATAGTGGTGGCATCCATAGATAAATAAACACAATACTGGAGGTGCTGTGTGTATGTGACTGTGCATGTCTTTATATGTGAATTTGTATGCGTTAACACCTCCTTAAGTGTCTGGTCTTTCAGTTACTTTCTTCCATTCTCTTCCCTCCCTCTTTTTCATCTCTTCATCATTATTCCCCTGCACTGCGCGGTGCCCGAGGGCTTGATTTCCCGTCGTGGGTCCTGCGGTTTCTCCCCTTTCTGATCTCCTGGAGATGCTTCCACTTCTTATTGGCTGGTCGGACAGCAGGACCCAAAGGTAGGATCTCCTTCCGTGGAGAAGGAAAACTCTTTGCTGCCTGGTCAGCATCAGCGTGCTTCCGTGCCCAGACTTGCTCACAAATCTGGTCGACAGTGCTGAGGTTAGGGTGGTCCACCAGCTGCATGAAGTCCCGGTACCAAAGCTTTTGATTGGTCAGTGAGGGACCACCTCGGCTGCGGGGATCTAGTCGGACAGGGGCATCAGAGGGTAGCTTGGAGATGGAGGAAGATGTTGATGGTACAACTTCTAAGGTGATGCCCAGCAATGTCTGGGTGAATCCATGCTCCATAGCATGGCACTGGTAGACACCAACATCCCTCTTTAGGACTCGACGAATCAGGAGGCCCCTGTCTGTCTGGAGGATACGCTCATCAAGACGTACCTAGAAGCAAAAATATATATAATTCAGCTCTTAATGTCTAATACCATTTGTCTATCTGACTGCACCGAAAGATACTTCATGATATACAAATGCTTGCAGAAGTTTCCATATCCCTCAATCTTTTTCAGGTTATGTTACATTACATCCACGATCTTTAATGTATTTTTTATAGATTTTATGTGACAAGCCAACACAAAGTAGTAAATAGTTGGAAAGTGGTTGGAAAATTACAGATACTTGATAAATGTTTTATAATTTAATTTAAAATATGAAAAGTGTTCAGTATTAAATCTCTTTGTGTTGACACTTGTGAAGAACCACCTAACGCTGTAATGAAAGCTTTACGTCTTTTTGGGTACATTTTCATCTTATTTAGTATTAAGATTCGGGCTAAAACATGCTCTTTAGGTAAAGCTTTTAGTTACAGTGACCCCGAGTTATATCTCTGGTTATGAATGCAGGCTTAGGATATTAGAGGTTATACTGACAACTAGTCCTTGCTGGTCTAATTTAGATTTTTATTCTCCAGTTATACATTATCTGCAGTTCTGTCTTTGTATTTTCTCTCCATAGAAGGCAAATCTGGCCTGCCATTTATGTTTAGTTTTTATTCCGTATTTAGCTACGTATGTTTCTGTCCAAGAGGATGCCCCTAAAAGAGCAGCTGCTGTTGCTGCTATCTCTGTTTACGGAACATACTCCTAAACCAGCGCAGACATGTTTTTGTGTGTCGGAACTTTGGGCCTTGCAGATTACACTTCACACTGATCTGGGTTCTTCTGGAGGTTTTTTTCTGGCTTAAAGCAAGTCATTCTTGTCCATTTTCACCACATCCCTTGTTCAGGGGGAGAGATTGCTGCAAACCCAACAACTTAATGTAATCAGCCAAGTTTTCTTAAAGGGACAGTGCATGACTAATTTGGCTTCTAAGTTGCAAAAATCAAGTATGCCTTTTATAAATACATATTACGCAAAAGTCTAATAACCTCACATCAAAAAGGAAAGTATTCTCATAACTTAGAATTAGTAGTTTATAAATACATAGGTGCTGGTGCACCCACTGGGAGGCATCATGTTGCGTCGCTGTTTCTGATTTTAGAAGCCGAAAGGGGGAAAACTGTCAGCCTTACGTGTTTCTGTCTCCTATATCAAGACACGCTGTCGGTGTTGGAGTATAAATCAAGCAAAGACAGCCATAGATAATTCTATTTGCCATTTTCTGTTGAAATGGAGGACCACCTATACTCTTCGCCCAACGAGAGGGATGAGAAAGTAACCAAGAAAAGAAAAAGTAATAACCGGGCTTTCTGCTGGACAGGTAAATTAATTTAGTATAACAGTGAAGTTTATTTTTGGCATTAAGTTAGAAACAGGGCAGTGTAGAGCAGCAGCTACTCTGTCCTGGCAGAAACGGGTTGTTTTGTTCGCCTCTCTCTCCCTGAGAGGAAGACAAAGGGTATATATGTTCAGTATACGGAGGGATCAGCCAGCCTGTTCACTGTCTGTAGTACAGCCAAAAGGCCGGCCGGGTCTCTTTACTGGTGTTTATAGTCGCTTATATTAGACCCCAAATAGGGGACCGAGCCTTCAGAAATCAGCCCAGAAAAACGCAACTCACGGAATTTGCAAGCGACTTAAGAAAAAACAATCAGTCCCAAAAACAATTTCACACGATGACTGTAGCTATTAGCTATTAGCAGTAGCTAATACGTGGAGGACATGTTTACTCTGTCACACTTATTATACTCCGAGAAATACATGTACATAAATTTTACTATTACCGATACAGTTACTTGTATTATGTTTTTCAGATGTCATGGGAGATGAATCAACAAAAGACAAATCACATAAATTAGAGCAATCGCAATAAACCATGAGATTAATTTCATAATTTAATATGAACACGCACACACCTCTTCTCGGGGGTTCTGTGGATGTTTCTGGTAGGTCCAGGTGACTCTGGCCTGAAGCGACTTGGGAATACACTCCAAGAAAGTGCTGCTTCCCTCAACTCCATACAACTTCTTCTCTGCAACATGGTGCTTGTGGTGGTCTGAAGGGGGCAGCAGAGACAAATATATAAAGGGTTATATCTGATTAAGAATACAATGTCTTGTAAACATAGGCCTATGAATACCTTGGCCTGTGTTGTTTGTCAGGCCATTTTAATAACAAAGTCCACTTATGTATGGAAGTTCATGTTTAGTTCGAAATGAACAATTCCTCTTTGTGTTCTTATTATCATTATTTATCAGGACTTTGTGAGTTGATGTGAATATTTGTATTTAGGTGTTGCAACTCCTAATGTCCTTACAGTACTTGATGACACCTTGCGCTCCAAATCTTCAGCTAAAAGGCATGAAGGAAGAAAGAAACTACAGAGTCAGCAGTACTGGCATGCTGGTTAAAGGGGGAACAATGGTGTGCAACCTGCCAAGCAGACCGATCTGCACTTTGGGGCCAGTCCAGTCACATCAGAGACAATTATGCTGACCTTCATTAGTTTTACTCGCCTTGCTTGCCACATGATGTAATTGTATTACCCAGGAGCTCTTTCAATCGGAGCGATTAGCCTGATTTAGTTGTGGTGCAGAAACACAGATAGATGCAGAATGCTTGCTTTGTGGTCTAGGAGGATGTATGTCACCAAAGGTGAAGTGTTTTGGCTGTTTTCCTGTGAGGACTGTAATATGTCAAATACCAATAGTTTACAGATGTCTAAGATGTTTTTTTTCCCTGACAAATTAACACCTTAATAAACGGGACTGTTAATAGGCAATTATTTTTCAATTTATCAAAGGCCAGTCTTTTTTTTAATAAAGCGCTGTGCAGTTGCTGTTGGTATTTGAAGTAAGAAAGGAAGTAGTTCTTAAGTTGACAGCGTCAACTAGTAAAAGACTGCTCTGCAACACTGTTCAGTCTGGCATTATTTAGCAGTGATTTGTAAACACCATCTGGCTTTCTGTTAGATCTGCGATACTGCGGGTAGAAGGCGCCACGTCTGTTTATATCTGCTCATTGCGCCCGTTGCTGCGGTTCTATTTAGGCTCAAAAAGGACCCTCAAAGCACTAGCAGGATGGAGGCTTGGTGTATATAACCTTATTTTATCATGATCAAACGGTTTTGGGTCTTTTTTTATAAGCATATAATGTGGCTATGTACCTTTAAAATTTGTTGTTGTTAAGACCAAACTGGCACAACATTAGTTGATCAAACAATTATTATAACATTCAGGTATTAAAGCGTCAAAGAAGCCCGTGGCAGACTTTTGAGAATATGGTGGAAAAAATAAATTGACATAAAATTTATTGTAAGCACAAGTGTAGCACAACTGGCAAAATGTTAACTGCAAACTACAATGTAGCTGCTATCTGGTATGAGGCTTCCTTTAAGGGATAAAGGGCTATTTCTTTTTCTTTTGCCTGGAATGTGACTCATCAAGCCTGAACTGGGAAATTCTAAACTGAACAAACGTCCTTTAAAACATAGAGAGTCTGCAACGCCTTAGACTGGAAATGTGTTTAAAGTGGTGAGGACAGCAGAGAGGACCATCGGGACAGTGCTTCCTTTCACCCATGACACTGCTAGCAGACGCTGCCTGACCATGGCTCAGACAAACATGACAGACCCCTCCCACCACTATCATGGACTGTTCACCTTGTTGCCCTCTGGCAAGAGGTTCAGCAGGTAAAACAACCAGATACAACAGCTTCATGCCACATGTCATAAGACGGCTAAACTCCCAATAATCCCCCCACCCATACATACAAAACTAGTCACTTCAATGAATCACTCTGAACTCCATTCCACTAACTATATTATTTGCATCACCATTATTGCAATACATTCTGCTGCTATGCATACTGTAATTGCACTATTCATATGGTCATATACATAGCTTCTCTGTACATAAAAAATATTTTTTGGTTTGTTGCTACATTCTGAACAGATGAAAAATACTTATGTTTCTCTTTTGCCTCCTGATTTTTACCTTGCAACAAAATATTGCTCAAATGTACATTGTGACTGTACAACTGAATGACAATAAAGTTTGTGATTTCTGAAATCTTTATTTTGAAAATACAAATAGAGGATTGCCTATTTAATTAGAAAAGAAAAGAAAATTGCAATCTGTGGGGTCCTCAAAATGTATTCTGACTGAAATATTCTAATGTAAATACAGATTCTTTCAAAAATATTTTTTTGCCATTAGGGAAACCATTAGTCTTTTTGTAAAAAAAATAATAATCTAAATTTTCCTGGAAATATTGCTAAAATCTGCACTACTCTTGTTCTCTTAAACCCAATATACTGTAGCCATTCTAATAAAATTTAACTGTACTGCTTTCTGCAGTATAAGTGCTGTAACACTACCTCCTGAGCAAAGGGTGTTAGGGTCTCCATTCCTGACATCCTGGCGGCGGAAACGTCTGAAAGGGGAAAAAATAATTATAGTGATTTCCGCTTATGTGAAAACTTATTTTTGTTTTTATAGATCCCTCTCCATATGTTTGTCAAAGACTTGTCACAGACCTCTTTGTATTTGGCAGGTAGCGAGTACAGGATGTTCCATCCCAAGCACAGTAAGGGTCTCGGGCCAGGCAGCACTCGGCGCAAGCCTTCCCATAAACGCTGCAGCGGTGCAGAGGGACTTGGGCAATTCCTGTGTCCGAGCCGACATACAGCTGTTGCTGTGAAACAGGCAGAGACAAGTTGGAAACTTTTGACAAAAAGGCTTGAAGAATGTTTGCCTATCTGAGTTAAAAACAGCTAGAGCTGGTATCTGTCATAAATCAAGCCGCTTTGTTCTCTGTAAAAGTGCCGAGTTTGATAATTTATGATGCCTTTAGGTGATTTAAAGTGCACTTTCTTTGACCATTCTGATTTAGTGTCACTTCATACAGCTTTCTTTTTTCTGTTTGTTTTTTTCACCCTATCATCCTGGGTTGTCGTCTTGTCTACATTTTCTTGTCTTTCCAAAATGATTCATTAGTGTAGCAAAAATCATATCAGTATCATTTTAATGATATAACGGGTTTTGGAGTATCAAAGTAAACTTACCCGTTTGGAAGAGATTTGCATGTTGATGACAGATGATGCGTCCTGAAGATAGGAAGAATGGATAAAATATTAGTTTGCTAGAAATAGATTATTTCCCCTAAAGAAAAAAAATACAGTTACTACAACAGAATGAGATTTCCTTTTTCAAATATTAACCTTCGTGAAGATGTTCTGTGTCAAGAAACACGTTTTGTTTTCCTGCAAGATAACTGTAACAAAGTTATACTTCAATTTCTTCTAGTTTCAAATAATAGATACTATCATGTTCCGTCCTATCAACTTATCAAAAGCAACCTTTTTGCTTAGTGACTGAGACAAATGAGCAACTGAATTTGTAACAGCGTTTTGACCTTTTGCATCCTCTATGTGTGTAGCACCACTATGGGATGTTGTGAGAAAGAAAACCAATTGTAAACTGTAGATGAACTTATAGAGCTTGATTAGTATGACAGAGAGTGTCCCTAAATGTTTTAATATCTACATTATTGTGGAGCAGATAAGCAATCACATGTAAATTGCAAAATAATAATGCAAAGACAAGTGGGACTTTCAGCTGCTTCCGTTCACTACCTGTTGGTTTTATACAGTCACTGCACAGTTAAGCATTTTTTAAGCAGTTGTTGAGAGAAATGGGTCGAAATAACATTATCTACCTGAATGCTATCAGTATTGTAGCTGTTTTTAACTCTTTTTTTATTTTTCACCAACGTGGCAAAAGGCACTAAGATATTTAATCCCTGGATAGGGTGGCAGTCTATTAAGTCTACTGCGTCTTAAAAAAATGTTCTCCTGATTTCCTTTCCACATTAGATAAATAATGTCAATCTTTACCTTATAAATTCTCATTCAAAGTGAAAACTTTACGGTCACTACGTTCTTCTTTTGGCACCACTGTGTAATGGACTAATGCCTGAGTTTGTTGTTCTAAATATAATATTATCTGTGTTTGGCAACGTTGCATTGTTGATTGCTTTGACTTTGTTTTCCTTCTTCTTCATTCTTCTTGACATGTAATATGACTGTAAAAAATCTGAATGCAATTAAAAGTAAGATGGAAAAATTAACCCCAATCATGTTAAAGAAAAATGAGAGGACAGTTAATGTTATGTAAAAATCAGGTATATTTCTTATTTAATGCACAAGCTATTACATTTTAATAGTATTCTTACTTTGAAGACCTCCAGCTCTTCCAGTAAAAGTTCTTCCATGTTGTTCCAGCTCTCCTTGGGAACACTGATCACCTTTAGTACTGTCCCTTTGTCTGAAATACCACATGCATATTATCTTACCATCATTTTCATTTTATTTAAGAGTAAAGGAAGAGAAACTGTTTGTGTACCTGTGCCGATGAACATGACATCATACTGTCCGTCAGCGGCATTGACTCTGTCCACCGCTATCTGTGTGAAGCTGTAGTCTACATTGGTTCTAACAAAAACAGGTCTTCGACTCATGGGGTACACAGGGTTGTACATCAGAGGGTGGTGACGTGCAAACTGGATCACATCATCTGGAAAACCCTTTGTGGATTCAAAACTCCCAAATGTCTTACTGGGACACTAATGGAAGGAGAGTTAAAATTTAGTTTCCAGAAGCATTTTGCAACAACTTGCTAAAACATTAAAGTAACATTGCCATGACTGTAGTTATCGATTCAATACAAACATATTTTTGCTTTAGCTTTTTACAAGTGAAATAATAAACTCATCAGCATTTCAGTTGGTTAAAAATGCATCACGCCACTGTCCAGCAGGGCACAGTGAGGTCATTATGGCGTGAGGGACTTGGAAGAGAATTACTTCAGGTCAGAGTCCAGCTTCCCTCTTTCATTAAAATTCCAGCCCTGGAATTTCTGAATACTTAGCTACACAATAGCACCTTTGGACATTTCAGGTTAAACCTAATTAGGTTATTACTTATGTGCTTTTATATGAAGAAATTCAACTCATTTAATTTGGTACAGATTGACTGCTTGATCAAGGTTCTGTGTCTAAAATTGAAATCAGAGAAGATTCATTTTTACATGATTTTCTATAATAATGTCGCAGCATGTCTAGCTCTGCTGTGGCAGTTTCAGATGAAGTTCAGCGTGAACAAATCCTGCTGACTGAATGTTTCTGTGGTTAGTGGAGTGTGAAACCCATATTGATTGGGCTAACTGTGGAAAAGTTTAGCATGGAAAATAAGGTTTGGTCGTTTTGTAGTACTGAACTGAGCACTGTAGTGCTTACTAATCTAAAAGTATTACATGAAATTGTAATAAAAAAGTCTATTTGAATAAATATTCTTTGTAGTTTTGTAAGTACACTATACAGTATGTATTAACTGTAATATCTGTGTACACAGACTACTCATCTCTGGACTTCAATGCAACCAACAATATTTTAGCTGACCAAAGATTTGGGGAAGAACTATCACTAAACTGCTGAAGTCATTCCTGTCACTTACAGTTTTGTTTGTTTGTGTCGTTTTTTTGGTCAGAAATAACCCTGGTTTGCTTAAAGTTTAGAAAACATATGCTTTAACCATGATACAACACAGGAATGGCAACATGCTAAATTTGAAGGAAAAAACATTCTCATCATGGTAAATGATACAGACATGCACTTGCCTCAATGGACTTTTATTATTTTACTTGTCAACATTGGATATTTTTACAGTGTCTCCTTTGTTTTATCATTGTGGTTATTAACATACCATTCCTGGGCGGGGATAGGGTACTTTTCCCTGGAAAGGGACCCATTGGTAGTTAGGCCCCTCTTTGTGTGCAAAGGGCCCCAGGAAGGCCCTCCGGATGTCATTCATGGAGTAAAGACACACAGCTGAGCCTTTAAATACACTGCTGCTGGGGGGACAAGAGGAGCAGGGTTAGATACAACAAACACACTCATAACATGCATGCACTTTGCTTCCTTGCCACTCGCTTTCTCTAATGCACATACTCACACACTCACTCTTGTGCATAGACAAACATGCGCATGAGGCTAGACTCTGACCTGGAAGTGGAGAAGACAGTGTACACCAGAGGGTTCTTTCTGTCCCTCGTCTGCAGCAAGAACACATCCCCTGAGGACAGACAGACACAGACAGTCGGGTCAGGTGGTGGTAGCCCAAGGGTCAAAGGTTGGCCAAAAGATAAACAAAGCCCTATGGACATGTCTAACCACTTTAAAGAGACGTTTCACTGATTGGTGGGGGTCATGACATGAAACAGAATCCTCTGCAGCCTAATGCGGATGTCAGCAAACTCAATTTGGCTCTTAAACTAAGATGTAAAACATTTCACCGTTACAGGTATAACAAAAGGTTAATAAATTAAGTGGTCCATTTTTTGGCAGATACTGTAAGTTTTGTAGATTTCCAAGACAGCTTTACAGAGAAACCCTTTCTATTTTTGGCCTCAGGTATAGTCTCAAGCTTATCATCAAGGTAAGAGACCCATCGTTCACACTGAGAAATGTGAATGACAGGTGTAGCCTAAGGTGGGGTTAGGGTTTGAGCAAAGTCTTCCACTTAGTTAACCTTTCACTCCGTCATGAGATGTGCAAAAAGGCATATCATATTATAGCCCAGAGAAAGGTTCAGACACTTATCAGAAGCATCTTGAAACTCCTGCAGCAGCTAGAAGAACCACATGACTACAGATCTGAAAAAATATTACATAATAAAAAGTCTTACACTTAAGAATTTTGGAGAATATTAAATGTTAGTCAATACGGTAAGATACATTTTGATAAAGTGATGTTATTGATGTATTGCATAATAATGGGTGACAAATCTGGCCTTTTGTGAATTAGATATTAAAATGCTGTTTCAGTCAGCTGGTATTCTCATTTGTTGTGTCCACTGCAGAGTATTGTACATAGGGTGTAAATTATATGTTTTGAGGGATTTTATTTTGAATCAATGAATGTTCAGCGAGTTGTGGTTGAGAAAGTTTCTGTCGTAGAGAAATAGTTTAAGTTTGTATTCAGCTTTGATTTTAGTTTAATAACTAATGCTAGTTAAGTCAAACTTAAGGTCTTCTGACCATCATGCTAATCTTTTGCTCCATCAACAGATTCTCCATCATATTTATTTAGCACCCCAAAATGTTAATTGTACTAAAATGTGCAATTTGCATGAATGTCCAAACCAACACTCCATGAGAAGCTAAACGAGTGCAAATAAACATTAGCTTGTGAGAGGCAGATTAATAATTCTCAGTCGGATCAAGAACGTATGGAACCAGTGTCATTTTTAAACATGTAAACAGGCTTTGAAATGCATAACTTCTACTTAGTATTTAATAGATTATGGATTAAAATCCATTACAGGTGTTCAAATTATTGTGCTGATTGTACTGGTTAAATTCTAATTAATAAATGACCCAGCAAAGACTTTACTTTAAGCCAGATGAACAAAATGTATCTAGAAATAAGCAAGATTAGTTTAATTTAAAGATTAATTTTATTTACATTGTTTTGAGCTCTTTCAGGAACAGGAAATAGAAGGACTGAATTATTGTAAAATACAATGTCAAGCATCATTAGCACTACTATAAATCTATTTGGCTCTTTAAATTAACCGCATTTGTATCTTAGACTTTACGTTGAACATGGATTATTTAAATCTGCACATTGAAAGGCAATCTTTGATTAAGATTATAAATCCAGGTGGAATTATCACATTTCCGTAACATTGTCTCCATTTACACCATCAGAATGTGTTTCTGGGTAGAAATCCAGAGGTAAGGGATGGAAAATAATAAATCTTCCCATTTTTCTTCCCTCTGTTTAGTTTTTTTTATAGCCATAAAACTATCCCATTCCTTAAATTGTACTATAGATATTGTCAGAAATGGAAACTGGAAATATAAATGTTATTCCAAATATCTAATGTTTCATTTTTGTTTTACTGATTACAATTTGTGGGACAAAAGTTGAAGCAATGAAATCAGGTTAACCTCCTTTATGATTAAATTAACATACTACAAGTTTTATGTGAGTTTCCTGGAGGACCTGGACTTCACATATTTTGTATGCTACTTCATACTTGACCTGGAAAAGTCCTGAACGGGTAGTTTTATTTGAGCATTGCTGCCCCAGACTTTGACGAACTAGACTTACGCAGCTCATCAAAGTACGTGTCACTGCCATCAGCTCCTGGTACTGAGCAAATCAGACGGGTCTTGAGGAAGGTTGTCCACTTGTTCACCAGACTTCTCTGTCCACCCATGTCATTCTGACAAAAAAAATCTCTGTTATGATCTGATTTTGCTTAAACATTACAGCCTTTAACCAAATTTTTCACATTGTTGGATGTTAATCAAGGGATCTCTCACCCTGCACAACTGTCCAATGCGGGAATAAGTTGACTTTCCCAGGCCCTGAGCTTCAACCGCTGTCTCCCGGAAGAAGAAAAATATCTTGTCATCATCTGGATTTTCACTCTCAGGGACCCAAAAGGAACCGACAAACTTTGGTTCTGGTTGGCAGAATTAAAGAAAAGTAGCACAGTGTCAGTCATCACACCATGTTGTCCCACGGGGGTGCATGATGCTTCTTAACCAAACAAACAAAAGGACACACACCACTGAGCCAGCGTGAGTCGTGCTGTTCGGTGCGAATGGAGGGACGTTTCCCCAGACTCCTGAATATAGTGAAGTCCCGTCCCATTAAATCTGTGGCTACACCGGCATAAAGCTCGTCACCTGGGAAACAGAAATAACGTTGAGTCTTTGCCAGTTAAGGTACTTGTAAAAGTATTCATACCGCTTGACCCCTTTTTTTTTTACCTTGTGTCAAATTACAACAACTAACATAAACTTGTTTTCAATAAGTGACAAACCAACCTAAAGTAATACATAGTTGTGAAATGTGGTTTTCAAATAAAAAAACAAGAGTGAGGCATCTTCAAGCTTTCCTCGGCCAAAACTTTATGGACCCACCTTTCACTGTGATTATAGCTACAATCCCTTTGAATAGTATGTCTCCCAAATATCTTTGTATATAAAGAAACTAAAGGTTTTGCCCACTCTTTGCAAAATATTTCCAGCTCAGTCATATTAAATGGAGAACGCCTTAGTTGGAATTAGATCTAAGCCATTCTAACACATACATATGTTTTGATCTAAACCAGGGGTCGGGAACGTATGGTTCGCGAGCCAGTTGTGGTTCTTTGATCCTTCTGATGCGGCTCAGCTGTTGAAAATAATTATGTCGCAGAGCCGTTTACCTCATGCAGGCTGTCGTCAATGTTGGCTGATGAACACTCCTCACCAGTTGGTGGCAGTAATGCACACTGAAAAGATGTTTGTTCACCGCCAATAAACTCAAGAAGAAGAAGAACTGCTAGCTGACTGGCAGCAGAGAGACGAAATAAACACAGCGAGGCGTAGTTGAGGCGGCATTCGTTTTTTTCTTTTTGAGGCGGCATTTTTAAATGCTGCTTATTTGTAGTAAATTCTACAAATGACAAGAACACCACGGTGACACAGGACCTAAAATAACATGGAGTCATTGATGAGAGTAAAGAGAGCTAAACAGCAGGGTAAGTTGTTTCTATATCTAACGTTTGTTCATTTTCAAAGTGAGCAAACGCGAACAGCCCTTGGCTCGGCACTGTGAGCGTTTTCCTGCGTGGCCAAAGTCTAATGCAGCTGTTAGCTCGTTAGCTGGTTATTGACAGGAGCTCGTTTACGTGCGTAACTTTTCCGGATGTGATTAAAATGTGTTTGGATTAAAAGAAAAGAAAGTATTCTGGATGTACCGTTTATATGGGCTGAAAATCAAATAACCCGACCATGACGTGGGTTTACTCGCACCAAGTGTTATTCAAAATAAAAACTCTGACATTAGCAGAGTTGATGATTTACATAAAACAACAGTAGAAGTTTTGTACTTCATGCGGAAAAAACAACAACAAGCGCAGAGGTGCGTTGGTTCTGCTGCGGGTCGATTCTGTTGGAAAAAAATCCTATTATATGCAGCGTTATTTCATTTAAAATTTCAAAAGGGTTTTGTGGCTCCCAGTGTTTTCTTTACTGTGTGAAGCGGGTCCAAATGGCTCTTTGAGTGGTAAAGGTTGCCGACCCCTGACTTTCTTCCTGAAAGGTTGAACCTCCTCAACCTTGAGTCTGTTGCAGCCTTCCATCTACTCTTTCCATCTTTCCTGTCCAGGATGAAGAAACACATACCCACAGCATGATGCTGCCACCATGTTTTACCATGGGGTTGGTGTTTTCCGGCTGATGTGCCTTGTTGGCTTTCCACCTCACATCAATTTAGTTAGGCAAAAAAGTTACAATTTTGTTTCACCTGACCAAAGCACCTCCTTTTTCCACTTTGTCCAACACGACTGTCAACAGGACATAAAGCTTTCTTTCCACAGTTGTTCTCTTCTTGCCGCTCCTCCATGAAGGCCAGATTTGTGCAATGCACCACTAATAATTCTCCCATCAACAGATTATCTGATTAACGGTCTTCTTGCCCAAATTGTCAGTTTAGGTAAAGTCCCGTGTCTTGTTAGGTCTGCTGTTGCAGTCTTTCCATTCTCAGATTACCAATTGAGCAGTGCTGGGTGAGATCCACAAAGCTATGGATATTGGTATGTAACCTAACTCTGCTAAAACATATTTGAAACTTTCTCCCTGACCTGCCTGATATGTTCCTTTTTATCCATGAAGCTGTTTTTTGACTAATGTTCTCCATCAAGCTCCTGAGATGCTTACAAGTTTGGTGACTTCTGAAGGCCATAGATTGTGCTTGATACATTTAGAAATATAAGAGAGGTCAAATACAAATGAGAATCACACTTTCTAGATTTTTTTTCAATAAATGTTAAAGAATTATACATAATTCACCTTACTTTCACAACAATGCACTATTTTCTGTTGGTATAGTACACAAAATCACATTTTAAAAAATTAGGTTCATGGTGGTAAAGTGACAAAATATGAAGAAAAAACCTCAAGGGCTATGAATACTTCTGTAAAGCACTTTAGCCCAAAACATTTTAAGGTCAGCATAACCCCAACATCTGAAGACCTAAGTTACATCAACCTCATCAACACAGTCAAATGAAAAATCAGCAAAGATAATTTTCTATGGGTTCAGTTACCGATCAGCACAGAAGCAGCATTGTGTCGAGGATCGTATGGACTCTTCCCTTTACCGTCCTCCACCTTAGAGGGGTCGATCCTGAAGACGTGGTCCTGGCGGGGAAACCAGATCACAAAGAAAATGATTGTTATGCTACAGAGTAAGCCAGCTCCCCTATGAAATGTTACTTTTCTACTTTGATGAAGGGTGTTTGTGTCAGTTTTGTCCCTCACCTCCATCCTGTGTCCCACCTCCACAAAGGCACAGGTAGGGTGGAAGGCTCCGGTTCCACAGGCGTACAGGTGGGTACGGTTATAGTGGTGCACGATCTTCACATAGTTCACACAGTCAGACTAAAACAGACACACATAGATTGTTTTTACTTCAACTATACAATAAGTAGGAGTTGAAATAGTGATATTTTTGTTTCTGTGCCAACAGGTTTGATATCAATACTTCTCCTGAGCATCATGAACCACATATATAAAGATTTTACTAGTTCACTGGGAGCTGTACCAGGCTAAAGTTGGACAGTCTGTCCTTGAGCTTATTGATGCACATTCCTCGCATATCTCCTCACGCTCTCTGCCTGTGACAACACGGCCAAGCGCTTAGATCAAACTCCAGCACAGTGTTGTGACGTTCTTTGTGTCTTGGCTAAACACACATGCCTGCAGTATGTTTTTATAGCAGTGTCCACAGTAATCCATATGCAATCTGGAATCCAAATGCACTAAACTGAACAAGTTTACCTCAGATCCTTTAAAACAAGAAACCTGGAGTTCATCACCATAATCTTTTGTTGCACCTGATGGTCAAAACCATTTCTCGTCAACTTTGACATTCTCCTGCATACTCACCATTTTCACCATCTTGACCTCTTTCTGATCCTTCTTTGTCCTATTGGACTGCATGTCATTGATACTGAGACACATCTGTCTATTGCAGAGTCAGATTACAGTAAGCTTGCTCTCAAGGGACAGCTAACAAATGATTTAGGGTATGTTGAGAGACTACAAGATAGATTGACTGTGCAACCTTAGAACATTGAGCTCTGAGTGGCCCGTTAAATGATGAGAGCGTAGACAAAATAATGAGCATATTACTATTATCATTAAGGACATTTTCTCTAGGGGTGTTTTTTTATATATAGTTGATTTGATTGTCTACAAAAAATAGCAGTAGCAGCAAGAATGGGCAAGAAATACAAATTGTCCCTGGAGTTGAGGCGGTGACACACAAACTGCATCAAGCAATATAATCTCTTTGAAAAACTACAAACTTAATCTTCAATTTTACAAACACAGATATTCCTATATTAAAATGTAACAGTGTAAAGTTTGACTCAACGTTTTCAATATGAATCTACATTACATCCTCAGTTTAAATTTTAAACCTTATTGTGTGTAGTTAGCTTTTTGCTTCTATGTTGGTGTCATCACGTGACAAGACAGTCTGGAAAGCTGTGGTTCTTTAATGTGATGGTGGAGAAATTGTGCAGGACAGCGTTTAAAAGATGCCTCAGAGGCACAGAGAACAGGGACAGTGACTTATGTCAGCAATCACTTTTTCTCAAAGGGGGTTTGTGCATCTGTCTGTGCTGGTGGGGGATGTTGAAGGGTTCAATGAGCAACCTTTGGCCTTCCGCTGACTCATTAGTTGAAACAGTGAGCAAAAAAAGCAGGCTGTGACCTCAACACGGCCTCAGTTGACATCTCACCATCACCTCTTCCAAAGCTGTATTGTTCCATTGAGGACTTCTTTTTGTTCCTTTAACCCTTTGTCTGTCCTGGAGATGATTAACCTGATCAATTTGTTTTTCTGTCCTCTGGTCTGTCTGTTTTGATAAATAATTGTAACTATAAATAATCAATGTGGCAGCAATGTATTTATGCTGCTTGAAATGTTCCTTTAATTGCATTCATTCTTTTCCCCGTGTATGGTTCCCTTTATACATTTCTGTCTCACATTTCTCAAATGTTTTAAACACATATTTGTATCACAATGCAGCTTAAATTACAACAGAATTAGTTTATACTTCACTTCTTGATTAAACTGTGCTCCATGAAGCTTTAAAGTTATTAGCTGGATTTTGAGTTGACTTGACTGGAATGGCGGTGCACCAAAGATGTACGTTAGGTACACAATACAGCACAGTGTAATAGTCCAGGAATGCCTTTGATCACCTCTGACGATCAGGACAAACCATCTGACTCAACCTGTTTGACATTTTCTTCCAAGGAAAGATCATTTTTCTGGACCTTCTACGAATTATAAGTGAAATTGGTTTATTTTTAAAGCTCTTGTTGTCACCAACCTATTGATTCAACATTATTTCTGAGATGAAAGTTTGGTTTAAACTCACCTACAAACTATTTGGTAAAGACACTGGCAACTTTCTGGCAGCATTGTCATGATCCCTAAGTGTTTGAGTTTTTCTGGGTTTCCTTATGTGTCTTTTTCTTGCCTGTTGTTTATGTTCTCTAGGTGCTGCCATTTTAGTTCATGCATTCGTGGATTAGGTTCTTAGTTTATTCATGTGTTGAATTGGTGAGGACTGATGAAGGGAGGTTTGCTCTTCTCATCTGTTACAGAAAGTGCAGATCCTGCTGTGCCACTCAAGCTTCTATAAATGGGAATATAGCCTCTGTCATAATTATTTCAGATAATCTTAATGTGTGTACAGAATCCTATAAAGTTATGGTGCCACCTCTTATTATGGAAATATCTGCTAACACTGAGATGGTCAGTCCTCCTCAGTCTGCCTGCTGATAGAGAACTGCAAATGTGTGGAAGAAAAGGTTCTCCTTGAAAAATCAAACTTTAATTTTCAGCAAAAACACTAAAAGTGTTCCTTCTCAGCTGACCTACTCTGTACATTCTGTAGCCTCTCCAAACTTGTCACCAAGATGTTTTAACTGTTTTCAAAGATGCTAAGTTCTGTTTTCACTGCATTTGTGGCAGATGACAGGTTAATGGGAGCTTCAACCAGGATTACAACTCAGAGTTTGGTTGCTAAAACATCTTGTTCTTTAAATGAGGACTTTTTATTGTTTTGCATTCTTAAACAAAATTAAAAATACTCTCAGATATGGAAAATTGTTTATCATATGTGGATATTCATTAAATTAATCTTTTGTCACATGTCCTAAAAACACTGCACACTTGGTCGACCACAGCAATATCGCCTTGTTTCTAAAATAAATCAAAATTTGGTAATGAGCCTGATTCCAGTGGATTTTCTAGAATAATAAAGGATTACTCTGGGAAAATTCAACCAATCCCAAATGCTTATCATTCGCACAGAACATCACGCCAAAGGTTCAGGGTAGTATCAAAAACAGTGTCCCCATGATTAGGCCAGTTTGGGGTTAACTTTCTATCCCGGTAATCTTTCTTTTTATCCTGGTCGATGCAATGGAAGCTGTGGGTGTTTAAGACTGCCCCCAACAAACTAACCTGGCTCATGGAAAATGTCCCTGAAGTGAAGATGCAATAATCACTTTCATCTATGGATTTATAAACAGCTCCAGACCGACAGTTAGTCCTGAGTCAGACTAAGTGTCTCAGTGAAGCATCAACTATTTATCGCTGCTGTCTGTCTGTGTTTATGTGAACACGGCTCTCTTTGTTTGGAAGCTGTCCAGTATATGCCCATCTGTGAGAGTGATGAACTGCCTCAACAGAGGCAACCATTTCACCCAATTTAATGCCTCATCCAGGTTGGGTCACACCAAGTTTTTGCTAAAAGAACAATATTAGGCTTTCCATCTTCCATAAAATGCAAAAAAGGAATAGTTTATTTTTATTTAGATTTAAAAAAAGTTGTGTAAGTAGAACACAGGAAAAAGACAAAGACAAGGAAAAGGTGAGCGATAGACAGAAGACCCACATAGACGGATGATAAAACAGACTTCTCTATAATTTGGGTCAAAAATGTAAGGCCAGGGCTGTTCCTGTGTGGGCGAGTTTCCACTTAGAAATTAGAAAAAAGAATAATAATAAGTGAGGAGGAAAGGTTCCCCAGAAGTAAAAATCAAGAAAACAAAACTCGGCATGTAAGAAGACTTTTGATACTCTCACTGTTTAAAAATGTCCTTATACCTTTTTGTTTAATCTCTTTTCTTCATTTTCAGAAACAATTTTGAACTTTGTTTGCACCATTCATCACCTCCGTCATTACTTTCTCTTTCAGACACAAAAACACACTGAAACCTGAACACACACGCAGTCCATCTTCTGGTCATTTGAAACTGGAGCCTGGATTTTCGTATGAATGGAGCTCGTTGTCTGTCTGCTACAGCTGTGTAATCACACTGATGACGGGTTTGCTTTACACACACGCACACACACACACACACACACACACACACACACACACACACACAAACACACACACACTGGATACTTTATACATAACGTATAAATCACATTCTGATTAAACATTAAAATTTAACATGCAGATATATTAAAAACATGTGCAAAAAGGCACAAGAAACTTTCAGACTTTCAGAAGATGTATAGCCTAGCATGTGATTTAATCCCGGCAGGTCTTTGTTACTTTGGTAATCCCTAAATCAGTCAGTGTGGTTGAACCAGATTTTACATATATACTCATGTGTATGACAATCTGTGACACCAGACCAAAGAGAAAAAAATACTTCTGTGTTTAAACTTTAATTCAAACTGTTGACCAAAGAAAAGTCAATCAATTCTGACAAGCATCAAACTGGAGCTTGAGAATAATTATATGCTTTGACTCAGTTCTTCCTATGCTGTTGATCAGTAGCTACCATAGGTTGTCATGGTCACAGAATATAGTATATTCTACATATTACCCACTCTGTAAGTTCTTAAACCTAAACAAGAATAGACCAGTTCACGCGTGATGTCACAAGCTACATCCGCGCTACATCCGGGTCCCGCAGGTAGGCAAAAACAGTACTGTTCTCGTCTACTACCATGACAAAACGGGTGAATTAGAGCGTGCTTTTAGTTTGTTTATTTGTGGAATCTAAACAATGCCTACGACTTGTTGTGCTCCCGGTTGCACACAGAGGCATTCCAAATCGTCGGATGTACGTTTCTTTCGTTTACCCAAGGACTAAGAAAGACGAAAGAAATGGATAATTTCAATGAAAAGGATGCAGGCAGACAATCCCATTGGACTGTGGGAGCCATCATACCACGACAGAATTTGCAGTCTGCACTTCATCTCCGGTAAATACGACTTAATTTTGCACTGGTCATTGTTATACTTAAATAATTATATAAATAAAAAATTAGGATATATACTTAAGTCAAGACGTAAACGTTCGGTTCGTAATAATATACGTACATGTACAATGTATGCAAACCCTCTGGCATGAGTCTTTGAAAAGGATTAATAAGACAAAAACACCAAAATAATCCTTAGTGAACAATGTTTTTTTTAACCTACCGGTGGCGGGTCTTTCTCTTTGCTGAGGCGCTGTCTGTGTCCGACTCCGCTTTCGTATGTTACACAAACATCTCTGAATATGTCCCGATATGAAATAATTGTAGCCGTCCAGTGGTTTGATGGCTTTCATGCTCTCTCGTCTGTACTGGCCTGCCGTGTTTGTAAGGTAGCTGTATATGTCGCCGTACGGAACACTTGGCCAGCATTTCACAGACTCGCTCCATCCCTTCAGGCTTTTGCTGTGTGGATCTGGCAATCTGATACCATCAACCATCAACTTACTCTTATAATGATCTTGTGATACGTTATCTAAAGAACAAAAATACGTCGAGAACTCGTCGTTTCCTTTGTTTGCATCCGCCATTGTGTTCGCCTTTTGCCTACCAGTCCGGCGCGCATGCGTGAAAAACCCGGATCAAAACAATAACAATGAACTGGCCTATAACAACGTAATTTAGGATGTTTATTTTCATGTCAGCAATCACATTTCCAAGAGATCTGCTATGCTTCCTAATATTCTCTCTCACTGTCAACATGCTGCCTTAGGTAAGTATTGATGGGTATTGCCTTCCTATGGATTTCCCTGGCATTAGCGACCACAGAGGCTGGAGCTGCAGAAAGCAGTTAACAGGGATCCAAGCAGATAACCCACGGATGGCAAGGACTTCACACATATGGCATGCATAAACAGATGGCCAGATATCTTGGGGCAGTATGGACACGTGGATATCACTGGAGCCAAGCTCCTTCAGTCTAATGGTGACACGTATAGAAGATAACAGAAGATAACATGGGAGGAATCGACCAATCCTGAGCAGGTCTTTGCTCATCTTTATAAGCTGACGTAACTTAGAGTTGGGCTCTCTCTCGTGTATGGAAATCTACCCGCCACACATTGTTTTATGTATGAGAGTCCTGTACTGAATCTGTAAACATCCCTCTGCCTTGTTAGATTTAACATGTTACAAGTATAGTTTCTGTTTTAAGAGTCTTTTTACTACATACTACATAAGTCTAGAGTAGAGAAGACCCATTTTTTCAAGGTAAAGAACCTGGGAGAACCATAACAGGGTACGGTCAATTCATATTAAACTGCAACCCATTTTGATTTTAGGATTAATGGGGCTAGTGATAATTAGACCACTTTGAGGAACTCAGATTATGTGCAAATGGCATTGAACTTTCATTAGAGACACATTGGATAGAAGAATAAAATAAGATCCTGTTGTCATGGCAAAAATAATGTACCCTGTCTTCACACAGAAATTACTTTAAATTTTACACCATTTCCCAATATAAACATAATTTACAAAAGGGGTGATTCAAATGGGACAAGGATACTTCAAATGTATGACAGGAATGGATTTTCAACTAAACTCACATTACATCCTTATATTTAGACTGATGTAATGTGCATTTTGTCCTACATAACTATACTTTCCAAAAATAATAAACAGCCTCACAGCAACTTAAGCACAATCATTGTGAGAAAAATGAATTTGATCTTTATAGTGATTTACATCTTCAGGTTCTAAATGTTTTTCAGTGTAAATCTCAGTCACGTGGGGTTTAAAATAACTAGCTTTTGAGGAAGTGATCTCACCACATGGCAGGTCTAAAAGTAGTGCTGCACCTTGTTATTGCATGTTATCAGTTTACATGCAGTGATTCTGTCTTGTGATGACTCCCATGACTCCAGTGGATTAAAAGGTAGTATTGTGTCGGTCCGGGTAGGAGTGGATACCTCCATAGGCCTCTTATTTCTCTGTGCTGCGTACAGTGTGTGATGACTGTAGGCTGATAAGAAGTCTAAAGGTTCATAAATAAGAACTTATGATGTTGTGCTTAGTAATTGTGCTTTTTAGCCCGAAAAGAAACTCACTGTATGATAATAACCCTGGCTTTTTTCTGCAATAGTTCTCACTGAACTAATTCCCTGCCAAAGCTTAAGATTTTACTATTTTTACATTTTTCAGAGAAACGTTGAAAATGTTTCTGTTTTTACTCATACTCAAAACCTGAAAAAAATGAGAAGAAAACAGAACTCACAGTGATGTCCTTGCCAGCCCAGTTACATTCCTCTCGCCAGTCAACAGGAGCAGGCCAATAGATCTGAGAAATTGAAGAAAATGTCAGAAAAACATCAGCTGTTCAAAACCTTTATGAAGACTGATTCACATCTTTTGTTGTGGTCCTGTAGTTATTTAAAAAAATGTCGGTTTTGTTGAAAGGTCTTCCTTTTTGGCTACCCATGCTTTTCTCCAGCTCACTTCCTGTCTCTACCCTCTGTCTTGATCTGTTATTTCCCATTTCATCTACTCCTCTGATACCTTCCTCCCCTGCACACGTGACCACAAAGTGTAACTTAAACGACATCAGCAATGGTGAACCTGCAAACCCTGGACATAAATCAAACTCACCCATATGCAAAAGACCAACAAAGTTTTCAAATCTGACACGCCAAACATGTAATTTACTCCAAACAGCTGTGGACGCATGTTTCCACTAGACTGTGTTTTGCTTATATAGCACACATAACTACAGTTTTTGTCAGTGATACTGTACATTCTTATCGTTAAAGCACACCTGTAGTTCACAGAGTATTTTTAGGACTCTGGAAGTAAACGCCTGTAACTTAAAAAGCCGATTATGACAATTATGTGCTGTTATGTCTGAAGTTTCTGGAACAGAACTTTTTTTCTTTCCAGTTCGTTCAAAACTTTTTTTCTTTTGAATCCTATATTTATATGATACCCTGTATGCAAAAAGAATTTGAACATATCCACTCCTGTCCTCCTATGAAGTCCTTCTTAGCCATGTGTAGCCTAGTTATAAAAACAAGCAAATATCTTTACCTTGTGCTCTTGTTTGGCAATGTTGTCCAATGAGAGTGACAGCAAGAAGTTCTTGGCCCCCACAAATAGCCGGCCCCTCTCTTCATCCAGCAACATTGCACTGAAACAGCAGGATCGCTCAAGCTCAAATCGCCGCACTCCGTGATACTGTTGTAATTCTAAAATAAACAAATAAAAAATATAACAAATAACATCAATATCAATATAAATAAATTAACCATCGCAATTAAATTTTAGATAATGCGTAACATATTTATTTGTTTAACTAACATTTGCAGAAAGATCTGAAGGTACATTTCCCAGGGAAAACATTGTTTCTGTTCTTTTAAACATGGTTTTCAAGGAGTAAGAATTTTGATAATCTCTCAAGGTGGTCATTAGCAATTGTTTAATAATTTTTTTAGGATTATGACAAATTTGTTCACAAATTCTCTGTCTAATCTTATCAATAAAAAACAGGGCATTTTTTGGCATGGTGTGCAATAAGTTCTGACAACCATTTGAGTTTTTAAGGAAATTAGAAAAAAAATATATGTAAAACTCAGAAGTGATAACATCAAAGTGAAAATCTAACACAGGGAATGAGAAGTGTGGTGATCTTTCACTGTGTGTCATTTTACAGTAGGTGATCAGTTTGATAATGGCTCTGTTGTTGCCAAAAGAATGCTTACTGTGTGTCAAATTGGATTAACCTTCTTAATTGTTTACTCATAAACATCGAATCCAATGTAGCTTTATTTATAAAGCACTTTAAAGGACATACCATGCTTTTCAATTCTTCCTTTCCACATTTAAATCATTTAGTGGCAGACAGTATAAAGTTGAACTGCAATGTTTTTGTCTGAGTTCCTAACTATTGTTGCCCCACAGCCCGTCTTTGGCCCCTGTTCTGAGGTGTGTCTCAGAGCAATTTGTTTTTGTGCCATCTCTTTAAATGCAAAGGATGCACTTCACACCCCTCACACCGGTCCAGGTTGCAAGCACAATCCCTTTAACCTCGTAACACCATTTTTGTAGTGTGCTGGTGGACGGTGTAATGAATTGACATGACGCCACCTGTCAATCAAGGCATGCGAGCAACCTCCTGAGCAGCTGAACACAACAGTGATCAACAGGGAACGACCACGTTTGTCTGTAGGTAGGTAACTGCAAGCAAATGTTACATTTTTGTGCATAATTACATTGTAACACAGTGGCAACGCTGTGAGCTTTGCTATGGCCTGTACTTGTATAGCACCTTATCAAGTCCAGAGGACCCTCAAAGTGCTTCACGCTACATTCAGTTATTCACCTAGATACACAGAAGTGTATCTAAAACTTTAAGAGAACTGGAATAAATATTGATCAAATGCTTTATATTTTAAACTAAGGAAATATGTGTTGCTCAAACAAATAGGCACTGTATTGTGCATTTCTAAACACATTTGGTCAGTGCTTGCTGTCATTAAAGTGCTTTATAAAGTGGCTTAACTATTGTGAACTTCTTTTTTTTTTGCTATAATTGCATAGACTTTCTATTTTATCACAGTAACAATTAAAATGTTACTTGTGAAAGATTTTTGCTTCAAAATAGCAGTCTCTCAACATGTTATTGGAATGGTATTAAATTCTCAAGATCAAAATCAGCTGTCTACTGGGCTCCAATATATTCTGTGGTTAATTAAAGGATTGCATCATTTTATGTTATGCACATAAAATTTCAAGGCTGTCTCTAAAGGCCAGTGACATGTGAAGAGGAGAGACAAAATCCTCTGACAGTTATGGTTTCAATGGAAAAAATTAGTGTCCTTGCCGCTACAAAACTGGCAAAAACAAATCTGGGGGGAACATTGCCCAGAAAAGTCTAGCTTGTCTTTGTAAATTTAAGTTACAATAGTCAAACCAAGTCAATGGAAAAAAAGCAAACTGTTGGCCAGAGAAATTATAAAATATCCTCCCCCATTCTCCTAAGTTAAACTAGGAGTTTAAGAAAACAAGACCAAAGCCTCATTAATTTACACATGTAACAGTCTTTATTAGCTTGTTATTGTTCTAACTCTGACGCCACGTAAAAGCAGCCTGCATGACATCAGGGACACTTTATTACTGGGTCCCACTATCTTGTGGTTAAAACAACCTTGAGTCCAACATGGACAAGAATTAAAATAAAGATGACAGACTTCAATCAAATAAATGGTAGGGAATTGTGTAGACAACGTAATAAAACCCAGCTGTTTGGTTAACGCTATGCCTGCAGTTACTTTAAAAGTGACAAGCAGTAACAGTAAGTGAAAAGAAATGAATAATTGATCAGATTTCTTATGAATTAACGATCTGGGTAGTTTTGAAATTACTTCCCAAAATGACCAATCAAGAACTACATAGGGAATTTAATTTTCTTTAGCTTTTTTAGGTATATTTCAAGAACTTAAGTAAACTACCCAAAGCATTGCACTATGTAAAGACAGCGAAAGTTAAAGGTGTGATCATGAAGTCCAAGTACACTGAAACAACTGAAGCCCTCCCTGAAGTCGGAAATTTGATTTGGAAACTCTGAGGTCTTGTACCATTATTGACCTCAAAATCCAATATGGCTGTAGAAAAAATTTTGAGTTGCCATAATGGACTAAATATGCTGCCACTCGCTTTTTAACAAATACATCTAGACGTGCACACATCACTCCCGTTCTCCACACCCTGCATTGGCTCCTGGTGCATTTTAGAATAGGTTTTAAGATTTTATTGTTTGTTTTTAAAGCTTTAAATGGTCTCGCCCCAGAGTATTTGTCCAAAATTTGAACTTTGCGGAAGCAAAGTCCCAAGGGCAAGGTATAAACGGTGGGGTGATCAGGCTTTTGCAGTTGCTGTCCCGAGACTCTGGAAGAAGTTACCTCCGGATATTCGCACTGTTACAGATATCGCTCTTTTTAGGTCCAAACTGAAGACATATCTGTTCAGGCTGGCTTTTAATATGTAGCAGTGGTGTGACAATTTCATTCTTTTGTTTCTTTGTAACCTTTTTGATTTTATTGTTTTCGAAGTTCTCTCTTTCTATTGTATGTTGTGATTTTACTCATTTTGTTAAGCACTTTGGACATCTGCTGGTTGTTGTAAAGTGCTATATAAATAAATTTTGATTGATTGATAAATACTTGTCTTTCTAATTGCTTTGTTCAGTACAATGTGACAACCTTTCAGCTATTTAAAGCATGTTCCTGTAGTGTTTAAAAATGTTTAATATAAAGAATAATATATTTGTATTGGTAAAAGTGTTACCAAACTATTTGAAAAATCCTAATGTTTCTCCCTGGAAAATTGGGTTATGATATAGTTTCCAGATCCAAGTTCTGTCAGGATCTCCAGGGGAACTATTACTCAGTTTTGGTTCCTGGGGATCCTGAAGTTCTTTAGTATTGGTTGTTATTTGTAGATTCTTGTTTCTGTCATAAGTTAAGTTTTCTGTTCATCGTTTATGTTAGTAGTTTATTTGTGGCTCTGTTTTATTCCTATTTACCTGCCTGCCCGTTCTCAGTTTAGTTAGGTTGTTCTTCCTTATTTGGTCACTCTTCATACATTCCTGTTAGATTCTGTTCTCCTGCCTCTGCCATATCAATAGCCTCTCTCTCCTTCAGTCTAATTGCCTTCGCTCTCCTCACCTGTATTAATTGCTATTTAATCAGCCGGTTCAGTCTCACTTACTAGCTTCGTTTACATGGACAAAAGTAATCGTAATTAGGGCGGTTGGAATAAAAATATTTCATGTGAACAATCGGATTAAGCTCAATCAGAATAAAATTGTATTGCATTGAGGGGTGGTTTATGCCGATTGATAATCCGATCGATATGCATGTAAACGCTTGTCAGGCTCAAGTTGCTCCGAATGTGGCAAAAAACATGACATATTTCCACGCTGTTGAGTGAGGCAAATACATTTCTATTCAAAACATTAAAAGAGCTCAAAATAGTTATTTATTCAGTACGTTTCAACCATAATTAGAACCTGGTGCCAGTCAAGCCTGGGCACTTGGAAGTCAAACTCGTACACTGCTCCTTTGTTTACAATTTATTGTTGTTCAGCAAAGACTACTACTAAGACAACATCTTCTTTTGCTGTTTTTTTTAGGGAAATCTGATAACTGTGTAATATTCTGAGTTCTGTTATGGTTTGTTAGTGTTAGTTTTCCTTCTCTTTCATGTCTTTTGTTATCTGGCTGTTTTGAGTTCTGTCTGGTTTGGATTCTTGTTTAGGTTTGTGCTTACTGTTTTAGTTATGTCTTCAGATGCTTCTTAGTTTAGGTTTTGTATTTGTGATCTGTTCCTGTGTTGAGCCTCGGCACTGATGTCTGGTCTAATTACTTACTCTGCACACCTGCCTAACTCCACCCCTGCTGCAATCACCTCTCACCGGTTTCACCTGATTCCACCTTCATATAAACTGCTGAGACCAGACATCAGTGCCAGGTTGTCCTGTTGAGTATGGGTGAGTCTCCTCCTGCAAATTCTGTGTTAGGTTTGCTTTTTGGATTTTTTGACCCCTTTCCCTCCAGAAACCTGAGCCAGTCTGTCCGGTCTGTTCCAGCCTTGTCTGCCCTGCTCGTTTGTTTATTTTTTGTGTCATCTTTTTGTTCAACAGTCTGTTTGGATTTTTTCCTTTCCCTCTGATCATTACAGAACAACCTGGCCCGTTTTAGGACCTATCGCCAGATCAGCACGTTTCTTTTTTTTTGCTTTTTCCCTCCTCTATTTTTTTTTCTCAACATGAGCCTGCTGCGACCCCGGAGCTCTGTCCCCGGCAGAGCTGAAGACCAGGGGGCATCCTTTGAGGGTTCCAGGCTGGTGCTCTGCCCCCCCGGGTACGGTCCAAGACGCCACCTCCTACGGCGGAGCGCATTGCCGCAGCCGTCCCGCCGCCGCAGACATCGTCGAGCGGTCGAAGCCTCTATCCTTGAGGGTCCGCCGCCAGCAAGCGACGTGGAGACCCCAGAGGTTTTACCGCCAGCGGGCGATGTGGAGGTCCAGGAGGGTCCGCCGTCAGCGGGTGACCAGGGGGAGTATGTGGCCCTGGAGAGTAAAATAAGAACTTTTGCCCCCATAATTAAGCGTCTCAGGGAGGCCCTATTCGCCCAATATTCGGAGGATCTGGAGCAGAAATTAAAGGAGGTGGAGGAGCATTACAGATCAGCCCTCCAAGCATTCTACAGCCGACCGAAATCTGCTCCTGTGGGTCCGGCCGACGCCTCGGTCCCTGAATCTGTCCCCGAGGGTCCGGCCGACGCCTCGGTCCCTGAATCTGTCCCCGAGGGTCCGGCCGACGCCTCGGCCCCTGAATCTGTCCCCGAGGGTCCGGCCGACGCCTCGGCCCCTGAATCTGTCCCCGAGGGTCCGGCCGACGCCTCGGCCCCTGAATCTGTCCCCGAGGGTCCGGCCGACGCCTCGGCCCCTGAATCTGTCCCCGAGGGTCCGGCTGACGCCTCGGCCCCTGAATCTGTCCCCGAGGGTCCGGCCGACGCCTCGGCCCCTGAATCTGTCCCCGAGGGTCCGGCCGACGCCTCGGCCCCTGAATCTGTCCCCGAGGGTCCGGCCGACGCCTCGGCCCCTGAATCTGTCCCCGAGGGTCCGGTCGACGCCTCGGCCCCTGAATCTGTCCCCGAGGGTCCGGTCGACGCCTCGGCTCCTGACAAGCCCAACGAGGGGGTCCAGGAGGACCTGCCTCTGTCCGAGCCCCAAGAAGGGGTCCTGGAGACTTGCGACGCGGAGACCCAGGAGGGTCCGTCGCCGTCCCGCGACGCTGGAACCCAGGTGGGTCCGTCGCCGTCCTGCGACGCTGGAACCCAGGTGGGTCCGTCGCCGTCCTGCGACGCTGGAACCCAGGTGGGTCCGTCGCCGTCCTGCGACGCTGGAACCCAGGTGGGTCCGTCGCCGTCCTGCGACGCTGGAACCCAGGAGGGCCCGTTGCCGTCCTGCGACGTTGGAACCCAGGAGGGCCCGTTGCCGTCCTGCGACGTTGGAACCCAGAGGGGTCCGTCGCCGAACTGTGAAGTGGGAACCCAGGGGGGGTTACCACTGGTCCAGGAAACCCAGGTGGACGCTTCTTCCCTCGGGTACCCCGGGCCTTCAGAAAGGGCCCAACACCCGGGGCCCCCTAGAGATTTTGATCCTCTCAACGCCTTTCTGAAGCCTCAGTCCCTGGTTGCTCTGGTTGACAGCCAGCTCTGCGAGAGGCGTTACTGGCTGTCACTCCCGGACCCTCTCCAAAGACTAATCACAAGACTCTTTTTGTTCAAGGGACTGACAGCAGCCTGCAGCCAGGCCTCATCAGCAGCCTGCAGCCAGGCCTCATCAGCAGCCTGCAGCCAGGCCTCATCAGCAGCCTGCAGCCAGGCCTCATCAGCAGCCTGCAGCCAGGCCTCATCAGCAGCCTGCAGCCAGGCCTCATCAGCAGCCTGCAGCCAGGCCTCATCAGCAGCCTGCAGCCAGGCCTCATCAGCAGCCTGCAGCCAGGCCTCATCAGCAGCCTGCAGCCAGGCCTCATCAGCAGCCTGCAGCCAGGCCTCATCAGCAGCCTGCAGCCAGGCCTCATCAGCAGCCTGCAGCCAGGCTCCCACCATAGCAGCCTGTAGCCAGGCTCCCACCATAGCAGCCTGTAGCCAGGCTCCCACCATAGCAGCCTGTAGCCAGGCTCCCACCATAGCAGCCTGTAGCCAGGCTCCCACCATAGCAGCCTGTAGCCAGGCTCCCACCATAGCAGCCTGTAGCCAGGCTCCCACCATAGCAGCCTGTAGCCAGGCTTCCACCATAGCAGCCTGTAGCCAGGCTTCCACCATAGCAGCCTGTAGCCAGGCTTCCACCATAGCAGCCTGTAGCCAGGCTTCCACCATAGCAGCCTGTAGCCAGGCTTCCACCATAGCAGCCTGTAGCCAGGCTTCCACCATAGCAGCCTGTAGCCAGGCTTCCACCATAGCAGCCTGTAGCCAGGCTTCCACCATAGCAGCCTGTAGCCAGGCTCCTTCTTCAGTCGCCTGTAGCCAGGCTCCTTCTTCAGTCGCCTGTAGCCAGGCTCCTTCTTCAGTCGCCTGTAGCCAGGCTCCTTCTTCAGTCGCCTGTAGCCAGGCTCCTTCTTCAGTCGCCTGTAGCCAGGCTCCTTCGGTAGCCAGTAACCTGGTACCGCTGCCTGTAGCCATTAAGCAGGCGCAACCTCCCTTAGCCTGTAGTCCGGCGCCTCCCTTAGCCTGTAGTCCGGCGCCTCCCTTAGCCTGTAGTCCGGCGCCTCCCTTAGCCTGTAGTCCGGCACCCTGTTCTGTTTTCTCCCTCTGCAGGAGTTGGGGTCCGAGGTTCCTGCTCCGCCGACGGCCTCCTGTCACCCTGCTCCGCCGACGGCCTCCTGTCGCCCTGCTCCGCCGGCGGCCACCTGAAATCCTGTCTCACCTGGGTCATCTGCCGGGCCGCCCGCCGGAGAACCTGTCACGCCGGGGCCGCCCGCCGGAGAACCTGTCACGCCGGGGCCGCCCGCCGGAGAACCTGTCACGCCGGGGCCGCCCGCCGGAGAACCTGTCACGCCGGGGCCGCCCGCCGGAGAACCTGTCACGCCGGGGCCGCCCGCCGGAGAACCTGTCACGCCGGGGCCGCCCGCCGGAGAACCTGTCACGCCGGGGCCGCCCGCCGGAGAACCTGTCACGCCGGGGCCGCCCGCCGGAGAACCTGTCACGCCGGGGCCGCCCGCCGGAGAACCTGTCACGCCGGGGCCGCCCGCCGGAGAACCTGTCACGCCGGGGCCGCCCGCCGGAGAACCTGTCACGCCGGGGCCGCCCGCCAGGACGACCGCCGGACGTCCTGATTCACTGGGGTCGTCCGCCGGGACGCCCACCGGACTCTGTGTTTAGGAACCTGTTTTTGAAATTTTTCAGTTAGTCTGGATTCGCCCTATATGGGTTGTTTTTTGTTTGGACTTTTTTTGGACTTTATTAACCGTTTTTTGTTTCAGACCCTGACCCTCCGTCCTGGAACCCCCTCCTCCCGCCCGGGCTTATTTATTTTTGTTCTGTTTTGGACTTTCATACACGTGGAGGGCGTCTGGAATTCGCCCTTGAGGGGGGGGCTCTGTAATATTCTGAGTTCTGTTATGGTTTGTTAGTGTTAGTTTTCCTTCTCTTTCATGTCTTTTGTTATCTGGCTGTTTTGAGTTCTGTCTGGTTTGGATTCTTGTTTAGGTTTGTGCTTACTGTTTTAGTTATGTCTTCAGATGCTTCTTAGTTTAGGTTTTGTATTTGTGATCTGTTCCTGTGTTGAGCCTCGGCACTGATGTCTGGTCTAATTACTTACTCTGCACACCTGCCTAACTCCACCCCTGCTGCAATCACCTCTCACCGGTTTCACCTGATTCCACCTTCATATAAACTGCTGAGACCAGACATCAGTGCCAGGTTGTCCTGTTGAGTATGGGTGAGTCTCCTCCTGCAAATTCTGTGTTAGGTTTGCTTTTTGGATTTTTTGACCCCTTTCCCTCCAGAAACCTGAGCCAGTCTGTCCGGTCTGTTCCAGCCTTGTCTGCCCTGCTCGTTTGTTTATTTTTTGTGTCATCTTTTTGTTCAACAGTCTGTTTGGATTTTTTCCCCTGTTTTTTGAGTTGGTTATTAAAGAGCTTTTTTTAAGAAACCTCTGCTGGTCTGGTTGAATTCTGGGTCCTTTCCCTCTGATCATTACAAACTGCACATGTCAGGGTGGTTCTATTGTGAATAAAGCCAGGTCCATTTAAACGCACATTATGATATGATTAATTAATTGTGTGCCCATATAAGTGGTAAAATCTGATTAATTTTTGTTTTTTTAATCCAAATAAATTTCAATCTGACTGTGAAATTTTGTGCATATGAACATAGCTATTGTTAGGTCCTCTGTTAAGCAACCTCTGTTCTAATCTCTACTCAGTCTTGTTCCTGGTTCCTGTATGTTTATTTATTTGGTTGTAAATAAAATTACCTATCTACTCGATATGCGACTCCCTGACTCTTGCCTGCACTTTGGTCCACCAAGAAACTCTAACCAAGGCTTGACATGTTCTGAGGCATGTAAAATACAGCATTATTGTGATAAGATAGATAACTTTATAACAAGGCATTAATTATCACCACAGGAATTGCTTACAAACAGAAGGCTGTATCGCAGAAATAAAGTTTTACTTGATGATACTTGTAGTACATATTTTTGACACCTTTACGACAAAATTACGACCACCTCCAAATTGCAAAAGTGAATTGGGCTTTCTAGTTTAGAAAGTTAAAATGGTGGTATACTAGGACAGTAACTAGGTTATAATATAACCATACAAAACCAATGTGCATGGTTTAAAGTTTGATAATTTATGTTTACATTTTTGTTTTCCTCCAAAATGCAATTATGTTAATATTTGCTGACACTTAAACGGAGAAAGAAAGAGTTTGCTGATTTAGCCATCATTCTGAGTACTTTAGATGAAAACTTCTCATGTGATTGAATAATGCAAATATTTTGTTTACTTAAAAACACATAAAATGTTGTTCAGATAAAAATTAAGCTGTTTTTAATTCTGCATACTTTTTGAACTTTAAATCATTTCAGCATTTCAATCAAGCATCAAAAAGAAAACTGTACTCGGTCATTTCAGTTTCCCAACCTGCATGTAACCCTGAGCTGAAATTGAAACATATATTTCAGCTGGGTAGGCAGTTGCAGTGAGCCTCCCGTCCTTGGAGAGTGACTTCAGTCTGTAATTGCCAGTTTTCAGTGATGGCACATGTCCCTGTTTAAGCATTTGCGCCGGTCACTGAGTTGCCTTCTCTTACATTAAACTCTTAAAAAAAACTTGAAATGGATCACACAAGTGTGCCACTGTATTTTCAAGCTCACTCTGTGTTAGGCCATAGAAATTAATAAACGGAAGCAAATGGAAAGTCCTCGTCATGATAGCAGAACCTTGTGTGTGTGTGTGTGTGTGTGTGTATTCAGCTGCACCTTGCAGATAGATTTGTCCTTACCTTTGTATGAAAGTTTCATGCGTGGTGAGGAGGAGGAGGAAGATGAGGAGGAGGATGAAGCACGGGTCACAGTGCTGGTGGAAGAGTAGGCAGCTGCCATCCCAAGCAGCAACAGAGAGCTGCAGGTGACCATCATCATCATCATCATGGTCATCATTTTGGCACACTTTACACAAACGTCTTTATTTCAAAAGTTAGGATCTAGTGGCTTTGGTGGCTTTGAGTGCTCAATATTTGTACTGTAAGATGATATATTTATCTGGTCCTCGTCCAGTACTATTTCACCATCATAGAGTCTTCCTCTTATTTGGAAAATAACCAGTAAACCTGGCTTCTTGTTGGTGTATCTTCCAGACTTCTTTCTGCTCACGAGTTTTCTTGATATATTCGCAGGTCCTCTTATGAAGGACGACACAGATCACCTCTCACATCCAAGAAAGGGCAAAAACATTCCGCCTGGACACAGGGACCTAAAAATAGAGACACAGAGAGGGAGATGATTCAGAAATGATCACTGCTTGTGCCAGGGATGCTCTTGCATACAGACACACAAGGATACACAAACACTGAGGTATATTTAGTCTGAATCAAATTGATGCTCATGCCAGGGTGTGTCAATGCCAGCCTATATTATGGCAGCTACGCTATAATTCCTTCACATTACTGCAAGAAACAGAGGAGCAGAGTCCAAATAACACACACACACTGACCACAGTGATGGAGACAGCATGTGTGAGATAGAGATATGCAGCGACAAATGCCAAGCCAAGCACAACCTCTCCATGTCTGTGGGATTGCCAAGACAGACGACGCACTCCCGCTTTCTCTCTCCACACTGCACCAAATCATCCCATTGCTGGCAAGCCTACATATAGCTGGACGTACAAAGGCAAAGATCAATGAATGAAGGCATCATCACCTCATAACATCTGCGGGAGAGTTGAGTTATTCAAAGTATTCAAAGTGTTTATTTTGAAGTGATACTGAGGTATTGGTTTAGAATTATACATCACAATGTGGCACATAACACTTTATGAGTATATTTGAGGATTCACAAAATTCAAAGTGAAAAAAATTTCAATGAACACTCTACTAATGACTTGACAAAGATTTATTATGTGTTCTACGAATCAATACAGCCGGATCAAGAACCCGATCATTGGTTTTTAAACCATTCAGTACGAATATATCACTGTGGTGTAAAAAGTGTGCACTGGACACACACACACACACACACACACACACACACACACACACACACACACACACACACACACACACACACACACACACACACACACACACACACACACACACACCTTTCTTTCAGTACTCTGGACTCTGGTGCTGGGCAGTCAGAACAATAAAGCCTTTCACTGGAAATTGTCTCCTTCATTCTATTACACCTCATAGTTGGCATTGAGAAACAAACATGCAACCTGAGTTTTTTTCAATTTCACCTCTTCCAACCCTCCTTACAATTAGCCCTTATCAATGCCCTTCATTTGTTGCCCTCTCCAAAAATCAGTTAAACATTCCCTCAACAGGGCTATAAAGCAAGATATTTATTTATTTATTTAAAATACTTTTGAAACCTAAAAATGTTTTTTTTTCTCAAAACTAAATGTCCAACTAGATAAAATAAAAAATTTAAATTTGAAAAACAGGCATGAGTGAAAGGAGATTAAATTAAATTTTAAAACGCAATAATTCATCCCCACGGTGACATTTTGTGCTGTTTGCCATTTATTTCCTACCTACTACCATTTTGTACCCAAAAGCTATTTTGTACCAGGATGTTGCCACCCCCCCCCCCCCCTTCTAAAACAGTTTCATACCTATAAACCACTTTATTGTACCCATACAAAGTTTTTCTGTGCCCACATCTTACCTTCTCCTACCCATGAACAATCAGCTTGTACATGTAGCCATTTTGTTCCCCACCTGGCACCAACACGTACCTATAAAGCAAGCCATTTTGTACCCATCCCTGCTTATATTTTTTATCCATAAACAAATCATTTTATATCCACATATGTTATGTACAACATAGCTATCCACCAAGTCACGCTGACCTTTTCACCATTATACCTACTTTAGCAACTGTTAATGTTTCTGTAAGTTGATCATTTTGGTAAGGACCATTTATTTCCTGCCATTAAATATTTTTGTACTCACACGCTCTTCTCACTTAGTTTCATTTCATACCACGTGATTTCATTTTGTACCCATAAAAAAATCATTTTGCATCCACACACTATCATTTTGTACACAAATAGTGCCATTTTCTATCCCTATCAACTAACTTATCATACCAGTAATGACATCCTTTTGTTCTTGGACATTGCTGTTTCATCCCCACTGTGAAACAAACATTTCTTACCATGCATGTTGCTATTTCATCCCCACCTCTTACTCTTCTGTCGTAAATCAACACTCACAATACTAAATGCCTGTGAAAAAGTTTGTGTCTTCTAACATATTTCTTCTGGTTTTGTTTGCTTGTCACTCTGCTTCAGATCATCAAAGTTTGCTATCAGCCAAAAATGACCTATGTAACCTGGTCCTTTTTTGAGTAACAGAGATAACCATTTAAGCAATCCAGTTATTAAAAAAGTTTTAATTTGAATTTACATTTGTGCCTTCATTGACACTAAATACAAATGGGAATATGTGAAAAGTTGTAAAGTGCGTTGCTTATGTTTTTTTTTTACATTTGTAAAATAAAAATTGTGTATTTTTAGCATAAATAGAAGGCTGAATGTTAAGACTATAGGATTTAGATATAGTTTTAATATGACAAGAGTACAGACAAGAGCTTTGTACTAAACAAGTTTAGTACTAAAATAGTACCAAAATAGTGAAGATGCAAAATGGCCATTAACAAACAAAAGTTTGGTCAGTTTATTTTCTCAATTTTATTGCAGGTATATATTTGACTTGCAGTCCCTCTTATTCAGGTTATGATAACCCCTGATTTCTTAGAGGGAAGGAAACATTTTTTTAGCATTTAACAGGAAGCAAAAATCATGATCAAGAAGCAAGGAAATTCAAAAACCAAAAAAGAGGAGTTTTGTTGGCCTTTATGCCAGTCCTCACATTTCTTGACTGCGGTTGAACTACCATCCAAAGCTGTGGTAAAGAATTAAAATCACACATAAATCCCAAGACAGACAAAGACAACTCACACATGCACGTACACACACAGTACAGTCAAGACGGTTGGCACTCGGTTTCATGAATAATAGAGCTATTGAGGCGTTTAGACAGGAGAACTCTCATAAGCTCATGGCAGCCAGACCACAACACAACAGGGCAGAGCTGAAAGGAGACATAAACTCCTTCATACCCTGCAGTATATAAACACACACACACACACACACACACACGCACACACACACACACACACACACACACACACACACACACATTATGAATGGACAAATACATACATTCAAGAACTGGGCAGAATGTAACCTCATTTGTACTATTTAGGTATCCACAGTAATACGTTTGTAGACTCAGCCTTGTTTAGGTTTGATGTACACACATACTGGTGCCATAAAAAACACTAAAGTGATAACAAAGTGTTTCTCTGTGAAGCAGAAAGAAAGAGACACTGTGTGTGTTTGCACGCCCAAGGTTGTGTACAAAACTGCAAAGATGCTTGCAGTATTTTCAAGGAGGTGGACGTCAGCGCTCTTGTCAGCTGGAGCGCCGTGATTCACAAACAGGAACACACTCCAGCACAGTTCACGACAGTTCCTGGGAGTGGCTTAGGCTTCGGCGAGGTCCTTATGCTGCTATTGGCTTGTATAACCCAAACAACTGGTCCCATTGTCCCTCTGAATCTCCGAGAGCTGTGTGTGTGTGCATTGCAATGTCCGATGTTGTCTATATGAGCCATCATTAGTTCAAAAGCATTGTTTCTTTGAACTAACTACAGACAACCACCTTTGCATATTTATACACAAGTGATCAGGGTACTTATCTCAACAACAAACACCTCTTAGTGAGCACCCAGGTTTGCAAACACACACTCTTCAGCATGAGTACTCAAACTCGCTGCATGCTCTAGAATGCATCTTAATAATAGAAAAAAAGCCACTGGGATCACCGACACTTGCATTCAATTCAGCTTCAATAGACATTGAGCAGCAGCATGCCAGGAGGGAATGGATTAAAAATAAAGACAGACAGAGATTCAAAGGGGGAAGACGAGGGGCCAAGCTGTCCTGTCAAAAACCAGCCTAAATAAGACTGGCAGACAAAGCAGGTCGCCTCCAGGGTGAGACGCGCCTTTGCACAGAGAGGTTAGAGTGCCACACAATAATACCACAACCAAGAATGAATGAATGAATATTAGCAACTTAACTTCTAGCCTTTCCCCCCCATCGGGTGGGAAAAAGAAGAAATGTTTTAGACAATGATGGTTAGATGAACACCAAATGAATCCAAATGCTGGGTTTATACTGCTGTTTAAACCAAACAGTTGCCTTGTTTCCATCAACAGTTTTTATGTGCATTTTGAAGTATTGCATTAGATAAGGTGGATGAAAACGCTTACGCTCATTTGAGGTGGTTTTTTGGCTTTTCCAAAAAAGAGTTAATTTGCAAAACAGGAGGTGGAAACACATTTGCTGAATAAGTTCTTACATAGCAAGCATACATTTACCTCACATGACTGATCGACTGTTTCCACTTTTGGCGTATTCCTGGATATTCACATAACACAAAGGATGGCATTTCTTACTCTACGTCTCTGGACTGCATGTCAAAACACCGGTTGACATGATAGAACAAATACAACTTGCCCGATAGCAACACATTCCTGTAAACCTCTCTGATTTTTTTTAGATGTGTGGTCCATGCTAGTTTGCAACCTCTACGTCCTGTTTACTACAGCCATGCATAATGACAGCTTCTGCCAAAATTCACATTTTCTTTTTTAAACATTTTAAATGTTTGCTCAAAATTCACATGAGAACTGGATGGAAACATGGCTGCTGTCAAAAATTTTAACTCGGGTTAGAGAAGATAAAGTTTTTTTGGGACTATAAGGCGCACATAAAATCCTTAAATTTTTCTCAAAAATTGATGGTGCGCCTTATAATCCTGTGTGCCTTATATATGATTACCGTTGTGCTTACTGTCTGATTTTATTTGGTACAATGCGCTCAAAATTCTGTTAAAATGTTTAAGTACGACTTTGGTAAGCAACGAAGCCGCTCCACTCAATGGATATTTGGAGCATTACGGTACACTGTGACTACCTGATAGGCCCTCTGAGTAGTCTACAAGACTGCCTGACTGAAATGTCTAAACTAGAAGTCCATGTAACATGCAAGTTCATGTAAGGCACCTGGAGTATGCACTAGCAACAATAAAACAAGTAAGTTGATCCAATATAAAAGTTATGTTTATTTTGGCCTTATGTTAGAAACAGGGAAGTGTAGTCCAACTACTCGGTCCTCCCAACAGAGAGGGACAGCACTCCCTTTCAGGAGAGAGCGGTGTACGTGAAGGGGCGGAGTGATATTACACACTTGGGAAGAATATTTCATGTGCCTTATAATCCGGTGTGCCTTATGGTCCGAAAAATTTGTCGCAAGTTGTTTTTGAATGTACTAGGAGGAGCGTCATTATTATTCATAAACAGCCTTTTGAACTATTTAACAATTTGACACTCAACTTCTTTAACAGGATTAGAAACGATAGGGTCAAATGATGACATACAGTCATCTTACTGTCAGTGGGTTGTTTTGATGACTTTAGGTCACTCTCTGTTCTTACACTTTTGCCTGCTACTGGAAGTAGTTAGCACTATAGTGCAAGCAATTCTGAATATTCAAACATTAGCTAGAAACCTGTTCATTAAGTCAATATAAACACTCAATATTTGCATAATATTATGCCATGATTTATCGTTTCCAAATTCAGCTTTTGTCAATGAAAATCAAATTCATCCATTTTTTTCACTCTGACAACATTCAAAGCGGAATTATATTAAAGATTTAAAACATTTCACAGCTGCATGGTGGCACAGTTGTCAGAGTTGACATGTGTATGCAAACGTTCTCTACAGATACTCAGATTTATTCTCATGCTGAACATTAGGCAGTTGAACCAAAGATGAATCGATTGATTTACAGATTTTCAGCTTGATTGACCCTGATCACTGTCTGGCTGTTCAGCAACTCAGAAAGGTTATCTTTTTCGAATGAAGGCATAATTTCTAAGAACGACCAGATCAAGCTAAAAACAGCACTTACTGATGTGGAGGTGTCTTTTTGTGGAAAGATGATTCAAAATGAGGTCTTTCAGTATCTGTAAATGTTTAAAAATGAAATCAGAGGCAGCATAGAGATACATGGTTAGGAAGATTTTTCAAATAAAACAGAATCTTCTAAACCACGTCAAGTAATGTTTGTGGGTCTTTCTGCCTGCAAGAGAGTGACACATAAAGTCGATAAGGGCAAGGTTGAATGGAGTACAACAAGGTTGCTGGTTTAGATGGTTGAACCTTTGGTATGGAGCATGTAGGATTCAGAAATGTTTACTTTTGAACATCTACGTTCTGAGGGATAAACGAAAGAAGAAAACAGTTCTAATAATGCTACATGTAATACCTATGCTGATCACTAATATAAGATACTAAAGATACAACAGTGTCAAATCTGAAATTGTTATTCCTTTGTTTTATACATTTTGCAATTCCTGTTTTACAACAACAGCTCTCGCACAGTCGGCACAATGCCATCTCTACTACTGTACTCTGATATTAAGATTCAATGAATATGCAAGTCAAGAAAGCTAGAAACAGCAATTTTGAATGCTATTAATAATCCAAAAAAATTGGTGTCAGCAAGCCAATGGTTTTAAAATCCAGAGATTGAAAGTCCTAAGCAGAACGTCTCTCACTTTAACGTACATTTGGGTAGAAAACCTTGCCTAGTATGCTGGTTCAAGCCAACAACCCAATTCTGTTGTGTTAATTGAACCCAGGAATTGAGTGAGAAATCAGTCCATGTTTGACCCAAGGACAGAGTAAGCATATCAAATCAAATTTGGGAATTGATAGCCAAGTTGTTTTGAATGAAGTAACAGAAAAAAGTGAACAAAGACAAAAGGTGATTAAAAAGCCATAGGAAATATAAGAGGCACAGCAGATGTCAGAATAATTGGACGGTGTGAAGGAATAGGACAGACATTTAAATGAGAAAAGATAAGTTCAAGCAACAAAACTAAACAGGTTATAATAAGAAGAAGAGGGCAGATGACATATAATTGGATGGTGATCTATGATATCTGGGGGGAAAAGAAACAAAGGAACCAGAAGAGCTGTGAAAAAGGGAACTATATGAGCACATGAATAGAGGAGAAAGAAAAGCAGAGCTGTTAAAAATCTTATTTACAGGCACATAGCAGAACTGAAAAGGCAGGGAAAGACAAAAACAGCATTTGAGACTGGAAGTGGAGGGAAGTTCTGAAAGGACAAGACGTAGGGATTTGGGCACTTGAAGCCTACAGCATGACTGCATGCATACAGTCCCACGAAAAGAATGAAAACGTATAGAAATGGAAGAAAAAGAGTATGTGATGGAAAGAAAAGAGCCAATTGTTTTGCACGTAGAGAAAAAGGAGTTTCTCTGGCCAATGACCAACAAGTCTAAGCCTCCCTGTGACAGAGAAATGAAAGGCAGGAAAGATTGGTGGAAGAGAAGGAAGAATAAGAAGGAGAGAGTGAGGTAGAAGGAGGGGTCTACACTTTAAAGACCAAAATGCCAAACAGCAGGTAACTGGTGGCTTTTTGTTCAGTTTGATTGGCAGGAGACATTGAGAGCAGTAGGAGGGTGAAAAAAAGAAGTGCGTTTCTAGGGTTAAAGTGGTTCGCTTTAATAGGATTTTACATCTCTGCACCATGTCGGCATATAATCACATGTACTGCACTGTTGAAAACAAGGAAAATGTTAAGAAGGGATAAAAGTGGAACTCTAAGATTGACTGAAAGGGTGAGAAAGCACAGCAAATCAGAGAGAAAGAAGCTCAATGAAGACAAGCTGGGAACTACAAAGTTTTTGCTTCGGGAACCAAGGACTACTTGTTTAGTGGAAATGCAAGTACAGATTTCACACTCTTAGAGTTACAATTTACTTTACAAGGAACCTATTAAGCATGTTTACCAGTTCACAAGTTTATTTCGGGGGTGTTTAATAAAAAATGTTTGTCTGCTTTTACTTTTAAAAAGTAATTAAAAAAGATAGACCTAAAATATTATTAATTCATCAAAAAATGTCTTCTATGAGCCAAATTTAGCTTGAACCTTTTACTATTTAACTGGAGTTTTCTATACGAGGGGTCTACAACCTGCGGCTCAGGATCCACATGTCACTTTTAGGCCCTCTACTGTCACTCTTTGTCATTTCTTAATATCATTTTCTCAACAAAATGTCAAAAACTTTCCCTCTGTCTATACCCACTTATTACACAATTTGGGGAGAGGGGCCTGTTGGCTATCTACAGCGGTCACAGAATGAGAGGTGGGGTTGTTTATATTTTTACATATATTTGAATATTTTTATTCAAAATATATTTTCAATCTTTTAAAAAAAGTTTTAATGTTTATTTTTTAAATATTCAATTAGCTAACAACTGTGGTTCTTTAACTTAACCACAAAACTGATCACTTAGATTTTGTGGCTCTACATAATCTTTATTTTAGTACGAGCAAAGGCCAAAATGGCTCTTCGGGTTGTAAAAATTGTTGACCTCTGTACTTTACTATACAACAAAATAAATAAAAAAAAAATCTCATAGCATGACTCACATTACAGAGAGATTGAGGTTTAATCGTACAGTAGTGTTTGCATTTGAGTAAAAAAATGGTGTCCTGCATGCAATGTCAGATTTTAGACCTCCCTTTCCACTGTCTTGTCTATTCAACCACCCAGCCTGTGTGGCAAGGCACAGCCCAGATTTTTGTGACCATCTGGATTGTGTTCCAGTCATACTCCAAGTCATAAAGTGGCATTAAAAACACATTGGATAAAGAGAACTGCAATCCAGATCAAGGTCCACAGATAGCTGGATATATGGGAAAACGAGTACATTTTTAAGTGTTTAGCCTTTCATCCACACAAAAACTCCATTTCACATCACTGAAAATGATTATTTATGAAATCGCTGACCAAAGTGGAAGTTTAGAAGAAAAAAAAAACATATGTTTTTGTGTTTGCGTGTTTACATGGCAAAACAGAGTTTTAGGATCCCGTGCATCACAGTCACATGTGCGGCCATTGTTATAGACTTGGCCAAGCAGTGAAGGAGCAATGAATGCTATCAGAGGATGGTAGTAACTAGTTAAATTTACTCAGTTACATTTACTTGAGTACTTTTTTGACAAAATGTACTTTTAGGAGTAGTTTTACTGCACTGTACTTTTTACTTTTACTTGAGTCATATTATTACTCAAGTATCGCTACTCTTACTTGAGTACAATTTCTAGCTACTCTACCTAATTAACTCCATGAATAAAGAACCAAAAATCCACCACAGACATTTATGTTCAATTGAGACTTCTTATTTGTATACAAGCAAGTGGAATTTGTATGCAAGGAAGTGGAAGAAAAACAACTCCTGTGATTAAGGAAAATATTTAAACTAAATAAATAAATAAACTTTGTTTTTCTTCATCTGTTAAATTCTTCGCTTCTGAGTATAAAACATAAAAAACAGCACATTATCACCCTCTATAAGGCTGGAGGAAAACAGTAAATCTCTGAGTGAAAAGCTGGGGTTCGACTGAGTCAAAAATAGTGAGTCAGTGAGGTCCATGCAGCTTGAGACACAGAAAGGTATGTGGCAACCTTTACTCTGAACGGTGAAAGTAAAAAAATTAAAAAAGTATCCAGGGACTACCCTCTTAGCTTTCACACACACTAGTAGAAATGCAACAGGCATGTAAAAAGTTGGATGTGACCTGTGCAACATTCCAGCCAGGACTGTTAAACAAAAACCATGCTGAAATGCACCATTAGGAGCAATTGTTGTGTTTTGATTTAGTTGAGATATTGAGCCTCAGAAGAGCAGGTGAAGTTGGAGAAGCATGGCAGAACATGGATATGCTGCTGATTTTTACAAACAGTCCCGAGATGGGAGCAGAAGAATGGGGCAAGTATGCCAAAAAGAAAAGAAAACTACTGTGAATTGGAGGTGAGGCAGCGTTCAGTCTTCCTCAAGATTACAGGTAGGTGAGCAGTGCTTCATTTCACCTTTGTATGTTCAAAAACTGAAACGAACGGACCACCGGTGAGGTGAAAATGATGAGTTTACTGATGACCAGCTGTGATTTAGATGTCTAGGCAGATAATTAAACTGAAAATAAAATATGAGCTGTAAAAAACTACTAGACTGATTTATACCAGCACATAAACAAATCTTATATGAAGGTTGAAGGAATGAATTTTAACTCATGGTCCATTTCATAACCCATCATAGCAGTGGAGCATTGCTTTGGGACTTGTTGCAGCAATACATTTCAGTTCCAGTCAGTCTCACTTAAATGCAGACAATCTAAAAGGCACACATGCGCACTGTGGAAAGTAAACCAGTTGTACACTAAAAGTTACTAAGTCTTTTGGGGATTTGTCCTGAGACAAGATGAACAAGAAAAAGACGATTAGAGACAAATGAACTGAGGAATCAGAAAGAGACACAGTGAATGAGGAAGCAGCGAGACCGCAGCACTCTACTGGTTGCTGGTACTAAGCCATCTGGCAATGCAACATGAAGGGGAAGTTTCCCAGCCTGCAAACCTGTGGCTAATCTTTGTTTGATTTGGATTAATTATTCAAAGTATTCAAGGCTTAATAAGGAAAAAGAAATGTTGCAATTGGAGTGGATACAATTTGGAGTTAGGATTAGAGTTGGGATCATTCCCTGCTAAATGTGCCTCATAATGAGGGATATTTCCACTGATCAGGTCTGTCAGAATGAACTTTGGAGAACTTGACTGATGTTACTTTTGATAAAGGTGTATACGTTTACAGAGTTGCAATGATCAGGCAATTCCTGGCTGATAACAGACTTTGAGTTTCTTTTAGATCTGACCTGCCGAATCTGATTTTGACAGAATCATGTGGTTCCCAAAGAAATATGTATATATGCATAAAAGAGTAAAAAGGGTCTGGAGGTAACCTGACATAATGATTTCTATTCATGCATCCAAGCAGATGTGCATAACTGAGGTATATTAAAATGAAAAAAACGTGCTCCTGTATTTAACCTGCCGATCACTGTATAGAGCCAGTTAAGGGAAAATTGTCATCTTCTGATCTTTGCCCGAATGATTGGTGTCTCTCTCTAGAAATGTATGGCTTTTAAAATGACCTTGCTGTTGTAGTACATTACAGTGTAAATAAAGTCTTTCATTTAATCAGTGTCTATCACAAAACCTGGCACTATGGCTGGTTTTTGACAAAGACGTACATATGTTTCGCACCACAACCGCATTAAGATGCACAATGGCTGCCACCCAGTATTCCCATAGTATCTTTGTTCATGCAGATTACATCAAATGTATAATTTTTTGGTACAAGTGATTTAGAAATGTTTACCTTTTTTGACAGTATTTAAAAATTATACACATTTTTTGCAAAATGTATGCAAATAAAATGTGATGAGAAGCTTTACTAACCCTTTAATTTTTTTTCTCAGTGTTTTACTGCAGTTGTCATTATAACGTAAGGATTTGAATATTTTGTTCTTTATTTCAAATAGGGAAACATAGGCTAGGCAGAAAATAATTAATAGCTGTCTGCCACTATTTTAAAATTAAATTACAGAAAAACTAATTCTGCTCTCACCTTAAATTAATGTATTTCCGGGTAGGGCCAAGCCCTTGAAGTTTTAGGATCCTAAAAAAGCCTCTAGTTACACCACTATCAATAAGTTAATGTCATACATGAAACACTTTGTGATGGAAGCAGTCTGTGCAATGAATCAAAACTCACCTTCCCATCTAGTTCCTCTGGAGGAAAGTCTGCAAAGGTTCAGGAGAGTCCAGGTCAGCATCAGCATCCACCTGAGCCCATCATGCCTCTTGTATCACTAATGGTTTCCATTCTTTAAACTACTTTTCTGTGTCGCAGACACTACCAAACTTATGGCTAATGCACACCTTTACGCGCTTGTTTTTAAATTTCCATTAAAGGTTTAACATCTCTTAAGTAAACTATGTGTAGAAGAAGCTTGGAATCACATTAATATAAATACCAGAAATGAACAGCCCAGAAACTAGAAGAATAAATAAACAAAATTTTAAAATCCTGGAAGAATCTCTGGAAAAATGAATATCAGTAATTCCAGTGAAAGGTAAAAGTGGGACAAAAAGAGAACAGCGTTGCAGTCCAGGTTTGGTGCAAAATAAAAGTCCACTGAGTCTTCAAAAAAAGGTCCTGTAAGCAGCAGTAAGTTGAAAAGCGGTGCTGTGAGATCTGAGTATTCCCCTGACTGCAGTCAGCTCCACTGATGAACGGCTGCACTTCAGCTCCTCTTTAAAAAAAACAGCACTGTGCACACACATAAAACTCTTCTTAACACACACACAAGGAGTTCAAACACACATACACAGGGGCTGAGTGGAGCAGAAACGCTCAGAGGGAGAACAGGCTAAAAGAATGGACTTAATTCAAGAGGGGAGAGAACGGGAGGGAAACATGGATGGAAGGAGGGGTTGAAGAGGAGAAAAAAAGGTGGGAGGTGAGAGGAGGGGCTTGGAAAGGGCTAAATACATGTAGTGTGTTATTCTTCTGTATGTGTATCAATGCTACTGTATATTGATGTAGCTACCTGGGTGAAACGTTTCCTCTTCCGGCTTTCATTCTGACGAGAAACATTAACAAACTGCTGCTGAAGGCGTAAAACCTCAACTAAGAAAGTCCCTTCATAAAGCGCACACTGTTACACACTGTGATTCTTTCCCAGCTGTAAGGAAGGCACTGGAAAATCTAAAAAGAAAAGTTCTCCCAACATAACCTCATCATACTTTCCACGTGGCTTCCCATTGTTTTCGCTTTTATTGCTGCTTTTTAAATCAAGACGTCAGCAGTGGCTTAGTGGCATAAAAGTTAAGACTTGGTTTGTGGAAAAAAAAAAGTTCTGCTTCTGAGAATTTGGATGAAATCAATATTACATTTAGACAAGAACTTGACTATTTCTTTTTAAGAATTGCCAAGTACATTAACACATCTCTAACTGATATTTTTGACTGAGATTTCAACAAAGATTTTGCTAAAATCACCTCACAGTGTGACATGCGATAAAACGAGTTAGCTGTTGCACAGCTCTCATCTGTCAATGCTTAAAAACTTGGCTTTAATTCCTGGAAGGCATGACTTAACACTTACTCTGACCAACACGTCTTCCCTCTGAGGATTTTGTATATTGAGGTATTAAGATTGCGGAACCGTTTGTTAAAAAAAAAAAAAAAAAAAAAAAATTATGTAAACAGATAGAGATAAAAAAGTTTTCCAGATGAGTAAGAATGATCTACGCTGACACCACATTGGCTGGTAACCTGATGCATGCTCAGTACAGAGGTAATTGGCATAAGTTTGTGGCATATGAAGGTCTGCATCATTATGTGGTCATATCAGACCTCAGATTTGGGTCCTTTATCACACTTTGCTTTTAAAAGGATTTTGACAGAAAGAAGTGACATCATGAGATCTCAAGAATGCCCATTACAGTGTTGAATAATACAGTCATTTCAGTGAAAAAAACAACAAAAGTTTAAAACAAAACATATGAGGATTGTCAGGGGCTGCACAGAGGAGCAGTTGGTAGCGCTGCTGCCTTGTAGGAAGAAGGTCATGGGTTTGAACTCCAGCCTGGGGTCTTTTTTTGGACGGGGTTTGTGTGTTCTTCCTGTGCATGTGTGTGTTCTCTCTGGGTACTCCGGCCTCCTCCCACAGCCCAAAAACATGACTGTTAAATTGTAAATTGGTTTCTCAAATTCCCCTTGCATGGTTGTTTGTCTTGTGTGTCTCTGGGTTACCCTGTGATGGACTGGAGACCTGTCCAGAACCCTGTATGGATAAGCAGGTATAGATAATGGATGGATGGGTTGTCAGTCTTAGACCCGTTTCTATTTTCTTTTGTACTATGTCAACTATTTATGGAAAAAACACTCAGCAGAGTAACCCTCTTGACTGAAAACAAGTCAATGTGTGAGTGTTAATTGACAGAGAATTAAAGCGGTATTGTCACATTACACTCATTCGACATCCAAAAATGGAGGAGGGGTCATTGATTACATGTAGGTGCAACCCGCCTGACACAAAAAGACGCTGCAGCAAATCTAGATAAAATATCAAAATACAGTTTAATCAGGTAAGGTCCAGTTATGAGCTATTGTTATGTATAACCTTAACCAACTAAAGCATTATTGTATATTTAACAATTTGTTGAATTTATCAGTTATTGAAATAACGGAAAAGCTCATTCATCCTTTTGCCAGCGTTTGGCTCTATGACCCCCATATTCAGGTAGACCTATGAAAAATGCAAAGGCCCATGCCACTTGGCTTTCACATTGTGGATTATGTGGGCTGCATTTCATATGATCTTCACTGTACAAAACTATAATTAGCTGCATTGTCAACATTCACATTTATTAAGTCTATTTAGGCCTACCTGCACATTGATGCTATAAAACTTTGTATTCACATAATCTCCTTGATTTAGTGATAGGAATGTGAGTGTCATCTATGCAGGCAGTTAGACCTGGAAAATCTAAAATATATGAAAAAGAAATATTGCTTGAAGTCTAAAAATCTGATACTGAATAAATCATTGCTTTCCCCGATATCTACAATTCTCTGGAACTTCCGCTGTCAACATTTCACAATATAATTCAACATGGCAAGCAGAGGTCGAGCGGAGACTACAATGCATGATTATTTTTAAAACAGAAGAAAGCGCACTAGCAAATGAACGCTCCGTAGCGGCAGCCATCTTGTTTGTTTTGGCTGAGGGATCCTTGGGTGTCATTGGCACTAGTCATTGTTCTACTTAAATAATTATATAAATAAAAATTAGGATATATACTTAAGTCAAGACGTAAACGTTCATTTCGTAATAATATACGTACATGTACAATGTATGCAAACCCTGTGGCATGAGTCTGTGAAAAGGATTAATAAGACAAAAACACCAAAATAATCCTTTGTGAACAATGTTTTTTTAACCCACCGGTGGCGGGTCTTCCTCTTTGCTGAGGCGCTGTCTGTGTCCGACTCCGCTTTCGTATGTTACACAAACATGTCTGAACATGTCCCGATATGAAATAGTTGTAGCCGTCAAGGGATTTCATGGCTCTCATGCTCTCTCGTGTGTACTGGCCTGCCGTGTTTATAAGGCAGCTGTATATGTTGCCGTACAGAATACTTGGCCAGCATTTCACAGACTCGCTCCATCCCTTCAGGCTTTTGCTGTAGGAATCTGGCAATCGGATACCATCAACCATCAACTTACTCTTATAACGATCTTGTGATACGTTATCTAAAGAAGAAAAATACGTTGAGAAATCCTCGTGTCCTTTGTTTTCGTCCGCCAGTGTGTTCGCCTTTTGCCTACCAGTCCGGCGCGCATGTGCGAAAAACCACAATCAAAACAATAACAATGAATTGGTCTATAAAGGCCGCCCACGCCTGTGATAAATCGGTATCTGGAAAGAGGACTCTATGGGAGTAGTTCCAGGCTCAGTTCACTGTATAGCAAAGTGAAAGCGAAACTGAGTTTGGCTGGCCAGGCTAATAAAAACCGGCCTTCTGCATAAAAACAAAGTGCAGCACCAAGAATTTGTTCAGAAATGACAGCGAGGCCTCGTGTTATACGAGCGATGTGTGGGCTGAGAATATTTAGATAAATCATTGACTGCGTCGAAAAACGGTAAGGCTCAAAAATATAGAAATCCGGAAATGATAAGACATTTAATCATCCCCCTGGGATCGCCCAAGCTCCATCGTCTACAAGTTTTTCCAGAAAGGACATGCCTTTTCTGACACTTCCTTATGCAGCTAAAAAGTAGGAAAAACCCAGGGATAGCCCAACCCACCCTGCTACCAAGCAGGGTAATTTGTTGTCATAATTTGACTCAGAGTAATGGCTTCCTAGCTTTCTGAAACAGAAGATCCAGGGTATGAATGAATTTACCCCAGAACTACTCTGGATTTTGACTAACCCCACTTTCTGAAATGGGCCAAGCAGTCACGACAAATACATACCGAAACTCAATTATAAGCAACAATGCACAATTGGCAGTTGATAACCTTTAGAGTAATACAGTTAGTTTTCAATCAGGGTCATTATTGGACTTCCCAGGTAAACTCATCTCAGGATTAGGGTTGTACTCAATGCTTTTCAATGTTATTTGTTGATGAAACAAATATCTGTTTTTAGCTTTTGCAATGACATTAACTTCTTGCATTTGTTTTATAATACCTGATGCCAACTAGTCAAATTTCTCACTATATTAAGTGACTCTTTATACCCTTATGACTATTATTTTAATAAAGCAACTGACAAAGACTGTAGCGATCTGCTGGGTTATTGGACATTTGTGAAGACTCGAGAAATCATGTATTGTTATTGCTGTTTTTTTCCCAGACATTTTCTAAAATAATACACAGCTGTTAAATAATTTATTTTTTGTCATTTCCCCCCATTTAGATTGTTAATGATAATTTATTAGACAAATACTGCACATCACATACTATCAGCTGTGGAAGATCACCACCAAACATAAATCATCAAAATACTATTGGAAACAGACAAAAGCTGGTTAGAAGTTATAAGAAGGGCTGTTTTTTTGTGGTGTCGCTAGAGATTTTTCCATTCATTGTTGAGAAGGGTAGAATTTTCCCAGGGTATTTATTTATAAAATGTTATCAAAAGAGATATATGAGGGGTTTTTTTTTCAAAACGAATACTCCTTTTACATTGTTCTTGTCTCATTTACATATCGAGAAAAAACTTGGCTGAATGAAAACAAGTAAAAATCTTAATTTGACAGAAGTACAAGAAGTTTTGGACTTAACTGAGTATAAATAAACTAAGAAAGAGTTTATTAGTTATTCTTCTCCATTTAGATGCATACATTTTTTTATTCTCCCCTACAGAATATGTTACCCTTGCATGCTAATGAAAAATATGCCAATTTGGAAATTTTGACTTTCCCAGCTGGCATTCCAACTTCATGGGATATGCTTTCAGGGTTCTGTAGACTTTGAATTCAGAAATTCCTCATTCCAATTATACACATGAACTTATCACCTCATCATTTGTTGTTACCTTCTCCCCATTCTTCTGATTCATTGTGTACCTTATTTGTTAAAATTACTTTTAATATAATTTGATTTAAGCTGGCCTCAAGATAGTTACCAAGGAGATTGTTTTTGATCATTTTTTTACTTCACCAGATGTGCCAACAGCAGATCTCTGGAGGCAGAATCTTGGTTAAAATCTTACACCCACACCAATATTGCATTGATTGTTTTCCAGCATTCCAGCAGCAGGTGCCATACAGCACCCGGAAACCCTGATTCACTCACTCAAACGTGCGCATATGCATGCATGCACGCACATACACAATATGAATAACCCACACTGACCAGATCATGGGTCTCACATCAGGGGGCACATTAAAGCAAGGGTGGGCGCTGTCCCAGGTTTTCAGGGCAGTTTTCACACAATGCTCTGTCATCTCTGGGGCTCTAAACACTTTCATGCACATTGGCACTTGCACAATTAAAGCTATATGTATGTCTCAGCCCCCCTGCCCCGCCCCCTGCTGACCTGTCGTTCATAAACCAGCCTGATGTCTCTACAGGCTGCAGTGTGAGCTCTCTGATCATGACAACAGCTTTTGTCTCAGCTAAAGCCTCTGTGCTATTGAAACAGATAAGGCCTCAGTGGCTTAATAGTCTCCAGCTGAATCTGTGTTTCATTGCAAGTCACTGAACCAAAATGATCTTTATATTGGAGTGGAATGACCATTAGACCAGTGTCTCCATGTCAGATCCTCCTCCTGGGGGTCTTCTCATCTATTTTTACTCATAGAGAGAGAATTTTTAAAGGAAATCTCTAATTAAATATACATTAGTAGGTACTAAACTATAACATGAAATATACTACTAGAGATAGGCCAGCTAAGGCAATGTGGGTAAGCAGGACTGTGTTTTGTCAATGTAGAACCTTGTTTTGCTTTATCGTGTTTCATAATTAGGCAGGCAAGAACACTCACATGGCAGCTCTAATTACTTCCTCTGTTAGACATTTTAAGAAATACCAAGTATGTGCCCTTTTCAGCTGGGGTGATGCCATTTAGTTTCTCTTAAGAAGATTTTTAAAATAAATTACAGTTTCATAAAGAGAATCTAGAAAAGTACCTTAAATCAGTCCAGATCTAACCTGATTAAATGAATTTAGGACAGCTGTTTAAAAAAGCTTCTGAAATAAGCTTAGTACATATTTTAAGGCAGAATTAGGCTTTAAGAAGTCATGCGACTCTGGAGGTGCAGTAAAAGGCTGTACAATATTCATAACAGGTATTATATAACCAGCACAGCTTCCAGGACAGTATGCTTCTTGAAACCAAAATTGTGTATCATACATTTGTTACTCTTCTAAATGAGCCTGGTGTGAGAAACATATTGTGACATATAATGATTTGTAGAGTGAAGCTTATGATGATTTCATAGTTAATGTGAGACTTTGTATTTTTTAAAAATCAGTTGTTTTTTTTTATACAGTGCCGCCAATTAACCCAGGGTCTATGGGGTTTGTATTTATCAACTCTGTTCATTTAGAGATTGACTTTTATGCCCATTTATCTTTGCAAAATTGCTCAAGTTCAGCCAGATTGAATGGAGTATAATAAATAAACTATGTATTTTTCTCTCTTCCTACACGTTAGCATCATTGGCAGTGCTCCGAGGCTACATCCACACGGAGACGAATACTGTATATGCACCAAAACGTTTGAGCGTAAAGATGAAACCACATAAAGCTAGAGGGGCTTTGATAGGCATTGTAATTCCCACACCAGTGAGTGGCTCATTAATGCTGCCACAGAAATAAAGAAGGAAGGAGAGCATGACAAATACTAAGAATGCATGAGAAAGAAAATGTGCATTTTTAGGCCCTGTTCCACCAGCTCATTTTAGCAGCGTACCGATGGCTCCGCTCGCTTGCAAGAGTTTCACGGACAGTTTTTTCAGCGCCAGCCTGGGTTTCTCCGGGCCTGCTGAGGAGCAGGGGCAAACCGAGCTGACTCAAGAGGAGTTTTGAGTGAACACACTGCTTTCCAGTGATTGGTCGCGGGGCGAGGAGAAATGAGAAGGATTTCTCAGAGGAAGTCAAAAATTGAAGAGCAATGACATTAATATTAAGGACAGCTGTAAATGGACATCAGCGGAGTGCTTTCTCAAGGGTGCCCACTGAAAGCAGCTCGTGCTCGGCCAGTGCCTGACCCTCTCAGGGCTGTGGGCTGACAAGAGGAGATCGTACTGGGTAGGGAGTCAGCGTGAAATCAAACCTTTAAAAATACTTTCACTGCAGTTAAAAATCCCTGACGTTATGAAGGTGTTCTCCTTGCCCCCGCCATGGCTGAGGCAAAAGATCTCATATAAAATCTCATATAAATTTTAACTCTGTGACTGAAAGCAGCCAGGCGAAGTAGCGTTCTGTTCAGGGATATATGTACTCTCTCTAAAACTTTACCAGTTACAATTTGTATCTAGTTATACGGACTGGGGTGTCCAGGTAACAATGTTGTGGGGAGCGGCTTCAAACTTTTCCACTCTGGGAGCCAATTTAAAATGTTGTCAGTTTTGCAGCTGCTTCGTCTGGACGGGACCCCCTATCTGACTAAAAAAATGGGTTTTGCTTTTTGTCGGAAACAGACAAACCTATCTTCGTGTGAATGGGGCCTCAATCCCATTGTGTATGCTTTGTGTATGCAATGACACCAAATAAATCCTATCTTATCTTATCTGAATTTCCCATCAATTCAAACCAGCTTCTTTGTAATGGCTGAAGGAAAACAATTCTTTAGCATGATTCTTTAGCATGACACTATCCCCACCATGTTTCAAAGTGGGGATAGTGTGTTCAGATTGATGGCTTGGTTTAGTTTCCTGAGCACCCTATTCCACATGTTTGGTGTTTACTGAACATGGCTTGCAGAAAATTGTATTCTATTTGCCACTCTTCCAAGTTTAGCTTAATGGACTGCATGACTAATAGTTTCCCTGTAGACAGGTTCTCCCAGCTTAACTGTGAATCTCTGCAGCCCCTCTGAAGTTACCCCTAAGCCACTTGACTGCTTCTCTTATTAACACACTCCTTGCACAGCTTGTAAGTGTAGGTGAATAGCCATGTCTTGGTTGGTTTACCACTGTGCCATAATCTTTCCGTCTTTGAAAAATGGTCTGAACAGTGCTCAGTTTAAAACGCATGATGTTGTATTATAACCTAACCCTGATTTTAACTTTTTCACAATTGAAAAAACTGTATTATACTGAGGTTAAAGTACAAATGTACTAATGAGGTGAGGATTGAGGACAGCTGATTTTACTGGGCTGCATTTTGGGGTTTCAGAGTAAGGCAAGCTAAATACAAAGGCACACCATCTTCTTTATTTCTTTATGGTCAAAAATGTTGAAATCATCTTTTGTTTTCTTTTCACTTCAATGGACTACTTTTGTGTTGGTCTACCACAAATTAATCCAAATAAAACACATTGAATCATGTGATTGTAACATAACAAAGAAGATGTATAAATACTTTTCATGGACTGTATATCAGGTCAGACATGGTGTGCTGAGTCAAATTTTGTTCTTCTATGTGGAAGCAGATTTGTTTTGTGCATATACTTTGGGATTACTCTGCTCACCACAATGTTTAAACAAATTTAGCGTATCATTATTACGTTTCAAAATTCTTTAAAAAAAATCTCTTGCTGATTTATGTAATACGGAAACTTGGATGATGTTAGTGCTGTTAAAAACACCTTGTTTTTATCCAGTGCATAAACATGTATACACCTTCATAAACATATTAAGTTATCAATATTTAACATGGAAACAATTTCCTCAGCAGCTACTGAAACTGAAGTGCCACTCGAGCATAGTAGCACAATTTTAACTGGCAAAAGGCTCAACAACATCCATTGCCAAATAGGAAAATACAAGCTGACTGGATTTTGGCTTGTAAAACCCAGAACCCAAAACAACAACACTGGTATTAGGTCAATTATTACATTTTTTTATTGCTTGATCAAATCAACCATGCTCATTGTGTGCATATGCAAATATTAATCTAGCATTGACTAACTTCTGAAGTCAACCTTGAACTGAACACCCAGAATGAAAGGGAAATACCAACACCACAGTGTGGGAGGGTCATGCTCCATTGCAGTTAATGATACAATATTGACTTTAAAAACTGCACCTATTACCATAAGTGCTGTGGAAGCAGAGTGTTGCTGTTGGAATAGATCCCCTCAGCAAAAATATTAAATCCGGGCTTTTATTTAAACTGGCTCCTTACACATGTAGCTTGCTTATGTGGCTGAAAAGCCTAAAGTTAGTCTCAAACATGGATACATTTTGAAGATCAGATAGGCTGTTCTCTCATTCTTTTAGCATTGCCTTACTTCCAGCCTCTTTAACATTTGTTCATTTTAATCAGCTGTGTGAAGAGTCTCTGTAGGATCTATATTTAGATGCAGAGCACAAGAACACTATGGTGTTGCTGCGCCTTGATGAGGAATGCTCTGAAAATCCTGGTGGACAGATGTAGAGTCAGGGAGCTTCTTCAAGAGCATGGGAGGAACAATGGCTTCAGATAACATAGATATTACAAATAACAGCAGTCCCTTTTATCGCCATGAAATTAATCCGACATGGAGTCGCATGCATGTGCTAAATTCAACAGTTGCAGAAGCAGCTGGCCTGGTTGCAATGCTTTTATCTGCAGTTTTATTCACAGCAGAAAGACTCATTACATTTTAAATTGGTGGTTAAGAATTATTTTGGGTATCATCATGTTAATTAAAAAAAAACGTAAAAATGTAAGCATTCAATCATCTTCAGTTTATGTTTAATATATTGTATAATGTATAATATATCATAGGGCTGGGCGATATAGAAAAAAAGCTTATCGATAAAAAAAAATGCATATTGATCGATATCGATAATTATTGAAAATATTTAAAACCATATTTTATGTGCAGCTCTGCCTGGACATTTTATGATATTTCTAAATGATTTGATTTAAATAAAGAACACAAACACAGAATTCAAATTAAATATTTATTTAACCAACATTTTTAACCATAACAGAATTTTTTTTAAGAAAAATAACTTAACTTTATATCGCGGATCAAGAGTGGCAGGTTTTTCAGCTGCAGAGAACAGCAGACATATCCATCACTATGAAGCACGTTACTGCATGCGTTATGTCCTTATGCCGCTTGGACGCTTTGTCATTTTATCACAAAGAAGGGAGCCCAGTTTAGCTGCTATACCTGCTTTGTTTTGGAAGAAGTTCCAGAAAATTCCGACGACGACGACGACGACTCGGAGCCGCACAGCTCGTGGGGCCGCGCACAGCTCGCGCTGCTGCGGGTGTGAGTGGCTTACATGATGAATACTGGTGGGTTGCGTTACCAGACTCTGCTTTTACCGGTTCCTTGCAAGTTTTACAAATCACTGTGGTTTATTTCTATCAGGCTGGCAAACTAGTAAAACCCCGTTTTGGGACCGTTTCCTCCGCCGCTCCTTGCTGCGACATATTCACATGCTCTGTGTTGTGGTTTGAGAGGGCGGCGCTTAGTGACGGCGTGCCGACTGTAGCAAGGAAGTAAAACTGTCTATCGAAGTTTTTATCGACCCTATTTTTTCCTATCGCGCCACACGTCTATCGATCGATATATATTGTTATTGAATTATCGCCCAGCCCTAATATATCATACAAAGCTAATATGATTTACTCTTGAAAGTGGCCACTTTTGGATTTATTCCATACTAGATTATAATGTAATGAATTTTACACAAATCATGTGAAAATTATGTATGTTCTATATAAGTAAATCATATTAACATACATTTTCCGTACAGGTTTTGTTTCTCTTTTTCATATATCAAAATACTGTATATGGTAATTGGACAATGTAGAAGTTTACCAGAGGTTCTCTAATCTGAACTGGACTGAGCTATATGTCAACCATCCACTTTCTCACTGGCTTTCACAAGGTTATAAATGCAACTCAGATAGTTAGACCATGTTTGTAAAAACAATGTCCACGGTCCAGCTCGATTGTATGTCAGCTACTGAACATGCATTACTGTGAATGATTAAAAAGGGAGCTCATTCTGGCTTTCTGAGTTAATGAGGAAACATTCTAAACACTTATTAATGTAACAAATATAATTGCACATCAGTGAAGAAAATGTGCATTAGTTGTTATACGAAGTGTTGTGCAATGCCTGTTATCAACATTTATGTATTTTGGTTAAAATTACAAAAGAACAGTCGTTTAGTGGCCAAGCATCAGTATAACGAACTTGTGGAAAGACAACCAAGTACTGACATTTATTCTGAAACATAATGTGCAATTTATGTAATGTGTTGATGATGTGCCAAATGAAAAGCATAGCTCAAGAATGGAATGAAAATGATTGTCAAATATTGTTCTGATAAGTACCCAAATAAGTTTAATTTTGTACCAATTTACTATATCTTGTGTTACACACAAGTTTAAACACAAATAGATTAAAAACTAGATAAAATTTAGTTTCTCTCTCTCTCTCTCTCTCTATATATATATATATATTTATATATATATTAGGGCTGGGCAAGTTAACGCGTTAATTTCGCGTTAATTCATTAGACTATTAACGGCGATATTTACTTTTTCACGCATTAACGCATGTTGCTCACATGCTTTTATTTTGTGAAGGTCTGTTGCTGCGGTGTAGGGGTTTGAATCAGAACAGTAGGTGGTGATAATGCGGCAATAACCTCGCTGTCAGCCCAGCCTCGGATTCAAACAGGAAGAAAGGTGCTGGCTGGAAAAAGGAAAACGCGGAAAAAAACAAAGCCGACCTGGGGAAGGCGTTGTCTCCCGCAGGAATTTGCTTAGGCGAGGCGGTGAGTTGGCGGCCGGAACAAGTTTTGTGTGGATGACTGGCGGAGCTGGGGGGGGGGGGGGGGCGTCGGGGGGCGTCTGCATCGTCGGTGAAGTCGCTTCTCGTTTCAAAGTATCCATGTATTTTTGCCTGTTTTTTTTCCCTGCCATTCACTATATGCACACGAGAAAGCAACAACAAAAAAACGCGTGTTAACGTCAAATAAACACGCAAGCATATCGAGTTAGCAAGCATTTCAGTTTAAAGTTCTTCCAGCAACGAATATGATAGAAACAAGTTAGTTGTAACCACTGCCAAGTTAAACTTTCTTATCACCGGAGCACCTTGAGCTTAACATATCACTTAAATGCCAAACACACTGTAGACATCACCAAACAATTCAATGACTCAGAGAAGCTAACCAATGTAATGGCGAAGTGGATAGCTACTGTAGACCTTTTTTTGTGCTTCACACTTTGGTATTGAACATAAAATGGTAATGCTGCTCCCTGCTGTTACCTCAGAAATTGCCTGTTTTTGGTAGATTTTTTTCCCCATAAAGAGAATTTCCTGTCAGTGGCAATAAGCTTTAATTTATTATTATTGCTATTTTTTGTTTTACATGTTTAAGTTGAGCTTTACACTAAATATGTGTTACTGATAAGTGCTACAAATGTTACAACACTTTTGTTCATATGGCAGCAGAACATTAAAATAAAAGTGCTCTTTACACTACTTTTGAATTCATTCTTGGAGTTTGCGCATACAATGCGATTAATCATGATTAATCAGGCAAATTATGCGATTAATCGCGATTAAAGATTTTAATCGTTGCCCAGCCCTAATATATATATATATATATATATATATATATATATATATATATATATATATATATATATATATATATGTGTGTGTGTGTGTGTGTGTGTGTGTGTGTGTGTGTTTTCAGGTGCATCTTATATATCAAATTTAAATGGTAATTCATACTGACCAGCAATGAACCGAGGAATAAATAGTGCCATCTATAGCGGCAAGAAGAGGGCTGTCTAGGCTTGTGAAGACTATATGCTGCTTTTGTACCACTTGATCACTGATTGAAACATTAACTTATAGAAAACAAAGACTGAACACGTTTCTAAGTTGTTTCACTGATTCAGTATGCAGTCTTGCAGCACAGTGCTGCATGATGCAACTCAAAGGGCCCAGACCGCAACAGAACCCTGTTATATTGGGCTGTCCGTGAAGCTAACAACTGCTAGTGTTAGCTACAGGTAATTTACTCCATTCAGGCTCCCAGGTATGTTCCATGCTATGCAGCCTGTTGTGGTTGCAATTGGGTTAAAGTGTGAAGGTACAAAATGGGCAAATTGGTAAAGTGAAAAACGTCTGTTTTTCTTCATGGTACAGTGATTACATTCTCACCAGCGGCAATTTTGTTCTCCAGTCCTGCTTGTGCATTTCTTTTATTTGAGTCTGTTTTTCAAAATAAATGTGTATTTTAAACAGGTCCTGTCGTGTTTTCAGTAGGGAGATAACAGATGAAGAAAGAAAGAAAAAGGTTTAAAGAAAGAAACTGAATAGTAAGAACAAATAGTATATAGCTGTACTCTGCAGGTCCTAAATGGACATCACTGACATGGTCCCCTGACCTTGTGACACCAAACAGATTACAGGGGCCCCGGGGACAGTGTCACGAATGGAAGAGGGTGTGTGCGTGCCATAGTTAGGGAGAGGGAGAGGGGTGGTGTCTGGGACCCCTTGGGGCAAAGGAACCTGTAATCCCCCCTGTTTCACTTTGATGTGATCACACCCAACTGAGAAAATGGAGGATGAAAGGGGGTGGAATGGCATGTCAGAGGGCAGTCTGAGTGGGCGGGTGGGTGAGTGGATGAATAGGGCGGCTGACTGCAGGCCAAAGAGGCTCAGAGATGGGACACGCACTCTTACATGCTCAAAGGCATGCAGTCACACACCTTGTGGTTCAAAGGGCCTTTAGATGGATAAGACCACCTTCAAACCAATGCATGGCTTTAGAGACACATTTGCGCATGCACACAAACAGCAGGTTCTCCGAGTCTCTCAGTGGATTATAGCACCTTGCATGACCACGGTCTTGTTTCCTTTTTTCCACACATACACATTGAATTTCAGCAGCAGGACTTTCAACTAAATAAACATCACTACATTCTGTGATATTTTGCACTAGCTCTACACCTTGGCAAAAGTTAAACAGCGTAAGGAAGGATAATAACCAAGAGTGCAATTCCCTCATTATTTGTGCTCTTTTTTTTTTCTTTTGAATGCTGCTATTGGTTAGAGAAAGTACATTTTTAATACTATTTTTAAACCTGTATTTTTAAGTATGGATGATTTTTTTTATCATATTGATAACGAAAGACTTTCAGTAGAGCACATCAACAATAACACACTAAGCAATGACTTTAGAAAATGTGTTTTTTTTTGTGTTAAGGAGGTTTGTGCTTGTTTGGCAACAGTACTGCAAAGGCCCCTTTGATTCTGGAGTGCACTCTAATTAAACATAGCTTGTTTTTATGATGTTTCTATTGGGCAGAGATCACAAGCATATCGGATAAAAGACAAAACATGTGAAATCACCTACTAAAAAAAATCATATAAACCTCTGGCTGCACAGAGCGCACATTTTTGTGTCCCTAAATATCCGTAAATCATTATTCAAATTTATTTTTTTATTACCTTGAACATTACCAGCATGGTGTATGAGTTACATAGGATGCAGCCTGCACTGAAACCTATAAATTACTGCCATCCGTAACTGTGCTAATTGCTACGAGATCAAAGAGAGGATAAACAGTTTCAGTCCACCAAAATGTCTATCTGCCAAAGAAAAGCCATGTCACATACATACACCATCCAGATACTATAATTGAGTTGAGAGAGTTTAGGCTCGTTACGCTGCCTAGCAAAGACAATTACTAATGGTCACTTGACACCAACGGGAGGCCAGAGTGGAAGCCTCTCACAAATTAAAATAAATTTAAAACAACCGAAGATTTTTATATTCCATGTGATTATATCACAGTGATGAGTGTATAAACACACAGAATAGGATTTTGAGTAGTTGACATACACGGTGACTCAAGATTCAGACTTGGTCTTCAGTCACACTTAATTTACAATAAGAAAGACTTTGTACGTCACTTTGGCGTCTGCTGTAGCTTCTTAACAAGAACCACATAAATGTCTTTCCAACCGAACAATTTGTTAGACGACCTTGGGTCATTTCAGCAACAACCTCAATTTACCCCCAACATTATCTCACAGATGCACACGGGGACTGTTGGCTCACAGCAGGAAAGTAATGGGTTCAACTTCTGGCCTGGGTTCTTTCTGCATGGAATTTGGATGCGTGGGTCCTAACTGTGCACTCTGGCTTCCTTCCACAGTTCAAATACATGCCGTTTTGGTGAACTGGTTACTCTAATTTGGCCCTAATGTATGTGCACAGGCCTGTTTGTCTCTTTGTTTCCCTGCGATGGACTGGTGACCTGTCCAGTGTGCACCAGCCTCTCACCCAATTACAGCTAGAGAAAGGCACCAATACATATGTACACAACAATAGGATTTGAAACAGTGAGCAGCACTCCAACTTTCTGATAAAACAGAAACTAAAAAAGCGAATTGAAATGAGATTGGTTAATTCTCATCCAAGGTCAGTGATAAAATGGTGCAACACTCTTTAACTTGGAACAACTAATTTACAAACCTGGAGAGTCACAAACCGTGTGTCAAGGTTGTGTTATTTAATCAGCAACGACTGTAGTCGCACACGTTGTCCAGCTCAGTGCAATTTTATGGTATAAGTCATAATATGTTTTATAAAAAAAAAATTTCACAGCTTTGTAAAAGTCCTACAATTTTACAAGACTTTTTAAAAAGGGGGCATGGAGGGTTAACTGACATATTCGTTTTAACGAGGTAGAAAATAATCGTAGAGTGAAGGTTGCTGGTTTTACGAAAGTCTCCAGCTGATTATATCAGTACATTTCACTCTTACCGCCCAAATTTTTACTGTTAAACATGTTTATAATTGTAATCTCTGTTTAAGATATTTTATAGCTTCTCCTCCGGCAATGTTTATGATGACAGTATTTGCTCTATAATTCTGTAACAAATACAGCAAATGCAGTGGGTGGCCTATGTAATATACATAAAATCACCTGATGGATCTTTATTTTTGTCATAAAAGCTTACAATCAACGATCAAACATTTCAGTGAACAAAGACTAGAGATGGTTAGAAATAGGTTTTGCTAAAAAAAAGAGCAAAGCGAATGAGATGCAAAGAATCACACACACACACACACACACACACACACACACACACACATAAACACCCTGCAGAGTTGCTGCGCTGCCTCATTAAGGCCTGAGATGTGATAGCAGTGAGCAGACCCAACTGATCCTGACGGGCACTGATCCAGCCAGACAGGCTGCTCTCAGCACCATCAAGGATTAATAACACACTCCCGTAACATACACACATGCAGGAACACACACTTCCACTGGGAGCTGTTGAAACACTAGATTGTGCAGTTATTAGTGTTTGAGTGTGCGGATAGACCCCCGGGGGAAATCTAAGACAAGCTTAGTGCTGAAGAGATTTCACGAGAACATTAACGGCGCTCGCTTGCACAGGTGATTCTGCTTGTCACAATATGTAGCAAATATGCAGAAACGCACATGTACAACACGCACCATGCAGTTCTGCAGGGTGAACACTTTGGAAATTTACAGATCACATTACAGAGTGGCTTTCTCAAATGTTAACCCCAATAAATACAAATTAGAAACTATTTCTAACACAGTGAATAAGCAAAATTTAACATTTGTGTAATTCAATCCACAAATGGAAAACCTCCATTCTCTGTATCACTCTGTGAAGTTTTGTAGGTGTTTTTATCTTTGTGAGAAAACAAAACAAGAGATTTATCACTGTGTTGGAAGCAAATTATGACCTTGGTACACAGCAAAACCCCAAAGTAAACCCTCACAGGCTGTGTAAACCCTCACAAAAACCTTTCCACAGTTTGAGGCATGCGAAAAATGCAGCCTCTCATTGTCAGTCATCCAGAGTCAGCCATAAAAACAAGCAAACAGAAGCTCCAATTTTCAGCATTGCCATTATTTTAATTTTGCTTTTGGATCTTAAAAGTGCAATTCCATTAACCTCTAAGGCAAACAGCCATGGGCACCTACATCACAGGTGAGTGGTCTGTCTGGCTGGCAAAAAAAATCCCCCATCGCCAACCAGCAATTCCCGATGGATAAAAAGAGGAGGATGAAAAAGGAGGATGTACCAATCATGAGAGCAGAGGAAAGTTAAATGCTATGTAATTGTTATATGGATTTATCTCATGTAGAGACAGGGCCAGATACATATAATAGCACCCCTGGTAAAGATGAAAGATTTAAGATGGGAAATTTTATTTGGGATGGGGGAGTGGGGAATTATATGTCAGGGTAAGCATCACCAATGACCAATAGTACAATTATTAGTACCCCAAGCAATCCTTTTAAAATACAAAAAACGTTAACAGTACTTTTTAAAGCTGATTGTGTTTTCTAAGATTTCTAATAAGTAACACAAGACTTTCTGATGCCCTAGGGTATAACATGACATGATATAGAAGCCAATTTCTTTATTTGGCCACTGGCCACAAGGCAGGACAGGAACCCATATTATGTTTGCCATATTTAATTTTTCACCATGTGTAGAGGTGGTAGAGGATGTAAAAAAAAGATCTTCTTGCTTACTGTTTGAAAACTGGAACTATGAGTGGCATCTCAGGGTCTCTCAATGTTCATAACAACTATTTGAGGAGCCAATTGGTTATTTGGGAGTCATGTTAGGAAAAAGTATTTTCTGTCCTACCATCAAAAACAAAAACATGTTAAACTCTAATAGAGCTTCAAGTTGAACTGTGCTTTGCTCAAATAGAACTAAGATTAAGCTTTTAGGCAACTAACAATCTAGTTGTTAGAGTACATAGCATCATCAATGCTTTAAATTACTAACAGATTTTCATTTTAGGATAACAGAGATCATACTACTGCAACCAAAAATGAATTCATTTAAGGCTGCATGTGTATGTACTAAAATGGCTCAGCCAGTTAAATGATTTAACTCTCATTCAGGTCTCCAGTAAGGTTATAAAGTAATTCACTGTCCAGTGTTGATGGAAACAGTGAATGGAAAAGAAAGGATACTCGTATAGGTATGGAAAAGGACATTTCACAGACGTTCTTAAGTGAAAATAGGAAAACAGAAATAAAAGATAACCAGAGACCAAACATTGTTAACCCCTCTCCCTGTTTTTCTCTAAGTTATATGTCCACTTCCTGTGAAAAAGCAACATCTTTCCAAGGTTATATTTCCAATCTCAGTGGACTTTCTGGCTTTCCAGCATCAGCAGTAGTGAGATTCTTCCCCAGTTTCACAATCACAAGGTATATTTCTTTACAAATAACCAACAACTTATGGAATACAAGTAACAGTGATTGAACACAAAAACTTGCAAAATACAACTGATGACCAATGTGAGGGAATCATATTGTTGGTTGTTGTTACAGATCAATGTCATTATTATCAGTGTAGTAGAGGAATTGTAGGGCAGTTATTAAAAGTTCTTACAAACAAAATTAGATGGGACTGATGTATGATATAAAATAAATATGAAAATAAATGGTGACATTCCCAGAGTGACCAGGTTAATAGTGTGTCTCTACAAATCAACCAATGGGACCACACAGTTATTTAAAGCACTAAGCAATGCACCTGTCTTGATTTATTGTTTCTGAGTCTGTTTTTTGTTATACTGGCTTTTGTGTCATATTTTCATATTTTATTCCCAGACCCTGTCTTTCGTTTATTTTGGGTGCTTGGCTTTGTTTGTTCCAAGTTTCATAATTTTGTCTGTAATGTGTTTTGTGTTGCTGTAGGGTATACAAGATCATTGTGGTTGACTCTTAGTTTTCCTGCTTCAGACCTCTTGGTTTCCACATCTCATGGAGTCGTTTGGGGTGTATTTGTACTGCAGTTTGAGAGATTGGGTTAAACCAGATATGCATCTGCAGCATCTGCAGTTACAATAAATAGTAGTTAATTATGTACCCCACATCTCCCCGGGATTTATTCATTGTCTTCTAGAACAGCATAAAGGGTTAAGCTACCACAATATAAAAAATATAACATGACTCTTACTAAAAAAGATTTTACAAGACATTCTTAAAATATTTAAATGAATTCAAATGTGCCCATCATTGCAGTCTTAATGCATTGCAGGAGAAAAGCTCAGGCTTCTGAGAAAAGAAAGATACTGGAAGAGTGATCCTGATATGTTTAAAGCAGGACAACCAAGCTTTCATTTCTTTCCCAATTAAATTCAAAGAAAAACATTGCTGTTGCAAATCTGGTTTTAAAATAAGGCAAATAAGAGCAAAGACCTACTTCTCATAGAAACAATAAATATTACTTGTAGGCCTTACAAATTCTAATGTAAATGTGTCCTTTATTCTGAACAAGTGAACACGTTGAGGATTTTTATGCCTCTAAAAGGCTGTGTAAATCCTGATTGGAGAACAAAGGCTTCGGACAACAGCATGCAGCTGAATGGCAATGCCATTAAGAAAGAATTGGGTCCATATTTAATCTAGGCTCAAATCAGGGCAAACATAGGTCTGTCTGCCTGCATTACACACACACACACACACACACACACACACACAGACAGAGTCAGGACTGCAGTGATTTTGAGTTTCCAGGGAAACATGGGAAATCACCTCGTGATCACAGAGCCAACAGCTGTCATTAACATTGCTCTCAAATCACAAAGAACAAACACGCACACACTAGAAAATGTGGCGACACATCAAAATACCCTCCTGATTCTATATGGTCTTTCAGGAAATATGTAGTTTTATTTTCGTTGCAGTCATTGACAGGAAAAGGGGAAAAAAAAGTTTTGTTTTGGAGCAGGACATCAACTCAAGATGTCCCAGCTGCCCAACAGGTGGACTTATTAAGACATCACAGGCAATGTGCAGCTTTCATCTGGGCTATTTTAAATATTTTCAATCTGTCTTGGATTTAAATAGCAAATGAGCAATTTATCCTGCTTTCGAGCTGTGTGTCTTTGCATTTTCTAAAACTAACATTTAAAGGTAAATGGCATGACAAAATCTTAGTTTAAAATCCTCCATACACCACAGCCTGTGTCATTAGGTATGTTTTATCCTGGCTGAGCAAAACGCTAATCAGTCAATAGGAAGATATGAGCTTTCTTGACCAAACTGACATTACCTTTCTTTTTGTCCCAACTATTCTTCTCATTATACCCCTCCTCTTTCTCCCTCTCGCTCTTTTCAGAGCCAATAGGGGGAAAACAAAACTGTTTAAACTGAGAACAGAAGGAAGGGGAAGATTAGTAAAAAGAAAAATGAGGAAGACAAGATCACTCAAACATCTAATAAAAAGAGTATTTCAGGGCCAAGATCGGAAATCCAGAAATTTTGAAACTATATGATAAAGAGAGAAACAATGTAATAATCTTTATTTCCAGTTTACTTGGCTTTCTCTTTATAACTATAGGTTATAAAGGTTGTTTTCCGTTTTATGATCTTCACACAATACACAATACTGCAGTGACGTAATAAAATGAATGAAAAAAGATGATGAAAGAAGATTTTTTTTTATAGCAAATATTATAATCAAAATGAATCTCTAAAATTATTACAAAATGTCACTGAATAGGTTACTTTTCATAAATTAAAAAAAGAGAAGAAGTTATTTAGTTTCCCTGTTTTTTATTTTTTATTATTGTTTCTTTTTTATGTGTCCTGTCTTGCTGTGTAGGACTAAGAATTACTTTCTTAATGCCACCAGATTTACTTTCATAACTGGAGCATTACGGTAGTGCTTTCACCATAGTGCTCCACTTGATATATATGCAAAAAAACTTTTTTGGATATTGTTTTGGGATTATTTCAAAGTCAATGGACATAGAAACAGATAGATAAAAGAGAAAGAGATGAGGTAAAATGTTAAAAGGGAAAAAAGGTGACAAAAATAGAGTGGACGAAAAAGAGAGTACAAGATAACATCTTTGGGATCTGTTTTACACCTGCAGAGAAAGATGTAAAAAGAACAGCAAAACCAACCAAAAAAGTATCATGGGTACAAACAACCAACACCTTGATAACATCACCTAAACATACACAGTATTATTTAACACAAGATGTATTTAGTGGCAGCCAAAGGTAACTATAGGGCTAGACTGTATAGACGCGTATTTATAAACACCTGGATCCAAGCACCTGTGGGTGTTTTAAAGTGTAAATTAAATGAGGTTTGTCAATAAGAGAAATGCTCAATAGTGGTTGTGAGGAGCCAAAGACCCACCTCCCAGGACACCGAGGCAAATGCGGGGGAGACCAGAACCCTAGACGCCGGAAAGGCCCCTCAGAAAACACAGGAGACCAAAAAGGACCAAAACGAGGTTAGCTGCACCATCCCAGAAAAGAGCAGAAGACAGCCCTAGGAAATCCCCCAGCAGCCACAGCACGAAAGCCCTAAGGGGCTGCAGCGACTTCGTCGGGCTCCAACAGCAACCAGATCCAGCTAAGGGTACACTACCCCCCAGCAGGAGCCCAACAAAGGCAGGGAGCTCAGGCCCAGCAAAGCAGCCACCAGGAATGACCAACGCACCAGTGGGTCAAGTAGCCAAGCGGAAGGGGGAATGAGCTCCCAGGGAGGTGATCCTTATCACCGAGATGGGTAGAGCAGACCACTGAGCCATAATCTGTTCCCAGGGCCGAGCACTGTCCCAACCTGGTATATATCCCAGCCCCAACCCCCTGCCATTTCATTTAAATGTTATCAATGACAGTGTCTAAGATATACCATAAAAGTGGGGGCCCAGGATGCCACAAGAAAGTGGGGCTGAAAAATCCTCCTGTGCCTTGTGACCCTACCACTCCCCAAGGTACTACATGTTGTGTTAAAAGTGCATACTAATTAAGACAGCCCCATAGGCTGCCCCAGACCAAATTTAAATTGTGTGGCAACATTTTAAGTACCTGACGAAAAAAGAAAGGACTACAGACAGAAAAGGACAATTTTTAGGCACTGGAAGAGTATCACAACTGGCTACAGCCAATGATGACACTGAAGTTGGCATCTGCTTCCTGTTAGTGTTAAACTAAAGGCCTGGATTACGTTTGACCATATCTAAGACAAAAAACATTTTAAAAACTCAATTAGCTCTAGATAGATTCAAAATTGTTCTAAATGAAGCAGGTTTAAAAACTTTTTTTGCTGTTTGTAGAAACAAAAAGTAAATTGCAATGCTTTTTTATTGAAAGTCCTACCTTAAAATTAGACAAGCAAAAGTATGTGGACAAGTCAAAACCTTGACAGGTATTCTATACTGGTTATTTAGAAAAAACAAAAAGTCATAGTTTTCCCAAAAATATTGATAAAATCATATTTGGTTTTGTTCTTGGTAACTAGGGGTGGATCTTGAATTATGTACTTTTATAGGTTCCAACCGAATCCTGTTGGTACTACCAAGTACTGATTCACATAAAATCAAATGTTACCATATTTTGGTACCTAAATGCATCATTGTGACACTGAGGGAGTGGAAGAGTGGTTGATATATCATGCCGGACATGAACACAGCATTGTACGCAGATGAGCATCATGACATCAGTAGCCGCTGGTCCGGACTCCGGTCAACAAAGCAAGCATAGCTGATAGGAAGCGCTCAAAAGTATGGCTCCACTTTCCAAAATGCGATGCAGATTCTGTTCACTGCAAAATTTCTGACATGAAGTGCAAGGCCAGCGGTAGGAATATTTTTAATCTGAGCACCTGGTCACTGCTCCCAATTTAGAAAATTTCTCGCTATATTTAGTGACTTTTCAGACCCCTGTAGCGACCTTTTTTCCAAAAAGCAACTACCGAAATAATTTAGCGACTTTCTTCTTTGTTATTGGTGACTTCTCGTGAAAGCCACAATGCCAAGGCATTGACAGCTGCTGCTGCCTCGTCCTGACTTGCCTGCAGTCAGAGCAGAGAGGAGATCATCTCCGTTCCCTCATTGCAAATGCATCTTTCCCTGAATTACAAAGCCGGATAAAATAAGATGTTTTTAATGAAATCCAATGAAACAGTTGCACTAAAACAATTCCCTGAATTTGGTTCACACAACTTCAATCCCTTAGTCACTTCATTAACTCTGTGTGCCTCTAAAAAAAAAAATGTTGTTTTTGTGTCATGATTTGTCTTTGGATGAACCCGGACACAGCACGCACACACAGAGCTTGTTCTTGAAGTGGGTTTTATTGTACAGAATGATGGGTGAATGACGAGAGGAACCAGAGTCTTATGGACGAAGGTGAAGGGTGCGGAAGCTGGCTAGCAGGAGGAGCACGGGGAGACTGACCGGGAGGAACTCTGGAGCGGAGAACATGGAACTGCAGCGGGAACTTGAGAACGTGGAAACAGCTCAGGAACTTGAGAACGTGGAAACAGCTCAGGAACTTGAGAACGTGGAAACAGCTCAGGAACTTGAGAACGTGGAAACAGCTGCAGATTTCACCGTGCAGCCGAGAGGATGCTTGGAGGTGCTGATCGGCGCAGGCGCAGGAACTCTGGCAACCAGACGTGGGAAAATCTCTGGTTGCTGTAGATCTCACCGTGCAGCCGAGAGGATTCTTGGAGGTGCAGATAGGCGCAGGAACTCTGGCAACCAGACGTGGGAAAATCTCTGGACAGAGGCGCAACAGAGGATGAAAACAGACTGAGACAGAACGGGAGTGAACACTACGGGCCGGCCACGAGAGCAGAAAGAGGTATGTTTAAATAGAGGTGGGACCAGGTGGAGGCAGTTGCGGGTTAATTGCAGCCTGACAGGTGGAACCCATCAGGCTGCGCAGTAACGAGAGAGAGAGGGAGAGAGGCTCAGCATGCAGCCCTCACGCTGCATCCTGACATTTTGGTAAAAAATAATTTGTTTCAAAATTAAAATTCTTAAATTATTTCATAAGGGTCATTTGTAGATCCAAACAAGTATATATATTGAAAAATAAATGTTAAATTAAAAAATGTAGAGATTTTATTATTAAACTAACATTTGTTACTATATAAACATACAAAAGTACCAAAAATAAGTACTGTTGAGTACCGGTACAGATTCCCAGGTACCAGGTATCGGTACCGTATCGTTTCAGATGTGAAAGGTACCCATCCCTATTGGTAACCAAATTATGTTTGTGGCCTGGTTGTTTTGGTTCCCTCCAGCAATGAAAGAAAATACTCTAAATCAGCATCTCAATTCCAAAATAAATCTCTTTAGAAAAGTGGGTGAAGAAATCAAAAAGTTAAATAGTGCAGTGTTAGGAAACACAATATTCAGGAGCAAGCAGCTAATTTCAAAGCCAGCTATTAAGAAGGAGTACAGTAGAGTACATCTGCTCTAACATTAGACACATGGAAAACATTCTACACAAACAGTGTCTCTGACAGGGTAAAGCTACTTTAATGCTGTGGGAACATCAGCAAAGCCACACAGACAGTTTCCTCTTAAGTCTTTGCTCTTACAGTGATTAATTGCACAGCATGTCCATTCAAGTGACTTTGTTCTTTACAAAGTAAACTTCCAGTTCTTTCAGGGGACTGCCTAGAATCAACTTCACTTTCTCCTATAACAGAAACAACAGCTTTACTTTTTGATACCTCTGTTGTTAAGGTAGACACAGTAAGAACTGTTGTGAATTTTTCACTTAAATCTAGTTTCCCTGTACCTTAGATGGCCTCCTTATTTGTCAGGGTTATAAAGAAAACAAAAACACAATTCTTTGTTAAATAGTCATATGGCTGCATCCACTCAGAAATTATATTTTTTCTGTGGTACTGAAATTGCCTTACAAAAAGTACAATGACCAAAAGTTCACATTTCCAAAACATTTACATATTGACACTGCTTTGAGAAGAGCACATTTCCTAAATGGATTGAATAAACAGTTAACTTGCCCAACGAAATCACCAGCACAAGGGTGTATTGCCAGGTCTTTTCTTATGGCCTCCAGTAGTTATTGCTTTTTTACGTCATTTGTGCTGAACAAGAAGCAAATATGTAAAACAAGAGTCAAATTAAAATATAAAGACATTGTGAGTAAGTAATAAGTGTTTAAGGAGACCAAGTTATGACATAAATGACAAATTTAGATCAAAGGTTAGGCTTTGTGGTAGGTTTAGGGTTAGGGTTAGACCTAATTAGGGTTTTTTATTTATTTATTTTGAGCCACAGATTTTTATACAGTTTGGCAAATAGCCGACACAATATTTTCAATGATGCTCAAAAGGAGTAAGCAGAAGTAAAAAGCTTATTTGCGCCGAACCCCTTTCCATATTAAAAATTGGTAACGTTTAATACCTACACACATCCTGTTTAAACAGACCTCTTCTCCAGCACTTAATCAACAGTCCTTCCAAACATTCATGTTACAGGAATTAAATTGAATTAAGTGGAAAAATAAACAAATACATAAATCATTCATCAGAACACTAAATTTTTAAAGCACATCTTCCTCCTTGTACATCGTGAAGAACATTTGTTTGTACTGATTTTTAAACAGTGCCATGCTTGCACGCTGCTTGAGCTCCACACCCAATCTGTTCCACAATTTCCCTCCACAAGAGACACACAAGTGTTTTAATGTTGTAGGTCACCTCTGATGTTTGAAGTTAAACTCCCCCCTCAATTTATAGCCTTGAACTTTATTCAAAAACTTTCTGATTATTTAAATTGTCTATTGCTTTGTTCATGATTTGTGCAATCTGGAAATTAACCAAGTCATTCAATTTTAATGTTTTCGATTTTGAGAATAATGATTGTGTGATCTTTGTAACTAGAATTATGAATTATTCTTATGCCACTTTTCTGAAGTATGAATAGCTGTTGTATTGTACATTTAAGTATTACCCCAGACCTCTACACAGTAATGTAAATATGGTAGAATCAGAGAACAGTAGAGAATATGGAGTGATGTGTGATCCAGAATGTATTTTACTTTGCTCACGACGGATATACTTCTTGACAATTTGCTATGTATGTGCTTTATATCAGACTTCCAGTTTATTTTATTGTCAATTATTACCCCAAGAAATTTGTTTTCATATACTTTTTTCAATATCCACCCACACTGATTTGTATTGATACTTGTGTATTATTATTATTGAAGTTGCTAAATACCTTTGAATTTGGTTTTACTTAAGTTTAAGAACAGAACAGAAAATACCTGTCATCTGCAAATAATACTAATCTTACTATATGTCATTTATAGAGTATGAATAGTTTTGAACCTAATACCGACCCCTGGGGGACACCATAAGCAATGTCCTAACATGACGATGAATCTTCATAAATTGTTCACCCAGTGCAATACCACCCCCCTGATCCCATAACGTTCAAGTTTATTATAGGGTTGATTTTTCACATAAGCTTCAATCACATTGTGGGGCCTCTCCCACAATAAACAAAGAGCTTGTGTTCACAAGGTTAACTGTTACCTTTTTAAGACGTGGAAAGCAACTGTTTGTATGCCTGAAGTCTTTCAGGTAATTGTTATCAATACATTTGCACTTGAACTTCAAGAAGCAGTGCTGGGAAGCATGCCCTAGACACAGACCGTATCTGCATTTATTTTCACAGACAGCAGAGCAGTGCACTTTTTTAAAGATAGTAAGCAGGTTAACTGCCTCCTTATGTAAGTCGAGTTTTTGTTTTCCTTTGAACTCCGTCTCGAATTGCCACCTAATCTTAAATGCCAGATGGTTTGGAACACAAAACCATCTGGAAAGTTTGAAACTGGAAAGGGCCTGGTACTTTTCAGTAAGTATAAGTAAAGTATGATTAGAAGGATATGTGCATCAACCAGTTAAAGAAATAAGACCAGTTTTGTAATTTAATTATTTCTTATCAAGTGAGGCTTTTGAGATAATTTGAATCACAAAGGTTTGAGTGTAGTCTCACTGAACTCCAAATCTGAATAAAACCTGAGTGCAAGATTCTTTCCATCCATTCCAGGGGATAGAGAATGGGTGTTCAGATCTGTTGACCTGAACAGTACAAACTACCAAAACCATGCAGATCTTCTTTATAGGGGGAGAAATAAAGGTAATTTAATTTAAGTAATGTACACATCTCTGGTTTCTTCACAAACATTAAAAAGTCATGTTTTCTAAAACAATGGAAGAATATCTAACCCCTGGAGGAACTTTACTAACATGGAGGTTAATAATAGCTGATATCATAACTTCATCACATCAATGTATATCAGTCTTTAATTTTAATGTAATATGAAGACATGTTGCAACAGGACAATGATGCATCCACATCCATATCTTCCCACTCATTTAGGACTAGCATATGCATTTTGATCACCACTTAAGCCAAGCTGCCATACATGTTTTGGACATATCGGAAAATTATACGTACGTCACAGCTCTAGCATGCTATATATACCAAATATATGCACCACTGTTACAGAATCAGTGTAACTGAAACATTGCAACAATGACCAAATACCAACATTACTTATTCTTGCACTATGCTATGCACGTCTTGTACTTACCGCAGGTTGTTGGATGCTTGAAACTGAAAGCAAGAATTATGTCATTGCTCACTGTCTGATTGATTTGGCTAATAGTTATCTGACCACACTTTTTGGCCATTTAAATTTTCTTCCCACATAGCCAGTTTGTTCCTTTCTGCAGGAAAAAAGAGACGGTGACTTTACCAGCCAGTATTAAAGACTACCTACCACATTGCCTACCATAATTGTCCGATTAAATAGTTATCACTTGGCAAAAATTATTAACGGTTCACAGACAACCCCAGTATGTCAAAAAACGTTTTTAACTTCCTGCAGCAGCTACCTGTGCCACATGGCTGACATTGAACAGGAAAAAGTATAGATTCCATTTCAGCAGTATTGTTTTATTTTTCTTACTACCTCCATAATGCATTTAGCATCTCTGATTATGGATGAATCAGCTGTTCTTTGATTCTGCTTGTGTAAAGTTTATTTTGAATTAAACTGCTGTGTCCTTCACTCACCATTCAGACTCTTGACACCCAGATGTATTCATCAGCTCACCACAAACCCTTTTCTATCTGAGAGTTAGTTGCAGTGTGTGATAGCAAGTAGTAGCAAAACATTAGCTGGTACTATATTCTGTTAAAAAACTGTAAACTTAATGAATTGGTTGATAAAAATCTGTGATTTATCATTTAATTACCATAGAATTCTAAATAAATTAACTCAGTAGTTGCTGTGTTTTTAAAGTTGTTATTGTGTAAGGCATAGTTTTTTTAATCGCACTTGAAACATTATTTTCACAATGAAAAACTCAACCAATTTGAAGTCCCAATGAGATTCTCTTACTGAAGAAGCTCAGTATAAAACCCCTGAAGTTTTCCTGGTGTGCTTGCATGCAGCTGACTGTTCTTAGCATAAAACTGAACGGAGGCTTGCACAGCTTGGACATCTGTTCATCATTAGTGGGATTCTCCCTCTGATACTCTCTCTGTCCTGTTCCCTGTCTCATTGCACGTCCTCTTCCTGCGTCAGTGGCTTTTTATCTTCACTTTCCCCTTTAGAGTTTATGTTTTTACCATTTATCATGTTTGAATCTATTTAATAGGTTGTGTCATATTTAAATATTTTCTTCCTTTGTGAAGGTCTGTTTTTTCTTTAATGTGATCCAAACTCTCATCCCTCCATATGAAATTCTACTTTGTCAAAACCACAATCTGTTGGGATTATGTACAGAAAGGATTCCAATTGAAGGAACTTGAAAAAACAGTTTCAAAGAAAATGTGTGAAATGAAAGTGTCATGTAAAATATACTGTGGCATTTATTTATATGCTGCTAAAAACATCTTTTGTATGTTTTTTCTGACAATGGTAATCATACATTGACACTAAATGTTGATAGATACAGTGAGGTCCCCTATGAGGGGGTCCAGGTGGATTCACCTCCATCTCCTGATCCTATTCCCAAATTCTCCAACGAGGGGCTTCAGGTTGGCTTGCCTGCGTGATATGAAACCGCTTACATTAGTTTGTAATTGTGTTTATATTGATTACCTTTATTTAACCAGGTAAACCCTCATCGAGTTAAAGAAATCTCTATTCCAAACTAAAACCAAAAAGTTGTAGACTTCTGCACAGTTTTTGGTTATTGCCCTGTTTTAGCATTTCAGTGTCTTTGAATTATGTTTTATTCCTTCTTTGATATCTGTCTTTTCTTAGTTATCCTAGTTATTTTCCTTACATTGAGATTTTCTCCTGGTCGTCCTGTGTTTCTTATATTTATTAGATCAGACTCGTTTCAGTTCCCTTCTGTACAGTTGTTAGTTTATTCCCTGTGTCTAGTTATCCTCAGTTACATTTATACTCTTCCTTGTTTCCCTGTTGCTCTCTCTCGCCCCCTGTTGCCACCACCTACGTCATCAACACAAGCATCGATACGCGCTTTACAAAACATCTGCTGGGATTACTTGGCATGCGCTTACTGGACACATCAGTGTCTTTAACTGACCAATCAGAGACCAGCAGGAAGGTACATGGAAGCCAAAAGCGTTAGGATGTACATACACCCTCACTTGTCCCGCGCCCCAGGGCATTGTATTTGGTAGAAAAGTGCATTTTGGTCTCAGTCCCTCTCAGACAAGCTGTTAGTTGCTAACCTGACAACAGCCAGCTGTATGTCGCTCCGCCTAGCTCCACTCACATACATCTGGGACACCGCCGATAGAGAATGATTTCTCCAACCAAATTTATGGTCTGGCCAATCAGGACGCAGGGCCGGAGTTTCATATATGTGACGTAGTGGAGACGCGACCATGACGTGAGACTGTTTTGATAGCAATGGCGGCTCGTCGAGGAAGCAAGCGTTAGCATTAATGCTGCTATTTCTTCCGTGTTGTCCAATCTACCTAATATTGTTTCATTAAAAGAACATCAGAGAACGCCTCGGAAGGCTTTTGTTGGTGGAAACGATGTTTTCGCCCTTCTCCCGACCGGATTTGGCAAGTTTTGTTTTCCGGGGCCAGCGGACGTGCAGACGCGGACGCGCCCCGGAGCGGTTAGCGCTAACCATGTTAGGAGGCCTTTAGTCCTCAACGCGGTCGGCCCGGAATCGACTCCGACCCGCGGCGCTTTGCCGCCTGTCTTCCCCCCTCTTCCTGTCAGCTCACTGTCAATAAAACTCGTGCCACTAGAGCCGCAAACACATTATTATTATTATTTTTTTTTTTTTCCTGCGTCGCTATCATTAGCGTCACGGGTTAGCTTCGGTGTGAGTGGTTGAAATAGCACGTCAATAAAGATGACAGACAAGTGGCTTATCCAATCATATGCAAGAATTTTTGATAAGGCCCAGCCTTCTGTAAATGCAATTCCTATGGCGGAGTCCCAGATGTATGTGAGTGGAGCTAGGCGGAGCGACATACAGCTGGCTGTTGTCAGGTTAGTTAGTTGCAGCCACCAGGACAAACTAATCTGGATTTGTATTGAATCAAGATCTCAAGAAAGTTATCTGCGCTATTTAGCTCATGCCAAACACAAGTAATCAATTCAAGTCAACCAATGGTGTATTCATATTGCAATAGAATATTCATATAAAACCTTTACATAAGCTACGTCTGTATGTTAAAGGGAAATTGCTGTGGTTCAGTGCTGAAGTGTTGTATTTCAGCATAGTGCCCCAGTTGCAGCTTGGCACACAGGGAGGCCCTGTAGAAAATAGGGGAGCTAAGAAAGAATTGGAGTGTTTGCCCACTATGTCCAGGATCTATCAGGAACACAGTACAAAAGCATTAAAGGAATAACCACGGAACTGTTACCCAGCTTTTTTCCTCTGGCAGTCAAATCTTTAGAAGAAAGTTCAGCAGATTGTCCTGCCATTTGTTTGCGGAAAGACTGTGAAATAGGTGGCGTTTCAACACTGAATATGCGGTCAGGGCTTCATCAAGCAAAAAGGAAAATGTGAGATGGTAAAGTTGGGACCATAAAGTGCACACAAAGCAAGGAAGACCATACACACAGTTTGACATTAGTTCTCAAGCACAAATAATCAAACTCATAGCAGAAATGTGTCCTATTTCCTCATTCCTTTTCTCCAAAATATCCTGATTCATTAAAACCTAGTTCTTCACTGATTGTACACTTTATTCTTAGCTATTCTTCATAATCCCGTTTTTGCTTCCTTCCTAATGTTTCACCACCCATATTTTCCTTTTGTACCATTAGATGATGATCATATTTCCACATGATACAGATACACTGATATTTCCTCATCTTCTCCAACTTTTCATGAAATAAGAATAAGTTTTAAGAAACCTCAGCTGTAAATGCAGCCTGTGTCCACAGTAGTTCATTATTTTTTCACTCACATCCTCAATCAGCTTCTGGCCAACACAACCATCAGATGTGAAACATATCACCATGAGATCAACTCTCACTGACAGCCAGGTTTATCTGCAATCTGACTAAAACCTGGATAAACCCACTGCACCTGCCACAAGCTCTGTCTGGAAAACCAACAATACCACCAAAATATCTCTAAGCTTATAAGTAATATAGCTGAAATAAAACTCAGATTTTGTGATGTCTGAACCGGTGTTACTTATGCTGTAATGTGTTTTAAACATGTTAAGCCATTTGTTAAGACAATTTAAGTCAATAGCTCATATAAAGAACAGGGCACATGCTGCATCACTTTCATTAGATTTTTTTAATAAGAAAATATTACTAAGTTGGCATGCAGTTATGGATGTGGGGGGGAGGGGTGGACACCTCTTGCCCAAATACATATGAACTATAGCAATACACACAGGCTATCCAAAGCAGGGGTGCATCATAAGCAGCCCTCGTATGCTTGACAGGGCTTGATGCTTCACAAATTGTGAAGAATCTAAGGCTACGTTCACACTGCAGGTCTTGATGCTCAATTCCGTTTTTTTGCTGAAATCTCCATTTTTTTAGTTGTTGTTGTTGTGGTTGTTCATACCACTATTAAAAGTGACCGCCATCATGGATAAATGTTAGGGCTGGGCAAGTTAACGCGTTAATTTCGCGTTAATTCATTAGACTATTAACGGCAATATTTACTTTAACGCGCATTAACGCATGTTGCTCACATGCTTTTATTTTGTGAAGGTCTGTTGCTGCGGTGTAGGGGTTTGAATCAGAACAGTAGGTGGCGATAATGCGCCAATAACCTCGCTGTCAGCCCAGCCTCGGATTCAAACAGGAAGAAAGGTGCTGGCCGGAAAATACAAAGCTGACATGGGGAAGGCGGTGTTTCCCGCAGGAATTTGCTTAGGCGAGGCGGTGAGTTGGCGAACGGAACAAGTTTTGTGCGGAGCGGAGCGGGGTCTGCATCGACGCTGTCGGTGAAGTCGCTTCTCGTTTCAAAGTATCCATTTGTTTTTGCCTGTTTTTCCCCTGCCATTCACTATATGCACGCGAGAAAGCAACAACAAAAAAACGCGTGTTAACGTCAAATAAACATGCACGCATATCGAGTTAGCAAGCATTTCAGTTTAAAGTTCTTCCAGCAAGGAATATGACAGAAACAAGTTAGTTGTAACCACTGCCAAGTTAAACTTTGGTATTGAACATAAAATGGTAATGCTGCTCCCTGCGGTTACCTCAGAAATTGCCTGTTTTTGGTAGATTTTTTTCCCATAAAGAGAATTCCCTGTCAGTGGCAATAAGCTTTAATTTATTATTATTGCTATTTTTTGTTTTACATGTTTAAGTTGAGCTTTACACTAAATATGTGTTACTGATAAGTGCTACAAATGTTACAACACTTTTGTTCATATGGCAGCAGAACATTAAAATAAAAGTGCTCTTTACACTACTTTTGAATTCATTCTTGGAGTTTGCGCATACAATGCGATTAATCATGATTAATCAGGCAAATTATGCGATTAATCGCGATTAAATATTTTAATCATTGCCCAGCCCTAATAAATATATATATATATATATATATATATATATATATATCCTCCTGAGACCCAGAGAAAAAAAAGTTTTTGAATTTGTTTTTTTTTTACAGTACATGACTCTTTGGAGTGAAAAAACATAACTACAATTGAAAAAATTTCAAAACATGTTTTTATTTATTTTTTAGAGTATGTCCTTTGGAGAGGACATCGGGACTCCCTTGTGGCAAATATGAACACATTTCAAGGCATACATTTACCTCTGAACTCTGACAATCTTTGGTGCTGTAAATTTCAAAAGGCCACATCATTTAAGCCAGTGATTCAGATTTCCAGGCACCTCATTCAACTTATCAAAAGCCAGCTGATTAGTGTAGTTTAATCAGGTGTGTTAGTTCTGTGTTGGTTTGTGGTAGTCCATAAAGCAGTTCTTCTTCTTTGAGATGCAGAGGTACATGTTGCATTTCATGCACTTTATGTAGGTTTTTCCAGTGCACCCTTCTGCTCTGCACCTGGAAGTATTAGGATTGTCCATCATCTGTGGCAAATGGACAGCTACTGGACAGCAACTATTGGCACTCTTGTTTTTTTGGCCCAGTACATTTAGATTTTTGGGTAACCAAGGCATACCATGTACACCGAGACTCCAAAGAAGGTCTTAATCTCCTCAGGTGTTGTATTCAGACTTGAGCCTGACACCTGAATATGTCTCTGGTTTGTGCAAAAGGACATGTCTTCAAAAACTTTGTTGTCAATGTACTGCTCAAAGTATTTTGATGGTGGCCAGTCTACAGGGTTTGGAGCAGTACAGACAACCTCTCCGGAGTCTTCCAGCACAGGCAGGAATCAAGAGACAGACAAATACGTTAAATTAATTATATCCTCTAAAAGTGATAGTTCATCCAAAAAATACTCTTATCTGTCTAAGCTTATCTACTCTTGTCTCAGAAGCCTACGTGTTAGTTTTGGTCCAAAGTGGGCGACGGGCCCTTGCATCCTCAACTTCACTCTCCTCTTCCTCACTTGATGCCTCATCCTCTGAACTCCCGACCTCAAAATCACAGACAATCTGTCCCTCTTGGTCCTCCTCATCTGACAAATCTATGTCTGAGTCTCCATCAGTAATCCTGTTTAGGCTTTTCTCTGCCTCAGTCAGTGAGCTGACTTCTATTAAAACAGGTTAAAAAATAAAAAGCAAATCCTGATGTCCTCTATGGAGGACACACATAAACAGGTAATGTTTTATGCCAACAAATAATTAAACTGCTCTGAAAATTCACCTAACTATTCCTTAGATGTTCATTTACTAGATGCAATCTGAATATTAAACTCACAAAGTTCATAATTAGAAAATAATATACTTACCTTTCTTCTTTCGATAAAATGTGCTCACAGGGATGGCAGCCATTTTGAAGAATCAGGAAGAAAATTTTAGAAAAGCCCCACCCCCACACATGTCATATCATTGGAAAGCCCAGGATGTCCTCTCTAAGGGCCAACAGGATTTAACACAGTGGCATGTATGGTTTCAGAGTTATGAACAAAAAACCTATGTCCTCCACAGAGGACAAAAATGTATTGCTGGGTCTCAGGAGGATATATATACTCATGAAAGTAACCTCAGACATTTTGTCCCACAGTGGGATTTAATCATTTCTGTTGGAGTCATTTTTCTTGAAACCCCCCCCCCCCCCCCCCCAAACACACACACACACACACACACACATAATCGTGAACCAAGACAGTTTGCTGCATGCTATAATCATTTTGTCTTTATGACAGCTTCTCTCAAATACCAGTCATTGCTGTACTTTGCAACGTAACCTCTCCTGCCAATTTTGTAGTGGGTCGTGGGTGACATAATGGAAGTACTGTGATTTTTCTCCACAGTGGGTTTCAGTAAGAGTATCTGCTTAAGGCCAGATGGTTAAATAGGTTAGTCAAACAACACATGAACTCTATGAAGGGATGACAATGCTATAGCTGAAAGGAAGGAGTGGAAAGGAGAAGGTTAGATGATGAAAACAGCTGAGGAATAAGTGAAAAATAAGAGCCAAAGAGAAGAAATAGAGAGGCAGGACCCCGAGGAATGACCAAGGAAAAAATAATACAGCTTGCTCATAAATCATTTCTTTTTTCCCTCCTTCTCTGTCCAACAACACCTCTAATTCTCTCCAATTCTGTTGGTTTCTGACAGCTAATTTTTTTGTTTCAAAAATCAAGTAATTGCAGTGAGGAAAGGTAATACAAATGCCTGTATTCAAAACTGGAGTCAGTGAATATATACAGAAACTATAACGAGTTTGGTTCTGTGCTTTAACTTTAAACTGAAATTTACCAAAAACAGTCATGGTTTCATTGAGAAAAGTAGCAGATGGTGGCCTTGTACCTTCAAATAGTGCTTAGCAAAAGTATTCATAAACCTTTGTGAGGTTTGAGCCATAAACTTCAATATATTATGAAATGAGATGAAAATCCACATATCTGGGCTTTATGGAGGAGTGAAAAGAACAAATCTCTGAACAAAAAAAACATTTAAATTTCCATTTGCACATTGCAGGAACAAAACAAACATGTAGAATAAGATGCTGTTTTCACAGTCAGTAGTTTCTGGGAAAGGTTGCACTGAAACTGCACAAAGTACAGTCTCTACTTGGCCTTCTTATGAATGGTGTCAATGTGTGAGGACCATCTCGGGTCCTGAGAGAGGGTGGTTCCTAGGAACCGAAAGTGATCCACAATAGACTAAACCTACATGCTACTTTGAGATGGTCTTTTACATTAATACATCCCAACAACATTGGTTCTAATTTAAAAAAAATTTGAAAAGGTTCAAGAGTTCTGAAAACCTTTACAAAACACAGCCAACGCAACTGCAGTGAGGCTGACAACTGATACCCTGCATTATAAACCGCAGCAAGAAAATCCCTCATTATTTTCCTATCTAATGTGTTTGTTTTTGTTTTGCTTCTCTCTAGCAACAACTTTAGATCAATGCTTCCTCTAAATATTCAGTGCCAACGACAGAGGAAACCACAGCAGAACGTGATGTGGCTGAATGGTTCTGGTGGCTTCCTTGTGATTTCAGTTAATGAAGACGACAGAGTACAAAAGAGGGGCTGAGCAGAGTCGAGTTTTACCCAAGCATTCCTGTATTCAGTGCCAGAAAATTGAGCCACAGCAGTTACCACTGCAGAACAAACAGGCTTGTGGTGCTGTGCATGTAACTTTATGAAGCATTTGCAACATGCTTTTGAGATATTTCAACTCTAATTTCACTCGTATGTGACCCATGACTGCTCCACCAATTTTAAGGATATAGATACTTTAACAGTACTTACTCAGCTTCAAGTAGGCTTTTAAGAACACGAGCAAGGCACGAGAAAGCAGTACATCGTTACATCATCATGAAACAGGTATGTTTGTCCTCCTCTGAATGAGAGTGGTGACTGCCTGTGAGACAAGTGGAGAACATAAGAGGACATGAGGCGGAGAGACGAATCCTCGTCCTGGTTAGCCAACTGTTCTAGCAGAGAATTGGTATTTGGCAATGTTTAGCTCAGTACACATTACAGCATTACATTATTGCAGTCAGTGATGTAATATTTTTGGTCTTTGATTTTTTTTCATACCCGTTCATTATTCTCCTCTCCCCATTAAACCTGGCTAATTTAAAACAGTGAGGTGTAATTTTGGTTCAGTCTTCTCTGCATTTTGTTTTACAAATTAAGCTTGATTGGGGGGGTTTCAACCATGGAGGGGCTTAAAGGTCACGGCACCACAGCATCTCAATCACATTTAATTCTGGACTTTGACTAGGCAATTCCAAAAACCTCTTGTTTTTGAAGTGTTCAGAGGTGAACTCGCTGGTATGCTCAGTATGATTACCCTGCTACATAACCCAACTGGGGTTGAATTTAAGGTCCACAACTGATGGCCGGATATACTGTTGCAGGATTTTTGGTTCGAGAGCAGAATTCACAGTTCTATTAATTATGGCTTGTCATCCAACTCCTGAAGTGGTAATCATACTGCAACCACCATCTTTGAATTTTGATTTACAATATTCAAAAAGGGACAGTGTACAACTCCAACATGGATGTCTCTCCTATGGCCATTGGCTAAGCTTTTACTGTGGCTAATATGTGCTTGTTTCCATCCTCTAGAGGTGAAAACTGGCTCTGATTGTATCTGCTTTGCTGTGTTTTTCTCCTAGATGAAGCCCCTAATGGAGTTAGTACCATTACAATTTAACATTTCCCTCACATAGAAAGTACTCCTGGTGCTTCTAGGTTTTTTTTGTGTACATGCTCTGTCTCAAACCCCCAGTCAGTTGTGGCAGACAGCCATCTGCAGTCTCTCGAGATATCAAAATAATAATAAGTAACAGCTGAGAGTGAGAATAAGAATAATGAATAAAATGCACAAAAAGAAACATGATGTATTGAAATGCAAAACTTCACAGGTTGCACATACATTACTGTAAGAACATCCTAATCAGTAACTACAACACTAGAAAAAATAATAGTATGGCATTATCCTTCATATTTCATATGGAGGATATTCTGAAAGAACAAGAAAAGTCTAATGAGCAGATCAAAGTCCTGAGTGGGAGAGGTAAGATCCCTATGAGCAAGTCATAAATTTGAAAACTACCAAAATTCTCAATAACTAGTATTCTACAATGATGGCGGTCTGTAGGCTCAGTTTTTTTTAGTTTGTGTTGTGATTCTGGCGTGTCTGCTGTCTGCCTTCTCCCACACCTCTTCTGCTCAGTTCTCATAAAGTATTATTCACCACTCCGCTGCCTGCTAACATTGTCTCAACCATGATAACAACTCTGGATTATTCTGCCTCGCCCTTGTCAGACAAAGCTTCTGATTTCTGGACCACAACCTGGATTTCTGCCATGACTACGAGCCGTGCCTAGCTCCTGGATAAGTCTGCCCTGTTCAGACTACTGTGTATGATCCAAACCTGTCTCAGGAACTCAGAGCAAGCCTCAGTCATTCTGGCTGTGTCCTCTGATATGAGCAGCTAGCCCTCAGCATCACCAGGTTCCTGCTTGCTCCTGCAAAGGACTTCAGTCTCCAGGTTCTCTCAATAAACCCTTTTTCTAATGCAATAATGTGTCCAGCTCAATATTCTCCTGCCTGTCTGTGTCATGCTGCAGCCTTGCTTGCTGCACCATGGACATTTCAGGGCACTATTCACCCTCCATACATCCTAGTCTCCTCTCCACCTCAGTAATCATCTACACCTGTCATCCTCTCTATTTAAGCTGCCTGCATTCAGTCCTTCCTCGTCGGTTCGTTCTGTTGGTTTCTGTTTTCTCTTGTTTGATTTTGCTCATTGCTGCTCACTTCATCTGGTTCTCGTTCAGCCTGAGTTCTCCACCTGTCTGCTGTGATTCTGGTCCTGCTCTCACTCCAGTCGTGCAAGTATTCATCCAGTCGTGCTGCTGATCAAGCCTGGTTTCCAAGTCTCCATTCTGTCGTGCTGCTTGTCAAGTCTCCATCCAAGTCTCCATTCTGTCGTGCCACTGGTGTAGCCTGGTTCCAAGTCTCAGTTCTGCTGTGCTTCTGGTTATGCTGCCTACGTGCTCTGGGTTCATCCTGCTTGCTGATCCAGCCTGGTTCTGTCTCTCTGGTCTCCTGCTTCCACTACTCATCATACAATAAAACTCACAAACTAAGCTCTGTGTGTGGTTCAGTTCGGGTTCAGTGCACAAATCATGACAGTCTGATCCCTAACAGGTCTTAAAGTTGTCTTACTAGTTCACACCCAGCTGACTCCTATATGGGAAGCCATATGTCATATTGTTGTCTTATTCTGAAATGCCATGTGAGTTTTACACCACATGTAATGGGACACACAGTCCAAAAAGTTTCACTTTTGTCTCATCAGTTCACAGAATATTTTCCCAAAAGTCTCTGAGATCTTCAAGATGTGTTTTGGTAAACGTGAACCTGGTGTTTGTGCTCTTTTTGATCAGCAGTGGTGTTGACCTTGAAACTCCCCATTTTTGTCCAGCTTCTTGCTTATTTTTAAATCCTGAACACTGACCTTGACTGAGATAAGTAAGCCCTGCAGTGCTTCAGATGTTATTCTGGGTTTTTGTGTGACGTCCTGGATGAATCAGTGATGTGTTCTTGGGGTAATTTTGGTGGACAAACGCCTCATGGGAAGGTTCAACACCGTTTCATGTTTTTTTATTTGATTTTATTTGATTTTTTTTTGCTGTTTGTGGGAATGGTTTACCTATAACTAGTAAATGTCTTCTTGCTAAACATCTGGCAGTGATCAGACTTTTGGTCTCAGATCAATAAAGAAACAGAAGTCTGTATGCAGGTAAATATTGATTCACAGCACTGGGCCCTTCTGTTCATCTGACTTGTGCCTCCTCATTAATCAACACTCTGTGGGTTCACCCCTAACGAGTTCAGTCTGAAAACCTCTTCCAATTGGCTGTGTCTAAATGCATATGTCCCATGCTAATTGGCTCTTTGATTGGAGCGTTTGTAGGATTAATTAGCTAATTAACCAGTTGAGCCTGCCAGCTCATTGCTACTGTTGTGTACAACCCTGGTTCAGAGTAAAGGAGATGGTGCTGAGCAAATACTAGAAAATATTCAACTTGACATGATCCACCTAGAGCAGTAAAACAACTAGACTCACTCTCTAAAGAACATGGTGTTGCAGATGAGAGGGTTTAATAATGTATGTAAGAGATATTGCATTAGAAGAGAATGGAACAGGTCACAAGGTTATCTGTTTCTTTAACCCTTCCTACTTAGAAGACAAGAGACAAATAGTTCCATGTTTTTCCCCATAAGGAAGGATAAAATTAAGTGCTACAACAAACTATTAAAAATCTATAATCCTATCAACATAAAACACACCCAATAAGATATTATTGACACTTCAACACACTATTCTTAATCACACTTTCTTCAGTACTACAAATGTAAACAATCACAATTTTCAATTTATTTTATGTGCTATACCAGCAAAGTTGTGCATAACTGTGACGTGGAAGATACATGTTTTTTTTTTTTTTACAAATGCAAACTTTAAAAGGATGGCGTGCATTTGTATTCCCACTTGACTTGGACTCTCCTCAATAAAATTCAGTGCAACCAGTTACCACCTGAGGGATAACTGAGTCTTCATGTATATAATCTAATTTTACCACAAATCCCGCTGTGCAGTGAAAGCCTCAGAGGTTTGTTACAAAACAATTGTTAACAAACAGCATTATTAAGACCAAAAAAACACAGAAAACATAACCTGACTCTCGCCAGATGGATGTCGTTCTGCTGAGCTCCACACGGCTCCGCACATCCATCTGGATTTGCTGCCATTGGGAGGAATTTCAATACCACAGAAAATGGACGAGCCAATCAGGATTTTCGTAGATGTGACGTGTCAGAGAAGCAACTGTTTGGATTAAGACGGCAATGGAGGCTAGCAGTGAGGAAGCAAGCGGTAACATTGACGCTGCAATTTCATCAGTGTGGGCCAATCTACCGAATATTAATTATTTAAAAAAACGCCAGAGAATGGCTTTGAAGGCTTTTGTTAGTGGAAATGATGGTTTCAATCTCGATGTCAGTTCCAATGTGAGTGGTTGAAGTAGGATGTCAATAAAGATGACGGACAAGTGGTTTATCCAATCATATGCAAGGATTTCTGATAAGGCCCCTCCTTCTGAACTACATCTCCAGTGGAGCAATCCCAGATGGATGTGTGGAGCTCTGCGGAACGAAATCCATTCAGGTTACAGAAAACAGGTCATGAATGAAGATGTGGAGAAGTTTAAAGAAAAGTTAGGTTAGAAAACAATATGCTACCATCCACATTGGACTCACACCAGTTTGCATACCGCAGCAATAGGAGCACAGAGGATGCAGTTTCCATGGCACTGCACTTTGTGCTCACACATCTGGACAATAAGAACACTTATGCACCCATGCTGTTTGTTGACTTTAGCTCAGAATTCAACACTGTCATCCCGGCTAAGTTACTAGCCAAACTTCGAGACCTGGGCATCAACACCTCCATGTGCAACTGGATTTTGGACTTTCTGACCAACAGACCCCAGAATGTCCGATCAGGCTCCAACTGCTCCACGTCCATCACACTCAACACTGGTGTACCACAGGGCTGTGTGCTAAGCCCGTTTCTCTACTCCCTCTTCACCCACGACTGCAAGCCTGTGTACGCATCCAACTCCATCATCAAGTTTGCGGACGACACTACGGTGATTGGTCTCATCAGCAACAACGATGAGACTGCCTATAGGGAGGAGATCAAGCACCTGGCCACATGGTGCACTGAAAATAACCAGCTCCTCAACACCACCAAAATGAAGGAGCTCATTGTGGACTTCAGAAAAGATTCAAGAGGCACGCACAACACCATCCACATCAATGGAATGGTTGTTGAGTGTGTCTCCAGTTTCAAGTTTCTGGGGACCCAAATCTCAACGGACATGTCCTGGTCAACCAACACCTCCTGCCTGGTAAGGCTCACCAGCGCCTCTTCTTCCTGAGGACACTGAGGAAAAATCAGCTATCCTCGACTATCCTGGTGAACTTCTATCGCTGTGCAATAGAAAGCATCCTAACCAACTGTGCAACAGTGTAGTATAGGAGCTGTTCTGTTGCAGAGCGCAAGGCACTGCAGCGGGTGGTGAAAACCACCCAGCACATCATTGGGACTCCACTAACCACCATTGAGCACCATTGAGCACAAACGCTGCCTACATCGAGCTCGCAGCATCCTTAAGAACTCATCCCACCCAGCCCACAGACTGTTTTCTCTCCTGCCCTCTGGCAGGCGTTTCAGGTGCCTCCGGACCAGAACCAGCAGACTGAAGAACAGCTTCTTCCCCAGAACTGTCTCTTTATTGAACTCTAATCCTCACTGATAGACTCTCCTCTCCCTCCTCACACCTACCTCCATTATGTTATTCTGTTATTTACAAGACTGTAATGTTCACCTGCAGTCCTGACTGTTACTATTGTAACAACTGTTTACATGCATCTTGCACTACTCACCATGACTGAATATTGATTTGCACTGCTGACTGTCTATTCACAGTACCAATTGTTTACATATACATTTGCAATACCGTACTTTAACTGTAATATGCAATCACCTTCCACTGCACTTTAATTTAAATAGCTTCTGTCCAAACTTTATTTATTCATTTTATAGTAATAGCTACCTGTATATCATGCTCACAATTCTGCCTATAGTAATAGCCATCTGTACATATATTCATAGTACATGTGAACTCTGTTATAATAACAACCATCTGTATATTATGCTATTGTACATATCTGTAAAATTCTATTTATAGTAATATCCACCTGTATATTATATTCGGTACATATCCAGCTGTAAATTTAGTTCACAATACTAGTTATCTATATATTATATTCATAGGACAAATCTATCAGTAAAATTCTGTTTATAATAGTATCCATCTCTATATTTATTCAGTAAAAACCCATGTCCTGTACTTATGGAACCATTGTTTATCCTGCATTTACTGCTATTGCACTTCTGGTTGGACCTAAACTGCATTTCGTTGCCTTGTACCTGTACCTGTGTAATGACAATAAAGTTGAATCTAATCTAATCTAATCTAATATCCTAAGCTTCAGTAGTGTTTTTTTTAGCTCGGGCGAACAGGGCAGCCGCCCGGGGTGGCACTTTTTTCAATTACACATAGGGGGCGGCACAAGCAGTAAAAAAAAAAAAGCAATGAAGAATAATAATTTTCCAATATCTATTATATCACTGTGTGAGGAATCGGTGCCCTTCCAGCTGCAGGCGCCCTCCTTGCTGTGAGAAGATACTGCAGCCCTGCACTGCACAAAGGCTGACAGGTTGGAGGCTAAATGAGACGAGGAACAGCCATGAGTAGGAGCAGTTCACCTCTGGGTCTTTCAGATGGACCGCTGGCAATATGGGGGATTCACTCTAAAGTAAAACTGTCTAATGGAATTGATGCCGCTTTTGCAGTAGTACCAACTTTGAGCAGTGGCTAAAGTCAGTCACACCAAGGCGTGGGGTGGCCAGGGAAGTTTGGGAGGATTCCCAACCGGCCGGTCTGTTTCAGGCCGAACCGGTTGTTGGTTGAACAGTTTTTTTTCTTCTTCTTTCTACCCAATAATTAAATGCAGCCACGGTGATGCGCGGGCACGAAGCCGCCCTTGCAGCCGCAGATGGCACAGTAGGCTACATCAGTCTGAGTCAATCAGATATTTTGCGAGATGCAAACTCCCCCTCATTATTAAAAAATCAAGAAAGAAACTGGAGCGACTTAAAGTAGAAAGAAAGGAGTGAAGTAGAGAAAATGTCTGCAGGATGCAGCCTGTGCACAAAATTAACCTGTTTTTGCTGCTGTTTTTTTTTTTTTTTTTGCTCAGATGGGTTCTCGCCCACGGAGTGATTTGATGTAGAACCGCCACTGCTAACCTTTAATCATCTATCAGAGTACTATTAACTCCATTGCTAAAAAGTAGAAAGTGTACACCACAGCTGAAGACCCACGTTCACTTGGATGTCCACCTAAACTGGCAGGTTGGATGAAGAAAGTATTAATCATAGAAGCAACCAAAAGTCTCGAGGAAATGCTAGAGAAGCTGCAAAGATCTGTTGCTCAAGTGGGACAATCTGTCAACCGGACACGTATCAGCTATAAATCAACCTTTCATAGAAGCGTTTCAAGGAGAATATTGTTTTTGAAAGAAAGCCATAAGGAATCTTGTTTGCAGTTTGACACAGGGCATGTGAGGGAACAGAGCAAAGATGTGGAAGAAGATGCTCTGAGTAAAGGAGATCAAAACTGAATTCTCTGGCCTATATGCAAATCACCTTGAGGCAGAAAATTAACTCTAGATATCCCCTAATTAATCTATCCAATGGCTCTCCTTTAGGAGGTCAAAAGCTGGTTGAGACATACCCCAAAAAGACTTGCAGCTGCATTTGCAGCAAAGGTAGTGACCTGAATGCAAATTCACCCTTAAAACACATGTTAAATAGAATTTATTTAATATATATTTTGATATATAAAGTGGGTCTGGGTTTTTTGTATACTGAGATTGAAATGATATTCATTGTGAATTGGTGCCAAATAAATGAACTGACTTAAATTTTATTGAAAATAATCAATCATTTAAACTACTATTTTATTTCTGCATTGTTGAAAGAATTTTATGGCAGGAAACAGGTTTCGAAAAAGTTATCGACCAAAATAATTGACACTACATTGCCAACACATTATTTTTCGTCTTTAGAATTACTCGCAACCAAACGAGGTTTAGACCAGCTCACAATGTACACATTTCAGAAGAACTACTCAGTTTAAATTTAAATTACCTTAAAAAGTTGACAAATAGTTTACAGATACAAACAGTAGAAGGCTAAAGTAAGATTGTTCTCTAAGAAATTGCACCACCTGAAATGTAACCCATGACCTGAATAAGTCTGGTGCACGAATCATCTGTATTTAATACTCTGTCAGTAAAAGACTGGAGCTCAACTGTACAATGTGGATCTTTGGTTAAAGCTGTTACCAGTGAAAAGCTGGGTGTTTTATTTTCTTCTCTGTTAAGAGTTTATGCACTGTAACTAAGATAAACACCGGCCTCATAAATTGCAGCAAAACGCCACAGCTTTCTGTTATTTTTCACACAGTGACTTTATGGGTGCAGCAAATATTCCTTCAGAGTTCATTTAAAGAGCAAAATGTAAAGTCAATACCTGTGACTGACTTCCATCATACGGCAACTCATTATCCTCTTAGGAAAACCAGTAAATAATCTAAAAGTGTGAGCTGGGATTTGAGACCACTTAGGAAGATGACAGATGGGATTGGTAACAAATCCCCTTATCCTCAGCTCACTTCATTTCCATAAGTGTCAACATGTTTGAAATCTTGAGGGATGGAGCAGTTATGGTATAAGACGATTTGATGCTTAGTTTTATAAAATTACCAGTGTACCACTGTGCTGCATGCGAACGCCCATGCCGCATTGCAACATTAATGAAATTCAGCAAACACCACAGAGTGTTGGCTGTCAGCACTTTAGGAATGTGCTGTGTACGGATGAGTTTGTGTTTAAAAAGATAAAGTCACCTCTTCTACTAATGAGAGCTGAAGGAAAGGTTCCGGGTAAACAAGACAAGGGGGCAATAAACATGAAAAAAAAAATGGCCCAAAAGAAAAACACTAATTGCACTCTCTAACGAGCAGGAAGGTAATACGCTTCACCGTGTGTGGTTCTGTCATAGTGAAATGATTCACAGACACAGGGGAATGGATTAGAGGATATCAAGTGTCTCTTCAGCACTCACTCCATGTGTTTCGAGCCACTGTTGATACGTACGGGATTTTTTCATGGGACAAAGAATCCAGTCAGGAATTCTTTTAATTGTCCAAACTCTGCCTGCCTCAGTGCTTGGCCTACTCAGCCGTGCTGCAACACACACACACACACACACACACACACACACACACACACACACACACACACACACACACACACACACACACACACACACACATAGTCAATGCATGTGCATACCATCCATTCTGTTTTTACAGTGCTCAACTACCTACAAAATATTTCATATCTGGGGTCAGAAATTTGCTCTATTGTATATTTTTGTTTTACCCAGGAACAAAAGTGATTATTCATATATATTGACATGCTTTTCATGAAGGAGAACCGACGTTTGTCTTACAGGAACAATAAGTAATAATGACACCTAGTGCTTAAATTCAGAACAACGCATACACAATGCCTTTTACGGAGACCGCCATTTACCCAATGGTCCTGCGGCTTTGAAACTCCACTGAATTTTTACTTCCACAGGACAGGTACAACCAGGAAGTAAACATGGGCTACACTGAGCCGAAGAAATTTATGTATTTAAGTATTTTGAAAAAAAGTTAAACTCATATATTTGTTACTCACAGAGCGATAAATTAATTGTAAGATGTGTATCTATGTTAATATTGATGATTCTGCATTACAGCTAATGAAAACTTGGATTTTGTGCCTCTCCACTCCTCCTCCAGGCTTTGGGACCTTGATTTGAAACTGAAATACAAATTGTACTTTAATCTGAAATGAAGAATTTGGACCAATTAGCAAAGATCCAGTTTCTTTTCTACTTTAGCTTATCTGCATAGTTGGATCTGTTGTGATCAAACAAAGTGCAGTGTGCAGAAGGCAAAACAGTCAATGTAAAAGAAGAATTTGTCCAAAGCTGAGAGTAGAGACAGGCCAGTTACTGATATCAGGGCATACAAAGGATTAAATAGGTAATGTTTTCGAATTTGCTAAATGTTCCTATCATACCATTGCTAAACGTTAAAGTACTTGTTATTTGATGCCAAATAAAGTGATCAGAGTTTTATATTAATGTATGAAGCAAAAATAAAACAATGCTTCTCTCCCCCACTGGGTGATGCACACTGCCAGTCAGCTGGTTGAGCTACGGATGCTGCCCTTTTCCTTCACAAGAATGAAAAATTTGGCTGTTTAGATATTTTCCTAAAAATAGACTCATGTTGTTTAAAATATAAAAACCTCACCTCAACTTATTTAAAGGCAATTGTTTTAAAACTACAAGTGAAGAGCTGTGGTAAGAGCCATAAGTGACCAGTTAGAGGTGTGCTCCCCAAACAGCTAACCCAACTAATTTAGCTGTTATCAATTTTTTAGACTTGTGCTACTTTACCTTATTTTATTTTTTTTTACTTGTGTTACTTTAAAGAGTAGACTTCGAAAAAGAGCAGATTTTCTATGCAATAAGTAATTGAAGATATTCCTATATTTATACGATTCTAGGTTTTATTTGTGCTTTATTCAATATATTAAAATTTAAAACATTTATAAATGGTATAGATAACATTAATACATGTAAAATTGCCAATTCTTGCTAGTTTTTTAGCAGCAGTAAAATATTTTTTTTTTTAGTATTTAAAATTAAATAAAAGAAATCATGGCAAACATTTTTGTTAAGTAAATTGCAAAATATTGTAACACTATGAAAGTGTGGTATAACATGTAAATATGCACCCTAAATGAATTACCGACTGAATTGTTTCAGAGCGATACATTCTGTATATTCATAGCTTTCAGAGCTTACCACTTTATAAACTCACACTACACTAAATACAATCGCCCAGATTAGGTTTCAAAGTACACAAGAAAAAAAAGAGTCAGAAACCGTTATTTTTGACAAAATAACTTTCCCAGCTAATGTTAGTTTTTTTTTTAAACTGCAATCATTACACCATTCACTTTTTTTCATCAGCTGCACACAAATGTACTTTTGTGAGCATAGGTTGTGTCTTTATTTAGCCCCTTTGTTTAGCAGCCTCAGTGTGGTTGTATTTATCAGTGCAGAAGCACCTAAGAAGTGCTCACAGTTGTCCCACTCAAAGCCGCCCTTGGGGGAAGCTTCATCCTGCCCAGGTGTGTGTCTCTGTCTGTGTGTGCTACATATAGGGTTTCCAAAGAGGGCCTCTCAGCAGAGCTTTTTCAGATCTGGTTGAATCAATGAAATGCAACACTGGCAGATAGCTGACATTCACTGTTGACACTGTCATTACTGTCTCAGCAGGACACTCAGCAGAGCACATCAGTTCATCATATGAAGTTGCAGTTTTTGATATATGCGCTTAGATTTTAATTGGATTTCTGGCATGGAGCTTAAAAAAAACTGTTAAAGGTGTCCGTTTGCATCACAAAAGCATGCCCACAGAATCTGGGGCACAGATTCGGCAGAGACAGAAACCTGAAATCAAATGCCACCTTTCGTCTGTCTCTCTTTTGCTCCTCGACCCTACAACTGAATCTCTCTCTTTGTTACAAAAGCTAATGCTTAAAAGGTTAAATGTTCTAATTCAGCCACTCAAACCCAACATAAAACCTCTGAGTTGCCCTGCAATATTGCTTCGTCTTCCAGTTTTCCTTAACTCTCCTGTATTCCCTTACAGCTCTAGTCCTGTTTAACATAACACACTAACAGTAGTTGCAAGACGATTTGATATATAACCTCCAAAAACAAACTTTTTCCTTATGAGGAGAAGTGTTGTAAAGTTTTAAACTTAAACTAACATTTGTTCTCTATCACCTCTTCTTTATTTCTGGGCTCTTCCCATCTCTGCCTGCTATTCCTGCCTCTCCACGTCTCCTCATCGTGTACCTCTGCCTTGCCTGTTCCCCTGCTCCTACTGGCTGCTTTTATTATTTAGCACCTGTCAACCATAGAACAGAAAACCATGTCATGCGAACTGGCTGACGTCAAAACACACACACACTGCCCTCCCAAGCTCTCGTCCTGGAAGAAGCACCCTCTTCTGAATGCTGAGAGACGTAGACCTGCATGTGGAACAGGAATGTTCCAGATACTGTATACATGAACACGTATCAAACACGCACATACAGACCTGCAGGCTTCTGACGTTTTGTGATGTACATTAGCTAATGTGCAAAGACAGCTGGACTGAATTACCGCTTCACCTAATGACTATTTCATGTCTGGATGGAAAGAAGAGACAAGAGGACGAGAGGCCAGAAAGTAAATACGAGGTTGTATTCAGTTGACCCGCATCTGTGTGTTTCCGAACTTTTACCTTATGCCGTCTGTGTTATTTTTTGCAATGAACAAAGTTCATTTCCTATGTCAGTTTTTCTTTACAATGTTTGGAATATGGCTGTATGTTTTTCAAAAGACTTTACAGAAAATTACTGTATGCATTTAGTTTAAAATGGTATGAAATTAATCTAATGTAGAACTGTTATTTTAACAAACGTTTCAATGAAGTTTAACATCCAGCCATACATTGTATTCCGCTTATCTGCAATTGTGTCACAAGGGTAACAGGTTCAGTAGGGGCAACCTCTCCCCAGAGACACTGCCCAGCCAAATTGGGGGATATTCTGTAGTTAGAAGGGATATATATGGTCCCTCAGTGGGTTCAGTTTCAGCGGCTAATTTTCCGTCCATTTGGGCATGCTGGGAATTCCTCCAAAGGAAGGTAGAAAGGAGATGTTTTGATCAGATCCGGGGAACAATATCCAATGTCGATAAGTAGCAGTACTAAGGCTTCAGAGGTCTCTGGGATCAAACGTTATCATCTGTCTTACAACCATATGTGAGGGTTTGAATTAATATGGGCAGGTAAATAAGGAGCTTTGATTTTTAGCTCAGCCATTAAATGAAACAACAGACTGCAGCGCTGCCCAAGTAGTCCATGCATACGCTTACCCTTCCTGCCATCTCGGGTGAAGAACGCACCAAAATACCTCTTCTGTTTAGTTTAAAGCAGAGACTGACCCTCAACCTGGAGGAAGCAGTTCACCGTTTTGCGGCTGAGAACCATGGCCTTGGACCTAGATCATCTGGTTCTAATACCAGCTGGGAACTGCTCCTGGACATGCTGAAGGTTATGCCTTGAAGACACAAGCAAACCCCATCATACTCAAAAAGCAAAGAGGAGACCTTGAGGTTTCGTAACTAAACACACAAAGGATCAAGGAAGAGGTTTGACTTTGTTAACCCTTTGAAGGCAAGCCAGGTACCAGATCTGGACTGGTACAAAGATTTAGGCCCGGCCTTTTTGGTCCGGATAGCCCACTATGACTTGTCTGGCTTGATCTCTGCGGAGGATGGTAATATGTATGTATGTATGTATGTATGTATGTATGTATGTATGTATGTATGTATGTATGTATGTATGTATGTATGTATGTATGTATGTATGTATGTATGTACACTACCGTTCAAAAGTTTGGGGTCACATTGAAATGTCCTTATTTTTGAAGGAAAAGCACTGTACTTTTCAATGAAGATAACTTTAAACTAGTCTTAACTTTAAAGAAATACACTCTATACATTGCTAATGTGGTAAATGACTATTCTAGCTGCAAATGTCTGGTTTTTGGTGCAATATCTACATAGGTGTATAGAGGCCCATTTCCAGCAACTATCACTCCAATGTTCTAATGGTACAATGTGTTTGCTCATTGGCTCAGAAGGCTAATTGATGATTAGAAAGCCCTTGTGCAATCATGTTCACACATCTGAAAACAGTTTAGCTCGTTACAGAAGCTACAAAACTGACCTTCCTTTGAGCAGATTGAGTGTCTGGAGCATCACCTTTGTGGGGTCAATTAAACGCTCAAAATGTCCAGAAAAAGAGAACTTTCATCTGAAACTCGACAGTCTATTCTTGTTCTTAGAAATGAAGGCTATTCCATGCGAGAAATTGCTAAGAAATTGAAGATTTCCTACAACGGTGTGTACTACTCCCTTCAGAGGACGGAACAAACAGGCTCTAACCAGAGTAGAAAAAGAAGTGGGAGGCCACGTTGCACAGACGCCTCACAGGTCCCCAACTCGCATCTTCTTTAAATAGTACCCGCAAAACACCAGTGTCAACAGCTACAGTGAAGAGGCGGCTACGGGATTCTGGGCTTCACTGCAGAGTGGCAAAGAAAAAGCCATATCTGAGACTGGCCAATAAAAGAAAAAGATTAAGATGAGCAAAAGAACACAGACATTGGACAGAGGAAGACTGGAAAAAAGTGTTGTGGACGGATGAATCCAAGTTTGAGGTGTTTGGATCACAAAGAAGAACGCTTGTGAGACGCAGAACAAATGAAAAGATGCTGGAAGAATGCCTGACGCCATCTGTTAAGCATGGTGGAGGTAATGTGATGGTCTGGAGTTGCTTTGGTGCTGGTAAGGTGGGAGATTTGTACAGGGTAAAAGGGATTCTGAATAAGGAAGGCTATCACTCCATTTTGCAACGCCATGCCATACCCAGTGGACAGCGCTTGATTGGAGCCAATTTCTTCCTACAACAGGACAATGACCCTAAACACACCTCCAAATTGTGCAAGAACTATTTAGAGCAGAAGCAGGCAGCTGGTATTCTATCGGTGGATGGAGGATTCTTTGACGAAAGCAAAGTTTGATGTAAAAAAAATCTTATTTCAAATACAAATCATTATTTCTAACCTTGTCAATGTCTTGACTCTATTTTCTATTCATTTCACAACGTATGGTGGTGAATAAGTGTGACTTTTCATGGAAAACACAAAATTGTTTGGGTGACCCCAAATTTTTGAACGGTAGTGTATGTATGTATGTATGTTTGTTAAAACTATTAATACATTTCTAATACTTGCAGAGAGGAAAACTCCCTGCCAAAGATGTGAAATTACTTCATTTTGGAAATGCAGTAAACGAGAGAAGAAACAGTTAATGTCACACCCAAAATGGCCATGTGCAGTATCGTAAACAATTGGTGCTATGAAATAAACAAAAGGTTAGAAATGTAGAAGGAGATGGGATCTTCACCCATTGCATACAGAAAGACGTGAAGATGTTAAGATGGGAAATACAGCCTGCCTGTAAAGCCCATAAGGATCTTTTTTTAATGAAAGGTTGAAAAGAAATATTTTGGTTTAGTAAATAAAAGCTGATTGCTTTACATACTGTGGGTTGTTGTTTTAGACTTGATTTATGCTGCAAGTGATGGAAACAAAAATCAAAATCCTTGTCTGTACCAACAAACTTAGCCAATAAACTCAGCCCTGAAAGTATGCCAATAATGTGTGTATGATATTTTCAGTTACAGAATAAACTGTAACAATATTGCATTTAACAAAGTTGTGCTGCTTGAAACCTCTGTGCCATTTGATGTCAGTACAGGTTAACTTGCTCGGTGAGGCCGCCTTTGAATTCCCCAATTCTGAATGAAACTCGTGCGTGGTGCACCATGTTACAAAAAAACAGTTTGCGAGGCTCGCAGGGACGGCTCAATTGTGGCACTTTTGGAGCGCGCACCCTGTTCAATGCATTTAGTATAAACCTAGCTTAGGGTCTTCTCCAGATCCACCAAGCCCAGCTGGTCATGAACACTATACTGTAATGAATCTCTTCACAGGTTCTTAAGACGAAAGGTCTGGATCACAGCACCATGGCCAGGATTAAAGTCATATCACTCCTCCTGAGTCTGAGGTTCGAACAACAATAGGTCTTCTTTTCCAACACCAGGCTGAGATGTATGGTCCTTAATAGTAAGGAAAGACTTTTTAAAGGTTCAGGCCACTACCCTGGTTGGCCACACAACAGTTGTTCTCCCAGTCCTCCATACGACATTCAAGAGGTGTGTCACCCAACAATGTTGCTATAACCCTCAGCTGCTTGGGAAGCATTTTGTCAACCCCTGGTACCATCTTGCAGAATAACTGCGTAACTGTTTATTTAATTTGTTAGCCTATCTCTAGCACTCAATTATTACTCCAACATTTCCAGCACTGGAGGTATCTGGTACATGATAGCATGGATTTAGCTTAATTCCTTGTGACTATTTGTGTCAACATGGATATTTTTCTTACTCACCTGGAGGAGTTTTCTTCTATAAACTGAGGACTATGCTGCATATTTTGAGACGGCTGCTTTTGCAGATTTGTCTTCACATAGAAGAGTGAGCTTTCTGCAGTCATATTCATTGAAAAGTTCATGTATTTCAATAACTCCACTTTCACTTTGTGTGAAAAACGTTGCATAGGTTACTTAAACACACCCTAATGTTTTCAAGCCTATATTTCTATTAATTATGATTTTCCATTTACAGCTAACGCAGACATGCCAGTTAAGATCAGAATATCTCATCAGGCCAATAAACCATTTTTGATATAGAAATGAGAGTTTCATTAAAATGATGTTCATTATGTTAGTTTTGCTTAAAGGTTGCCATTTTTGAAAGGTACTTTTAATCAGACAAATTACCCCCATAAGAATGCTTATTCTAATTTATTGCGTATGAGACAGAACCACCACAGCAGCTGCGCTGCCAGTGTTATTCTGGGAGATGTCACAAAAACATTTGAGCCAATAGCAATACTGATTCGAAATGCAATACAAGACAGTTGTTAAACCAGAGCATAGCGCCACACAGACGGTTTAAGACACAAAATCAGGATTTCAACAAATATTCAGTGAATTATTAAAAGAATGACTAGGATATGTCAACCGAGCTATAAGACATCCATATATATGGTTTATCTGCAGAAAATAGTTGATTTGGGTGAGTTACCCTTTAAATAAATCATGCTATGATGTGCAGTGCTTCTTTTAATTCATAATTTAATCAAAAAAAGTTGAAAGGTAGAAAGAAAAAAGTTTTACAAAACACTTTTGGTTACAAGACATTCCAGATTCTAAAGAAGTTATAGTCCCTTTTTGTAATATCATTTCAAACTGAAATTATCTCAGCATAGCAGCAAGTAACTAAGAACTTTACAGAACTTAACCTCCGAATTCACTCTGAGGATTGATTTCAGCACCTCACAGCTATCCCACCAAGTCATCAAAACACACAGCATGTGATGGACGTGGATTAATTTTTACATCCCACAGCTCATTTGCTCTATCGTGCTTGCCTAATAACGATGATTGACATTTTTTTCTATTCAAGAAATGTTTGTGTATCAGCTTGTAGCTATACAATGTTACCTCCTCACAGCAGCCGTGCAGGACTGAACACACTGATATAGGACAGTGTATCCTTGCACTTTTATGTTTATTTATTTATATTTTATGTTTCTCCCCTTTGTATTGAAAGACAATGACAATCATTATGGATTTGATTGGTAGCTTTTCTTGGTTTTAATCTACTTTAAGACATCCCAAATTCATTTTTAGACAATTTTCAAGCTTTTATACAAACAGCTACTTAAATTAAATATTTGTTTTAATTCTGCATTTTCCCATCAATGAGCCTTCATGTACCCTCTGGTTCCAGCGTCAGGCTATTGTGAAGTCGGTGTGCACCACATGTTGCACCGTATGACTTCCCACACCTGTTCAAACCCACAAACCCATTCAACAAGAGTTAGCATAGCTAACTAATGCATCTATGAGGAATGCTGTATGTCACGTTACCTTAAAAACTGTTCAGACGAGTGGTGTCCAAACTTTTTGTCACGTGGACCAAAAATGTTAAGTCAAAAGTACTGGAGGGCCAAAAATGTACTTTAAAAACAAACTAAAACAGTTAATAATCAATAATTACAGAATATTGTGATTTAAAATAGTTTTTGACCTGCTCCACAGAATATGGGCATGCAATATTTTAATTAAACAAATTAATCAGATTTTCTGTAGAAAGGGCCTGATGTGTAAATCATTGTAGACCCAAAACCTTTAAAAGGTTTTACAAGTTTGCCTCATTAAAAGATGGTCATACAGTTTGCAAATGCTTTTGGGCTCAATTGAAAAAAAATAATAATATTTAGCTATTTTCAGCAATCAAAAAAGGGTTTGGCTCAGTCTTTGAAAAACGCTTCCTGTATTTAGCCAATTTTAATAAATAATAAATCAATGCAGATTTTGGTGCACCAAAGTCTGCATTTGAGTAAAAGTCATTGGACAGATGTAATCTTATTTATTATGAAATTAAAGAGAATGTAGTTATTAAAATTTACACTTTATGTTGTACTTGACATTTTCAATTGTGAGATTAGAACTTGTCTGTAATAATTTGGCCCTATTTAAAAGGAAAATGTCTCCATCTGCATCAAACCACTTGTGCCGGTGGGCCAACTCAATCTTGAATTGCAGTTGGGGGGCAGCGCAAAATCACGCCACTTTGACACCCCTGGTTTAGACTGACTGATAGATAGTGACGGTTTTTGATTTGGGAAATATGATTTTCGGCCCAAGGTGTCATACCACAGGGGGAAACCATGAGGCAAAAAAAAGTTATTAGTCGATTTCACTTGTTGGGATAAGCGCTGTAAGAAAATATTGGTGGCACAGAGGGTGGCAAAACATAGTAAAATATCTAAAAAAAAAAAATCCTTTAAAAAAACTAATACCATCTTTTTACACTCTTCCAACATTTCTGCACACACAAGTTACAGCCTGTACATATATTTCAGTGACGTAGAAACGGTAATGTTGAATATATTCAATTATTTTCATTTTGATGAGGGAAGGCCGTGCAAGTCTTGAACAACCAGACATACAGTTATTTTACATACTAGGCACATGTAGCCAAAAGCTGACAGCTAAACATTAGACAACTGAAAGACAGACTTAAACAAGGCCTCTGTTTCACACATGTAATCACACTGCTGTCCACTGACATTACTTCTTACAAAGACATCCTGCTCTAACAACTTTCACTCTAATCTATCACTATTTTCAAAAACTACTCTTCTGTCTTACAACTTTTCATTCAAAACTCATTTACTCTTCACGTATTTTCCTTCCATCCTTCTGTGCAACACTTGATTGTACAACTCTAAGCGGTCACGTTTAAGATATAAGCCATCTGTCAGGAACTGGGTTCCACTCCACAAATACATACATGAAAATGCACAAACCATATTTATCTGGATAATTCAGATCAACACACAACGAGAGATCTTCTATATTCTATCTGCATAACAATGCACAGTTTAGGAGTTAATAAAACAGGCATGTGAATAAAAAAGTAGATAAGCCCAGTTTGTGTTGCCTACGTCAACCATTCTTTTGGAACCAGACTTGATCATTGTCTCTAAAGGTGTTAGTACTTATTAACTGAAATAGATCTAAGGATCATAGGGTAAAGAATCTAGACACCTAAATTTAACTAGTTATCCTGATCTCTGAAGTTGACAACAGTCACAAACTGATTTATTCCCCAGTTGAGAAAATGATAAAAAAGACACAATAATCTGTGCTTTTCAAAAAAAAAAAAAAACCTTCAGAGGGTTAGGTCACTTATGCTGAAGACATATATATCTCTGAATCTATAAACATAAATTGCTGAAATGTTGGTCTAACAATGCTCATAAGACAGAAGGAGCATGTTCAGGCTAAACATTACAGACGATCTCAGTCTCATTTGTGAAATTGGCCCTCTAGGCAAAAGGGGAGCTCATAAATTGTATTTCCATTGTAAGCCATTTTGTATACTTATCAAATAATAAAATAAATGTATGCCCTATTATATTATAAAATGCGTTTTGAAAGTATTCATACATTTTGTCCCGTTACCACTTCAAACCACCATTACGAGGTTTTACTTTTTATGAAGTTGTGAGATCTAACGAGCCACATGCAGCTCGTTAGATCTTACAACATTCTTCTTAACAACCTTAATCAAATTTGTGTTGAAACTGTCAGTATTTTTAAATATAAAGGCATTTGGAAGGACTAGCAGGATACTTTTATTAGTCCTTTCAATGTCTTCAGAGTCTCTATACAAGGACATTGACACAAGGGGAACTGTTATGGCTCAGCTCTTCTAAGACTAGAGTGCGCTTATTTCTATATTTCTTTGATTCCCGTGAATATGAAAAAGAGGGCTCAATTTACCTTATAGTAACCAACAAAGAATATTTTTCTGCACATACATTTAATTGTTTTCTTGGAAATATAAGTATATTGAATCTGCCGTCCTTTATTCTTAGAATAAAAACAAACCCTCTATAAAATCCACTGTGGCAATTTAGATGTAGAAAGTTCACAAAGTACCAAAACTTTTTGAAGGCACTGCATATGTATAAAAAAATAAAATGGGAACATGAAATAAATCCGTTAACAGCTTGTCAATATTATTTAAACACTGTTTTTATAAAGTAGTAGCATATAGAAAACATTTTCCACAATCTCCCCAGCAAAGCACTCAATACTAGTTATTTGTTTCCACAAAACCAGATAACTCTGAGCTTCCAAGTAAAATACCCATCTGTACATCTGAGAATCACATTTTAGGGATTGGCAAGTGGCTATAGTTTGAAAAACAAAAAAAAAGATATCAAATATTCTTCCTTGAAATATTTGTCAGGCTGCCATTGAGCTGTGCTGCTGTTATGTGTGCAAACCTTCTGTTAGGGTTCATTCAGTCTCGTTTATAGCAAGCTCTACTTGCGCCTAAAATTATACTCATCTATTGCCTGTTAAATAGAATATCACACACGGTAGAATCAGTGAACAAACAGCATTACAATGCGCACAATAAAGCATAGATTTCTGTTGTTTGCTGTGCAAACTTTGAAACTCATGATTGTTAATCATTTCTGCAACGACGTAAAAGCTTTTCACTCCCTACGGATGCATGCATGTTAGTGAACATATGAACAAAGAAGCTGCTCAGTTTAAACACAAGAACACCCGCTGAGAAAGAACGAGACGTGCGCTCGGTTACGTTTCACAGGTGTGTGTGTGTGGATTGAAGCTTTCTGTAAGTGAACCCCATGGTGAGTAAAGGTGGAGTGCTGAGCTCTGTAAGTGTGTGTGTGTGTGTGTGTGTGTGTGTGTGTGTGTGTGTGTGTGTGTGTGTGTGTGTGTGTGTGTGTGTGTGTGTGTGTTTTCATATAAGCCCTGCTGGCTGTTCTGTATACCAAGATCAAAAAGATAGGCTCTTAAAAATCAGGAAAAAAATATATATTTATATACACATAAAACATGAACAGTTTTAATACTGTATATCAAAAAAAAAAAAAAAAATATATATATATATATATATATATATATATATATATATATATATATATATATATATATATAGTTACTATTCAGGAGTAATGGCATAAAATGGTAGATGGGGACGACTTCAACAGAAAGAAGGGGTTAAAGGATGGAAGGATATAGCTTTTATCTGGGAAAGGAGAAGCCAAATTAGAAATGTGGCATGATCCCCCTCCTCCTGGGACTGAGTCAATTAGCCTGCCTGGAGGAGCTGCCAAGGGGCTGGGGCTGGGGGATGGAGCTGATAAAGAGGGTGGTAGTGGGCGTGGAGGGGTGATGTGGGGACAGGATGAGACAGGACAAGGCTAAAGGTTGGTGGATTTTCCTAGAATGACACAAAATGTGTAGTTCTGCATTTGGATAAGATTTCCCTATTTTATGTTATGAGTGCTGATTCAGCTCAGAAAGGGTTTAAATGCCCATCAAATAAAACCATGCTTAATTTTGAATGATACCTGATGGTCATGCATATAACACAATGTGCCCTCACATTAATAAGGATGGGCTGGCAAATTCACTAGAGACAGAAAAAAGAGTGATGAAATAGAGGGTTGAAGTAATGATGGTGTAGGTGTGGCAGCAGCTGTGCTGCAGGATTAAACTGAGCATAGAATAAGGATGGTGAGAGGCTGAGTGCTCTGGCATAGTGCCATTTTTCTACCAGATCAATACATCAAATCAAAGCTGGAAGCACAGGATAGACTGCAAAAATCTACCTTTGATATGTCTGTTAGTCATGATACACATTGGGAAACCTAAGGAAATAAGTAAATAGCCATTGCAAATTCTGCTTTCCTTTAATTTCTTTAACAGTCTTCCTATAAAACAGAGCAGCTGGAGAGTAGCAGTAAGTGGGATTACAGGTGGGGGGAAAAAGGGGAAACCAAAGAGGGGGAGGGGGTAGAAGCACAAGATGGTTTTGTGTGTAGTCTACACTAACATCTGCAAATTAAGGAGACAGTCATTGTGGAAAAAATTTATTAATTCAAAAAAGATATCACCTTCAGATAGACATACAGTGCCTTTCTAAATCACCCAAGCTACCTTAAGATCTTCTACATTTGGTCAAGTTAAAGCCCAATTCTTCACTGTGTTTTATTGAAATTTTCCATCACACACCAACTTTAGATAGAACATCACCACCAAGTGGAAACAAAGGTTTTTACATGACTTTGAACATTTTTACTGAATAAAATTCAAAAACGTGTGGCTGCCCACCTAAACTGAGACACTTTTGAAGTAAAGCCATAAAAAGTCTCATTTTCAGTTTGCCACAAGCCATGGAGGGGACACAGCAGGCAAGCGAAAGAAGGGGCTCTGGTCAAATGAAACCAAAATTAAGATTTTTGGTCCATATGCAGAATGTGCAATGTGAAAATCAATGCTACACTTTACCTTGTCACCATGAATACACCATCCCTAAAGTAAAACATGGTAGTGGCAGCTTCATGATGTAGCGAGCAATTTCCTACGGCAAGTACAAGGAAGCTGGTGAAAATTAGAAAACGACTCTAAACATGCAGTTTAAGACGGTCTGGTTGAGATTCGGGAGTAAATCCAATTGAGATCCTGTGGCAAGACTTGAAAATTCATCTTCAAAGACACTATCCTTTTAATCTGAGTTTAACATATCTTGCAGAGACGAACGGGCCCAAATCGGAGTCCCACTAGATGTGCCAACCTGCTAGAGGCCTGCAATTGTGATTGCAACGTAAGTGGGTTCTGCAAAGTGTGCAATGAATTTTGCATAATGTCTTTTGTCTCCTTTCATCTCAAATTTTGCGGCACTACAGCACAACTGACTAAAGTACTGGACAGATATCCACATGTCATCATTAAGACACAAATACAAGATGACACAAAGTGTAAGATTAGGCCCCTTTGGCGTTTGAAACATTTGAACCGTGCTTATGTTTATATTGTGGTTATTTAGCTTCTGGCTTGTGTAAAGTGCTGGATAACTTAGTTATACTGATTATTGCCTTGTCTTTTGTCCTTTTGCCTCTTGCCTCTGATCTTGAACACAAAAAAATGTAAAAAGACAAGCTGAACAGATGGTTTAACCTTAAATGACTAACCCTCCACTGACTGATAGGCTGAATAAAAAAAGCCCGTTGGACAGTCTCCAATGATCTTTCAGCAGGACCGCCAAATTACCCAGTCACCGTCAGAGGAGCGGCGGAAAAAACTTGGTGGGAAAATCTTTGAAAGTGTGCTTGTTTCCATCTGAGAGTTTGCCAAAATAGAACAATAGACACTCCATGCATGTAGTATCATCACAAGGCGCTGTAGAGGGTGGCAGGTACTTGAGTGACAGGTGAAAGAGACAAAAAGGGAAGGGGGAGATACAGCATGGCACACGCTCAGCAGTGTGTCACCAGGCAGGCCTGTGTCTCCTTCCTTATCTGACAGGCACACTGCAGAACAGCAAAATCCTCTGCTTAAGCCCTTCAAGCTCTCCCGTGGGACACAAGGGTAGAGCTGGAGTGAGTTCCTGAAACAATTCCAGTGTGTGTGTGTGTGTGTGTGTGTGTGTGTGTGTGTGTGTGTGTGTGTGTGTGTGTGCGTGCGTGTGTGTGTGTGTGTGTGTGTGTGTGTGTGTGTGTGTGTGTGTGTGTGTGTGTGTGTGTGCGAGAGAGAGAGAGAGAGAGAGAGAGAGAGAGAGAGAGAGAGAGAGAGAGAGAGAGAGAGAGAGAGAGAGAGAGTTGGGAATCTCGTTATTTTGAAATTGCCTCGTGTAAAGCCTACTGATTCCCCTTCACCTTCAACACCACATGACTGCTCAGTGTGATGGGATAGGACAGGCCCGGTTTCCCCAACGCAGAGGTCTGCATTCAGACAAACTTATAGTGCAATTACTGGTCAGTCTGGCAATGGATAAGCTGTTCTCCATTAGCGACAAGTTCACCCAATCGTATGAGAAAAAGAAACGAAGACAGCTAGTCTGGTCAGGAAAGCGGAGGGGAAGTAGAGGCCACTTCCATCACTAACAAACCTGGTGGTATTATTTTTATATAGGGTATATTTTATACAGTTACAAAATACATATTAAAAGCACAATTATGCAGTAATAGATAATAAATATCTCTAAACATAATCACTATAAGACTTGCTTCTAGACTTGAAAGAACATTACTGTACAGCTGTGCCCCTGATGAAGGATAGTAAAAGTATAACACCGAAAATTTTATCTAAGAAGCTCTGAATCAAGCTGTCTTACTGTCAAGTGACTGATCAAAAATTTGTTAAAAATTTCAAAAGTTCTAGATTCCTCTGTTACTGCTTGTGATCCCAAGAGTCGGCAGAGAGTGTCAACTCAGAAACTTCATATAAAGTATATATGCAGGCTGTTGTATTTGTCATTAACTAACATGGTTTCACACTGGTTTCTGAATAAATACCCTAAACAACTCTTGCATCTGGATGTCTTTGGATCCCGTTTTGCAACAATCCTTTCTTTGTAAAGAAGACCTTTCAGTTAGCAGTTATATGCTAAAGAATCAACGCAATATACCTTCAGACATTTCTGAATAACATGCTAGCTAGTTTGTCAATATGTAGGCTAACCGTAACTTGGTGCCATAGAAAAAATACTACTTAAAATTACTAAAATTAGTTTTGTTTTCAAAATGACTTGCATTTTTTTGTGATGACAAAACAATGGTTCCAGGCCTTAGCTCTGAAACCGTCACAAACTAGGAATTTAAGACTTTCTGAGGAAACATTATGAAAAAAAAACTTCTTGGTGCTGTTCAAAGTCACAGTATAGTTCACACAATTAAGAGCAAACTATCCATCTATTGTAGATATCCATTTATTAATGCAGGGTCGTGGGTGGACTAGTGCCTATCTCCTGCACCCTGGACAGGTCACCAATCCATCACAGTGCAACACAGAGACAAGCAGGACAGACAATCACACATACACTCATATCTAAGGGAAAGTTTGATAGCAATCAGTCAACCTAACAGTCATGTGTTTGGACTGTGGTTAGGAAGCCAGAATACCTGGAGAGAACCCACACATGCATCGTTAGAACAAGCAAACTCCATAGACAGCATAACATGGATGGTTTATATAACAAATTAATGAACTGATCCATTCAGAATGGACCCCAGCCATAGGCTAAGGACCATGAAAGAACTGACAACTGGCCACAGTCTGAGCAAGCAGGCTCCTAACTGTGAAGAGACAATAGTAAGCACAGAGTAAGTGCTGTGTTGCAGGTGGCTTAGTATGTTCTTTCGCCTCTTACTGTAAACTGGTCACTCTTTGGTACACCCTCCTGTTGTATAAACGTGTCCATAAAAATAAAATAAAAAATCCACTGCAACCGTTACTCCCAGCTCCAGACTTGTGGAGTGTTTTACTCTTTGTTAAAACATTTTACAGCTAGAAAGAAGAATCCTATTATGGAAATAAACCTTGCAGCCAGAAGCAACACTTATCTGGTTTTGACATCACCATAGACAACGATTTGTATGATTAGCAACACCCTTTCAAGTATTGTTTTGGTAACAAAGCAAAAACAGTTTTTTTAATAAAACATCTAACTCAGCCCAAATCTCCCTACATGGACTAAACCACTAAATGTCTCTCATAAAGTGTTTTATAAAGGGTTGGCTCAGAGTGTTTAATCTCGTTGCTGAACTTTCATCCTGACTTCAATATAAATCTCTCTCATTCTCAACTAAATACTTGTATCTTTCATTGTGGATAACTTTATTCGATCTTCTTCACTTTATCCAGTCTTCTTGATTGCTGAAAAAACATTTATTACCCCCAAATTGTTGTCATTTGTCAATAATAGTCAGATATTTGTGTCTAGCCCAGCATATCTGTTTGAACCTGTGCTCCTTCCTGCAAAAGGTTCTCTAACATATAAACAACATTACTGACGTGGTAATGGATATTTAGAAGCTGTTGTTTGTCTTTACTTTTGGCTTTCAAGGCAACAGTGGCATCTTACTGGGAGAATCATTCACCCCATAAGTTGGATTTTAGTACATGCTCTTTCTTGTCTTAGAAGATCTGCTAACATTGAGAAGTTAAACTTGAACATCAATCAAGTAGTTGCCTACCATTTTATCTACTTGTGTAACAAAGTGATGGATTAGGAAACTGCCTTTGCTGACCCAAGGCTCAACTCCTTTGTTGTCTAACCAACCATCCATCCATCCACTGGGTTAGGCTATCCCTATGTATCATATGTCACTTTAAGACATGAGCTGTTGTTTCCCACAGTACCCAAAGCTTTTGTAAACTCTAAATTCCTGATCAGGATATCCTACAAAGATGTCAATTAAGAATTCCCATTATAAATAGGTAAAATGACATACTCATGAATAAACATTTGTAAAGATTGTTTCTAATGCATGTACTTTTTCTTGCATTTTAAGATGGACATGCCACAGCAGGGCCACATAAACTATAAAATAAATGTACAAAACATGAGTATATGTTAAATAGTCTAAATACTGATAGATGTGAGTCAGCAGAAAGGTAACATTTATTTTCAGCATTGGGTTACATTTTATTTCTTATTTTATTTATTTTTTCTTTGGGAATAACGTTTAAGTCTCACTTGATCTGACTAGAAAAAAAATATTCATTGTGTGTACCTGAAAAAGCATAAAGTTGTAGTGGAACGTAGGTTGTGTAGACACACTAGTAAGTTTCGACATCGCAGTAGAGAACAGAAAATATGCCTCTCCAGGCAATTTTTATTTAGTGACTGTACATATATGAACACCATTTAGATTGCTTTAAGGAAAAATACATATATTTAAACCATTATTTAATTATCTTTCCATTACACAGTTGTGTACTATTTTATGTTGGTCTATGACAATAAATTGTAATCAATACACTAAAGATTTGGGTTGCAACGTGACAAAATTTGAAAAATGTTTAAGAGCTATTTTGAAAGATCCTTTATTGACAAACCCCCTTCTATGCCATCTCTAAGAAATACACTAATTATACTGTTAATTAGCTAAGGCAACTAAGTATTTTTTTAACTCAAAAGACTTGTAAAAGAAAACCAAAAAATTAATATTAAAAAGAAACTGATAAAAGTTTGATGCTAACAGCCTTTTGCTTTTTATTTGAATGAGGGAGTAACCACCTTTGCAGTATGACCCTTTTGGCTATAGGCAAAAAAGTCAATATTTCAACAGAGCAGAAACACTCATTTAATATTTCAAACAAAGAAAGAAGGACATAGTATGAACACAGGCAACAAAGATAGGGGTATAGACTAGCAATATCAGTTCATGACAGGTTTTTTGTCTTGCGGCTGATAAAGACACATTAAGAACTATAACATAGCCTACATCTTAAAAAACTTTTCTGTGCTTGGTGTATACATTGGGTAACTGGTTTCTGCTGACTTGGTGGGCAATTTTCCACCTGAGTAAAGGGTTAAGGGAGAGGTCAATGTGCTTTTCTGCAGAGCCAGAGTTGAGCGAGGGGTTAATGGGTTTTAAGGTGTGACAGCGGATCAGTCTATAGGTACTTTACCCGTAAAGTTAGCTTGGTGGTCGATTCATCACCAGGCAATCAGCAGACCCACCTTGAACCCATAGGATTTATTGGGTTAAATAAATGTCCATTTTGCAGCTCTCTCTTCTATAAGGATTGCACAGAAAAGTGAATGCAGCTTGTGACCATGTGGTAAATGTGGTAAAAATAGCAGTGTATGTCATGTTAGATACACCAAATCTGTTTGTCCTGGGCAGAGCATTATCCTAACTACCTAGAGTGTGTTTGCAATAAACAGAGGAAGATATGGGGTAATTATCAGGAGCTGGAACAGACATTACTCTGAACATTGTATCAACAAATGAAACTTACAGTAAACATGGAAGACAAGTCAATTGCCAGTAAATAAACATCAGGTTGCCAAACATTTTAACAAAGCAGCTCCTTCTACATTGCTGGTGTTTATACTTCATAAACTTTACCATGACACACGAGTTTGTGTCCTTCACACCAAACAAACTTTGGAAGCTGAGATGAAATGCATTATATTATTGTTGGTAAGCAACTCTAAAAGACAAAGTTTGCTGAATTAGATTTTTGGCCTTACATCAAAAAAAAGGAGGAAATTGCATACCCCTAATCCCTTTCAGATCATAGTTCCACAATATTCATAAAACATTCAAAAAACATTGTCATGCTTAACTCTAATGTGAATTTGCAGAATTTACAGTTTTTATTGCCAATATCTAAACAGAATTTGTGAAATATTTTAATTTCATATTCTAACATGTTTCTTATTGAAACTTTTAATACTGAAGGCACGCTTTCCTGTTTAAGTCTTTTATTTCAATACAAGCCATAGAGTTTGGTCATGTTTGTCTTGTAGTCTATCCAATCCACCACCACTTAATTTCAGATATGAAATGAAAAATTAGTATGTTGTCAGAAAAAAAAATCCTATTTTGTGCATTTCACAAGTTGATAATCTAACAGGGATCTTGTTGCAAAACAATCTATTGAGTTTACAGAAAGCAATCACAAAAATGAAAAATGACAATGTCACAGGAGAATGGGCAGACTGTTCCAAGATTGTAGTAAGATAATATGAGTTTAAATAACAACTTGTTACAACCAAAGTATGTGGAAAACCATCTCTGAATGCACAACAAACCTTGAAGCAGCAGAAGATAGATAAAGATTTGGTGCCACTTCTAGCAGCCAAGAACAGGCAACTGAAACTACAACTCTAACAGTCTAACCAAAGTCAGAAAACAACAGATTGGGAAAATATTTCCTCTTCTGATGAGTTTAAGCTGCAACATTCAGATTGCCAGAATTTTGTGTAAACAACATGAAAGTATAGATCTGTCCATCCTTGTGTCAGCAGTTCTGATTGGTGGTGGTATAATGTGTGGGGGTATTTTCTTGGGCCACATGTACAAACAGCGTACTGTTTAAATGTCACTGCCTATCTAAGTATTGTTGTTGACCATGTTCCTCCCTTTTTGACCACAGTGTGTCCATCTTTTGATGGCTACTTCCAGCAGAATTATGCATCATGTCTCAAAGCTCAAATCATCAAAAACTGATTACTTGAAAAAGAGTTTATTGTACTACACTGGCCTATGCAATCACCACAACCTAATGCAAAAGACCCCATTTTGGATGTGGTAGAACTGGGGGTTTGCCTAGTGGATATGTAGCTTACAATTCTGCTTCAACTGTGTGATGCCATTACGTTAATATCGACCAACATCTCTGAGGAATGTTTCTGACTCCTTGTTGACTTCACATGCCACATAGAATTAAGGTAGCTCTGATCACAAAGGGCAGTCCAACTTGGTGTGTGCAAGCTATACCTAGTAAAGTGGCCAAGGAGTGTGTAGCTGTTCTGTCGAAAATTAACCTGGCAAGCTAGATTGATAATGTGTAGCACTCTTCGTTCTGCGCATTATCAATCTGGGACAGCTCCCATCGACTCCGTTTGGGGAAAGGAGGGACATTCAGCAGAACTCTCCAAGCTCATTGGGCTAAGTGACACCTAGTGCCGGCTACCAAAGGTTGGCCTTAGCCAATCACGGTATCAAATAAAATGTACACAGCATGCATCATGAGAAACCACAAGATGGGAAGCCAGTCAAGGCACTTTTTGCTGTTCTGTCAAAGATGAAATTGTGGATTCTTACAAAATAGGTGTGATAACAGCAGCTATGTGTGTGTCCTCCTGCATTGCCAATTCAATTCAATTTTGATTCAGCTATGGGATGGGCAACTCTTGCTTTTGTCGCACCGGTACGCCCCGCCTCAAACCACAAAACTGCAACGTGATTGGCCTAAACCATTTTTGGTTCAGAAACAAACAGTTGTAGCTGGAGCGGTACAAGATGTATTCTCGTGTTTCGGTGAATGCACATAAAACGCAAGAATTCATCTCGCAGGCAAAGCAAGTCAAAAATACGTTATATGTTGAAATCTGAAAATGACTTACTAAGATTATCCAAATGCAGGTAACTGGAGCAATTGAAAAGCAAAATCATGACAAATACCCAACTATTGATCCAGTGTGCATATTTAATTTTCATGTTTGTGGAATAAATTCTGTTGCTTCTTGTCTGTTTCTTCCACTGATGCCAAGGCATGTCAAACCAGTCACATTCCCATGAAGTTGTGGAAATATTTTCAAAAGGTATTCAGCAAATGACAGCATAAAAGCATTTTGGAAAACTTTGGAGGATGCCTTTTTTTTCATGGAAGTTGTGTTTTTACTGTGGATAACAAGTGTGATGAATAGCAGCACCCAATGGTATTTTGCTTAAGTAACTTTGACAGTTTCTTTTTAGATACACTCAAGGGTTAATGTTTAGCCTCCAAGGTATGGTAATAGGAGGGTTAGTGTGCAAAATGGATTTGGGTTGGAGGGGCTATATAACTGACGGAACACACACGTGTAAACCAAAAACCATACACTTTGCACATAAAGCAGAAAGATGCTTGGTGACAGGAAATAAAAGGTGGCACAAAAAGCCGAACAGACATGGAAAAGCTTTATTTAGGTACATGAATAGTTAGAAAGATGGTGAAGATGAAAAGAAAAGACAGCGGTGGGACAGCAGAGGAAAGAAAAGCAGTGTGGTATGGGATGAGCTACTGTCATTATTTGTGGAACTGGAGAAAAAGCAGAGAGAATAAAATCAGGAAACAAAAAGGGCAGAATGCGTTTGGATTGGGGTGAGACTAAAGAAAAGAAAGGTGAAACACATAGTTTCAGCAGGTCTAAAGAGAAACAAAGCTGAAACACTTCTGATTTATACAGTTAAAGCTGTAAAAATGTTTTATTGATTAGGTCCACAAGGGTCTGAAGCATGAATGAAATTCTTATAAGACTTTGTTCAACAACTTTAGCATTGCATGTAACAAACACAACTGAAAACTTCCTGCAAAAGTAATAGAAAACTGCCTCCATATCCTCCACGTACTCCGGTAGAAGTAAATAAAACATCCACATTTTCCCCTGCAAGCATGCAAACTGTTTTCCATCTCTAGGTTATCCTCAGATAAATCACTCACTCATGCATTTAAAATGAGCAATAACAAGACTTAATCACAAAGAATATTCTAAATGGAGTTTTCCCTTTGAAAACAAATCACCTTTCACTTTTCCAATGCAAATAGCATTGTGTTATACATTTCAATGACCCTGGTGGTCATCACGGAAGAGCAAAAACAACAGGACCATTAAAGTGTAGGTCCATTAAAACATCACCCTGAATAGGGTATTCCCAGCATCAGGGGCTGAGCATATGTGGCTTTAATTCATAGTTACAAATGATCTGTTTAAAAATAGAGATGTCTAAAAGCATCTATGCTCACGTGTCACTTTAGATCACAGCTCAGCATACTTATAAAATGTGCCTTCCCATTAAATATCTTTGTTTGAGTTGAAACAGTCCTGAAGACAAAAAAAGATGCATGAGCTTCATGGATTATGTAATTAAATCCCATTCTCACCTTTATCAGTGGCTTCCCTCTGCCTGCGTCCCGTTTCAGTTCTCAGCCCCTATGAATCACTTTCCTCCCGGCAGGTGCCGTCATGGTCAAATAGTCCACAGAAAAGAGCTGTTCTTATTTTTTTTCCCTCACCCTTTTTTCAATTTTTCTCCTTCTCTGAGCGTTGTAGAGATTTTTCACCAAAGCCAAATTTATGTGTGTGTTTGCGTGTTCACAACTCCAAAGGTCCTGGAATTCCCGGGTCCTGCGCTAAAGAACGAGCGCGGCTGAGCTCTTTCTCTGTCTTTCCTGCTGCACTCCTTTCCCTCCCATCCTGGCAGAAAGGAGGGGAAGACACTCAGGGGGTGGGACAGAAGACAGAAGCTGCTTTTAGCAAAACTCTTTCTCTATCTGCTCTTCCTCCTCTGCCTTTTCTCTCCACGCTCTTTTTTCCCTGTGTCTCTTTTGCCTCAACTTTTACGCTCTGTCTTTTGGCTTGCCCTCTGTGACCGATACTCTTTCACTGCTTAGCAAGGCGTGAAAGCAAAGCCCTGTGTCTCGCACACACACACACACACACGTCTCTTTCTTTCAATGCCACTCCCTCTACCAAAGTCCAGAGGTGAAGTCTCTTCGTCACACAATCAGAACACACTCTTGTTCTGCAGAATTTTATTTTATTTATCACCAAGCCTGTTCCTGGTTAAATGAAGGTCAAATCAACAAGATCGTCTTGTCTATATTTTAGGATTATAAATAGCAGACTTGGACATAGTTGAATTCCACTCTTTGCATTGATGTCTTAAACGGATTTCAATTTTCTTATATAAAATTAAAAATTTCACATCATGTTATGTCATTTCTAAGTTTCAGATTTTTTCACAAGTCTTTTGTATTTTTTCTCTGGTGAACATTTTTATGTGCTTGACTTGCTTAGCTTAAGGATCCAGCTGTAAAGACTAAGCCAGAATGGAGCAGCGCTTAGCATTTTTGTTATTTTTCTGCAACTTTTGTCCCTCTCTATTAAATTAAAAGAGGAACGTGCACTCAATTTATTATGCCGTTTGGTGCAAGAGATGGATGTCATGATTTTGGCCAGTAAAGTGAAATTTGAGAAGGGAAATTCCACAATCTTACATGTAATATGTTCACTGAGTTTTTGAAATATAAAGTACAACTCCAGAAAGTTTTATCATTATATTTTATGATACATTTGCACACAATATTAGATTCTGATTTTCAAAATCAAAAATGCATGCCTGAGCAACCTTCCCAAGCTCTGACTTTTTCAAAAAGGAACTGAAACACCCATATAATTTTTTTATCAAATTTTTTATTTGTCTCAGCTTAGCTTGAAGTTTTGTGTTCAATTAAAATATTCTGTATTCCACATGTTTCCTTGTCTTGAGGTTGACCCTGGTGCTCCTCATGTTTTGCATTCTAGTCGACCTTGTTTCGTTTCTAAGCTCTGTTTTTACTGTCTTTGCATTTGGATTGTCCTGGAACTATGAGATTTCAAACAGAGGATCTCTGAAGTAACAGACCCAACAGAGTTATAAAAGGTGGAACAAATCAGACCCTGCTTATGGTAGGTTTTGGAAGAACTCATCCTAGTGATAAGTCTACCTCCAAGGAGTAATCAGTTAGACCCCATAGTCATCAAATCCTCAGCCATTGTTTTGCCTGCATCAAGGTTCAAGGCTTGCAGCAGTTCCTTCATCTGACAAAGGTGTAGCAAAACAATCATCTCTCTCAAACCTTTGGGCTTTGGTAAAAAAAATAATAATAATCTCAGTGCTCTTTGAAATTAAATCATTCATTAAAAAGTAAGCCTACCAAGCTATAATAATTATTATTGTATGAATGAAAGAACACAATAAATTGTGTTGTAAATTATGTTGTGAATAGGGTTTGTAGGGAATTTACTGTGTTCATAGGAAATGTATCGGTGTATGAGCTCATTGTGTGTCAGCATTGTGTGAGAGGTCAAACTGGTTGTAAATTCAGTAAATTTGAATTTAAAATCAGTAAATTCAAAGCTTTCTTTCTTCAACATGAACATTCACACTCCACATGAAATAGCAAGAGTAGGTTTTCTAGTATACCTGACTTTTTTCATAACACCCGCTGTGAAGTCTAAAGTTTTGGAGGCGTGCTCACTGTTCGTCTCTATAGTTCATCAGTTGACACAGTATGGCTGGTGTTAGTGCTGTTACCTCACAGCAAGAATGTCTTGGGTTCGAAACCAAGCCAGAGGCCTTTCTGCAAAGAGTTTGCATCTTCTCCTTGTGTGTTCTCTTCAGGTAGTCAGGCTTTCTCCCAAAGTAGAAAAACATGCATGTTAGGTTAATCGGTCTTGCTAATTCGCCCTCGGGGCTGAGTCTGTGCATCCATGAATGTTTGTTTCTGTGTGGCCATGTGATGGACTGGTGACCCTTCCAAGGCGTGTACTCTGCTTCTAAAGTAGGTACCAACCCCCTTTAACCCCATGAGGTAAGGATGTTGTAGACCTTGCCACAAGCTTTGTAAGGTCTCACCTGTCTGTTATTGAAGCTTCTAATATTAACATCACTTGTTTCTAGAAAATAGCTTTCAGTCCTTAGTTTCTTCTCTTGTTAAACAAGACAGACAGAGTGGTCCTGATTGTTGCCTTTAGTTCTTTCCAAGCCACAAAAGGCTACTTGTAGTCATTAAGCTCACACTCAGTTAAATCTATAGCAGCCTTTGGAATGTGGCCATACTGCCAAGGATAAAGCTTTTGAATAGGTAGTCAAGTGTGGTTGAATACAGATTTTGAACAGACAGAAGTTAATGACAAAACCAAATAAGTTAATTGAAGTTAGAACCTTCTACTGCTGTTAATAAACATGCATATCTTAAATCAAAATCTGGCTCTATGGCTTGCTCCCATTTGTCTATTGTTTTTGCTGTAATCCAAATTCATGCTTCATCACTTCCCATATGATGCTTCCACTCTGGTGAGCCCTACCCCAAAATGGCTTCAAGCACCACTACCCTGCATTGAGCCATGATTCATCGACATATATAGCCTACACCTTCAACCCTCTTACATGTTTGTTAAACATTAGCCACTCCTTTTCCTTGCAAGCTTGTTTTTACTTGACTTGATGATGTCTTGTTGCTCTCTCTGATGTCCCTATTGATTATGATTTCCTGTTACAGACCTGCTGTTGTTCTTCCAACAAATACGTTCATTCATTTTTCCAATGCTTACACAATTAACAAATGTATCTCTGTTCTTTTGTCCTAATGAGACTTTTATACTGGTTTGACTTTTATTCTTTTTCTTATCTTTGAGTGTTTATATTTAAAGCTATTGCCATTGCATCTTGGTGCATTCTTTGTCTCTACTGAATTTTAAAGATGCACACATCAATATGCTGTAATCAGCAAAGCCAGGCCCCACAGTCAGCCTCAATATATGTTCTTATCCCTTCAGTATTGATTCTTGTGTCCTGTAGGCTGAAAAATAGGACTGTTGTATTGCTGTCATACCTACAATCAAAGACAGGAGAAATTAAGGCAAAAAACACAGTTTGACCATTATTATCTTAAGTTAAGGAAGAATTACTGCAAATTTTATTTCTCTGTATTTTGCCTACACCTACAGCCATGTCCATATCCGCCGCTATTAATGTCTGCTCAATTCAAGTGGCAGTTAGAATGTTCCACTTTAAAATTATTGTTTTAAGAAATTGATTCCTCCTAGTACAGTAACAGACACAAAGTCAATATTCTTACATGTATTAGTTTAATAGTTATTATATCAGCAGCAGATGTCAAAATTGTTGAGTTTCCTATGATTATTAAAGAAATTGCATTACACTGGAACACATTGGTTTAGGTGTTAGTATATCGTCATTTGCTTAATCGAATATGATTTATTAATCAGAATCAACTTTATTCGCCAAGTTGTTGGGTAAAAACAAGGAAGTTGACTTCAGATTCCAATACTTGCATCATGTAAAAACAAAAACAAAACATAAAAACAAAAGGCAATCAAGTATCAGCAAGCAGAACATTATCATGTATGACAGTAAAGACATTATTCGGGTATAAAAGGTAAGCCCAGCGGTAGTATGTACAGGAGTTTTTTTTTCTTCCACAGCAGAATAGCTGGCTATCCTGACTGTGAAGTGTTCATCAAAAACACCACCTGTGGATAGAAACTGGCCCTGTGTCGACTCGTTTTAGCCTTCAGCGTTCTGTAGCTCTGACCTGAAGATAAAAGTCTAAATAACCTGCGACCAGGATGAGTTGGGACAAGAGCCATTTTAATTGCCCTTTTACTGGCCCTGAACCTGTACAGGTTGTGAATGGAGGGAAGGTCAGTCCTGATGATCCTCTCTACAGTTCTAATTGTTTGTTGCAATCATAATTAAATTAAATATCAGAATGCATAAATACAGTGCTTATCCCATTTCTGTGCTTGTTTTGATAAAATAACAAAGATAAAAACCAAATGCAGACAAAACCAGAGGTGAAGAGGCGAAGAATATTCATCAATACCCAAAGTCAAAAGAATTACAATTTGGCAAGTGAAGAACAGAAAGTGGAGCGAACTGGAAACAGCTAACATGACAGAGAACAGGCATGACAACAAAAGAATCCAGCATTGAACAGAAAGAAGTCAAGAACCTGAATACTGAGGTAGGGAAGGAAGATAACAAGAAAACCAGATCAGCTAATAAAACAAAATGAGCTGCGGCTGGGGCAGGGAGAAAAACAGAGAAGCTGAGGGAAGGAGACTATTCAACACAAGAGATGAACAAAGATACACAGAAACACCTAGGAAACCCTAAAGGAAATCTCTAAAAGTAAAAACACCACAAGAATTACCAAATACACAGAGGAATTAACTAAAATGTCAAAAACTAGAGAACTTAAACAATGAGAAAACTAGGAAAAGAAACTAAGTAAACCCAAACACCAAAGGATCATAACAGGAACCTACAGAAGAGCTCTGGGGTATAGTGGTGGAAATGCTGGAAACAAAAAAAAAACCTTTCATGCCAAAAGATGAATAAATCCACTCTGTAGTTTGCTTAACACATCGGTTTTTAGCAGAGGGGACCTTTAGAGAAGGATGGAGCTTAATGTAGCACTAGCTTAAGCTTTCTTTTACAAAAACTGTTTAAAGACATTGTAAATTGCACACCTCAAGTTAAGTTAGAACATCATGAATGATAATAAAGAACGTTCCTTAACATTCTGTCAATCTCCCACCTGATACCCAAGACGACCTGCCCCCAGCACCACACCAGAGCTAGTATGGAGTGGGCAAGCCCCCAACACCCCCAGTTCAGCAGAGCAGGCGCACTCGGGGCCAGCAACACTCCAGCAGCACAGCTACCGCAACCCCTGAGCCAGCCAACTAACCATATCTCATGCCGCCACCCCACCCCTCACCCCCACCCCAGGCAACATCCAGGGAACAGGGGTGTAGAAGACCCCCCAACCCTAACCCAAATCCTTTTTTTTTAATAAATAATTTATCAAAATGAAATAATTAAATAAATAACTAAATAAATGAAGACATTTTCTTCTCACAACCTTCTAATAGAATTCCCCTTTAAAAAAATAATTAACTACTGTATCTTTCTAAAGACAGCAGACTTGAGCTGCCTGAGACAAATCTTATAAAACATACAAAAAATTAAAAAATTAAATACAGCCGCTGACAATAGCTGCACCTGATAGGACACATTCACACATAACATAGACAAAATGAGAACTAATGGTGGGAGGAGGAATGTGAAGAGTACACAATTGCACAATTGTGGAATCTTGCAATGTGGACATTCTCATTGTCGCTTGGAGCTTCACACCCATACAGAAACACAACCAATGGTCAGACCCATATGTGCACATAAACAGCTTAATCTAAACGCTAATGCAGTTCACACCTATTAATGCAAAATACACACAGAGGAGCCCAGTGTGTGCCGTCTGTCTGGCGTCAACCTGGCACCATTCAGACGGCCATCTCTAGAGACTGAGGAAGGAGTCAGTCACAACTGCCTGTCAGCAGCTTTCATTATCACCCACGCAAACACAAACACACACCTGTGCAAAAAGGCCACAGACAGGGAGAAGACGTGCATACATGTGCAAGTGTGCAGTCAAATGTAAATGTTGCTCATGTCAAATGAAACAAAAGCAACTGGCACAACGTAAATCTGAATTAGATCTGTAAATGTCTAGTTATAGTTACATTAAACTGATCAATAGTAACTATAACAATTATGTTGTATATTCTATCTTTCTGTTGCAATTTTGTTTTAATCAACTGCCCAGCATTTACATGGAGTTCATTTCTATAGCAGGGTTCTCTGTAAAGGGTGGTTTCATTCCTAAGTTCCTAACCATCATCTAATTAGCAAGTTGAATATCCATCCATCCATCCATTTTCTTACACGCTTTTCCCTGTTGGGTTCATGAGGGGTGCTGGTGCCTATCTCCAGCTGTCAATGGGCGAGAGGCAGGGTTCACCTGGACAGGTCGCCAGTCTGTCGCAGCATGTCGAATATATAAACTAACTCATAGAATTTTATTAACTTGGTCAACTTTGTGTTCTAAATTCGCAGATTCAAACATTATTATAGTGATAAATGCAACATTTTTACATTTTGTTCTCTTCCGGCTCTCAGTGAAGGTGAACACTTTTTTGCTCCTCTCCTCCCCGAACCTCTCCTGCTTTTGCTCTCTTGTCTGTATGCCACTTTACTCCCTCAGAGCTTTTTCCTGCAAATCATCTGAATCGAAAAAACCATGGATCTTATCAGCTCAACACAATTAATAAAATTTTCTCAAGAAGACCAGGCGCAGGGGAGCCAAGCTATCCTGAGGGGTCACTTTTGTATGATTCAACTCACACATTGGATTTGACCTCTGAATAAGTAAAAAAATCTAAATGGAGATTTTGGTGTGATCTAGTCTTCAACTCTTTCTTTAGTAGGTGCCACCTGACAAATTGGCAGTCTTCCTGTAAAGTTAGGTTGTTTCTACAATCTTGAACTTGAACGATGGTACGCTCTGTGTGGGGAACAGGTGTGGGCAGCACATATATGAGCATTATTGACAATGCTAAGACATTCCTCTTGGCTCTGATTGGTTGTTTCATCAAACTTCATCTGTGCAATCAGTACAATGAGGCGATATTGAATCTGAGTTCAGACTTGTCGGGTGCGGCATATATCCGCTGGCATGCTGGTCTCGCATGGGCGCTGTAATGGGAAAACCTCTGTTGCTACAGCGTTAGTCTTCCAGAAAGTCTGTGATTTTGCACAGACTATATCTGTTTTTTTCAAGGCTGAAAAGTGAATATAACATGCTTACTAAGTTTGTGGGGGAATATATGAAAGTACCAGATATCAAATGTAAAAATCTTAGCCGGAGTTTTTTGCCATTTTAAGTTAATTAGAAAGTAAATTTGCCACAGTTCAGTTAGACTGATATTTTAATACTTATGTTCAAACAGAGCCCTTTCATTTTCCTTGTACATAGAAAACACACATTTCCCTAAAGGTGTGAATGTGGCGTTCTGAGCAGCTGATTGACATGTTATCCCTATGTACAGGTGGAACACAACAATGATGCGACGCTAAGCGATGCAACAGACGTGTTTCTAGTGACACAACAGGTGTTATTTTGGTGATGACAGCTAAGCCACAGCAACGTCACACCTGAGATGGATGCGAAGCGACAGTCGCTGGAGTAGAAAAATCTGAACTTTAGTATGTTGTTGCATTGTGACAACCAATCAGGAACTGGATGTGGCTGCAATGTAGGGTGAAGGGCTGCAGCAGAGACAAAGCTGTTTCCATTCAACATAGAAGACAAGCTGATAGTGGCGGTCTGCTGTCGGCTTAAGTTGTATGACTCGACCAATTAATACTACTGAGACAAGTCCAGAAAGGACCAAGCCTGGACAAGAGTGCTTGAGTAGACTGGAGGGGCAGGTAAGTGAAAGTGTCACTAGATAGCGCCATTGCACTACTGCATTTCTGGGTTGTCACACGCTGTGCGAACTGCTGGCGATATGTCAGGCGAGTGATAGCTTGTAAAAGTGCTGATTTTGTCACTGAAAATGCGTTTGGTGTGAACGCACCTTAAGACTGACTTTTCATAAAAACCTAAGTTGGTGGACTGTCAACTCTTTTACTATTTATAAACCATGAACCATGTGTGAGGAGGGTAAAAAGAAAAGAAAAAGGACCCTTTCTAGATTTGTAAATCAAAAATCCAACATATAAAAGTCTACTAAAAAAAACCTTCTAGTTCTTGTCATGGTTGAAGCAGAAACATCCTCATAGGACTCTAAATGTTAACTCTCCATCTTGTTCTCCAGATGATTGGCAGGGGTATGAACACAGCTTTTTAGTCTACCTATGTCTCCAATTGCAGTTGTTGCAAAAGTTTGATGGGAATACTTGCAACCAAGGGAGGCACAATCAGCTATTAGGATATGGTGGAAATTACTTTCTCATATAGGGCCAAGTGCATTTGAATGGATCTGTTTCAAACTTGTTTGATTATCTTAACGGTACAGTGGATGATCTTTTTTCAGGTTCGAGTTCCGGAGAGATCACCTTATCAATAGGTTACCCTACACATCAATCATATTGACGCGCTCACGGAACACTCATGTGCGTGCATGGTCTATGCTAGTTTCCTCTAGCTAGATGCACACTTCTAGTGTTTATGTATCCAGTGAGTTTCGCTTTCAGCCGTTCGTTGTTGCTCTGCTGCTCTCACCGTATACTTTGAAAATGGCTGAGAGTCGCAAGAAGTAAACTATCTCACGTGTTTTTGAGAAGATGAGGAAGGCCTCAGAAGAAAGAAATTAGACCAGTGGGTTTTTGGGAGATTCTAACAGGCAATCCCTCTGAGGAGTGGCGACTTGGGAGTTTCTCATCTACCTTTAGGTTTGACCAAAAAAATAAATAAATCCGGGAGATTTTTTTAAGATAGCAAATACTTTTTTTAAGGAAGTTCAGTCCAGACAGAGTTGGAAGAAGAAAAATAATAAAATAATACAAATAATGTTATTGTTGTTGTGGTGTCAACCCGACAAAAGAAAACCCGGCATGTGAAGTAGCCTGGTACCTCATCTTTTCTCATAATTATAATAATTCTCAGTTTACTTGTCAATATAATGCAAACAAAACAAACCCAGATAAGGTTTAAAATATCTAGTCTGGAGACCATTTTTAAAATCTTTGTTTTTCATCTTGCTTGTGTGCTAGAGTTTGTAAAGGCAAAAAGAAAAACTTTGTTTAATAAAATGTCTGTGTTAGTGGAGTGAGAAATATTTTAGGATTCTTTTATTCATTCATGAAAATAGCGTGTTTGCATCGTCTCACTTTTTTATCAGCTCATGAACGCTTTCATTGTGCTTGCTTCTGAAAGGGGTTTTCTCATAGACTGATATCCAACACCTGACGTAAAAGCTGATAAGCCTCAGAGTAAAACAGTCTCAAACCGGACATGAGCATGTGAAACTGTCATGCCATGGTGAAAACATCAACACCTGCACAACTGAGCCATCTAATGTTTTCCATTGCAACAAAAGAGTCGTCCACCCTCAACCCGTGTGCATACTGAAGCAACCATTTGCTCATTTTTTTTACCCCCCTCTGTTAGCTCACGAGGACTTGGATCTTTTTTTTTTTTTTTTTTTTTTTTTTTTGTCAGTGCCTTTTGAAATTTTGTGGCTGATCATTTATTTATCAGTTATCGATCAGCTTCTTCCAACAAGCACATCCTCACATACATATTAACTATCTTTTCTGCTTTTTTCACACTGAAACTAGTAGAATGTGCAAAACAAATAATTCTCTCCTTTTCATCTTGTTTTGTCTGTTTTTTTTATTTCTCACATACTCACCCACACACATTTGACCTTGTTACCTCTTTTCTCTGTCACAGTTAACCTTTGCTCCCCCTGTGGTTTTCCTTTCAGTTTCTTGCACCCTTATCTAAAATGGCCCCGTCCATTTTAAATCCATTTATCTGTCCCAATTTTCTCTCCTTACCCTACTCTGCACCTTACCACCAATTCTTCTTTTTATAATCATTTTATTTTAGATTCTGACTTCATCTGCCCCCTTCATGCCTCCTTTCTCCAGTTTATCCTTCCCCCACTGCCTCACTACCTGCTTAATCCCCCATGGCCACCACTTCTCTCTTAGTTGCACTTATTCAGTTTTCTCCATCTAGCTCTATTTATCTCAGCAATTCCATCATTTTTTTCAGGTTTTTTTCTCTACAAAATTAACACAAAAAAATATATGCATCTGCATTTTCCCATGTGCCCCTCCCACAGTCCCCCTTTAACACATTCCTCCCTCCTGCTGTCTTTGCCATCTATGCTCTGTTTGTTCAAGGCCTTTTCTAACGAAGCCGGTCTCCTCCCTGATCTTAGTAGGCTATTGTCTACACTGATGTCTGTACGCACATGCTCAGAGAAAAGCGCACACCAAGATTTACGTGCAAGCAGAAAAACAAGACCTAATACATATGCATGCAAAAAGTACACATAGCTTTCTATAAAGATCTCAATCTCTTCTGTCCTTTGCCTGTCCTCTGAATTCCCTAGTTTAGCCTTTAACACTCACATACACACACCCTAACATAAAGAACAGCCAAGTTCACCAGAGCCACGTTTCAGGAGGCTGGGTTAGTGGATATTGAGAGTAATTTCTGGGGTAAATTCCCACATACCCTGGCTATTCCGTTTCAAAAAGCTCGGAAGCCATTACCCAGTGTCGAATTATGACAACAGATTACTCTGTGAAACAACCCTGCTACCGGGTAGAGTTGTTTGGGCAAACTCTGAGTTTTTCCTACTTCTAAGCTGAGATCTGCACAAGGAAGTGTTGGAAATGGCGTGTCAGGAGAGGCTGATCAGACCATGATTAAATGTCTCATCATTTCTAGATTAATATATTTTCAAGTTCTGTATTTTTTTGCTGCTGTCAATGATTTATCTTGATATTCTCAGCCCGCACATCACTCTTATAACACGAGGGAATGCTCTAAGTTCTTAACCACAAAGTAATTCTAAGTGCTGCAAAAACATTAATGAACATATCAGTTATTTCAATAACTCACACCATCCCGTTATTAATTGCATATGTCAAATATATCCAACAATGCTTTAGTTGATTAAGGTTAAACATATGACTAACATAACTGGACCATACCAGAATAAACTGTACTTTCATACTTCATCTTGATTTGCTGCCATGTTCTTTTTTTATGCCAGTTGGTTGCACCTAGACACGTAATCAATGCGCTCTCCCCCTTCCTTTTTGGGTGTTGAATGAGTGTAGTGTGAGAATACAGCTTTAATTCTTTGTCAAACAACACTCATATCACTTAAGCATTGACTTTTTCAGCAATTCTCTGCCGCTAACTTTCGCTTTTTTCAGCAGGAATTGCATTTTGTTAATTATGTCTTGATATTCTTCATATGCTGTCATTAAAGATTTCTAATTCCACTTGTGGGAAAAGCTTTGAGGCTTCTTATTTCCTGCCGTTGCCATGGTGAATCGTCTTATTTGCGTTCCATTGATGAGGGCATCTTCCATGCTCGTGCTTGCGCTCAATTCAGGGTTGAATGAATGCTGAGTTTAATTACTTGATTGTTATCACTTGTTCTGAAACCGAAAACGCTGAGCATGACAGAGTGAGATAGAACTATTCGGAGTAGCTGCCTGCTACTCAGGGTAAGAGGGCCATACTTTCTGAAAAAGTGCGAAGGTGTCCTGTACTAAATGTTTTTCCAGCCCTTAGACCAATGATGTAGACTGGCAAAACATTCCCCTGCTATATAACCATGCAAAAAAGTTTTCCCACGAGTGAATTTTCAATTCATTATAGTGTTATGCCATGTAACTCATCCAAATAATAAAAAATGGTGTGCAGTATTGAGTCTATTCTCCAGTGTAAGTTCTGAGATAAAACATATTTTATGATGTAAATGGCATCACCATTATTTGGAATCTATGCCATCTCGTCCAGACTTTATAAAGAAATTGTTTAGTTGCAAGACTAGAAGATGTGCTAGTGAACACATAGACACAACCCTACAGCTGCTTGTCATTTAATCTCTTTTCCGTTTTGTACCTCTGCAGTTTTAGCTGAAAACTGCTTTGAGAGCCAACAATTTAAAGTAAGCAATGTTCTAGCCTACTTCAAAGAAAAGTATCCAATAAATAATATCAATCAGAAGGAGGCCACTGAGACTTAATACATTCTGATCAGAGGTCTTAATTTCTCATATCGAGAAGTCAAAGCACAAATGAGGATCAGAAATATCACGTCTGATGAAAATGGCAATACAATGATAATAGAAACTTTTCAGAAAATATTGTAAACTATGTTAAATTACTTGTAAGATGTATCTCTCTCTGTGCGATTAACAAAATTAAAGTTTTAGTACAAAGAAAACTAAACTGACCTGCAATGGTAAAGGTAAACGTATATGAAATAATTTGCTTACAGGTATGAGAAAGTATAATGGGAAGAAATGGTAATGCATAGGTATATATTTAGAAAGCCTAAAATAATATCACACAGCTCCAAGCAGCTCTGAAGCTCCACTAAACAAAAAATAACAATATTTTTCAGAAAATCTGCAAAATCCCTAAAAGGCCCTTTTTTTTTACTGCATTTCATCCTACAAAAACAGTCCTAGAAAAATGCTTTTTAACAAGTGTGGCCTGTTTAAACAAATGTAAAAATATATATATATATATATATATATATATATATATATATATATATATATATATATATATATATATAATATATATATATATATATATATATATATATATATATATATATATATATATTACCCTATATTACCCTCACTAACTGGTTAAGATATGACCTAATACATCCTTATTCCACTAAGTCATGGCATTGCTGTAATATTCACAGTGGAGTTTCAGGTATTTATTGTGTAAACCAGAGTTGATCCGTCTTTCCTCTTCTTTCTGTCAAATCGTCTTCCCAGAGCAAAAAATAACAAAAAATAACAATATTTTTCAGAAAATCTGCAAAATCCCTAAAAGGCCCTTTTATTTACTGCATTTCATCCTACAAAAACAGTCCTAGAAAAATGCTTTTTAACAAGTGTGGCCTGTTTAAACAAATGTAAAAAAAAAAAAAAAAAATATATATATATATATATATATATATATATATATATATATATATATATATATATATATATATATATATATATATATTACCCTATATTACCCTCACTAACTGGTTAAGATATGACCTAATACATCCTTATTCCACTAAGTCATGGCATTGCTGTAATATTCACAGTGGAGTTTCAGGTATTTATTGTGTAAACCAGAGTTGATCCGTCTTTCCTCTTCTTTCTGTCAAATCGTCTTCCCAGAGCAGCTCTCCTGTTCATATAAATATTTCACATTCCTAGTTAAAAAGGCATGCTACTTCACACTTCACAGCCCCCGGTGAATCCATTATTCCCTCTCTCTGTCACGCACAAACACACAGTCATACTAAATACATTGATATATATATATATATATATATATATATATATATATATATATATATATATATATATATATTAAGAGTTAAATCACAACAGGATCAAAGCCTATTAATTTTTGTGAATAGCAGCGCTCATCCAATAAAAGCACCAAAAGTGTGGTAGGCCTTCATACACAAGCTTGCACTAAAGCGCATGCACACAGAGTTCAGGCTCAGGACTGGCCAGTGAGAGGGGAAAGCAGAAACACATACCTTTTTAATGATTTATGTTATGAGGATGAAAAGACACGAGCTGATAAATTCTGCTCCGCAAAACATTCCTACAGATTCTCGCTTGACCAAAAACAGATACTGCAGAGGGTCTCATATATATTGATAAAGTTATAGTTGAAAACAGCCTGTGCACCAACATAATTCTGCAGAGTTTCATATCTGACACAACGAAGAACCACAGTATCTTCTGGTCCGCAGTTGCAAAATGTGTAAAATGTAATGATCTAGTGATAATAACAGCACATTAGGAGTGTCAGAATTGTCTAAATGCTAAAGAAAGGATTTACTGTACAATAACAGCTTTCTATCCCCATCACAGAATGTTGTGTGTCTGTGTTTTTTTTGTTTTTTTTTAGTGGCTTATAATTCTTTGGCATCACCTTACTATACATTTCATACTGTAGTACACAATAGGATGCCACAGCTTTTTGGACATGTTGAAAACCTTTACCCCAAAAACACAGCAGCCCTTATGTATTGCACCTGTGCACCACTGCTACAACATTTACACAACTGCTACTCACATTTCACAGTATTGAGCGATAATCATTTTACTTTTTCATGAAATATGTAACATTCTATCAGTTTTTTTCTTGCACTATCATACTAAAGAATAGTGAACACCCAGGCTAAAACACAGAAAACTAAGTTTGTCCACTGGACTTGGGAACAGAGATTAATGAGACAGAGATTTAATTTTTCCTTCAAATGGTACCATGTACTACAATAAAGAACAATTGTGACAAAAATATATAAAATAAATAAGCATAAAAAAGAATCGAATACCAAATAAATTACATATAAGTTGCTGCAGCAGTTATTAAGTGCACTAAGAAGTTCTTATAAAAGAAAGTCGTGTTGATTTTTAGGAGATTTTTATGATTTGCTCCTATTAGATCAGTTTGTAATCTAATTATTTTTTTTGCCCGTGGGAAAGACACTGTCTCCACAGGATAATGGGTGGGTAACAGTACAGAAGCTGCAGAGAGGTGTGTCAAACTATGGCTGCTTCCTTTTCTGGACCCTGCGTTCTCAGCATTTTGGAGAACTACTAAATCCAATCATATTCCTAGAAAGAAGAGCTGCACGTCGTCTCTCTGGATCAGACCAGGTTTTTCCCAGAAAGTTTGCCAATTATCAATGTAGCCCACTTCGTTTTCAGGACACCACCTAGACAACCAGCGGTTGAATGATGACATGCGGCTAAATATGTCATCACTGGTCAGATCAGGCAGGGACCAGAGAAAATTATGTCTCTGAGAGTCCGACATTGTTTTAGCAAACTTAGACACCGAAGCAACACTAACTTTAGTTATTGAGGCTAACTTTAGTGTTAGCTTCAAAATCCTTGTAGCTAATCTCTGTGGCTCTGCACTAGCTTGATAGAGTCTGGAACACCAAGCGACAATCCACACCACACAACGTAGCAACAGAACACAGGAAGTGACGCAATACGCCTTACCGCAATCTCAGGAGCTGTTATTTGATATGTTTGATATGTTACCACAATTAAATGTTTAGTGAGGCAAACACTGGCTCAGAATGCACATAATTACACATAACATGCAGACATAACAAAGACAATCTTCCCATTATTATTATATTTTTTTTTTTTACAAACAGTTGGCTTGTAAAAACTACAACAAAACCTGAGCAGCTTAGGCATGCATATAGTTCTTAGCAGCTAATGGACTAATTTTCAAGTCACAGCAATCACAGGCTACAATACTGTGCAATAAATTTAGTTGCAGAATTGTGCAATTTGGATGGATGTCTAAATAGACAGTCCCTGAGAGATTGAAATGTGCAAATACACATTTGCAAGTGAGAGACAGTATAACTGATTTTCATCAGATCAGAAACCTGTATAACCCGTAGAGTGTTTGTAACAGTTAACAGATTATGAATTGGGCTGATGGTTTGTTTATTTCCAGCAGGGGGCCATAGCCTTTACAGCTTTAGTAAATAATTCAATTCAATTCAATTTTATTTATATAGCGCCAAATCATGAAACATGTCATCTCAAGGCACTTTACAAAATCAAGTTCAATCATATTATACAGATTGGGTCAGATTATACAGATTGGTCAAAATGTCCTATATAAGGAAACCAGTTGATTGCATCAAAGTCCCGACAAGCAGCATTCACTCCTGGGGAACCGTAGAGCCACAGGGAGAGTCGTCTGCATTGTACATGGCTTTGCTGCAATCCCTCATACTGAGCAAGCATGAAGCGACAGTGGGAAGAAAAACCACCCATTAACGGGAAAAAAAAACCTCCGGCAGAACCGGGCTCAGTATGAACGGTCATCTGCCTCGACCGACTGGGGTTACAGAAGACAGAGCAGAGACACAACAAGAGAGACAAAAAAGCACAGAAGCACACATTGATCTAGTAATCTGTTCTACATTAGATGGTAATAGTCGGTGATCTGTCCTCCCTGGATGATTTCACAGTCAACAGAACGTCAGACCAGGTGTACCTACTATGAAGAAAAAAGAGAGAGAACAAAAAGTTAAAAGCTGAAATGACAACAGTCATTTCAATGTAATGCAATGCAAATCTGGAGAACAGTAGACTGGAGAACAGTAGAAATCAGTAGAGTGAGAAAAGTAGGCCCTGATGTCCTCCAGTAGCCTAAGCCTATAGCAGCAAAACTATAAAGGTAGCTCAGAGTAACATGAGCCACTCTAGTTATAAGCTTTGTCAAAAAGGAAGGTTTTAAGATTAGTCTTAAAAGTAGACAGGGTGTCTGCCTCACGGACCAAAACTGGGAGTTGGTTCCACAGGAGAGGAGCCTGATAGCTAAAGGATCTGCCTCCCATTCTACTTTTAGAGACTCTAGGAACCACCAGCAGACCTGCAGTCTGAGAGTGAAGTGCTCTGTTAGGAACATACGGAGTAATCAGAGCTCTGATATATGATGGAGCTTGATTATTAAGGGCTTTATACGTTAGAAGAAGAATTTTAAATTCTATTCTTGATTTAACAGGAAGCCAATGAAGGGAAGCTAAAATTGGAGAAATATGATCCCTCTTGTTGATTTTCATCAGAACTCTTGCTGCAGCATTTTGGATAAGCTGAAGACTTTGAATTGCATTTTGTGGACTTCCTGATAGTAAAGAATTACAATAGTCCAGCCTTGAAGTAACAAATGCATGGACTAGTTTTTCAGCATCACCCCTGGACAGAATGTTTCTAATTTTGGCAATATTCCGGAGGTGAAAAAAGGAAACTCTGGAAACCTGTTTAATATGGGATTTAAATGACATGTCTTGGTCAAAAATAACACCAAGGTTTTTTACTTTATTACCAGAGGCCAAGTTAATGCCATCCAGATTAAGTGATTGATTAAGAAGTTTATTTTTTGAGGACTCTGGCCCAAAGATTACAACTTCGGTCTTGTCAGAATTTAGATGCAGGAAATTTAAAGTCATCCAGCTTTTGATGTCATCAAGACATGACTGCAGTCGAAGTAATTGATTGGATTCATCAGGATTTATGGATAGATATAGCTGAGTGTCATCAGCATAACAGTGGAAATTAATCCCATGCTGTCTGATAATTTTGCCGATCGGAAGCATATATATAGTAAAGAGAATTGGTCCAAGGACTGAACCCTGTGGTACTCCACAGGTGACCCTAGAGTTTGAGGAAGATTCATTATTAACATGAACAAACTGGAATCTGTCCGACAGATAAGATTTAAACCAGCCTAATGCTTTCCCCTTAATCCCTACAGTATGTTCAAGTCTTTGTAGGAGAATATTGTGATCAACTGTATCAAATGCAGCACTAAGATCTAACAGGACAAGTACAGACACAAGTCCATTATCTGAGGCCATGAGAATATCATTAGTGACCTTCACCAGAGCCGTTTCAGTGCTATGATGAGCTCTGAAGCCTGACTGAAACTCCTCAAGTAGGTCATTGCTTTGTAAATGTTCACAAAGTTGATTAGCAACTACGTTCTCAAGAATTTTAGATAAGAAAAGAAGATTAGATATAGGTCTGTAGTTTACTAGCTCATCTTGATCAAGAGAAGGTTTCTTAAGTAAAGGTTTAATAACAGCTACTTTAAAAACCTGTGGTACATATCCATTTACTAAGGATAGATTAATCATGTCTAAAATAGGACCACTGATCAAAGGGAATACCTCCTTAAACAACTTGGTTGGGATTGGGTCTAACATACAGGTAGAAGGTTTAGATGAAGCTAAGATTTTAGATAGCTCAGAAAGCTCTACTGCTTCTAAACAGTTCAGACACAGCACAGGTTCTAAAGATTCCTCCAATGCTGCCTTACTTACTGGGGATGAGGTAATCATGTTTGGGAGGATGCCAATTATTTTATTTTTAATGGCATCAATTTTATTTATGAAGAATCCCATAAAATCATTACTACTAAGAGCTAAGGGAATGGATGGATCAACAGAGCTGCAGCTCTGAGTAAGTTTGGCAACTGTACTAAAGAGAAATCTAGGATTATTTTTATTCTCTTCAATTAATGATGAAAAATATGCTGCTCTAACTCTGCGAAGGGTCTTGTTATACAACAATAGACTGTCCCTCCAGATTAAGTAGGATTCCTCTTGGTGTGTAGAGCGCCATTTTCTCTCCAATTTCCTAACATTGTGCTTCAAGGAATGCAGCTCTGAATTAAACCAGGGAGCCAGCTTCCTGTGAATTATCACCTTCTTTTTCAAGGGAGCTACATTATCTAATGCAGAACGCAATGAGGAAGTCACACTGTTAGCAAATGTATCTATTTGTGAATGGGAAGAAACAGCATTGCTGCCATCTACAGGGCATTTCTGCAATACTGAGGATATTAAGAGGGGGACAGACTCTTTAAGTTTTGATACAGCATTATCCGATAAAGATCTACTATAATGGAACCCTCTTTTGGGGGTGGAGAAATCGGTTAGATTAAACTCAAATGTTATTAAAAAATGATCAGATAGGACAGGGTTGTGAGAGAATACTGTTAATTCTTCACAATCAATGCCATATGTCAGCACAAGGTCCAAAATATGGAGCCGAGAGTGCGTTGGCTTATGCACATTTTGAGCAAAACCAATTGAATCTAGGATAGTTTTAAAGGCTACACTAAGGTTATCACATTCAGTGTCAACATGGATGTTAAAATCACCCACTATAATAAGCTTGTCAGTATTTAACACCAAATCAGATAAGAAGTCTGACAGTTGATCCAAAAACTGAGTGTAAGGGCCTGGTGGACGATACAAAACAATAAACAGAAGAGATTTTATTGCTTTGCAGTTTGGATGAGGGAAACTGAGGGTTAAATGTTCAAAAGAACTGTAATTATTAATTGGCCTGGGACTAATTAATAAATCAGACTGAAAGATGGTTGCCACTCCTCCTCCTCTTCCCACAGATCTGGGAATGTGGAAATTTGAATAACTGGAGGGAGTTGACTCATTTATACTAACGTAGTCCTCTTGTAGCCAGGTTTCTGTGAGACAAAACAAATCAATCTGATTATCAGAAATCAATTCATTAACTAACAAAGTCTTTGGAGGGAGAGACCTTATATTTAATAGACCACATTTAATTCTTTTATTTTTTGGTTCAAAGTGATCCGTATGGATTTTTATTAGATTTTTATGATTTGTTCCCTTTAGATCAGTTTTTGATCTGTTAAGTTTTGGCCGTGGGAAAGACACCGTCTGAATAGGGTAATGGGTGGGTAACAGTACAGAAGCTGCAGAGAGGTGTGTTAAACTACGGCTCTGCATCCTGGTCTGGACCCTGGGTTGTCAGCATTTAGGAGAACTAATAAATCCGGCCAGATTCCTAGAAAGAAGAGCTGCACCATCCAAAGTGGGATGAATGCCGTCTCTCCTGATCAGACCAGGTTTTCCCCAGAAAGTTTGCCAGTTATCAATGTAGCCCACGTCGTTTTCTGGACACCACCTAGACAACCAGCGGTTGAATGATGACATGCGGCTAAACTTGTCATCACTGGTCAGATCAGGCAGGGGACCAGAGAAAATTACAGAGTCCGATATTGTTTTAGCAAACTCACACACCAAAGCAACACCAACTTTGGTGACCTCTGATCGGCGTGACCGGGTGTCATTACCGCCAGCGTGAATAACAATTTTGCGGTATTTACGCTTATCCTTAGCCAGCAGTTTTAGGTAGGATTCTATGTCGCCCGTTCTGGCCCCTGGTAGGCATTTAACTATGGTTCCTGGTTTCTTTAGTGCCACGTTTCTTATTACAGAGCTGCCAATAATTAAGGTCGGCTCCTCGGCGAGACTGTCGCTCAGAGGGGAAAATTTATTAGAAACGCAGATGGGTTGGTGGTGATCTGGGGGCTGAAATCTAGAGCTATGCTTATTACGAACCGTCACCCAGCCTGCCTGCTTAACCGGCTGTTCGAGTGCGGCTGTTGGTTCGCTACGTGAAGTTACTCTTTGTGGCTCCGCGCTAGCAAAGGAGCGGCTATCAGCTGGTTTTTCAACAGCACGGAGTAAAAATAAGCTGTTTTTAAGTTTGTTAGTTTTTTATTTAATGTTCCTGAATCGTTTCCCTGATGACGGTGGGACAAACATTGCCCGGGTGGGTGAAATTTGTGGCAATACGTCTGGCCTTTTTCTGGAATCGTGCAGCATAGACTAAGTCTAGGTCCTGTAGACGGTATCCAATATGTCCTCAACACCCATACAAAATCCGTCTGCTGCACTGTGCAGTTACATTACACACTGTCACACTGTGACACAAAATGCTTTCTATTGTAGCTCTAAAAATCTTTTTTAACAGCTTAGTGGAAAGTCCAGTCCGTTTCAATTTCCTGAGAAAGAAGAGCCGTTGTGGAGCGTTCTTTACCAGGTGAGAGTTGTTCACAGTCTAGGAGAGGTAAGAGGAGATGTGAATGCAAGAACTTTTCATGGGACAACAATGAAAATATCACACTTTCATACAATGTAGTCAGTGCACAAGTTGTATAATATTGTAAATTTGCTGTCCCCCCACAAAATAACGCACAGCTATTAATGCTTAAACTGATGTTTAGGGTATTTAGTTTTTAGTTAGGGCATCATATTTTTCATGGCAAGCAAGTACCAACCCCTCTTTCTCTTCTGCCTTTCCATGGGGTTTAAAACTTACATAAAATGCCTTTGTGTGTGAACGTGTGTTTGGTAAAAAAAAAAAAAAAACAGGTGCATTTGAACTGCCTAATAACAGTCAAGCAGCCTTCTGTCGGGGTCTTTGTAGTGGTGTGTTAGACCCATCAAAGACTGGCAACAGTGTACCTAAAATCATTTTACTGCTCTAGAAGGCACACAGCTGTGGGATCTGAAAACCACCTGTGTGTGTGCGTGTGTGTGTGTGTGTGTGTGTACTTGCAGTTTAGTGAGAACATTTTGTCACATTTTACTAGCAAAGTGAGGACTTTGATGCAAGACGAGGACCTTTTTTGGTCCACCTTAGCCCTTGTTCTCTTAGCAAGGGCTAAGGTGTCACCTAGGCTTAGTTATAACTGGCAAAGGGTAGGGTTAGGGTTATGCCATAGAAAGGGTTGAAAATGAATGGAAGTCAAGGCACAATCCTCAGTAAGTATTTAAAACAATGATGTGTTTGTGTAGGGGTGGGGGGGACCGATTTGGATTGTAGATTCTTTTTTCTTTAAGTGTGAGTCTTCTTGGCATTGATGTTCTGTATGTAAATGTATGCATGTGTCTAAGGATGTGTGTGTGTGTGTGCGTGTTTTACTGTTTTCTGTTGGCTGTAATTGCTTGGCTGGGAAACCCTTGACTTTTTGACATTTGAGCCCACAGCAATTTGTCAGTGATTCACGAAAAAAGACAAAGAAAGTGAAAGAGCAACAGAGAAAGAAGCTGAGACAAATTAAAATGGAAGGAACAAAGAAGAGAGCAGAGGAAAAGAACAACGTGTTCCTTGTGCTGTTTTATGAATCCCCAAGTTCTGGGCAATTCTCCCAGGACTGGGGGTTGACTAAGAACCAGAACCAACAAGCAGAACCTGGGCTAAATGACTGAATTCGGAAGGAAATTAAAAGCTGCATTAAAGTTTCAAGAGAAACTTATTTTATGTATTTGATTTATGTTTAATATTTTCAACACAATTTTTAGATTTAGATAGCATTAATTTTTAACATGTTCAGTCTAATTTCCTTATGTTTAAAATTGTTGTAGTGTAGAATGAAAAAAAGAATTTGTAAGAGAGAGTGTCTTAGCAAGTCTTCACCAAACTTTCTCTGGTCCAATGAAGCCACAGACAAAAGAGCTGAAAAAATGAACACTAACAATTACAAGAAGCATTATTATTGCAAAATATACGTTTTCCAGACAAACGTGTCAACATATCACACTGTGACGTCACACATACCTTTGGCACCTAAATACGTATCACTTTTATCTCCCTTTCAGAACCTTCTCCTTTCAGAGTGGACTTGAATACAGAATGACTCTAAAGTAAACACTTGACTGATCATCCTTCCCTCCCTCTGTAGTTCACTGCACAGGGCCCCTTTAATGAGATAAACTGCCTGTCCAGGAAGTGGAATTACCAGCTACTGTATCTAAACTTCACTCATCCCTTTGAGCTCTGGTCTTGCTCTCTCGTTTGTGTTTTTGTTAGAGTCTCTCCTAATCTTGACCTTTGGCCATTTCTCTCCCACATATCATCCCCCTTATTAAGATGTTTCCTTCCAAAAAGAATGACAGCTTCAGTTGTTACAGGAAGCATACATAACAAAATAAAACACAGTTTTGAAACAAGTGGAAGTGAGATGAGTAAAATGGATGGGAGAGACTTGATTTAACCACCAAAGACCGCTGCTTTTGTTTGAACCTGTTAGACATGGACAAGCCATATGCCTTTTGAAAAAAGGTTTTATGGTCAGATGAGACATAGATTTATTAGTCAAAGATGACAAAAAGTAGTTTGCTTCAGGAAGGCTTTTTAAAACTAAAGACAGTGTACCAACTCCAAAGTATTGTGGTGACAACAACATGGTGTAGGCCTGTTTTGTTCCCAGTAGTACTGGTACATTGCCCAAATGGATGAAGAGGGAAGACTTTAGCTTTACCTCAAAATAAAAAGATAGATGGTTGAAGGTCGGACAAAACTGGGTGTTAAAAAAGAAAGCAGTCCCCAAACACACATCAAATTGATTTTCGAAGGGAAGGCAAAGCTGACATGAAGGTTCTGCAATGACCTTTTCAAAGCCCCAAAAACAAACATATCAAATGCCATGGTTGTCTTTTTTAGGTTCTTTGTCATTTTCACACTTCCCTGTAATTTAATGATTTTGTTTCAGGCTCTGGAATTCTGATGTTGTGTCTGCCAATTGGCAAGTAAGTGAGAATGAAAACAAAAGTAGGCATAGGACACTATACGATTTTACAGAAGGGGACAACATATTTTCATAGTGCCTGGTTTTACCTCATTAAAGTCCTCTAATAAATTATTTAGCAGCCTCTTTAACAAATTCAGTACATTAGTCACACAATGCAAAGGACAGTAAAAGTTTTAGCTTTCAGGGTCACAACATTTCATATAGAAATCAAATCATAGTGCAGTTTACTGCTGATATTTTGAAGCATTGTATTACTGCGCAGCAAGAAGACTTATGAAGTCTACAACATAACCATTGTAAACAGCAAAAATTACATTTGACCTATTTAAAAAGGATATGACCTTGTTTTGTGAGTGTAGACGGAGAGAAGATATGGTGTTTTGTTGTTTTTATAGCCTTCAAGATTCTGTAAAAACACAGAGCGCTTTCAAAAAAATGATTTTTATACCGGAGGGAATGATTGTGAAATATCTACCCCATGACCAGAGCCTCCACTTTTGTCATAGAGGCTTTGTAACCCTAGAATAAAAATTTTACTGCGAAAAAAGAAAAAAAAAATAAGATTCTTTATTGATAAGCACGTGTGTTGAGGATAGATTAGAAATATCCTTTTATTGTCCCACAGTGAGGAAATTCTGGTATAGCTGAATTGGTCACATTTAGACAAGAGTAAATATGTCATCAGAGCAGTTTTTCCTAAGACTCTGAATGGGAACGCAAACATGGAAGCAGTTTAAAAGTTGATTTATTGAAAGGAGCGGGAAGGAGATGTGTAGATGGCTTGGGGATAGAGGATTGGCTCTGTTCATAGAGTGGAAACAAAACAAATATGAGAACTGCCAGCAAGCAGATAGGTTGGTTGTGTCAATTTTATATTGGCTTACAATATGTGGATGTGAAGGAGTCAGGAGGGAGAGTGGGCAGGAACACAGAGAGCTGCGGTCGGCAGTCAGAGTGGAGATTCTGGCAGAGGATTTCTTACTGATGTTGAAGATGCGTTTCTGAGATGGAGTGGAGACCGTTGGAGGGTGGATAGGCGGGTGATCCTGTGGCGTGTTGATTGGTTCAAGTTCCACAGGTGTGGGAGCTGAGGCTGGCTGGGGATTGCAGGGGGCTGGTAGAAATATGGATCAATGAGGCTGGTCTGGATCTTACTAGAGATCTGAAAGACGATCAGGAGTGAGTCAAGGATAGTGATATTATGAGAAGACCAGAGGCTTCGAAGTGTGAGTCGAGTAATGGAGGGGGCATTTCCACAAAGCACGTATCGAGGCTTGCTTCATTTAGGGAAGGAGCCAAAAATGATGACAGCCGAAGTCTCACCATCCAACAGTACCACGTGAGTGTCTTGGGAAGTGGTTCACCTTGCCTGCGAGTTTTGACAGGCATTTAAGCACCTCAGTATTCAGTCAAAATGTGGGTGTTTTATGGAGAGTTGCTCTCAGTTCAGGTTTTAGATAAAGTTTTGATAGCTTGGATTGTAGAGTTTGGATATAATTTTCATAGTTTGGAGATTTTAGGTGAGAAAAGGAAAGATAGGTTGGATTGAGGAGAATGAAGAGATGATATAGCCAGCTAGGAAGGAGAGGATTTCACCTGTGTGGGAACATTTTGACTACATTTCTCCCAGTAAGATAATGTAAATCTAACATACTTAGGATGTATTATATGCTTATCAAGAACTGTATTTTTCACTGTTTCTTAATTTATTTATTGGTGAGGTGCATTAGCTGGCCTGAAAACTGGCATCCCTTTATTAACATCAGAGGAGTTCAGCATTGTTAGAGGGTGGCTTTTTTTGCTGTCTCCATTTTATGACACCACTGTTGAGCTGTTTGCAGAAGAAAATATTTCTGTCTCCAAAGTGGTTCCCCTCACGAACATGTTGGAGCAAATTCTTCAGGAGGAGATGACAAAGCCAGCACCAGCAGCTGCATTAGAACTTGAAGACCAGATGTTACAGTCCATGAGCATACTATCCCTAGCTACCCTCCTCAACCCTAGATTCAAATTCTTAGATTTTGTTAGCCAGACTAAAGCCACCAAAATAATTAACATACTGACCTCAGAGTGTGCCACCAATATGCCTTCTAGACAGAGCTCAGAGGAAATATCTCAGGCTTCCATCTCTCCTGTCACTGGAGGTAATCTATTATTTTTCCTTTTGAGATCAATTATTTCTATTAGAACACTTGCAAACATGATCGGCTGTTTTCTGTTAGGTAGTTAACTGTGGCGTCATTAGGACACGAGTGCAATGGGGGCAAGAAAAATGCAAAATGTAACCGCAGATGTATGGGTGAAGTCCAGCGCTACCTTTCAGAGCCCAATATTGGCAGAATGGTAAATCTACTGGAGTACTGGGGGAGGCAAAAACTACTGTACCCCAATTTACACAAACTTGCACTTGTGTTTTTGTGCATACCAGCATCTTCAGTGTCCTGTGAAAGGGTGTTTCCAAAGGCTTGAGAAGAGGTGTAAAAGAAAATATTGATAGAAACCAAAAACTGTGAAAAAACTGAATAAAATTTTGCACATCATTGTCCAGGTTGTGCAAACATATCAAATGTCCTCTTTCAAGTTCCACAAGCCCTTTCACTGTCTGTATGCCTAAGCCCATGCCATTTCACTAAAGTGACAGACAATCATAGAAAGCCTGCCATATAAGATTATGTTTTTCCTGGAAAAATTACACAGAACACGTTCAAAAATATTTTACTATACCCATGTGATAATCATAAGAGAAATTAATGGTTATTACTTATTAATAATAATTTCCAAGGGCCCAGATTAAATTACTGACTGTGATTATGCACTCGGCCAGTAGATGGTTTCATGTGCAAATGAAGCTTTGAGAAATGAACCCTTTGCTGAAGCAACTGGCTTAAGTGGTTCAATGCCTCATGGGACCTCATCTCATCATCACTAGTCAAGGGTCAGCTTGGACAGCCAAAAAGATCTGTAGGACGAGGAGAAGGCAAGATTAGGTTACTTGAGGAGCCATGGTTCAAATGCTCTGACACCTTCTGTCTGTCTCCAATTCTTCTTTATGCTCCCCTTGATTGGCGCTGATAGGAGACACTTGTGGAGAAACAGCTTGCCAATTGCACCATGCTGGAGAAAGTGAGCAAGCACAGCAAACAGAACCACTCTGATCTGCGCACAGATCTGTGCTCCTAACAACAAAATGTAAAAATAAAAAAATAAGAAATAAGAAGAAGAGACTAAATGGATACAGAGACGTAACTACTGAAATGACAATGTACAAAAAAAGAACTCCAGGGCTGATGCAGAAAACTATTAGCAGGTACAACATGATCCTGAGTTTGGATCTGTGTCCAGTTCTGAAACTTAACAAAAAGGTAGAATTGCTCCAAAATGGCTTCACACGGCAGCCTCTGTGGACTGATACAGTTTGTATTATGCATACATTTAAGTCAAAACCCAGCCATACATTTGTATGTTTATGTAACACAGCCAGAGCAAATATTTACACACTTTCCTAACCCACACTCTTTTTGCATTTTACAGATTGTGCCAAACTTAAGAAAAACGTAGTGATTATTTTGGCACAAGAGAAAATGGGAATGCGTCATGCTGCTGCTATTCAAGAAAACTGGTCACCAGTGAGATCTGCCTTGTTTCTTAACATAATTTTCTATTCAAATACATTGTGTAAGCTCTGTTTAAAATCATTTCAATTCAATTAAATTTTATTTATATAGCGCCAATTCATGAAACATGTCATCTCGAGGCACTTTACAAAGTCAAATCAATCAGATTATACAGATTGGTCAAAAATTTCCTATATAAGGGAACCAGTTGATTGCTTCAAAGTCCCGACAAGCAGCATTCACTCCTGGAGAAGCGTAGAGCTACAGGAAGAGTCGTCTGCATTGTCCATGGCTTTGCAGCAATCCCTCATACTGAGCAAGCATGAAGCGACAGTGGAAAGAAAAACCACCCATTAGCGGGAAGGAAAAACCTCCAGCAGAACCGGGCTCAGTATGAACGGTCATCTGCCTCGACCGACTGGGGGTTACAGAAGACAGAGCAGAGACACAACAAGAGAGACAAACAAGCACTGAAGCACACATTGATCCAGTAATCCGTTCTACATTAGATGGTAATAGCAGGTGATCTGTCTTCTCTGGATGATGTCTCAGCTAACAGAACGCCAGACCAGGTGTACCTACTATGAAGAAAAAAGAGGGAGAACAAAAAGTTAAAAGCTGAAATGACAACAGTCATTTCAATGTAATACAATGCAAAACTGGAGAACAGTAGAAATCAGTAGAGTGAGAAAAATAGGCCCTGATGTCCTCCAGTAGCCTAAGCCTATAGCAGCATAATTATAGAGGTAGCTCAGGGTAACATGAGCCACTCTACCTATAAGCTTTGTCAAAAAGGAAAGTTTTAAGCTTAGTCTTAAAAGTAGACAGGGTGTCTGCCTCACGGACCAAAACTGGGAGTTGGTTCCACAGGAGAGGAGCCTGATAGCTAAAGGATCTGCCTCCCATTCTACTTTTAGAGACTCTAGGAACCACCAGCAGACCTGCAGTCTGAGAGCGAAGTGCTCTGTTAGGAACATACGGGGTAATCAGATCTCTGATATATGATGAAGCTTGATTATTAAGGGCTTTATACGTTAGAAGAAGAATTTTAAATTCAATTCTATTCTATTTCATCCATTTCGTTTATTCAAAATACCAACAGCTCTTATAGACTGATTGAATTATTTAAGTAAAAATTAGTTACCTTTGTAAAGAAGATCAGTCTGCATCGTGAGTTTGTTGCAGCGTCCGTCCGACTGTTGCGCTGACCAGTTGAGATGAAGGACAACAATGGGGACATCAAAAGGAGATATTTCAGTTTATTCTGATAGGATGTGTTTTAAATATGTTTCCACGGGTTGGTAGTCGTTAAAATCCCCATAACTAGAGCAAAATTCAAATCTTCATGTGATTAGTAAAACATTTTCTTGAGTAGAATTTAATTGAAATTCAAGTGTTTCATTTGAGAATTTTCAGGTGAAGAAAGCTCCTGATCGGTTGCTTTGAAGGGGACAGATTTGTGGAAGCAAATTATGCTTTTGAAAGCTGTTTTATGTATACGTTTGCAGTGCTCACTTCAAATGTTTGTCTTTACTATCCACCCTTTTTATAGGCGTGTCAATGTGTGAGAGTTCCCATGCTCTGTAAGGAAGTAATGCCGTCTGTATCTATGTGATTACTTCCAGTATGAGGCTATTTTTGATCTTCACTATGTCAAGAGCATAAGAGCTGTCTGTATTGTATTGTATTGTGTGTGTGTTCTTGTACTTGTAAATGTTTTACTCATTTTACTAGTAAAGTGAGGACCGAAAAAAGGGGTGAGGAAAGACGTTTTTGGGGCCTGGGGTTATACTGGGTATAATACATTTTATGATTAGGGCTCTGGGAGGAGAAAAGACTGCTCCCCTGATACCTTAGGGTTAGTAAAAAGGGTCTAGGGAAGGTGATCTTAATTAAAATATATATTTGGGGTGGGATGTGAAGACTTAGGGTTAGAAAAATGGGTCAGGGAAAGGTTATACCCATTAAAAACAATTTGTAGGAGTCAGGATAGGGTCAAAGTACCAAGCACAGGATTGAACCCAGGGAATAAACCAAGATTAAATAAGGTGGATAGTAATATGAACTAGATTGAAATCAAACTAAAGTGAGATGGGTAGGAGTCTTTAGCCCCGTTTACACTACACCTAAAAACCGAGCCATGCCGAGACCAGTCCGAGCTTGGATCAGTTATCCAAGACAAGCCGACCCGTTTACACACAAAGCTTATCTCGGTTCCTTGGTTGCTCCTCGCCCCCTAGTGGCTATCTGCGGTACTACTACTCTCTGGGATTGAAGGCGGTAGCAGCAAAACAAACAGCGCGGCGCCCGTAACATTCAGGAAGTTATGCTTGATATTGTGATATTTCGGTGTTTGCGGAGAGTCAGGGGAAGAAGGCAACCATTGGTGAATTTACTTGAGAAAGTTGGCTTTTTTGGGAAGTGGATGAGACAAACGAACGTCTAATACTAAGGATTTACAGATGGAGGAAACAACGACAGACGCCGAGGTTCATTGCGCTGCTAAGCAGATTCATGTCTGGAAACCGTGTGGCACGGTAAGGAAGCTAGTATTATTATGAATGTCTGAAATTTGTCTGAATGGAGTGTGAATCGGGACGTGCAGCCAGACTGCCGGAAAACCCGCGGACAGTCAGCTGACTGTAAGGAGATGACGCAGTCTGCTCATGCGCTCTTTATCAGAAAACTGGGCCAGAAATAAAACCAGGCCGAGACCTACTCAAGAGCTGGTCTGCAGTTAGTGCGGTCCGGTTATGTTTAGCGCGGTCTGGTTCAGTCTGCTGACCGTTTACACACAAGAGTTATCTCGGTTACCGAGCTCGGACTGGTCTCGGCTCGGTTAAAAAAGTGTAGTGTAAACGGGTCTTTTGATTAAGGTCCCCTCGGACATCCAAGGGATCCACTTTAGCTAGAACTGAGCTGAAAATAAATCTGGTGAAGCGGTTGCTTCCAAGAGTTGATAAAAATTGGTTAAATATGTGGATGCGCTTTTCCCCCTTTAGGAAGTGTTCAAACATATTTATTAAGATCTAGATCCAGTTTGGTTCCTAGGTTATCTGCGCAGTTTGTACAGAATAAGCGGAGCTGTATCTATACCAATTCGTAGCTAAATCTAAGACAGAATTTCAGGACAGATCATCAGTGGTGTCCGCTAGGTCAACAAGCATTTATCACCAGAAGCTCTCTGCAACGGTGGCCCCTGGGGTGATCAGATCCCAAGGTTAGTCCTGTACCCAATCGAGTGGTGATTTGGTGATAAAGTGTTTCAACTAAAAATCACTAAAGAGGAGAATCTCTTGATTTTGAAGTTGCAAGGGTTGAGGTTAGGGTCAGGGTTAGGCCAAAGAAAGGCTTGAAGATGAATGAAAGTCTATGGATGTCAAGGCACGGTCCTCACTGTGTACATTAAATAAAGGTGTGTGTGTATGTGTGTGTGTGTGTGTACTTGTATCTCTCCCACACACACAAGGAAACATGCAGGGTTGTTATGACATGACAGACAGATAAGGCTAGCATGGGAACCAAGAGTGTATGTTGTATGTCTAAAACAGGGTCTGTTTGTCTTTATCTTCATAGCATGGTCAAATTGTCTGGTTTTCTGGCCTGTTTTGGGGTTTTTTCAACCCCCCTATTATTAAAAATAAAGCACATTGAAGGTGAACACAAACTCAAAGGATGAATGTGTGGGAGTCCCACAGACGGGCCGGCTTGTGCCCGTATGTGATTTTTCAGTGTGACTCAAGGACACTTGAACACTGATAAGTGGCTCGACACAACAGCCGCTGCATCAGGAAACCTTGAGAGCAAGCCAGCCAAAGTGTCCCACACACACACACACGTAAAGAAACTGATACTTATGGGCATAAGGCAGGCTGCTATTGGGAATGGAAGACAAATGAACACCACTTTAGACCACTGGAAGGGACACGAGGACATAACATGTATAGTAGTGAATTTCATACATTTCAGCACACTTATATACACTCCGTTTCCAGAAAACAGAAAGCCTCCATTAATTTGTAAATGATATAGTCAAAGTGGCAATGAGCTCTGCTAATGATTATTTACTTTTAAATCAACACATAATCCTGCAAAACACAGGTTTAGCCAAAGGAGGTAATATCAAAACCTATGTTGTTTCATCTTATTTATCAGTACACTCATTTTCATTATAGCAAAATAAATTAGTAAATCTTACAAGCTCTAGTAAACATGTACAAAAGCTTGCAACTTGCTCTGTTTCTACATTCATCTAATTGACTCTTCTGTCCCCATTTTTATTCCCTTCCTCCCACTCCTCCTTTCCTTCTCGGTCCTGTCCTTGGCTTTAATGTGTTCCTCTGGTCCATCTTTTCTGTTGCCACTTTATTCCTCATCCTTTCTCCCTTATGTCCTTGGCTCTCCTCCTTTGTTCTGTTCTGTCCACTCCAATTACGATCCATAGCCTTTCCATCTCTCTGTGTCTCTCCTGCTTTATCTCTGTACAATCATCAAGCACACTGACACTGCCCTGTGTGCTGGTTTAGTAGAAAGAGGAAAGTATAGGATACAATATCAAGTCAAAAAAGTAATTTACATTTTCTTATTTGACTTGATCTAGATTGACCTTACGAAAGTTAATGGTTTTTGAAGCACATGGAGGGAAGATAAAATTTGAAATATCTGTAATTACACTGTACTCAAAAATGGTCTGAAATATAACAATTTATCTTAGTGTTTGAGGTTTTTGGATGAAAAAATACAGTAATTTTTTTCTGTTTACATAAAAATCAGTAGCAGGCAGGTACCGCTTACCAGTTACTCTTGATCAACTGATCTTTAACTGTGCAAGCCTTTCTATAAAAGTTGTAGTTTGAACAGTTTGCTGCAATGGATAACTAAGGAGTTTTAAAAAGTATTCTGGATATCCTGGAAAATTCAGTAATTGAAAGTGAATAAAACAAACCAAAGATCTCCATCTCTGATGGAGGCAGTTGGAAAGATAAAGAATTGGGTTCATGACAGTACAGTTAGAAAAGGACTGAACAGCTATGGTAATTTTCATGTTCTAAACCACTTCTCTTTAAAAAGGATGAGGTACCACAACTTAGGTGGCATAAATCCAGCACACCATAGCTGCACAAACACCTGTCAAGCATGATGGTGAAGGGGGGATAATTTGGACTTGTCTCATAGTCACAAAACTAGGGTAACTTGCAATTATTGAGCTGAATATGAACTCATATGGATCCTTCTATTCTAGAGTTAGACAAAACACCTCAAGCTTGACAGTCATAGTTTGGTGCAAACCAGGTCATTAATTGGACTATAATACCAAACACAGCATCAAATCTACAGAACAGCCAGAAAAAAAAAATAATCTGAAGATTGCAAAAGCCCAGTTAAAGTCTGCGTCTTACAAAATTCCTTCCTATCCTGACCAGTTTTCCGAACCACCTCAACCACTTTTGTCCTTTTTGAAGTGGAGGAGCAGCAGCTTCAAAACAAGCTCTCACTCGCTGGTCACTCAGAGGTACTGTAGGTCCTTTTAAACGCTTCTGTCTGAAATCTTTCAGTTGTGATCCATAGCTCATAAACATGAGGGGTTAAACATATCCAGAATGACAAATTGAGAGTTTCAATTTTTTAATGAGCAACTCCTACATTATTACAGACAAAGCCTAAATCTGTCTATCCATCCCAAGCTTGCTCATTCCATCACTCTTGAAAAATACCCGCAATACTTTGACTTCTCCACTTCTTCAGACAATGAGATGATGCCTTTCTGTCCAAGGACAGCACAAACAGAATCAAGGGGCAACTCTTGCTGAGTCCAACCAACACTGGGAACAAGCTTGACTTTGTTCCAACAATCCAGACAAGGATGTTGTACAAGGACAAGATTATCGTTAAACTATTCAAGATTGAGGAGTGGGAGCGCTCTCCCATCAGGTAAATGCTTCAGAAGCCTCAAAGCTAAATCAAATAAACTTAGAAACAGCTTCTTCCCACGTGCTGTGAGGTCAATCGCCTCCTGATGGAAAAGTGCAGTCCAATGCTTTAAAATCACCCAAGTTCCTAGCACATCATACCTTACAATCATCTTAATGTTACTGCCTATCTGCACACTATCATCTTAGAATATCGAAATGCACATTTCTGTAAACAAAGCCTCAAATCGTCATTGTTCAATAAGCACCTTATTACCTCATTATCTGTTATCTGAGACTCATGAAGGACAGCTAGTCAGACCTGGCGGCATGGGCGGGCATTGGGGGGCCGTGCCTGCCCGCTGAGCCAGCTGTGCCTGCCCTGGACTGGAAGCTGTTTTTTCCTTTTTTAACCTCGGAGTGGCCATTGATCTATTAGTACTATCTTTGATGTGTCAATCATACAATTGAACTAATCAAATCAACGACTGAGCTGGAGAGGGGCGGGTCGCTGGGTCATACGTTCATAGCCAGAGACGCCACGGCTCGGCTGTGTTCACCGTCGGTGTCGGTAGTGCGGAATGGATATTCGGTCTGATTACCAAACAATTACAAGAAGTGACAACGAAGCAAGCGAGAGCGATCTGGAAGCAGCGCTATTAATTTCTGTTTGAAACGTCAGCATTGAAGTCAACACTGGAGTAAACATTCACGCTAGGAGGGTTAGCTACGACAGCTAGGAGGGTTAGCTACGACAGCTAGGAGCACAAGGAGCAGAACCAAGCAGTAAAACTCTGCCAAAGTGAAAAAAACTTGGGTTACTTTCAGGCAGAGGGGAACTCTGCTTTGTTCTGATCCTTGTGCTTTCTAGCTGCTGTAATTACATAACCTCTTCTAGTATGAATTTTTACTTCAGTCAGTGTTCAGTCTGACACTAGTGCTCATGTTTATCAGCGTGTAAAACAAGCCCAAATCTCAAACTCTCATGTTAATAGCATAGAACTATTAAACACATAAGAACATGCCATTAGCACACTGCTGCGCTCAAGCAAAGAAAAAAAACTTTGCGCCTACGGGCTCCGCACAAAATGTAAATCAAGCAACCAAATAACACACAAGATCACTTTAACAATCATGATATATCAACCGGAAACTAAAAAAAAAAAACTTTTATCAATAGCTTCCCAACATGAGCTGTAGGTCTCTTTCACAGCCATGAAATATTTTTAAGTTGATCAGTAGAACTCAACCCCTCCTGGGCCGTTTGCACTGACCAATACATTTTCATAGTGACACTCGATTAACCATTATTCTCTTCTTGTTTTATTATAACAATCAATATTTATTATAACTATTATTCATTGATGCTGTCAAATTCGACTTAATTAAAAAATAAATTGACCAGTAAAATGAGTTCAAGGAGATGGCATTTTATTAAAATGGTTTTAGTTTTCTTCCAGACAGACAACTATTTTTATATATTTTGTTAGTAAATCTTTCTAAAAGCCCAACAAATGTTATGAAAAGCTTCCCAAATTTTTACAACCTGCCCATAAGTTATTTTTGTTCCAACTCAATGTGTTCAAAAGAAGCCTAATTGGGTGGAAACCTGCCTGATTTGGCAACACTGACTACACCATTGCTTTTTGTTTGTTCGATTTTTTTTAGATTTTGGGATTTTATTGAGAATTTCTTTCTCAACACTGTTGGAGTAGTCACAGAGCCACTGTTCAGCCTGAAGCATATAAAATGTTTTTTTGTTTTTTTTTAAAGTGTGCCCCCCTGAAAAAATGGAAGCCAGTTCATACAAGTTTTAAATCATCATTTTATGTTTTAATCTCTTTTAAACGCTACAATGAAAAAAAAACAATGTAACCCTTGTTCATTGCCTGTTTGTTTCACCATGGTAACACGCGGTGACCATAAAGACTCTTTGAATGTTTGATTCTTTGAATCTTAGGGGTATTAAACTAGTACCCCAAACTCCTACAGCATCCCTCTAATTCCAACAACAATGCACTCAGCTGGGGACCTTTCATTATTCCCACACTCATCCAATGCCCCTCATATATATATAATGCATATATGTGCTTTGTGTTGCAAAATGAGGATTTGTACTGAAAGGGAAGATAATCAAATATTTAACTAGATGATAGATTTAGAAAAAGCTAAGACATAAACACTTGTCTGTCGCCATTTTGAATTGTCGGAAAAAGAAAAAACACTATATCAGCACTGAAATCACAATAGAAGCCCTCCAATAGCCATCTATACACACCAGGTTATAAAGTTAACACTGAATGGGCATTAGCAGAGAATCCCAGCATTGTCATGGGGAGCTTGATGGAGGGTTTGGGTAGAAGTGCTAGAGGAAGAGGAGGAAGGTGAATTGGTGGAAGAGTGAGGGGATAGAGGCAACGGTATGATGAATGGGATTTTATGGAGGATGGTAGACCTTGAATGTGTGCAGAGGGGATAAGCAAGTGACCTAAAGGAGTGGGAATTGCTGCCAGATGGATTGTATGTAAAACTGAACCAGAAAAAAAGAGATGGAAAGAAAGGAAACAGAGGATAGAGAACAGAAAGATGGAAGGGTTCTGGGAATAGATATCACTATTGTAAAAGACTGAGCTTGTGCCAGACATGATTAAAAATGTTGCCAAAAACCCTTAAGCATGGGTAAACCCTTTAGTTGAATTTGAAGAGCTAAAGGAGATGAGTGGGTGTGTTTGTAGAATCATGTATGAAAAAGAAGAAAGGGTTAGAAGGCAAGAGGAAGATGAGATTGAAAAGTTATGAGGAGATTGTCTTTGGGGACCAAATGGGCTCATATAACACTGCTGCAGAGAAAGACAAGAGTCATGGCCATTTATTTCAATCTAAATGCTCACACATGTTGGACAGCAACCGAGACATCCCCCCTGAGTGTACACAGACAATGACACACTAAGACAAAGATGCACTCACTGTAAATACAAGAGATCCAGAAGCAGACAAAAAATGGAAAGTAAATCAATGGAAACATGACGGGATAACCAGCAGATTTACAAAACAAAGAGACTGTAAATGTGAGAGTCAAAACCTAAAGATTTAGCTTCTGTCAAGCTTTAGTTCAAGAATTTCCCTGTGCCGGATAAATCGCTAAAGATAAATCAGTCCAAACGTTTAGCCAAACCTCAATAAAATGGATTTCTCTAGCTTTCTTTTACTTGGAACTTGTCATGTATTTTATATTTCCATCAACCTTTAGGACATAAAATTTATGTATTGAATGTGGGCCTAAACCACAGAAATGTTTGACAACCTACTACATACATTCCTTAAATGTAGTCAATTAAACATTTTAATTCATTACCATGTTCTCCAAATGTTACCTTCTCCAGACCATTTTAAATTTGGGGGATTTTTAAACTTGTTCAACAACCAACTCCCTTAATTTAATGCTCCATAAAAATGTTTCTATAGGTCTTAGACAAGTGTTATTTAGCTGACAGACTATGGCTCCAAAAAACACAGTGGGTGAAATTTGGAACACAAGCATACCACTCTTGCTTACCACTTGTCAAGACTGACAAAAAGCAGAGGCAGTCTGTAAAGCCATTATGGTTTTCTTTGACCAATTAGAGAAAGAAATATACAAAACTGAGCACAACAATGAAATGTAGTTAGTTTTTTTACTAATTTTCCCCAAATTTACTAGAAGGAAAGTCTGAGCTAAATGACCTGTTTTTACTTAAACACTAATACACCTCACAAATACCTTGTGCCAGTGTGTTTTCAGGAGTCATAATTGTCCTTGGACTTTGTTAGTGATGGACTGACCCCACCTGTTTGGGGATCTTTTAACACCTTGCTGCACTTTGTGTCTCCACAAAAGTCAAGATGCTTGACAAAGTTGGTTTAGTTTGGTTAAAGCTATAGTTGGTCATCCTGTTCAGAAACACTTTTGTTATACTGGGTAAAAACGTCCTTCCATCCTGACAGTAGTGAATATATTATATATTCAAAAAAAGGAGGTTAAAACAATTGATCTCTTAGGGAGCTGCAGGCCTGTAAAAACCCTGACCAATCACTCCTCTTCGCACCGAAGGGCAGGGATTGGTCAGAGTTTTTGTCCTGCTCTCACTCTCCTCTGTCCCTCAAGTTCTGGGGGTATCGCCTTCTCTATTGATTGTCCCACATGCCAATCATTCTGATGCACTCACTTAACGCCAGTGTGCGTGTACGTTCCTGGTTAGCTTCTACTTGCTGGCCGTGCATGCGCATTTCTAGTGTTTAAGTATCCGGTTAGCTTAGCAGTTAGGTTAGCTTCGGTGTTCATTGTAGCTCTGCTGCACTCACCGTATACTTTGAACATGGCTAACAGTCGCAAGAAGCAAACACGCAAGCCCCCTGAAGAGCGGATGAGCAAGGTAAGACTGTCTTGCGCATGTGCAGTTATACAAAAAGAGACTTGGGGACACTTCTGGAACAATCAGCAACTCTAGCTTTAAGAGAAGCGTTATTTTTCCCTTAACTTCAATTCAATGACAAACTTGTTTTGGGTAAAAAGTGGTTTAATTGCCTTCAATTAAACCCTGCAATACACTTACTTTTATCATGCTATGTACCTTAAATTTTCAATTGAATAATTTAGTGACACAAAACTGTAATAGACAGTTGGGGCCCTTGCTCATGTTTACTATAAGCCATGACCATGTGATGCTGTGTTTAACCTTTTATCCATAGGATGATTTGCATTCTACAAACTTTCACAAACTTTCACTAACGCCATAATCTCCTGTGTCATGCGACAGCTTCAGCTGCTCATTTTTACCAGAGCAGCTTTTTTTTCTTGCTTTTTTTTTCTTGTCTTGCTGGTATATTCCATGATGCCAGTCGAGCTGCTCTTCCCTGGAAACTACTCACTCAGCAGCCTCTGTCTCACCCCTCATTGACCACATTTAAACCAGCAGGGGAAAGAAAAATATTTAAAGCCACTTATAATAGGGGGTATTTGCTGTATATTTGGCCTCTCTGAGTTCACTTTAGACTCTTATTTTTAGAATAAGACCAACAAATACCTTCTGCCCAGTGCTACTGTCCTCTTGATGATCAGCAGTAGCAGTGTAAGAGTGCTGAATTGGATCATGCTAAAATGATTTTGAATTTAACCTGCTTACTCTCCCTGTAAAATTACCTGACATTTTCTTGTAAATTTATTCTATTAACGATATACATAAAATAACTAAATAAAATAAATGTTTTACAAAAATGAAAATGAAGCACTAAAATATTCATGGCAGCAGTTCCAGAATATTAGAACATGATCAGTAAGAGAGAAATGTGTTATTAATCAATGGATGGAAATCATTCAGGTGTTCTGACACAGATAAATGTACAGTGTGGAAAACACAGATCTGCTCAGATGCCCCTGTGGATTTGACCTCTCATCTGTTTTACACGCTCCAATAACAGGACATCCAGAAGATGCCCAGTCAGCAACTTAAACAAAAATGTTTCTGCATTTTTGTTAGTAGTGTTGACCTTTTAGTTTTTCCTTCCTTCTTTAGTTCATGGATGGAAGATCCTCCCGACAGTAGAGTGCCCTCCATTTTGTCCGCAGCAACATTGTTTCCATTGATTCCACATTTTCAGTTTCATCATTATTGGCGGTTTTTTGGAAAACAGTTTCATGTTGCTCTCTTTAACAGCTTTTGTCACAAAGTTTAATTTATGTAATTTTTTTTATTTTCTACCCTGAAGAGATCTGTTTTATATTACATACAAGCCTCTGGCAATTTGAAATAGTCTCTCTTTGAGGATGTTTGTTCAGTTGTTTCAAGTTTGTAGAGAGGAAAGAGGAAAAAAATAACATGACACAAGATTTTTTTAATTTACGGCTAAGCAACATCTTGAAAACTGTATCAGTGTCTTAGTTGAGATCAGCTTTTTCTTCGGGCAGGGACCTGTAAAAGCTCAAAACTGCTGAACAGCTTAGCATTGTCAATTCTTCTTTTGACATTTGTTGAAGTAAGTTAGTTTTTTTATTCCCATTATGATTATGTTAAATTGTATATATTTTTCTACTATTCGATCTGTAAAAAATTAAATAAATATTGTTTGAGTTTTATTTAATTTTTTTCAGAAATTAACACTTTAACAAAAGTGCAGATTTTACATTTGCTTTTAAAAGGTTTTTACTCCACTTCTTTATGGGTTCACTTTAAAAGCCTCTGAACTGATCATTATCAAAGACTTTTCTTAAATGCAGGTTTAGCTTTTGCTTGCAAATGTTTCCGGTTGAGCCCAGATCCCACAACTAAACAACCCCTTATAAAATATAAAGGCATTTTTGGACATATAGTAGGTTTGTCATATGTGCGGATCAGTTAGGGCACTTTTTTGTTCAAATAAATGAATAGATAAAAACACGCAGAGATGGTTGAACATAAGCCAAACATTGCAGAATATTGATGATGCTTAATCGCAGACACACGCATAAAGGCAAATGCAATTGGCTGCTGGCTTCACAGGTAGTGATGACAATGTTGTTAGGACATGGAGGGTGGATATAGAAATACATATATAAGCCACAGATATGGCAAGGTAAGTCATCCGTTTGGCTGCTAATAGATGTAGAGGCACCCATCCTGATGAGCAACCAAGACTGATATTCATTGTGTCATCTGTTGCAGTTGTATTTTTTGATTTTTTTTATAGTACACAAGGGGACTCAGAGAGGATCAGGGCCTGAGCTGCAACTCTTGCTTTGTTACTGACAATGGTATTTGGGTTTTTAATCAACATTAGAAAATGGTTTATGGAAAAGTACAGAGCCAAATAACCAGCTGCCTGGGGAAGGAACACATAAAGCAGTGTGCTTGGAAACAAAGGCTGGACAACAGCGTTGTTAGCCAGTGTTGCTTTATGCATAAAAAACTTCACCAATGCTGCCATTTTTCTACATTTGTTCATTCCTTGGATAACAAGGACGTACAGAGACTGTGCTTTTGCTTTTGACTGACTCTGTATCAACCTCACTGGCTCTGTGATAAATCCAGACATACTTGTGATATTGGTGGCCGACATATTTTTGTTTGGGGTATAAAGCACTGGCTATGATGCAGGACTGCATTGGTGGATGCTCTGAAAAAGTATTATACAACCCTACGCTGCTAAGAGAGCACTGCCAAACAATCTGGCAGTTCTGCTTAACAGATCCATAACAAGAAATCATTTTGCACATGGCATGAGTGCTTGAGACCTGCATCAATGGGTCTATTAAATAAGTTGAAAAGGAGGTTTAAAATATTCATTTATTTTCAAATTAGACTTTGTTTCATTTTCATCTGTGGTAGAAAAAAACAATACATGTTTTTTAAATGCCTGCCATTAATGCAGAATCAAGAACATTTTAAAAGCTTTGAAACTATTAGATTATGATTCAGCTAAAGTTTTAACTTTGATTTATATTAGTCTTCCTGCAACCACTCCACTCTCTTTAGGCAGCTTTGCAGATATTTATTGTAGCCTTGTTTGTGTTTCTAATCTGACTTTATGCATGACATTGTTTTCACAGTTAACCCTGTTAACCTATTAAGTCATTATAAAAACAACCGACATGACCTTAGTTCTGCCTCTTCTGTTGTTCATGTTCCTCTTTTTCCTTCTTTTTTGTTTCTTATAGTAAATTGCTTCCCATGTGGAAAAGACTGTTAGATTTTACTCCATGAAGATAATTTGCTGATCAGTGTAAAGCTGCATATAAGATTTTATACCTTTATTGATTTAATCTTTCTTTGTCGTTTGTTGTGTTTTAGTTTTGTTTGTTTTTTTTGCTTTAGGTATCCTGTAGAGTGTGGCTTATATGGTGCAAGTGATAGCCAGTTGCGTTTCCTGATTTTCCCATTACCTCTAAATATCCTAATTTTCTGTTCCACTGCATATGCAGGCATGACTTTGTTGTGAGTAACCTTCCCCACCCATGGTTAAAGCAGATGTTTGGCTGCTCTGATCATTAACTATTATGACAAAAAGAATCTCCATGTAATACCCACAAACCTTTCTCTCTCGACATTTTGAGTACTTCTTTAAACACCAAGCTGCTGTCCTCCTTGGAAAGGCTTAGCTTGAAGAAAAACCATAATTTATTAATTGTTCGATGTTGTAAAAGAAAATTTTAAATCCTTGCTATTGTCATTATTGTAATGTATTGTTGGACACTCCATAGCTTGACAGTTACTGTGTAGTGTCTCCAGAAAATATTCTGGGGGAAAATGGTGTGCTGATTTTGAAAGAATTGGTTCAAATTTCGGTTTTAACCGGACAGTGAAGAATCAGTCTGTGGACGCTGGTGCTGTTAAACATTCTCTTCCAGTATCTCTCCTGGATGGACACAGAGTAATCAAAAATTTACTCAAGAAAGAGTAACACGACTTGAATATATTTTTACTCAATTACAATTAAAAAGTCATCCAAAAAAAATGACTAGTGTAAGAGTAAAATATATTTAGTAAAAGGGCTTCTCTGAGTACTGAGTATGTGGGTATTAGTGTTTAAGCATAATTTGATTTGTGAATATGATACAATCATAAAGACAAAATATAAAATGATGTGCCAATTCTGATATAATAAAACAAAAATTAAGGCTGCAAGCAGCATTGAATCACCATCATACCACAACGCTGCTCCAGCATGTGTCATGGCCGCAGGTGTTCTGCATCGCAATCTCAAAGCCTGCCACTTTTCACCTTTTATAACTGATAGAAAACTGAAAACAGACTGCGATCAGCCAACAGCTTGCTTCCAGCTTCTCAAAGTAGACTTCAGGTAAGCCTGTAGCGTGCCTAATGCAGAAACACCCATGCATGCATTGACATGCCTATAACACACAGGAACAAACTTGTGACTTCCATTAGTGGTATTAATGTTATCTGAAGGTAATTTAGTGGAAGCTAAATGGTTCACTAATGATTTATAAAATTAATGAAACATCTAATGCACTAAACAAAAAGTTAGTTTTGCTTTTAGCTACTAGCTGATTGGTGGATCTGTGTCCACCACTGGTAACCAAACTTCGATATTAAACTCACTTCAGCTCTACTGAAGCAGTCAAAAACTGGCCGAAATCCGACCTTCCTAATGGAAGTTGTGGTCACTTCCTGTTTGGTGGCAAAGCATTAATTTGAACTTCTTATACTTCCTCTGGTTCCATTTCAAGTGGATTCAAGAGAGTCAGAGAGGGATTTTTCCAAGAGAAAAAAGCGACTTCCTGTCCTCAGACCCTCTGTCCACATATGACCACATATCATTGGCCACCCAAAATTAATGAAAATACACCAAGTTTGATGCAATAATGCCTTTTTTACACGAAAGATAAGATAACGTGAGAATTTCTTCATTGTCCCGCAATGCAGAAATTTGGGTGTGACGGTGGCAAACACACAATGAAAAAGAAGAAAAAAGAACAAACTAGTCTAATCTAAAATTTGCTTTAAAGAAACACCAAGAGGTAAAAAAAAGTAAATACCAGAGTAAATAAACATTGCACAGTGGAAAATCTTTAACTGCACAAAATACTCTAGCCTATTCACACAATACTATGATGTGCATGATAGTGCAGCAGTCTCCTGAAGTAGTTAAGGCATATGCAAGTTACCTTAGCATCTGGGAAACAATGTAAACCATTAATGGTCATGTCAGAACCCGTGCAACCATTAGCATGATGTAAACCGTTATTGAGTCTGTTGGGGGCAGCAAAGATTATAAAGTCTGACTGCAGCTGGGGGAAGCAACCTGCACAAGCGCTCCTTAGACCATCTGGGATGCAGTAGTCTGTCACTAAAAGAGCTCTCCATCTGTGCAACATGCATGGGTTGGGAGACATTGTCCATCACTGTTGTGATTTTCCTTACAGTCCTTCTGTCTCCCACCACCTGCACTGGGTCCAGCGGGCAGATAAAGCGTTTCAAAGTTTGTCAAGAAGGCAAAGTTTTAGGCCTGGCCATGCCCCCTAAACATGCTAAAAATCTCACCATATTGCTAAATTTTAGTTCCCCATTCCTTAAAGAGATACTGACCAAATTTGAAGCCAATACCTCAAAATCCTTGGGACACATTTTTCAAAGTTCAGCGTGTGTAAAATGTGAAAACCCCTCAAAAATTACCCTTTGACCCAAAATGACCGGCCTCCTGATGGTTTTTGGACATATCTCCAAGAGACTTTGGCTCCATCCGAATATGTCTAATTCTAGCTCCTAGCTCCTGTTCCTAACTCCTGTTCCCTGACCTTTCATGTGGTCAAAAGTTAGAACTTATTGTGGGTAGGAAAGGAGCTTTGAACCGCTATGCCAATTTTGAACAGCCTTTAACTCACACGTCATTATACAACGGAAACGCACATGGATGATGCCAGTCAAATCCGGGCCTACAGCCTTATGAAAATTAATTACAAAGTGCGCATGCTTTGCTCTCCAGACATTTTTGTTTGTTTCCATGAGGTAGGCTGCGCCGATACATCATGTCATGCAAAGGATTGTGGGATTCCTTATAGCTCCTTAGCACTGGTAAGGGACATCGCAAGATTCCTCTGCTAAAGTAGCTGCGAGAGGAAGCCTACAGACTCTTTTTCCCACGTCCTTCCTTATTGACTGCACTATCTGGACAGCACTTATCATGGTGACTGCTGACGCACTTCTGCTTTGGCTAAAGAGTCCTTACATAAAACTTTTTTTTCAGAAGCAGCATTTTTTTCTCTGTTTTGGAGGTTTCTATCTGTGTACCAAATTTGTTTGTTCCACTGGTTGGCCTTGCTGAGTTCCGGGGGTGGTGTAGAGCCGCTTTTGCTGCATAAGCCAAATAATGAATAAATTAAATCATATCATTACAAAACAACAACCTCAGACAGAAGAATCCATTTCCCAAACAGTTTTTCACAACGTAAAGCTTTTGATACATATAAACCCTATAATTACCTTTGGCTGTCATTAAATACATCGTGTGTTAAACAATACTGCAAAGGCGTTTGTTGTTTGTTCCTGTGAAACATTTATGGTTGGTTTTGTTGTTCTTTCTATCTCTCTTTCTGCAGGTGTTATCTTGAACTCTCTGTTTCAACTGCTCTATTTCTGTCACCTTTTCTCCCTTTTAATGTTTTGCCTCATCTTTTTTCCCTTCCTTTCTTTCTCTTTTGACTTTCCTTTTCTGTGTCCATTGCATTTGCAATGATCCCAAAATAATATCCAATAAAGTTATTTTTTTCATATACTGTATATCCATCGGAGCACTATAGTAAAAGCAGTAATGCTCCACTTATGAAAGTAAATCTGTTGGGCTTTCTTTGGCATTAAGAAAGCAATTCTTAATGCTATACCTCCAGACAGGACACAAAAAAACATAAAGCTTTTGAAGCAAAAACCTACATTGGGTAGTATGTATAAGTTTGAGCAGTGAAAATATCTACTGCTTTCTATATTCAGGAGTCGTATTTTAAAACAAACTAAGTTTGTGTCTGTGTTAGGTGCCATTTTTGATTAAAACATGTTTATAGGTCATTTAGTGAAGTAACTCAGGGTTGGTAGAGTAGCCATAAATTGTACTTAAGTAAGAGTACTTCAAAGTAATATTGCTCAAGTAGAAGTAAAGAGAAATAAACTACTCCTATGGGTATCTTTTTTTATTACTCAAGTAAATAGTTACTACCCACCTCTGGGAACATTACTGCTGGAAAAAAAGCCACGCAGAGAAAAATGCATGAGCAGGTATGCTCATGTCCCCTAAGTGTTCATTGAATTTGAACTACTGCCGCAGAGTGAAAGGAACAACCTGTGCAGGTGTAGAGGCTCAGTGCCCATGACCACACACACTGCAATCCGAGGGAGAGAAAACACTAAATGGTGCATCATTTACAAGTGGAAATCATTCTGCAAACGTTAACATTTTAGTGATATGTCACACTCGGTCAATTTTTGTTCTGCATCGATTTTAATTAAAAAAAAATTTATCTAATGATTTTTCAAAAATACTAAAATCACCCATTCGCGATCAACACTGACTAAAACTCTAAAGAAAAACATCACCGCTTTCATCAAAGCTTTTGTTTTCGTTTTATGTACCTGTCATTTAATCTAATGGATGATTGTTCAATATGTAACTTTGCTGCCTCTTGGCCAGGACTCCTTTGAAAAAGAGTTTTTTTAATCTCAATGGGATTTTTTCCTGGTTAAACAAAGGTTAAATAAAATAAAAAAATCAGATTCTCTTTAACAATGTCTCCACTCCTGGGATGAAGCAGAGTATATGAAAGTAATTTGTACTAGAGGGGCAATAGATCCTTTGACCTTATCTCATCTCTAGTTGAGGAGTGTTTAAATTATCTTCCCACTCAGGTAACCTTAGAAATGAGAAAACCCTCTCGGGCAGCCCGATGTCCAACTTACTCATACATTTTTTTCAAATTGGAAGAAATTTCAAGCATGTGATTTGTCAGAATGTATGTGTGGTCTCTAACCTTTTGCCTTGCTCACGGTCTTTTTGTTGAGCTCCTTGGGGGAGGTTTGACCCTGAGCCTCTGTTTTTACCCCTGAAGCACATCTCCTGCTGCTCCTTTATCACACTTTGTTTTCCTCGGCTGTCGCTGCATGCTTTCACCCCTCCACTCCTTCTCTTTCCTGGATCAGCATTCAGTTGGCCGTTCTGCGCAGCTTCGCTTCCTTTCCAAACAAACAGTTTTCTTTCGCTCATCCATTCTGCAAAACAGTTTCTCCTTTTCTTGCTGTACTCACAGCCCATTGACTGTGTGAGAGCAGTGAACCACAAGCGATGGACAATATGTCAAATCAGGATGACAAAAAAAGGCTGGTGTGCAACAGCCCCTGCACCTGCTTTCATTCATGAATTAGAGTAAAAATAAAACAAGAGCATGGCTTTTTGATGGGATACAAAAGTTTTGCTGGGTTACAATTCTGCTGCAAAGATTTCTGAAAGATATAAATACGCTTTATTTTATTTATTTGCTTGTTTATTTGTCTCTAAGGTAGGGTCAGGGATCCCTCTTGGGTCACAAATTATTAAGTTTGACGTATGGAGATCATTTTTAGAAATCAAACTATAAAAGAAAAATAAAACTAGTAAAGCACACTAAATATTTGGAAGAGATCAAAAAGCTGATGTTACAAATAAATAAAAACAATATACTGGCTGTTGATGCTTTTTTTGTTCTCAGTATTGTCCTGTTTAATTGATTTAGTAATAAACATAACTGTCTGTCAGGGTCACAAGTCTTTTCCTCTGTTAGTGAATTCAGAAGCTAAAATGGTTAGGGACAGTTTACACAAAGAACTGCTGATAATTGCACTGAACAGCCAACTTGAAGTGAAACACCTTTTGGGAGAAATAAATTATGCAAGCATAACACAATAATTGTGCCACTGTTATGCTTGCAAAGGGACTGATACTAAAGCCCTTGGACTCTGATACAAATTTTTGAATCTTAATCTTTTTAATTTTTTTATCTTTTGAACGCTCTAATAGGAAAAAAAACACTGTAACCCTTGTTCATTGCCTGTTTGTTTGTTTGTTTGTCTTTTATGGGTACTCTTAGCCAGAGTGGCCAAAAAGAAATTTCACCACGGTAACACGTGGTGACAATAAATCGTCTTTGAATCTTTGAAATATTACATCAAATAAGCATAAAAATGTCTTTGGATTTAAAAAAAAAATTATGAACTTTTTCCTTAGTTTTTTCTTCAGACTTTTTTGTGTTTTTTGTCTTGTATAGTAGTCTAGCGAAAACACAGATTATTACTGTATTGAACATCTTGAAAACCTATCATAAATAGCTGATAGACAGCGAACCAATTCAGCGCAGCTAAAGCTGAAAGAGAAGCCTTCCCAACCACTTTAAAATAATCCCTTAGAAAGACGGATACCATAAAAAGTTTAATGTTTTTTTTGTTGTTGTTGTTTTTTTACCTTAAGCAGGGTCGATTTCAGGGAGGGAATGCTCACTCAGACTGATTCTTATACATGCATCCAGAAATATACAATGCAGCTGTCCTGGCTCCAAATCTTTTCAGGACATAGGAAAGGCAAAGAATAATAAGACAGAGCCATGTGCCAGCTTTCAATGTTATTGAAAAGGAAAACTTAGTCTTGTTTTATTGTTGTTGTTCTGCAAAATTAAGCCTTTAAGAAAGGCTTAAGATCAAAGCTGTTTGACAAGACATTCCTATAACCTAAAGAATTTCTGACCCAAAGTATCACAGTATTAACACAGACCTTAAAGACTAAAAGTGTTTCAACTAAAATTATATATTGATTATCACAGTTATGAGAATTTTGTTTGTAACATTTATTTTTTGTTACTTTGTGTCTGATACATAGACACACATATGTGTGATCAAGAAAACACTGGTGAGTGTTAAGAGCCATTTTGTGATAAAGTTAATTGTTTGATGTATTCACAACAGTGATTTACCTGTCAGTTCTCGGCCAAAGATATATCTTTAACATAAAGAATTTAACTCTATCTCTGTCAGCATCAGTTCGAACAGTAAGTAATTTAAAAAAAAAAATGTGCATTAAGACCGAATGAAAATTGATTTAAACACCCAGTGAATTTAGGAGTTTTGAGGTAAGCAAGCTTTATGTTATTCAGCTAGAGTAACACTGGGAATCTAAAGAGACAATATTAGCTTGGTCAGCTAGCTGCTTACCGCTTTAGACTCTTAGCTTCCCAGCTGCACTTTCAACTCAATTCATATAGTTGATTGAAACCCTAAACACTCAGAAACCTTCTCACCTGTAACATTATATCGAATAATATCAAACTGCTATTCATTTTTACCATACCTCTCAACTTTTGACGACAGTTGAGAGTGAGACTGTGGTCCGACGGGGGGGGGGGGGGGGGGGGGGCTGTTGGTCCATTCAAGACGGTCACTATTTTAAATGGACTATCTTACTCTCTTACTTCACATCATTCGATAAAGAAGGAAAGTGATGGCGACAGTTTGCTTTCAGAAATTATTAGGCAATTTGAATTATTTCAAACTAATAAAACATGACGACTTATCATTTAATTCGCACGCAACACGGACCGTAAAAGTGTTTCACTTTGGATGAGGGAAACTTGTTTGCGCGGCGGCGGTCCTTGCAGCTGTGTTCCGTCTACTACTGGACGTGCGGAAACCATTGTACCGCAAATTGGTTCCGCCATGACGCGAAGCGTCCGTACGCGTGCGTTTCAAGAGTGAGATTTTGATTGTAAGATTGAGATTTTCAAAGTAATGCGTGTGAGCGTGTGCAATTGATGAAATGCGTGTGTCACACGGTCAATGCGTGAGAGTTGAGAGCTATGTTTTTACTCTCAAGGAATTTAATATTTAATTTGCCTTATTCTACAAAATGTTTTTCTCCTGCAAGCAACAGTAAGGTTGCTTGTATGTTTAAGAGTTGCTTTTGTTAAACCTGGGCTTAAGTGTTTAATTTACTGAGGTGACTGAACATAGCAAAAATGATTTTCTCTGCATAGTCAAGAATAACCTTTTTTAAACCTTCTGAATAAGGTTTATTTTAAATAAACTTGCAAACATATCCCCACAAAATATCATCCATCAACGGAATCCATCCTTCAACCTGAGACCAGATTTTCCTGCTCTTATCTAAACTTCTCCCTCTTTGCTCACACCTCCCTTGTTTTTGTCTCCTTTCTACCCTGAGGCAATTCAGTCCAGCACAGCTTCACATGGCTCACTTTGCATGCAATTACTGTTTAGACATGAAACACAGAGGATGGAAGGTAAGGAAGAGGCAAATGGAAGGAGACAGTCCACCCAAACCTTGAATTGAAAAGTGGGGATATTAGATAAATAATTAAAGAGGAGGAGCGCGGGGTAAACACCCCCCAAAAAAAGCAGAACAATTTTGGAAGAAAATTTTAATGATGTGCTCACTAAACTGAAGTCTAGTAGACAATCAAATGCCACACTAATAACTGAGTATATACCCCAGCACAGACAGTCATAGTCGTAACCCTTTACAAGCATCTATAGAAGGATACTGAGACAACTTACAAGAGGTACCGTTTTTAGGAGGGGCAAATCTGTTTTTATTTACATTTTTTTAAATGCTGTGTCAAATTTATTTGACATTATTATAGTTTCTTGTAATTATATGTAAGCTGAGCACCATGTGATGGTGTATGACACTTATCAACAAACAATTGCTACACCTTTATTGGCATTATAGCAATCACGCCCTCCATTCATATCTTTGAATACTCGTCTTTCTTAATGAGGTCCAAGTCTATGGAGGGCCTCCTTGCCATCACCCTTGTCTTTAGCTCCGTACACAGGTTTCTTGTGAGATTTGAGTCAGGACTCAGGCTGGGCTGCACCAAAACATTAATAATGCATACTCCTAGTGTAAAGAAATATGTTAGTTGAAAGAAATTATTTGTTTATATCTGACAGACCATATAAAGAATTTGGAACCTAACTGCATATAAAAGCAGGTTTTTGTTTCCATAATTTTCAAGTGATATATGTGTTGGAGAAAGACCAGGCACATATTTGGCTTCATGTTCAAAACTTTAGGTTCCTCCTTGAATTCCATAGAGTCTATGAAAATCCTGCTGGGCTGAGGGATGAAGATTCAGAAGTCTTTAACCACAGAAAAGTCAAATATTGCTGTGATGAGAAGAGAAGAACACAATGGATAGTGGCGATGGCAAAACCAGAGAAGTGTACTTTTGAAACACAGCAGAAAACTAGAGTGGGCTTCACTGCCAATGTATTTTTAGTTATGCATTTGTTGTTAGTCTTGTATTGTATTTAGGAGAACTGAGTGTTAAGTTGGCTCTGCCGTTTGTCTTTACCTCTGAAGTCCTCTAAAAACAAAGCAAAGGCATGTCAACTTTCTAAATGTCTGATGGGAATAAAAGTGGACAACAACATAAAATCTTGTATAATTTGGGGTGCATGATGTATTGGTGGAGAAATCACCCTATACACATCAACCCCATTTAGGGGACGTTTGGTGCTGTTCTCACTCTGTCCCTTCACCCATCACCCGGACCATATGAAAAATATAGTGTAGAATTTTAGTCTTTATCGCAAAGGTAACGGGTACATGTTGCCAGTATTACGAGACATTGCAAATATAAAAGTGTTGCGCTCCAAATTTCTCCAAAATGCTGTCAAAACCTGACATGTTTTGTACTGAGACACAAAACAATTTTGAGCTCTCTTATTTTTTCAAACAGAAAGGTTGCGTCGGGAGCCCCGACAGTTTTGCTTACGTATTTCCGCCAACGCGGAAATACATCATGTTTAAGTTGGGCACACATGCGCACTCGGTTCAGTTTGCCATATTCGGAATAACTTGAGCCTGACAAGCGTTTATCTGCACATTGATCGGATTATCAATTGGCATAAACCACCCCTCCCATTCCGAATACCATTTAATTCCGGTTGATTTAATCTGGTCGTATTCCAATAGGCTTGTTTCCATGACACTTTTTTATTCTGATCGGTCCTTTATTCCGATTACTTTTGTCCATGTAAACGTAACTAACGACTCAATGCAATCTGCTCGGTTTCCTTAGATAGAAACCTTTTGGATTCTGTCTGTATGGTTTGATTGACTTGACTTTGTAAAGCGTCTTGAGTTTACATGTATTGCGAATTGACACTATGTAAATGAATATTAATTTATCTCCTGCTACAGTACGAAGACACTCTATCTGTACTGATGAAAGTTCACTCACTCACACTGGTATACTGATTGCTTGAAGTGGCTTCAACAGATAATAATTTATTGGACCACTAGGGGCCACTTGTATACTGTGTATAGAGCATTGAGCTTTACCCTCGAATAGTCAGGCGATCGTGAAGTATGGTAACAGACAAATAAACAAAAACAACGTGACATCAAGAACAAAGTAACTAAATTAGTTCTGTACATTGACACACTGTAAACCCTATAACCTTTATACCAATACAGATGCAGCATACAGAACTGGAGCACACCATAAATGACACATAGACTTCATAGATGTGTCTAAACCTGATATTTTACAGAATGCTGTAATTAGACACTCACATAACACGCGGCTATTTGAGCAAGACAAGAAACAGTGTCTTTAATGTTTTCCAAAACCTGTCTTTACAACAGAGAAATAGTTTTGAAAAAAGAAAACTGCTATTGCTACTGCTATAGCTATGCATGGTGTTAAGATGTATTAAAATAATGTCTCTTAAGGGAATAACCATGAAAAGGAACAAAAATCCAAACTTTCCAATACCACATTTCTCATAGATGTGCAGCATGGAACCTCGAAACTACATCCCAGAAAATGGCCCCAAGCAGAAAGTATTTCAAACAGCCGGACAGAAACTGGATCCTGTCGCACTCTTTTGAGGTTAGATGGCAGTAACTGATAAAATTAGGATATCTGACTTGGAAATCTTTTAAGGACAGTTGCAAAATCTGCTCAGATTTCTAAAGCAGAAGGGAATTATTTGGCCCTGGCGCTGAAATGTAGTGATTTAATGGAAAACTAATCTAAAACAAAGACTAACTTTACGTTCAACTTGTAGAACTGCACTTAATCTATTTAGATTCTGTTACATAATTTGGTCTCTTCTTGTTTAACATAATGGATGTAGCACACTATCCAGGTGCCCTAATAAAATGGAAACTTTTATTATGTTGCTCAAGTGGTTTTGTATTATTTTAATGTTTTATGTTTTTTAAACACACCCTACAACGTATTTCTGACTACTGTTGCTAAATCTATTTAAAATACATTCATAGTTAAATTCTTTTATTTAATTTTTTCTTTCTTTCTTAATTTTTATCCTGTAGTCTCCAAAGTTTTTTAAAGGCAGTGTGTCAGGCATGGAAGTGGCTGGGCTTTTGGTTAACCTGTTCAAGCAGAGACCTGTTTGCCCAACAGGAAGAGGATATAGAAGAAGGAAACTCATCTGTGACCTCATTTTGCTTGGAGCAACAGGGTCAAACCTTCCTGGAGTTTTTGGATGACAGCAATTTAGACATATAGTTATTAATCCTGTTCAAAAACACTTTTTGTTATACTGGGTGAAATGGTCCTTCCATCCTGATAGTAGTAAATGCATTTTGTATTCAGAAAAAGGAGATTGAAACGTTAGATCTCTGTGAAAGCTGCAGGCCTGTAAAAACTCTGACCAATCCCTGCCGTTCAGCGTTTTGGTCTTGCTCTCACCCCCTTAGGTTCCGGGGGAATCACCTTATCTATTGGTTGTCCCACTTGCCAATCATTCTGACGCACTCACATAACGCCATTGTGCATGCTTGTTCCTTGTTATGTTTCCCTTGCTGGCTGCGCATGCGCACTTCTAGTGTTTATGTATCCAGTTAGCTTAGTGGTTAGCTTTGGTGTTAGCCGTTCATTAGCTCCGCTGCTCTCACTGTACACTGTGAACATGGCTGAGAGTCGCACGAAGCAAACAGTGTACATGTTTATGAGAAGAAGAGGAAGACCTCAGTACAAATAAATAAGACCAGAGTGGATTTGGGAGATTTTTTTCACATAATCCCCCTGAGGAGCGGAAGAGCAGGTAAAACGGATTGAGCATGTGCATTTATTCAAAAAGGGGTTTGGAGAAACTGCCGGAACAATCGCTGACCCTACCTTTAACTGAATAAAACATTAAAATGCAAAAATTGGGGAAGACTTGTTGTACCTTTAAGATGTAGCATTTTTATCTTCTGGCAACACTGTTTCTTTTCTCTGATCAAAATATTGCAACTTACACAGCATCAACAGTTTGGAAAGTATTTTGTTTGACTACAATAAAATAAAGATCCAGTGCAATATATGGTGGATTAGGATGACAGTTTTAACGGACCTGCTGTCGCTGAGGTTAACCTGTTTGCCTTCAAGCCCATATAGGGAAGGATTACGGGTGAAAGGTTGGGAGTCATAGGTCAAAGGGATGAGTGCAGCTGTAAGGACAAGTCTGCACTGGTCTGTTTCTACACCCTGAATGACATGGTGTTGAGTTCATCCATTGAAACAAAGCATGTGAAATACACATTATAAGATGGAAGGTTTTCCAAGAAATCACAGTTAATTCAGTTTAACAAAGGCAGGATTACTTTTTTACACGAGGCTTGGTTGGTTTGAATATTTTTTTTCACGTAATTGATGAAATCATGATTTGAAAACTGTAAGCTGTATTTCAACTGTTGAAGCTATTTTTTACTGATGTTAAAATTGTCTTGGTCGTTTGAAAGATTTTAGTGAAACCAGAAGAAAAATATCAAGGGGTGAATCATTTTTCACAGCAATGAAAGGCAAACAAAAAGATAGGCAAGCATGTTGATCATCCGCTTATGTATTACACTAATCCAATGCATTTTGGCTAATTCTGAACGCATTACTGACATGACAGAACAAAAGGATAATTAACAAACAGGAAGGGGGAATAGAGACTGGAATTCAAATATAAAATCCCAAATGGAGTCAGCCATTAAAAGCAGCATATTGGAGGTTTTCAAAACTCATCCTTCTAAAACAAAAAATCACATTACTGTATTTATTATGAAAATTACATTAAATAAATAGATAATAATCATAATAGCTTTAGAAATGGAAAGGAATAGATTAACTTGACAAAGGTTAATCATAAACCCATCCCTTAAGAAATTCAATAAAAAATTACTTTGGCTTTTATGCAAAAGGATATATTTATCATCATGTTTTCATAGAAGCTGCCAGGGATTGGGAAAAATATGTCTGAGAGGTGTCTGTCAAAGTACTAGGTTAAGACTTAACATTGCCAGCAGGGGAAAGTAAGAAGGAGAAAGGAAATCTGTGATGAAAAGCAAATGTCCTTGTTATTTTGTGAAAATAACTGGACATAAGGCAGTACACATGCATATAGGCTGCATGGAATAATGTTGCAATCTGATATGGTTTAGGTCAATTATATTAATCTAAATAATTTATATAAATTGTACCACTGTCCATTAAAATAAATCGACATCATTTATTGATTTTGAATCATCATCCCACACATGATACTCTCCTGATACAGTCAGATGGTGTCCTTAAAGTTTTGATATTGACCAGACTTGGAGCTCCCTGGGAAGAAATATTTTTCTATCTTTTTGATCACTTCACTTAGCCTGCTGTGTTTGTAGCTGAAAGAAAATCAACTTTAAATCCTTCAAAAACAGGTGCAAATTGCAGGCATATGTCTGACTTCATGGCATGTTTGCATCTGTATGCATTTAATGCAATCTGCTGCCTGATTCCATTGCAGGACAAAAGCAGATAATACATCCAAAAGCAAGCAAAGAAATGGAGATTGCACTGTTTTGTGAACCATTTTCTCCAGAAGTAGAACACTCACTCCACAGAATGAAACATACTTATTCCTATGAAACAATCTAGTTTAGTTGGCTCTCTTAAACCACATGTAAATGTTATCTGATAAACTCTTTTCTGGTTTTTACTTCACTATGTAAAGTAATGTGAGGAGATAAGTGCAGTGGCAACTTTGGAGCAGTTGCTAGAGTCCAGCGATTACGACACAACAATAAACTCTTCATGAACATAAATTCATCCATGTTCACTCGCTTACAGCTCAATTTTATATCTAGGCGGACCAGTCCAAATTACTATATCTACTTGTTTTCCTCTACCAAAAGTCTTGTGTAATTATGATTTTGTAAAAATATTAACATGTTGCAAAATTGCCTCCTTCTCCTTTCAAAGCTAGAGGTACGGTCCAGAACTACTTTGGTTTAGAGTCTAGCCCGTGTTTACTTCCTGGTCCCTGAGCCAGTCATATGAAAGTTCCCAGGGTTCTTAAAACAGAGTGCAGCATTTGGTATTTTATTTTGGAAAAAGAGCTGCAGCCTGCACATATGAAAGCCAGTAAGAGAAGCGGACCAGAAATAGAACAAAATACAACATCTTATACTTATCCTGTGGAAATAAAAATTAGGTGCAACAACGGACGGTTGAGTAAATGGAGCCCTAGCACCCTCTATTTACAAGCCAACACTGGATAAAGCTGATTTTGAGTTCTGGAGTGTGTTTGTTAACCTGACCCTAGCCAGATTGATATCGCTCCCCCTAGCTTCACTCACATCCATCTGGGACCTCTCCCATAGAGAGTGATTTCTCCAACCAATTTTATTGTCTAGCCAATCAGGACGCAGGGCTGGAGTTTCATAGATGTGACGTAGTGGAGAAGCGACCGTGATGTGAGACTGTTTTGATAGCAATGGCGGCTCGCATCGAGGAAGCAAGCGTTAACATTGATGCTGCTATTTCTTCCGTGTTGTCCAATCTACCTAATATTGTTTCATTAAAAGAACATCAGAGAACGGCTCTGAAGGCTTTTGTTGGTGGAAACGATGTTTTCGCCCTTCTCCCGACCGGATTTGGCAAGTTTTGTTTTCCGGGCCTCCCGCGTCCGCCGCGGGCGCGTCCATTAGCGCGAACCATATTAGGAGGCCTTTAGTCCTCGACGCGGTCAGCCCGGGATCGACTCCGACCCGCGGCGCTTTGCCGCCTGTCTTCCACCCTCTTCCTTTCAGCTCACTGTCAATGAAACGCGTGCCACTAGAGCCGCAAACACATTTAAAAAAAAAAACCTGCGTCGCTCTCACAGCGTCGCTCTCACAGCGTCACAGGTTATCTTCGGTGTGAGTGGTTGAAATAGCACGTCGATAAAGATGACAGACAAGTGGCTTATCCAATCATATGCAAGGATTTTTGATAAGGCCCAGCCTTCAATAAAGGCAATTCCTATGGAGAGTCCCAGATGGATGCGAGTGGAGCTAGGCGGAGCGACATACATCTTGCGAGAGTCAGGTTATGTGTTTGTGGCATGTAGGTATATTTGCCCTTTTCAGATATCTGGTGATTTTTCGGGATGTGACCCATCTCTTGGACATTATAGAGAATGGATGAATAATTATTTCATCTTTTTTAAATGTCTGTAAATGATACTGATGTCACTTTGCTGAAAAAAACACCAGCACGTGTTTATGCATTTTGTTTTGTTTTTCCTCTATTCACTGTCCTCCATCTTTTTTCTTTCCTTTTAAAAGTGAAAGCATAGTGTCATGAATCAGAGACAAAGGGACCCAGTATTCAACCAGACAAGCAGAGGTTAGGTGAAAGAACATTTATTTACAAAAAGCAAAAGCCAAAACGGGGATCAAGACAAAAATGGGAAGACTGCATCCAATAACCAAAAATAACAAAAAGGCAGTCACAGACAAAACTATATGCAAAAACAGGGGACAGGCTAACTCAAATATCTAGAGGCAAACAGGGTCAGAAGAACAGGTAAACAGAGAGCATTGAAAGCTGAACTTGACTCACCAACTGGGCACAGAAAAAACAAACAATGATGTGGCAGATTGCAGGGGGCAGAGGCAGGTATAAGTAAGGGAGTGATCAGGTGAATGGAGTGAAACTAATTACTGACATGGGTGGAGCTAATCGGGAACAGGGAAGTGCTTGGGAGTAAACTGAAGGCGATTGGATGGTGACTGGTGAAGGGGAGTGACAGGAAGACAAAAGAATGCTGGCAGGTGAACTGAGCTTAGACTGGTGACAGAAATGGTCTGAGCAGGCCGGATAAATTTATAACCTAACACAAAATCAAACACTAAGACAGAACCTAAAATAGAAACTGAACTTAAGGCAGGAGAATGGAGTAATTGATCAAATAACAAACAAAAACCATAACCAAACCCAAATCATGACACATAGAGTGATTTTGTGACACAGTCAAGTAAAGGGATTATTGGTGGATTAAAAATCCTTAAAATTTGGTTTATCCAAGATGTTTAAATTCTGCTAATCCCTTTGAAAAACCTAGAAATGAGAGAGAGAGAGAGAGAGAGAGAGAGAGAGAGAGAGAGAGAGAGAGAGAGAGAGAGAGAGAGAGAGAGAGAGAGAGAGAGAGAGAGAATATTCTGTAGCTCTGCTGGTGGTTTCATATCCAAAACTGACCAATAGCACAGAAGGTCGCTATGCAGCCAGATGGTGGGCTGATCCAATCAGAATAAAGTACAACAGGAAGCCATGAGATGACCAGAGCACAGGAGAAGGAGAAGGAGGAGGAGCTGAAATTACCCTAAAAGAAAACTCCAGAGCCTCTTACGGTGGAGCATAATCGGATTCAAAAAAGCTTAGTGGAAATGTGCCCAAAGAAACTGTCTTATTATTATGAAATTCTTTGTTTGCTGATACCCTTATCTCAAGTCTGAATTAGGGGGGATTAGGCTTTTGTTCTGCTTTCAACCTTTTCCTCTATAATTAAGCCTAAGTGCCCTTGTTTAGTTTGCTCCACCAGCACAGTACAGCTCGTAGCACAGCATGAAATGTTATCATGAACTCGTACCCCAACCAAGAAAGTAGGCATGGTAAAGAAAAGTAATGTAGCATTTTTGTATGTTGGTTGTTTTTCAGCAGGATAATATCGAGGTTTCTCTGATGACTCCCAACAGTGGCCCAGCATTCATGAATGAACCAATAGACACAATGGCAACATTAATGCAATAGTAGAAAGAATGAAGAATGAGTTTGGTGGTTAGAAATGTGTTTATGTTTATGATTTTTTTTCAATATACTTAAAACTTGAACTTTTGAAAAGCAACCAGATAAAAATGTCTGATCATGTATTATTCATTCTGTTTATGCTAAAGATGAACTCGTGAACAAAACAAAAACTTAAGGAGCCCATATCATGCAAAATCTACTTTTTCAAGCTTATAACTATGTTATGATGCTATGCCTTCATCAACGTCATGCCCAATGTTGTATTTTGCTTGATTCATGCATGTCTGAGTAATCCTCGTGAATTCTACTATCTGAGCAGCAGCCCCTCCCTGTCCTGTAAAACAACTGGCCATGATCAGGAACTACAAAGCGGTCATGGTCCGTTCCAGGAAGTACCTACCCCGACTGCTCTGCCCCTGCCTAGTAAACAACATGCCCAAATAGTGGGTTGAGGCAGAGCACGATCATTTCTAATCAAAGCTGAGACAAAGTGGCTCTTTTAGCACCTAATCTGCAGCATAACAGCTACAGCTCTTTTTTGATACCATGCTTCTGGTTGATGACTAATAATTAAAACTCCAATTGCAATTAACATTGTCCTCGTTTACTGGGCAAGCCTCACTCAGTTCTACAACTGGTTAAATACCCCTTTTCCAGGCCAAATAAAGTTAGTAACTGTTAATGAATAAGCCAATTGTTAGTGTGAATCAATAAAAGGCTGATAGCCCTTGATCACAACCATTTGAAAAAAAAATTGTTGTAGCTATCCTTTGATTTTGAATGACATATTACAAATTATAATTGCCAATTATAATTATTAACATTCATAATCAAACAGGTAAACGTGCACAACAACAGTCTCTCTTTCATTGCTTGTTCATGGTGAACACCATTGCAGAGCGTGAAAAGGGGATCCTTAGATGATATCTACCAATTAACAATTTCTGTAATTGTCTCAATAAGAATCTTGCAAGATTATTTCATTGTGTCAGGATTTTGTCAGATGAACCCGGAATTCAGCCGCACACAGAGCCTTACAGGACTGTCTCAGAAAATTAGAATATCGTGAAAAAGTACTGTATACTAGTAGGCTATTCAACTAATCACTTGAATCGTCTAATTAACTCGAAACACCTGCAAGGGTTTCCTGAGCCTTGAAAAACACTCAGCTTGGTTCAGTAAACTAAATCACAAGTATGGGGAAGACTGCTGATCTGACTGCTGTCCAGAAGACCATCATTGAGGGTAAGACACAAAAAGAAATTTCTCAAAGAGCAGGCTGTTCACAGAGTGCAGTTTCAAAGCACATTCACAAAAAGTGTGTTGGAAGGGGGAAATGTGGCAGGAAACGCTGCACAACCAAGATCTGGCACCTGCCCACAGTGCCAAAACCACCAGTAACTGGTGTACTGACCATGGCATTACTGTCCTTGATTGGCCTGCCAATTCCCCTGACCTGAACCCCATCGAGAATTTGTGGGGTATTGTGAAGAAGAAGCTGAAAGACACCAGACCCAACAATGCAAATGAGCTAAAGGCCGCTATTGAAGCATCCTGGGCATCCATAACACCTCAGCAATGCCACAGGCTGATTGCCTCCATGCCACGCCGCATTGATGCAGTAATCTGTGCAAAAGGATTCCCAACCAAGTACTGAGTGCATTAATGGACATTTTCAAATGTTTGATTTTGTTTTGCTGTTATAATTTTTTTTTTACTTGGTCTGAGGAAATATTCTAATATTTTGAGATAGGATTTTTGAGTTTTCTTCAGCTGTACGCCATAATCAGCGATATTAAAACAATAAAATGCTTGCGATATTTCTGTTGATTTGTAATGAATCCAGAATGTATGACATTTCATGTTTTTTAATTGCATTACAGAAAATAAAGAACTTTATCACAATATTCAAATTTTCTGAGACAGTCCTGTAGTTTTAAGAGTTTTTTTAAAGTGATGATGAGTTGTGGACGGAGAATGAACCAGAGTCTTGACGGAGCAGGAGCCGGAGGATGAAGATGGGAGGAGCTGGAGGACTGAAGAGAAAGAAAGCTGGAGGGCTGCTGGTGCTGTGCTGTGAGTCCAGGGAGACGCTGAGAGCCCAGGAGCATCCAGGGTAGGCGTGAGAGCACTGACTAGCAGACGCGAGGAGTTCAGACTGACAGACGTGGGAAGATCTCTGACAGCCGGTGCGAGGAACTTCTGTCAGAACAGACGTGGGAAGATCTCTAACTGACAGAAGAGGTTAAGGTGGAGAATGAAGCACAGAGGTCCAGGAGGCGCCGAAAGCTCAGCAGCAGAGCGAGTACTTGAAGCGCTGAAGTTGCAGGTAAGCCGGCAGCACAGCAGTGTGATACTTGGAGTGTAGGAGCGCTTGAAGTTGCAGGTAGCCGGCAGAGAGTTCCTTGGACGCGGGAGCTGCAGTAGGTCCAGCAGCGCAACAGAGAGAGAGAGTCCTAAGAACGCCGGAGGCTGCAGTAGATCCAGCAGCGTAGCAGAGAGGGTTTCTTGGAGGTGCAGGGGCGGTAGATGAGGGGAAACTCAGACAAACGTGGGAAAATCTCTGTCGGGCTGACGAGGGAACACACGAGGCAGGAAGAGGTTTGTGTGAAGACAATCCAGCGGGGAAGAGAAGACTGAGGAGGGCTTTTGTAGAGACGTGAGCAGGTGGAGTGAGTTCTGACTGATTGAGGCCTGACAGGTGTGACTGATTGCAGAGGGAGTGGAGGCTGAGCTGTGTGAGAGGAGAAGGTGCTGGAAAATAACAGGGGAAATGGCCAGGCCAAAACCGCACCATGACACATTGATATTTAAAAAACATGTATGCTATTATTTGAAGCCTAAATGGAAATTAAAGATCACATTTGAGAAATGTTGAATTTCAATGATGATCAAATTCTGTGTTTTCTTCTAAATTCCTAAGACGTTGTCTTCTGCACATGAAGGTGTTGCTTTGCAAACTCAATACATTTTTAAATACAGTAGGTGCTCAGTGAGCAATCTACTTCTAGACACTCATGACAGGAACTATATTGTCCCATCAAGTGACTGATGAATTACTTTTCTGCTAAAGAAACACTTGCTCACACGAGTTTAAAAGAGAACCTATAAAAAAGCAAAAGGAGAAAGAAGGGAAACTTAATTAAAAGGTTATAAGAAATGTGAAGAGGTTCCTGTGATTCTATAATTCACCCAAGAGGTCCAGATCAGGCTGTTGTAACGTCTGTCAACATCAGACATAAATATCAGCCTGATGTCTGCCTGCTATAGAACTGAGGAATGAAAGTAAAATCTACGGGGTCTTGACAAAAACAAGAACACGTCCCTGAGAAAGTTCTGGTATTTTTGGAGGAAATGATTGAATCACTTGAGAGACCATACCCCTCAAGAAATTTGCTGTTCTTTTAGAGCACTGGCTGTTTATGATTTAGGAGAGATATGGTTATGACTTTAAGATGGTATCTCAGATATTCAGGAAAAGCAGCAAATAAGGAGAGTATGGCAGTGAAAGGTTTGTTTTGATGTAATCTCTACCCTTTAATTTATTTTCGTCTTTGACTCCTTATGTGGCCAACAGGTTGGTCACAGTCTGAAAGCTGAAGCCCTAATTTCTTCACTAACGCCTTTTCAGACAGCATTCATCTCTGATTTCACCACAAATAACAATGCTGTAACAACATGGACATGAAGCCAGTTTCACACATACATGTACTGATGCCCTATCCTGTCATGGTTTTTAAGTGTTTAGCCCACATGCAGATTCAGACGGAAAGCAGGTAAAATTTAAAGATGTTTATTAAGGGTTCAGGCTACAGAAATCAACACTGCTTGTGGGATCAGTCGAGGTCTGAACGTCAGTGCAGGAGTACTGCGGAAAGAAAGAGGAGAAGCGTTACGAGTGATCGAACCAGAGGGAAATTCCAGAAGCTGCGCCGCTTACCATTTAGTCGGGCTAACCTATCCGTGGAGAGTAATGATGAGGGGACTCTGTGTGCTCTCGGTAGATGGTAGGTGGCTAGCAGCTGGAGGGCGGACAGATGGTAAGCTGGCGAGAGATCCGGAGCGCACCACAATGGACAGGGGGGACAGACGGGATGACCAGAGTACAGGTGAGCCAGCAGAATCCAGGGAAGGGGTCTCAGGCCCGGCTTGGTAAAACTAAGGGGGTCTGAGGGGAATGCCAGAGCATCAAACCCTGTGTTTGGCTGAATTTTGGGTTCACACCTACAATTGTTACAACTGGTTGCTGCACACCACTGGTCAACTGGCTGAAAGATAACTACTACGCTTTTCTTTAACTTAAGTCAAATTTGGCCAATTGGAAAGATCTCCAGTTGCAAGAAAACGTCCCTGTCATAGTTTGAAAACGAAAACACCCAGCAATCAGTTCTAATCAAGGTGAAACTGTTAACTGGAACTGCCAGTAACAAATCGGCAGCAACTGCATGCATGCCAAGAGAGCTGATTGCTTGACAAATTAACCAGCAAAGATAAGCTTTTATAAAAGTGTTACAAGCAGGGGTGGCCAAGATGTTTTAGATGTGTTCAGCTAATTTAAAGGCTAAATGACCTGCTCTTTATGTAATCAGGTTCTGCACAGGCCTCAACAGTCATAAGTCATATATTATTTGAGCAGCAGATGTAAAAAAAAAAATTCTACACTAATAAAGTAATCTATTGTGTTATGCAGCTTTATTTGGAATGTTTGTGTAAAAAAGGCAAACATGTCATATTTTTACTCTAGGCTCTGATATTATGAAAATCTAGTACAAGCCCATGCTCTGCACCAAGCAGATGTACTATCTATGAAAAGAGTGTCAGTGGTTACTTTCATATGATTCCATAGTAAAAGCTGCATAAATATCTCCATTCAGGTTTTTCGGTATCATTCTTGATTGTATAGTGGTTACGTTAGTCTTACAAATAAAATGAAGTCTCTTGATCTAACGCTTTAAAAACTTCCAAACTAGGAAGCTGTAATCCTAGGAAGCAAAAGTGCCCACACATGAAGTCAACCTCAACACAAACAAGGTGTGTGATGTGTAACAAATAGAGGAGATAAAGCCAGGCTGAGTGACGGTGGAAAATCTCCTTTCCTGACCTGGCAGGTGTGCTCTCCTTTTTCACACACTGAACATCTGTCATTTATCGGGAAAATAACACGGGAAGCTCTGTAGACAATTACTGGCAAGTTACAGAGCTGGAACACAAGCGGTTCAGTACCAGACGCTCAAACTCTTGGATGTGACTTCAATAGATGTATGTAAAACCTCGCAGAAAAAATACGTTATAGGGACAGAAATAGACACACGCAACTGTGTGTCTTTAATCAAGACGGGTGCATCTGTCAACCACTCTGTGAACACACACATCTTCGCCACAACAAAGGAGCTCCTGTGGCTTTGAGCAGACGTGACCAAACACATCCCTCCATCCATCATATCAGCAGAACAAAATAAGTGGAGCTGTTTTATGTTAAGAGGACACGTCTAACTGTAACCAATTAGCTGGATCTTTGTGGACGGTCTGGAATGCAGCATTTGTTTATTGTTTATTTGTGCCGATGCCAAAAAAGTACTTTTCATTCTGTGAAAAAATAAATAAATAATTAAATCTAAAAGAGAAAGGTGAGGACAGGATGCTTTTATCCGCATGCATGCATTCTTGTGAGTAAAAGCTGCAGAAAATGCTTCTGTTGGCATACAGTCTGATGCAGGCGGAGATATAGTGTGTTGCTTTGATGTGAAAATCAGAGTGGTGGTAGGAAGCTACAAGCAGAGAGAACATTAAACTGTCACATTAGTGTACATTTATAATGAGATTATGAGATCAGCTATACATGAACACGAAGATGGATGGCCAAGACAAGGGTAAAGACACTGGCAATAGTGATTAAATATAAATGTTTTAGATTATTTGTTTTGTTTTGTTTTATTGATTGGTTGCAATAAAAGGGGGAAAATTGATAAAACTTCTCACAAATTAAATATGTAAGGTTGGCTAAAACTGCTTATTTAGTGTAAAACATATTAGAAAATTTGAGTACAAATAATTAAAATTAACTATACAGGTGTGCAATTTTTTTTCTGTGGTTGATGCAATATTTGGATCATTATTTGGATCAGGATCCTGATTTCAGTCCTGCACTGCGTCCCAGCTGTGTTACAGTATGTGATCTGCATGTGGGTGAGCTTGTAGGGTATTCGTGTGTGTGTGCGTGTGTGTGTGTGTGTGTGTGCGTGCGTGTGTGCGTGCGTGCGTGTGTGAAATATGTGAGGTTAGGCAACTGTCCATCAGTCACAGTGTGCAAGTTTATAGGCATTATAAGTTTTGTTGTGAGCCTGACTTTGTAAAGAACATAAGTATCTGGACACGGGGAAACTATAAATGTGGTTATAAATAGAAGTGAAGTCAGAAATTTCCAGCCCTTTTCTCTTTGAATTCTTTTCATGTTGTTGCCGCCAGCTCTGGTTTATGGCATCAAAAATGTGCCGTGATCTGAAGAGGTTCTGAGCTGCATTTAAGAATGGAGTTGTTCGTCGGGTCTGGGAGAAACATGTATTCCAGTTATTGCACCAGTGCTTTCTAGACAGTAATACTATAATATAAAACATAGGGAACGTTGTAACAAGGAGAATCTCTCTTTATAAAGATCAGCAACACATAATTTTTCAATAATTACATTAATCTTTTATTTATTTATCTTTACAACAGATAAATTGCTGTAGTCTGAGTCCAGGACTCTTTAAAGAATGAAAATAGTCCTGTCCTCTGATGTAGGTAATTTATTGAGGATGGCACACAGCAACGTATAATTAAAACTAATAGTATTTTAACAATATAACATTAACATATAAGAAGCTTGTATTAAAAGCAGTGAATACATTTGACAGTCTGCACAATCTCGACACAGAGCTCTGCCAGATACAAAGGAAATCCTCCACATAGTTGGCCTGCTTGAAGATTGCAGATGGATTATGGAATCGCTTAGTTGCAACCTGGCCTTTGCTAGATCATTTACATCTGTTTAATTATCTCCTGTTTTCTTTGCTCACACTAACTGTATTTGTGCCACAGCTAATTTTGTTCAAATCAATCTTGAACATGAGATATTTTCCCCACTGAGTAAATAAACTCAAGTGAAAGATTTTTCTAAAACCTTTCAGTAAGAGACAATGTGTCTGAAATGAGAAATGTATTTATTTTAATCCTCTTTTGTCACATTTTACAAAGGGTAACTATAAATCTGTCTGACATTGCAAACACAGCTCTTCTTCCCTGAACTCTGAAATCTCTGGGGTTTTTCTTTTCCTTTTACTTGTTTCAATCACTGCGACAGACTGGCGACCTGTCCAGGGTGTACCCCGCCTCTCGCCCAGTGAACGCTGGAGATAGGCACCAGCACCCCCGCGACCCCATGAGGGATTAAGCAGGTCAGAAAATGGATGGATGGATGGATGTTTCAATCACAATACAAAAGTTAAAATTCAACTGTTTTTGTGAAGTACAGTAGAAATTGAAAGGAAGAAGGTTGGGAAGCTGTTTTGGAATGCCGTTTTCCTTGCTAATTTCTCATTTATTTGAAATCATATAATGTATGTAATTTCTCATAGTAAAATAAAGTATCATTATCTCCATGACTTTGTGTATGATAAAGAAAAGGCTGTTGTATTTATACATTAAACCAGGAAGATAAAAGCCAAAGAAGGGGGTACCTGCAAGCCAATGTTCGAGTGGTCTGAGCAAAACAGCTCACTTGTGTATATTTATGTTATTTTCTGTTTATATTCACCTTCAACTCAAATGCCAGAAATGAAGTCAACCCATGGTTTAAACAGTATATGGGTTTACACCTAAGGGTGCAGATGTTTAGTTTTGAAGGATTACCTGCATAGCCCTGACCTGATCCCTATCTCACCTGTGCCATATCTCTCCAATCCCCCACCTCATCTTACTGGGAAGATGGAAGATGCTCTGTTTGATGCACTTGAACACATTACCAGCATACCTTCACATCACCTAAGGTCAGGTCTTGTAGGAAGATTAGGACCTTTCAGGAACTTCCAAAACATTTCCACTGCAAAATGCATGACATCATATTTAAATCGGTGATCAGTGTCGACTGCCGGAGGTTGATTAAAAGAGGCTTATTTTTAATTCATCATGCTGGCTTTTTAACATGGTTTTAAAAATCAAAAAACCAAAGATAAAAACCTGCACACCCTAAATGACTCCAGCACTGTGACAGTCTTATGATTATGTCATGAAATCTGGGATCCACAGCTTATGGTTTATCTTCTGCAGGGATAGATGATGGAGAGCAGAGAGGAGTGAATCGAGAGAGGGTGCAATATATGCAGGAGGTGTCAGCAACGTCACATAAATTAAAATGAGAAAGGAAGGGCATCACAGCAGCAGTAGACAAGGGAGAACAGGATTTCTCATAAATCTGTAGCTTTTTAGCTAATAACCACAGTGTTAAATCAGGGAAATGAAAATTTTTCACTTAACCTTTCACATAATTTGTCTCCACATGGAGGTGTCCTTCTCAGACATGATTCAATCAAATCCCTGTTCAACCATTTTATCATAACACGGAGCTCTTAGTGTCATGAGTTTCTGTCTGCATCCATCCATTCATCCTTCTTAGGGCCATTTTCCCCCACAACTGAGTGTTGAGAGGCAGAATCAGGCACGCCTTCTACTCTCCAAGGCTCAATCTGAGTGAGATTTATTTAAAGCTATAGTTGGTAATCCTGTTCAGAAACCCTTTTTGTTATACTGGGTAATATCGTCCTTCCATCCTGAAATTAGTAAATACATTATGTATTCACAAAAAGGAGGTTAAAAAATTGTTCTCTGTGGGAGCAGCAGACCTGTAAAACTCTAACAAATCCATGCCCCTTGGTCCGAAGGGCATGGATTTGTCAGAGTTTCGTTCCTGCTTTCACCCATAGAAAAACCTGCACAATCTTTGCACTGAATAGTGCTGCTGGGACTTTTATCCTAAATTCCGCTTATGCCTCTGCCATGTTGTTATTTCTTATGGCTGATTCAGTGGCAGTGATGAGTTATGTTATCTGAAGTTGCTTAGGGGGTTATGGCAAATTTGAGACCTTTGGACAAAACTTTCATCTCGGTCTGTGTGAGTTCTCTGTTTGAGAGATTTTTCACCCACTGGCTCTGAGCGATAGTGTCCAGATTTTGGACAGGGAGTACAGATGGTTTGAACGAGTGGTGAACAAAGCCATCTTGGTCAAAAGAGAAAAGCCATCACTAAACAGAGGAGGAGGATTGCACTTCCAACTCCCCAGTGTTTACAGCTCTGTCCTCCAACTCATTCCAAAGAGATTACATCCGCAGTCTCATCATGATTCAGGTGACCAAATACTCCACTCACACCAAGCAATAGACCAGTTCATTGTTATTGTTTTGATGCGGGTTTTTCGCGCATGCGCGCCGGACCGGTAGGCAAAAGACGAACACAATGGCAACGCAAACAGAGAAACTGACGAGTTCTCCACGTATTTTTCTTCTTTAGATAACGTACTACAAGATCGTTTTAAGAGTAAGTTGATGGTTGATGGTATCAGATTGCCAGATCCACACAGCAAAAGCCTGAAGGGACGGAGCGAGTCTGTGAAATGCTGGCCAGGGGTTTCGTACCGCGACACAGCTGCTTTATAAACACGCAGGCCAGTACGGACAAGAGAGCACGAAAGCCCCTGAAACCACTGGACGGCTACAATTATTTTATATCAGGAAAAAGGCTCCAGCAACGCCCGCGACGCCATGAGGGATTAAGAGGTCAGAAAATTGATGGATGGATGTTCAGACATGTTTGTGCAACAGCACAAAGCGGCGTCGGACACAGACCGCGTCTCAGCAGAGGCCCGGTAGGTTAAAAAAAAAATTTTTTCACTACGGATTATTTAGGTGTTTTTGTCTTGTTAAAATGGGTGGCGGTGTCGGCGACATTGCAGCGTAAACACAGAAGTACTAGCAGCAGCAGCTTACTGCTGCTACTGCTAGCAGCAGCTTACTTACTGCTAGCAGCAGTAAGTAAGCAGCAGTAAGTAAGCTGCTGCTAGCAGCTTACTTACTTACTGCAGTAAGTAAGCAGCAGTAAGTAAGCTGTAGCCGCTGCTGCGTAAACACTACTCGGGCCGGAGAAGCCGCTGCTGCTGCTGCTGCTTCAGACAATGGCTGCTGCTGCTGTAGCAGCCGCTTCTGCGGCCCGTGTAGCGATCTGTGTACCCTCCGCCGCTATTTAAGTAGAACAATGACTAGAGCAGAATAAAGTTGTATTTACCGGAGATGAAGTGTAGACTGCAAATTCTGTCGTAGTATGATCGCTCCCCCAGTCCATCTGCCTGCGCTCTTTTCATTGAAAATATCCAATTCTTTCTGCGTCCTTCCTCCTTCGGTAAACGACAGAAACGTACATCCAACGATTTGGAATGCCTCTGTGTGCAACCGGGAGCGCAACAAGTCGTAGGCATTGCTTAGATTACAAAAATAAACGAACTAAAAGTACGCTCTAAATCACCCGTTTTGTCATGTTGTAGACGAGAGCAGCTCTGTTTTTGCCTACCAGCGGGACCCGGAAGTAGCGCGGACGTCACGCGTTACGTCACGCGTGAACTACTCTATAGCTTCTAACACCCCAGGACAATGGCGGATGGGTCATTGATTTGCATCTGACCTAGAATGCGTCTAGGAGGATGGGCCTCCATGTCCTTAAAACCAGCAGCACACCAACTACAGGTTGCTCAAGTGTGAGCCACCAGAACTGACAAGGACGGCTGGTGTCTAAACATTTTCAGAAAGAACTGAACGAAAGTCTGGTTGCCTCCGATTTAAGCCTGTTTACTGTTAGCTTAGCGGTTAGCCATTCATTGTAGCTCCGCTGCTCTCACCGTATTCTTTGAACATGGCTGAGAGTCACATGAACCACATTCATGTTTATGAGAAGATTAGGAAGGCCTCAGTACAAAGTAATAAGACCTGGGAAATTTTTAAGATGCGATCCCTCTGACGAGTGGAAGAGCAAGGTAAGCCAGTCTTGCACATGCGCGGTTATTCAAAAAGGGACTTGGGGAAATGTCCGTTTGGATGGACCCAAAACACGTCCAAAGGCAAGCACCATGCCGCCATCCTGATCAGGTGTCTAAACTACCTCAACTGACTTTTGAGTGGAGCAGAGGCTCTAAACCAAGTCCTCGCCCTTTTTCTATGGTGTATTGGTTTCTGTCAGAATTTGTAAGCATAACTGAGCAGCAAATGATTACAACATGAAGCAAGATGTTCAGTCTGACTATGTTGGTGGTTCAGTTCTCAGCTTGTGACTCTGTGACACCCCTGGTCTTATTCGCTCCAGACATTAAAAAAGCACAAACTCTGAATTTTTATTGTATTTAAAAGAAAGATCCAAGCAAGTATTCAGCTGTAAAGGAAAACATGCTTATAGGCACACTTTACTTAGAAAGGGAAGGGAAAGCCAGAGCTTCACTCACACAGCTGTTATTTAGCTCTGTGCCCTACAGCTTTGCTGAAAATGTTTTGTTTCGACCTCTGAGTGATTGGATGCACTTGTCAGCTCTGTTAGTGAATGAATAAAACATGGTACATGACATAACGGTATGTTTATGTAAAGCTGGGTTAACATGCTCCTTTTTGGCAGCTGATTTTTCAGTTAACTTTTTTTCCATGTGTACTTAAAGTCAACAAATCCTGTTGTTCCACATTGCATCATTCAACAGTCTGTCTCCAATGCTTTCACCTTTCTGGATTTTCATCAGCAATAATAGAACAAGTTATTTAACTTCAACAGAATCAATTTTACTGATAGATAAATAACCTCTTACCCAAGAGTTAAAGCCCTAAACCGTCCTTCGCTATATGAGAAAAATTACATCAAAAGTTTGCAACAACATGTAACTTTTTATCACAATCCTTTGAAGGCCTCTAACCAATATTATGTTGATGCTCCTTTTTGTTGTTAGTCTATATTCTGTAAAGTCGGATCATTAGATCTCTAGTTTATATTATCAGTTACTCGTCTGGTTGACAGATCGTCGTGATGGATTCACCCTGTTAAGATATCAACTGGGTCAAGTGGAACGAACCGCTTAACCCAGAACTGCATGCCACACTTAGATAGCACCGGACACAAGGAGATGACTCAAATCTGTCAGATAGCGTCCCGGAGGTGACACAGTTTCTCTATTGATGACACAGTTTGGATGTGTGCGGATCCTGCATGGGTGTGAACCTAAACTCCTTTATAATGCTTGGGAGATAAACAGTCGGGGCGTCTTGCAGATCAAGAGCCCATCAGCGCTGATGTGTCTGTAACCGTTTCTCTGACTTAAGTAGATTAAATAACTTGAAGTATATTTTTCTGTTTCAAGCGTCTTGCATCCAAAGTAATATTTAAGTGGGGGTCGCCTGAAGGGTAAAACGGGCTGGGTCCACCGAGGGTGTTTCACCGCCGACCGGGTGCGGTAGCTCATAACAACCCAGTTGTTGGAGATCGATGGGTTGAGTAATACTGGTGTAAACTGACTGAACTAAGTAATGTGTGCTTATATGACCATGGTAGCTCGGCTTGTGCTGCTGTGGTGGAGCTTTTGCACCACAACACACTGTGAAAGCAGGGTGCGGCCAAAGTCCCAAAAAGATACACACTAGTAGTGTCTGAAATTAACTTCCTGATTCACCGACCAAGTTGGCAGGTAGATGTAAAAATCAACTGGCCAAGCATATTTTTTACCGACCAAAGTATTAATTCTGACTGACTCCTGCTAAATATCTCCACATAATCCCGCTACGTAATTAGCCTGAGCTAAACGCTAGTTGCTAGCAAACAGACATGACATAGTTGCTGTCTTTTTCATGTAACATGTGTTAGTGTTTGTGTACGTGCGTGTTTGTTGTCATACGAGCTGACAGCAGAGGAACATCCACCCAAATGATGACTGAAAAACAGGATTTATTTGGTGCAAACATTTACTCGCCATGTGGCAGCTAGCCCTCAGAAATTAACTAGCCAAACGGAAAATTTACTCGCATTTGGCGTCTGGCGGGTGTTCATTTCGGACCCTGCATACTTGTGTGCTTCGTCATTTGAGTTGTACTCAGGCCAAGGAAAAGACCACTGTTTCAAAGCATTGCAAACTTCTGAGATTTTTTTGTCTGTATTTTTGAAAGAACTCTGGTTGCCTAGTGACAAAAATGTATTTTCCTATTTTGCCAATCAGTTAATTTCCAAAAGCTTTTAAAATCATCACTGGTTATTTCATTTTAAACAGTAAGTAATGTCTGAATGGTTTTATTTTATTCCGGCAAGGAGGAGACTTTTTTTTGTCTTTTTTCTGTTGGTGACAGTAACCAGTTCTCAAGGAGTTGCTGAGGTGTGACTGAGAAAGAGACACAAAACAAAAACCTTAACTTATAAGACATTATTTCATCAATATGAGTTGTTAAATTTTATAATGATACATTTTTTTGTTTACATCATACTTTTTGCTACATCCGTCTAATTTTTGTATACAATTCTTTATACTTTTTTTGGTACTTTTTTAAAAACCTTTTAAACTCAGGTGTGAATCTCAAGTAGTGCATCACCAGAATAATAACCATAATTATGATATAATTTTGTCATGGCATCTCTGTACATTACGATGAAATGTGTCTGAATTTAACCCATTCCTTAGGGAGCATTGGTTGCTAGTCTACGGCACCTAGGGAGCATTCTGGTGCCCTGTTCACACAACACTGTTTTCTGGTGAAAACGGAACAGTTTGGTTGTATTTTTACAGTTCATTTACACGACAATTTACTCAAGTGTTTTCTCTGGCAACGGCACAATTTAAAAACAGGTTCCAAAGTGTAAAGGTGCGTTCACACTGAACGCGATTTCAGCGATAAAGTCGTCACTTTTGCATGCTTTGCTTTGGCTCACCTGACATATCGCCAGCAATTTGCATGGTGGACGACAACCCATCACTAGATAGCACCAATGGTGCTATCTAGTGATGCTTTCACTTACCTGCCACTCAAGTCTCTTCACTCACTCTTCTCCAGGCTTGGTCCTCTCTACACTTGTCTCGATAGTAATAACTGGTTAAGTCATTCAATTCAGGCCGACAGCAGACCGACACTATCAGCTTGTTCCACGTTGTATGAAAACAGCTTAGTCTCCCCTGCAGTCCTTCCCCCTACATCCAGTTCCTGATTGGTTGTCGCAATGCGACAAGACACAAAAGTTCAGATTTTTCAACTACAGAGATTGTCGCTTAGCATCCATCGCAGGTGTCATATTGCTGTGGTTTCGCTGTAATCACAAAAAATTGCGCCTGTTGCATCTCCAGAAACACATCTGTTGCATCGCTTTGCGTCGCATTGCTCCTTTGTTGCACCTGTACATAGAGATAACATGTAAATAAGCCACTCAGGAAGCCACATTTGCGTTCAGTGTGAACGCACCTCAAAGTGTAACTCACCCCTATGTAATATGACCACAGCTATAGTTCAACGTTACTTTAACCAATAATTAAACTTTGTCGTCTGTCTATAGGAAAACTTTATTCTCTGCTATCTTGAACGTTTATTGGTTCTGGCAGCTTTTAGGCAGTACGCATGTGTATGTTGAGTTTTAAAGAACATAGCGCCACTTGTGGTGTGACATGGGAACTACACCGTTTTCAAGTTTCTACTGTTTCCATGTAAACAAAGATTGTAGTTAGAACGTTGTCGTGTAAACGTGTTAACAGAAATGGAACAAAAGTCCTGTTTTTTAATGTATCGATGTCGTGTAAACAGGGTCTGGGGCTAAGGGTCTCGCTCAGGGATTTAGTGGCAGTCTGTGGCATTGAAACTCAGGAACTTGTGGCCAATCCACAAGTTCCTGCCTCTCCACAAACAAACTGAAGCAAACAATAGACCAGTTCACGCGTGACGTCAGCGCTACATCCGGGTCACGGTGGTTGGCAAAAACAGTACTGTTCTCGTCTACTACATGACAAAACGGTTGATTTAGAGCGTATTTTTAGTTAGTTTACTTTTGGAATCTAAACAATGTCTACCACTTGTTGTGCTCCCGGTTGCACAGAGAGGCATTCCAAATCGTTGGATGTACGTTTCTGTCATTTACCGAAGGACGAAGAAAGAAGAAATAAATGGATATTTTCAATGAAAAGAGCGCAGGCAGACACTCCCAATGGACTGGGGGATCCATCATACTACGACAGAATGTGCAGTCTACACTTCATCTCCGGTAAATACAACTTAATTCTGCTCTAGTCATTGTTCTACTTGAATAGCGGCGGAGGGGAGGTGGCGATCGCTAGACGGGGCCGGGAGAAGCGGAGTCGATGCGCTGCAGCAGCAGCAGCTGCATTACGCCCCCGTTCACGGGCGCTAGTACTTCTGTGTTTACGCTGCAATGTCGCCGACACCCCCACCAATTTTAACAAGACAAAAACACCAAAATAATCCGTAGTGAACTATGTTTTTTTTAACCTACCGGGCGGGTCTTCCCGTCCGACTCCGCGTTCGTATGTTACACAAACATGTCTGAACATCCATCCATCCATCCATGTTCTGACCCGCTTAATCCCTCATGGCGTCGCGGGCGTTGCTGGAGCCTATGTCCAGATATAATATAACTGTAGCCGTCCAGTGGTTTCATGCTTCCATGCTCTCTCGTGTGTACTGGCCTGCGTGTTTATTAGGTAGCTGTATATGTCGCGGTACTGAACGCTTGGCAGCATTTCACAGACTCGCTCCGTCCCTTCAGGCTTTTGCTGTGTGGATCTGGCAATCTGATACCATCAACCATCAACTTAGTCTTAAAACGATCTTGTGATACGTTATCTAAAGAAGAAAAATACGTGGAGAACTCGTCAGTTTCTCTGTTTGCGTCCGCCATTGTGTTCGTCTTTTGCCAACCAGTCCGGCGCGCATGCGCGAAAAACCCGAATCAAAACAATAACAATGAACTGGTCTATAGCCTTTCAGTTTCCACAGCTGTTGAGCTAAGATTTCTTCGTCAGCATTGCTGAAAGACAAGGCTGTGGGAAGATCCATCCTGTAAATGTGTCAACAGTTCGATTTTCAGAACTCAGTACGTGCTCTTTTGCTTTTCCATCTTGGCATTTCTGAAGACAAAACCTGACTATAACTCTATAACTCAAGATCTAAAGGTACCGAACTAATATTTTATTTTTTACAGTGTGTTCTTTTTCTGCTCTTTTCCCCGATCTGTCTTTCTGACTATATGCATAATTAAGTGGAGTCATTAGATCTCAATACACATGCAGACTTTTGCTTAAATTGATATGTTTTAACTTTAAAACATCTTTGGCTGAGTCACAGTAGCTCTGCCAAAGAAATTGCTTCCACTGGTGTCTTTCCACTGAGTTTCTGTAGTTCTGGAAATATATTGGCTTTTTCATACATTTAATCTGACAGCAGGTAATTTAATACATTTTGGTGATTTACCTTCATTCATTAAAGAATTAAGAAGTTCATTAAAAACCCATTAAACATGCAAGGCAACTTAACCATAGTAACTCCTTCTTGTATTCAATTTTGTGGATTTCTAGTCATTTGCAACATTGAAAAAGGATGAGCCACTCCCAAGAAATTTTAATTTAGAATCTAAGTTTAGCCATTTGGGATTTTCTGAATGAAAAAAAAACTACTATTTAAAATGACAGGTACTGACATGGCTTGGCGTGGATATATAGGTGCTGTAAACCATGGTCTTGCTTGCAAGCTGTAAATCTCTTTACAGCTCGTTGAACTGACAGAGGAAAGGAAGGATGACGGATGGAGGAAGTAATCGGAGGAGAAAGATGGGATGATATGAGTGAGGAGAGGGTGGTGTGTTCTCAAAGTCCAGCTGGGAAAAGGAAAACTGCAGGGGGGGGGGGGGGGGGGGTTATGAAGGTGGTTGTGCTTGCAAAATACAGACCAACATTGAACAGTAACTTGTCAATGTCAAGTGCAAAGGTCATTGCAGGTCACATCATGTGCCATATTGCAATTGAACAAAAATAATTGGTTTGAAGTGCAGTAAACAGTTTTGATCTGATTAATTGAAGAGAGCCGACTAAATCACATAAATTCCTGAAAAGTCGATAACTTAATCCATTGTTTAGTGATATGTCGCTAGCATTTTTACCAAATGGCTGGTTAATGTTGTCTCTTCATGCTCAAAGTTTATTTATTTCCTATTGTTAATAATAGTAAGGTTCCTCCTGTTAATGCAGCAACAATATGCTGCATAATGAATCACATCTGAAGAAAAGGTGCAGTTTTAAAAGTTGCAATAAAACTGTATCAAACTGCATTAATTTCGAGATGATTTGTTAACTATTATCTTTTACTCAAATTAGTAAACTAGATACATCCCAAAATAATCTAGAAGAAAAGTTTAGATGTTTGCACTTATGAATTTTTAGTTGGTAAAATGTAGTTGTTATCAACTTTAGAGCCTTCAGTTGAGTCTTGATGCTCAATTACAATTTTTTGCTGAATTTTATTTATTTATTTATTTGGGGGTGGCCGCTAGAATACTGCTGTCTGAACGGTTCAAGACCACAAAGCGATCCGCATGCGCATATTACAGAAGGAGACGTCAAAGTGCAGCGCACTCTTTCCAGAAGTAATTGTGAATCTAATGGTTTCTAGAAGTGTTCAAGAATGTTTTGCTTTAAAAAATAACTCTCGAAAAGAAAATAACGCGGAGACCGGCCGGTATCTCTCCTTTTTATTATTAGAAAGCTGTTGAGCAATAGGAGCCGACAATATTAAGACCACATCATAGCAAGACAAAATAAGGTAAGAAGAAAGCAGCACAGCTATTAACAATGGTCTTTTATGGAGCGCTAATTGCTGCTACTGTATGCTGATGTGTAGTGAGAGACAGTAGAGTGGTGTAAAAGATTAATTAAATGCGACATGTCTGTTCAGACAGGGGACACTTTAAAAAAAATAGAATACATATCCAAACTGAGTGATGTTAAATAAATTGTATTTCTGAGAACTAAATGTGAACTTTCCCATTGCAGCCCCAAGCTCAGCACCCCTTACTGAAAGTTAGTTTGTGGTTGTGGCTGCAGTGCTCACATCAATGCCAATAACGGCTGGAAACCCAAATAATACCCCCAACTTCTGCAGAAGCATTTGACAGTGGACTTTCCCGCTGCTTTCAAAAGCTTATATGATTCAGAGCATGAACAGAACCTTACAAATCAGTGCTGAAAAAGAAACCAGTTTTATGATCTGACAACAGGAAACTGGAAGAAAGATTTGTGGTTTATTTTTTAACAAATACCTTGTTATAGTATTCTCACTATTACTGGGATGGCTTGTTTTTTAGGTTAGACCAAAAATGTAATTGGGCGATTCTTCCTGGCTGTTAGATAGGTAAAACGTACATGTTTCCAAAACAGGCCTTACCATATTGGACTTTGATTCAAACTTGTTTCAATATAATTCATTGAATTCAGACATCAACCTTTCCTGTATTTTGGATGCTATTTTCTTAGATGAAACTTCAGCCAAGACACATTTTAAGCGTAGGCTGTACAGGCCCTCAGCTGTCAACACTGTTTAGAAATACTTAGACTAGAAATGGCATACATTTCTAGATATTTTTACAAATAATCTCTCAGATAAATTAACACAAACACACGGAGGGGTCATATAACCAGACCATCTGACTGAAACCAGCATTCATCTGTGGAAGTTCCTTCAAACAAGCTCAGAGAAGGTGGCCTCAGGGGCTATTATCTCCCTTTATTTGTATTTGTTTATCTTAGGTTTTCTTTTAGAAACACTCTGACAGAGATATATACACACAACAATAACAGGAACTCTCTCTATGGTTAGTTTGTGCAGCAGTGGACAGATTTTGCTCTGGGCATGAAGATCTTTCAGAAACATGGGCCAGCACTTCAAATAAATGCACTAGCAACAGAACAAAGTGATCTCTGCAACAACATCATCATCCTTGAATGCACCTGATTTAACAGACTTGTTTTGGTACCTTCTTTGTGACTTTTCAAAGAACATATTCTTGAATAGCAAAAATAATCATTATACTGAAGAAACCAAGATGGAGCACTATGGCGAAAGCTGTTCGCTCCACTTGTAAAAGCAAAATCTGTCGAGCTCTATCTGGCATTGAGACATCAATTCCTATTGCCACATTGCTAGACAGGACACTGGGGAAAAAAAAAAAAAAGAAACCAAGATGTTTTCATGTTGCAGCTTATGTTTTTGTATCACAATGTAAAAACAAAATACAAAAGTTACTATACTTTATTTGCTTGAGTTTTACAATGCTCATACTTTTGTTTTGTTTTAGAAGAATAAACCAGTAAGTAGATGTAGCTCAAAATCCAACTATTAATTTAGGTAGTAAAGTTATTTGGGACAGAAAGGATAACATTTGGATTTATTTAGTGAGTTTCTGTGAGGTTTGTAACAATAATAGTCCACTTATTTGTAGCCAGTCACACTAATGCATACCTCCCTTTCATTCTGGTGGCACTGGAAGACAATATCACAGCAAAATAACACTCCAACATCACCTTCCTTCACATTTACCTTCTGTGAAATTGTGGATGATTAATATTTGCTAATACAATATTCCATTTAACAAATGTGAACATATTCAGTTTGAGGTGTATTTCTTAGCTTCTCTAGAAACTCAGTCCAATATGACATTTTTATATTATGAATAAGAAAACCATTGTTGATTAAAAAAACTTCACACACCGACAGTTATAAAGATCTCAATTATCCATAGGAGCTGAGTATCATTGGCAGCCGTCACTTTAGAAAGGGTTACAAAGCAATTTCTAAGGCTTTAGGTTTCCAGCAAACCATGTTTCTCTACAGTTATTGAAGATCTGCATCAGTGACACATGTAGGAGTTCACAGAGGAACCCAGAACAACGTCAGAAAAAAACTGAAGTTGTTATCTTTGGAACTAAAGAGGAATGAGCCAGAGTCAGCACGCAGTTTCAGTTATTACAACTACAAACTAGTGATCAGGCTCGAAATCTGGGAGTAGTGATGGACTCAGACCTGAACTTTCAAGGACACATAAGGACAGTTACAAAGTCAGCCTTCTATCACCTGAAGAACATTTCCAGGATTAAAGGACTGATGTCCCAACAAGGTCTAGAGAAACTCATCCGTGCGTTTATCTTTAGTCGCATTGATTACTACAACGGTGTCTTCACAGGTCTGCCCAAAACATTAATCAGACAACTGCAGCTGATCCAGAACACTGCTGCTCTAATTTGTACTAAAACCAGGAAGGTAGAGCACATCACCCCATTTCTAAAGTCCTTACACTAGCTGCCTGTAGCCCAGAGAATAGACTTTAAAATATTTCTGTATGCTTGCTTGCGTGTGTGTGTGTGTGTGTTTCAGTAAGAAGAGAGACAATATTTTATTACTGGTAAGGGCTTGATAGATAGCTTCAGCTGGCAGAAGTCCATAACCACTACATATAAAGAAGAGCATGTCTCAGCCCCAGGCTCTGTTCATTTCCATTGAAACATTCAGCTAACACACTCATGCAGATATCCATCAGTGTTTATTCGGGAAATTCTAATAAAATGCTGCCCAAACATGAAATACCAAAAACATACTCATAGTTCTGCATGTAAAATCAGAGATACTACATGATGGGAATAATTTTTACTGGTGCCAAAAGTAAGTATAACTTGTGCACTATGCAGAACACACCTGTGGAGTTGTGGCAAATAGAAATTATTTATATTCGTACTGACTCCCAAATTTCAATAGCTGCAGAACTAACTAACTTGAATATCACCTTTTTATGCTTCTATGCAAGGTAACTAGCCAATTTTAATACAAAACATATAAACATAATATCTGTAAAATGTAGACCAAGTAATTTTCTTGCCGCTATGAACTGTTGTAATTCATCACTCTACTTATAACTAGTGTTTGAGCTGCTCCATTATGGTTATGAAACAGTTTCTTATCTTAAGTGGGTCTGAGTGTTGAGAAATGCATCACATTCTGCGAAACATTAAGTAATGCAATTGTATTTGGAAGTGCCTTTAATAATACACAAGGACACTGTACAAGAGAAATTAAAACCAAAAAACAAAGAACAATGAGTTAACAAAACACCAGCAATTTCTCACGAATGATAAAATGTTCCAAGAAATATGCAGTTTTAAAAAGATGTGTTTTGAGGCAACTTTAAACTGGAAGAGGGATTCAATATTGCGGCTGTCAGGATGCAGCTGATTCCAGAGCTGGGCGGCAGAGTAAGAGAAAGCACTGCCCCCATAGTCATGAGGCGGACAGAGGGACAGGGAGTTGAATGGAAGAGAAAGAAAGATTTGATGGAGCAAGAGGGCATGTGAATGTGAAGGAGTTTAGGCACTTCAACTCCAAAGTGCCCAATAGGAGCGCTGCAAAAGCCAGCAGCTTGTTACAATGGCTTTGTATATTATGCTTTTTATCTCCTTTATCTACTTCTAGTAGTGTGTGTATGTCCCTGTCATTTTGCCTTTTCAACTCACAACATGGAACTAGCTGTTTTCTGGTTAATTTTCCTGCTCGTTTTATTTTGCATGGAATTTGCTTTCAGAGACGGACATTTTGGGGCAACATGCGGCCATTGATTACACTAGAGATCAGCTACTTGCCCTGGCTAACAGCCCAGACATAGCGGCAGTGACTCAGCCAGAAACCGCCTGGGAGATTAAGAGAAAGAGTCAAGGGAGATGGGCAGGGAGAAGCCGACATACCAGGAAGAACCGATATAGACCCGCATTTACATCCATCATCATGGGAAATGTAAGATCCATCACAAACAAAATAGAGGAGTTAGCTGCACTAACATGAGTTAGCTGCACTAACATGAGGACCTGTACAGAGAGGCTAGTTTACTGATGCTAACTGAAACCTGGCTAACAGAGCAAATTCCGGACTCCAGTGTAAACATGGACGGCTTCCATCTGCTCAGAACCAACAGAACAAGGGACAGAAGGGGGTTGCTCTATTTGTTAATAACAGATGGTGCAGCTCTGGACATGTTACAATTAAAGAGATTCTTTGCGTTAAGGACATTGAGCTGCTAGCTGTCGGGCTGAGGTCTTACACCGTCCCAAGAGAGTCCTTGCACATTGGGATAGCAGGGTATGTGCCCACATCTGCAAACGCTGAAGCATCCTGTGATGTCATCTACACCGTTTTAAGCAAAATGCAAACAAAACACACCATGTTCTTTTTCTAATCTCAGGGGACTTTAAACATGTATTCCTGTCATCCACCCGCCCCACCTTTAATCAGTATGTTATCCACAACACTGGAAACAGTAAAATACTTGACTTACTGTATGTAAATTGCAAAGAGACATATAGTTCATTGCCCCTCCCTCCTCTGGGTGGCTCAGATCATAACCTGTTTCACGTACAGCCTGTGTATAAACTTGTTGTACACAGAGAAGCAGTTATAACAAGCACCGTGAGGAAATGGTCTAAGGAGGCCAAAGAAGCCCTGAGAGACTGCTTCAGCTCCACTGCATGGGATAAACTATGCTATCCTCATAGGGAGGACATTGACGGAATAACAGAATGTATCACGGACTATATCAATTTCTATGTGGGCTCTACTGTTCCCCTTATGAAAGTTTGTTGCTTCTCCAACAGCAAGCTTGGGATAAACCTTGATATAAAAGCTTTAGTAAAGTAGAAGAAGAGGACTTTCAGGTCAGGAAGAAGAGAGGATCTGAAAACTGTACAAAAATAACTGAGGAAGAAAATCAGAGATGGGGAAAACAGCTTTAGGAATAAATTGGAGGTGCAGCTACAAGACAGAAACATCAGTGTGTCATGAACTGTTCTGGTGAACCCGAATTCAACCACACACAGAGCTCGGTTTTAAGGGTTTTATTGAAGAAGATGAGTAGTGGAGGGTGATAACCAGAGAGTCTTTACCGGGCTGGAGCAGATGAATGATGATGGCAGGAGCAGGCGGACAGGAGGAAGCTGGAGGACCGTGGGTGAGCCTTGGGACCCAAGGCTGGCAGAAGAGCTTCGGGACGGGACCTGAGCAGGGCTTGGAGCGGGATCCAAGTCGTTCTTTGAGGGAGGAGTGCGGTTGGGGGAAGATGGCAGGGAGTCAAGAGTCTTTCAGTGAAAGAAGACGACGAACCAGCAATGAAGGGCTGGCTGAGGAGTCCTTAAGTATGTGGATTGACAGGTGGAATGAGTCCGGGTTGCTTAGAAACGGCAGGTGGAGATGATCAGAGGTGAGTGGAACGGGTGTATGGGAGGAGGAAGGTGCTGGAAAATGTCCAGGGTGCAACAGGCAAAACTGCACCCTGACACAGTGATGTTTTTAAAAGTCACACAACAATTTTTGGTCACAAACAGAATGCCCAGGCCTGAGGCGACATGAGTTGAGTGAATAAGATGAATCAGCACTTTTTGAGGTTTGACCAGCCAGCCCCCCAACCCAGTCTAACATGCTGCAGACGCCCTCATCCTGGATGAATGTCTGTTGTTCTCCCCTGAACTGCATATCTTTTGACACTCAGCAATCATCGATCCTTTTTGCTACAGATGACTCCATGAATCAGCTCCCCTTCCCCATCGTGTCTTTCTCAATACTCCAAATGAGGAACATTCTGTGAAAGACCAAAGTGAGGAAGACTGTAGCTCTGGATGACACATGCAAACTGCAGTGGAACCAATGAAAACCTCACCAGGGGTAGAAGGTGGTTGAAGATCAGCCTCTCAAGGGTCTTCATCAGGTGTGATGTTAGTGCTATGGGCTTGTAGTTATTGAGGTCTTTGGGGTGCGCGGTCTCAGTCTTAATTCTAAGACCGCACACCCCAAAGACCTTCAGAGGCTGATCTTCATTCTAAGAGTGGGAGGCTGACACATAATTAAGTGTGATAGGTTGATTTCCCGATCAGCCAGCTTAACAGGAACTAAATGGCTGCACAGTAGAAAAGAATTTGCAAAACAAGGTCCAAATTGTTGATGTTTTAACCATCACAGAGCTGGCTAGATCTTTGTGGATGTGCGGTTGCAACATGTCTCTCAGTTCAGCTGATAGTTGAGCCTAAATCACTGTCAGACCAGCCTGGAGGTCATGACAAGGATGGAAGGTGGTGCTGGATCTTCTGGCACAGGCTAATAGAGAAAACCATCCATCCATCCATTTTCTAACACGCTTATACCTATTGGGATCTGCCTATCTCCAGCTGTCAATGGGCAAGAGGCAGGGTACACCAGTCTATCGCAGGGCAACATAGAGACAAACAACTATTCTTGCACACACTCATACCTAAGGAGAATTTAGAAAGACCAATTAACCTATAATGCTGTTATCACACTCATCAATGTGCTCTTATCGATATCAAGTTCTGTTAGATGATGAAACATAATTAAACTAACACAGACCTTTTCTCAGCCAACAGAATGATCGGCACATGGATTACTAAAACGGTTCACAAGAAGAGTATTCATACTCATACATATGCCCATATTATATAAGAATTTAAATTAAGAGCTGATATCTAGCAATTTTCATGGTTTCCTTGATAATAACCAAAATTGCTTAAGTCCTATCATCAATAGCTGTGGCACAGTACTACTCAAAACAGCATTTAGGTGGTTTTATTTTCTGTCATGTTTCAGTCACATGATACACACCAATTGATGAACCAAAAAAAAAGACATTAACATGAAACAGAAGAAAGCAATGATGGTCCAATCATTTTCCCATGTCTGTATCTAGTTGTTTTTAGCATATTTATACAAGTATTTATTTTCCTTTCATGCTCCTTTTTTTTATTTTGTCCTAACAGATGGCTCAGATGGGTTTATTCCCCAGGAAATTAACAAGGCGGGGAAAAAGCTGTTTCAAGGCCAGGCACACCCTTCTTACTGCTCTGTACATTGTTGCCTTACTCAGGTGTTCAGCATTTCTCACATTATATAAAAAAGTACTGTTCGCAAAAAACCCCGCTACACACAAAACCTCCTGGGATGTGAGAGCATGACTCCGATGTGTAATGCTGCAAATGTAAGGACGGTTGAGGTCGTGGATCTATGTGATGGATTGTGAGGTAAAACAGTGGCGCTCATAAATATACTATCTGGATATGAAAGAACATCTACACGTGGTCTGATAACGCTCTCCTGTGTCTAATGTGTCTAACAGACCTACCGACTGATTTTTCTACTGTTTGTACAGAACTGTGACAGAACTTTCCTGACTGAATCAGGAAATGAAACGGCATGAGTGGCTTTAAGGAGAGCAGAGACAGACGCTCTGAGTTCATTGAGAAAAACCTGCTCCTGACCGGGTTTGTTCTAGGGAGAATGTTCTACGGTAACAGACAGAGGTTGAATGACATGTCTTCGAGTTTCCCTGATTTCGTAGTTGACAAACTTAGAGTTTTTATTAAACTTGCTTTGTGAAATGGACCTATGGGCCTAAAGACATCATGCGACAGCATGCAAGTTTTAATGCTCTTTAAATATATAAAAGAAATGATGCCAATATATCACTTCAACAAGAGTAGCTGTCATGGCAGACATTATTTCCAGATTCTTTCATCATTCTGTAACCTAAAGCTTGTTTTTTTATTATTGAATAAAACACATTCACATTCAAAGTTTGACACATTTAACAATCAGTATTTATATTTAGAATACATTTTGAACTGTTAGGCTTTCTGGAATAATAATAATAATAATAATAATAATAATAATAATAATAATAATAATAATAATAATAATAATAATAATAAAGTCAAAAAAGAACAATTTGGAAATCTAAAGTAAAGTGAAATTAAAGAAAATGGAAATCATTCTAAGCTGCTAGGCCTAGTTTCACTTGGAGCAGTGAAAGGAGATTCTGTAGGCATGAATGTTAATATATGTTGAGCACTGGTGCTTTAGCGTTAGTAGGCATACATCAAGTTCAGTCTGTATTCTACAGGGTCTTTGTGAGAGTTTCTTCATCTTTTCCCTGACTCAGCAGCTTGAGTGATTCATAGATCAAAGTGCACAGGGTTAAGTAAGTGGTGCAGTGAAGTTTAGCAGCTGATGAATAAACATGAGGTGGGACATATAGACAACATGCACATACACGCAGCTCTTTTTAAGTAAAGCAGTACATAACATCAGGCGCTGCTGCACAAAAGGCATCTGCTGAATCTAAATGCACATGGTGGATAATATCACGCACACAAGTTTGGATTTCTAACATTATTAGGACTTTGTATTGACTACCATTCATATTAGTCACTCTATTCTTGGCTGACCCTAAACTTAATGATTATTCATACATTCCTAACCCTAACCACTAACCGTAAAAATGGAGGCCAGGCACATTAGGACCAGCCATTGGACCCATTAAGGCCTGTGGGTCTTCAGAAAGTAAGTGAATATACCAGAAAAGAAAAGAAATATGATACATAAAGAAACACACACCCAGAGACGAAGTGTAAAACTAATGCTAGTACCATGTGTATCTTTTTTCACAAGTGCATTTTAAATTGAAGGTTAAATTGAGCCACAGAAGAAAGAAGGCTCACATTCAGCAGAATTATAATGATATATGTAAGACTGATGGTGAATTTAATTTTAGGGTATTTGATTACTGTCTGTTTATCTTTGAGTATGAAAAGTAAGGGCTAATCCTTCATTAGAAATCATGCATTAACTTCGTCCTTATATACCTTGAGCCTATGAAACCCACCCTGGATTGGCTAACAGACTGCAGCCAAAACCAGCATATCCACACATGTCTCTTCACAACTCCTGCAAACCAAAATTAATGCACATATGAAAATGTTTAAGAGAGAAACACATATTATTCATACAGTTTGTTCTTGTCATTGTTTGCACTTTGCAGTTACCAGAAGCCAGAACTGATGAATAAACTATATTGGGCTTTATGAATCAATCGCAGAAACTTTGCGAGACCTTTAGAAGAAAGGAGACAGAGCTGCAAATGTCCGTACTTACAGTACATGGAAGTGCTTCCAAACTATGCCTATAGTGAAAACATACAAGTTATCTAGTCCCCGCATAACCAAAGCGACGACTGCACCCGCATTCTCAGCTCTCAGCTGTTTAAAAACGTTATTTTTATTATTATTATTATTAATAATAATAATAATAATAATAATAATAATAATATATTTTCTTTGTAATGCACTTTACATGTCCAACAAATTTCTAGGTGCTAGTCAACAGAAAAACAACTAATAAAATAAGAACAAGGACATTAAAATGCAATTAAAATACACACATAACAGGTTGAGGCAATTAAATGGAAGAGAACTAAAAGCAAAACAAAGCATTTAAAGGAGACCATTAAAAACATTGGGTAAATAGGAAGGTTTTAAGTTCTATTTTAAAATGTGACAGGGTCTGTAGAACCCTTAGATGTGGAGGCAGATTGCTCCACAGCCGGGGGGCGGCATGGGAAAAGACCCAATCTCCCATGGTGCAGGATCGAGTCCTGGGAATGTGTAAAAGGTCAGGGTTGGAAGAACGGAGGGGCGTGTGGGACAATAAAGGGTGACAAGGTCTTTTAAATAAGTTGGTGCATTACCATGCTGGCACTTGAAGGTAAGCAGAGAGATTTTGTAGATGATCCGGGTAGAGACGGGAAGCCAGTGAAGAGAACAGGTAATGGGGGTAATATGTTCATGTTTTTGCACTCTCATCAGGATCCTGGCAGCGCAATTCGGAATGTACTGCACTTTCTGTAAGTTCTTGCCAGGAATCCCAATGAGAAGTGCATTTCAATAGTCAAGTCTAGAGGAGACAAAGGCAAGGACGAGCATTTCTGCATCAGAGAGGGAGAGTGAAGGTCGGAGTTTAGCAATTGATCTTTTTCAGATTTCTGAAATAAATCTTCAATTTTGGCTTTATGGCAGAATTCAGAAAGGGGAGCTCGATATGGATCACTTTGTGATCAGAGACACCCATGTCATTAACAGAAAGATGTTGCACAGTTAAAGAGTTTGTGATGACTAAATCCAGTGTGTGTCCCCAAGTGTGTGTTGGCAATTTGACAAATTGTTCTAAGTTCAAACAGTCCAGAAGATAAAGGAATTCAGCTTCTTGATGCTTGGTGGGCGTATCAACATGGATGTTGAGATCCCCAAGTATTAGAGAGTTGGAGTTTGTTGAACAGAGCATTGACAGAGTCTCAAACATCTCAGAGAAAAAGGAAGAATGATGTTTTGGGGGCCTGCGAGGAGCACTGGCCCCCATAGGTTAATTGAATAAGGTGGTTTGGAGTAGAAAGCCAAGCACTCAATAAAGGACAGCTCGGGCAGAGTCATGGGAGAGAAGTCCAAATGTTCTTTAAAAATGACAGCCAAGCTTTTTTGCCTCTTTGAGAGCAAAAAATCAGTTTTGCTGATGCCAGGTCTCTGTAGGGCACATAATATCCAGATCCTTTTCCTGGGTGCGCTCTTGGATGAGGCATGCTTCATAGGACAGAGATTGTATATTAAAGAGTTCAGTTGTAAGATGAGACCCAGTCATGTTTCTTTCAATTGGCCTAAGGCGTTTAAAATCCACTCCACATTTCTCCAGTGGCCAGAGAGCAGCTGAGTCAGCTTTAGATGCGTCAGGAGTCAGGACTACAAGTCCAATGAGCTGTGGTGTTCTGATGACGTAAATGGCATGCACAAGGGCGTCCAGCTGACCAGATGATTCCCACGGAGGATCCAATCCGATGGAAAATAAACTTTCTTTGGGAGCTCCTGTGTATGTAGGGAGGTTGGCGAAATAGCCCCAGCCGCTTGATGGTGGAAATGTCCAGGGGCCATCTGACACGTTGCCGTTACTGAGGCTCAAAAACTTCACTGTAGAATAGCTTAGCATCATGGTACGTAAGGAGGAAAATCAGCATTTGAAAGAGCCACCAGGACGCCGCAGCACAAAGTCCCCCCCCCCCCCCCCCCAAGAAAAAAAGGCATCCAGGACCACAGTGAGACCCAAGGACAGCAGGCCGTGCAATAAACAGTGAAACGAATTAATTCATTCAGGCGGAGGATCGACGAAAACATCGCGCCAGCGTCCTCTCCCAGATGAGTATAATGCACTTTTTCTAAACCAGCCTTTTGTTGAATGTTTATTTTTATTGTGATTTTATCTTATTTTTGTTATTCTATTTCAATTGTTGTTTTGTTGGTTTTCTGTACAGTGTTTTGTGATTGCTTTGTCTGTGAAAGGCGTTTAAGAAATACAGTTTACCTACTTACTCACTTACTCAAAGTCAAGCCTGTTCCTAGTGTAGATTGGATAAAGCTCTCCCTTTCCCCTGTTTGTGGTGTCCATGGACAAATTTTGTATTCCGTCCTTACCACTCTCTCTACACATTTCTAATCTGTGGCATTGCAGGCCACAAACCAGACAGAGATACAGCTGGCCAGTATGCTCTCTGTTGTCCCTCTGAAGAACGTGGTGAAGATGGGAAGGAGGAAGTTTGCTCTCCTCTTCCAACGCTGCTGTGCTCTTTCTCCACACCTCTCTCTCACAAGAGCAGAGGTGTGGAGGGATCAGGTCAAAGTGTCTGTGATCTGCACCCCCAGGAATTTGATGCTGCTGAAAGTGTCGGAAAAGTAATCTCAAGTAACCCCCCCCCCCCACACACACACACACACACACACACACACACACACACACACACACACACACACACACACACACACACACACAAACACACTAAAACATGTTTTCAAAAGGTCTAAACAACATATTTTATGTTCTCCACTGATGTCAGATGTGCAGAGTAATCTAACCTACTTTAGTTCAAGGCTATCAAATTCTGGAGGAAGTCTATTGAGACTGTAGCTAGGGAAGCCACTAAAATGAATAATTTTTCCATGTTCTTAAAACTTGCACATCTGCAAAGGACAGGTCCCTATTTCCAGATGTCAATAGGTGAGAGGAGGGGTTCAACCTGGACAGGTCACCGGACCATTACTGAGAAACATGGAGAGGTACAGGACAGACAACCATGCATGTACACCCTCACACCTATAGACAGAGACTGACCAATGACATTAAGATGCATGGCTTTGATTTTGTTTTTTGTGGGAGGAAGCTGGAGTTGGTAAAAATCTGGAAATTAATAGAAACTTGTATATTTTTTGGATCAGGGAAATGCCTCGACGTGCAGTTTGTGAATAACAAAAAGTCTGTGGACATGATTGGAAATACTTAATGTACAAAGTATCAGTTAATGGATACACATGGTGAACAGCAATATTGAAATAAATAAACAATTATTTATAAAAAAAAATTTTATTTAGGTTTCTTCTTGATTTTCCTGATAGCTGGAAACCCCATTCCTAATGGCATGGCGGAGCACTAAGGAATTATAAACACCTTCTAGTCACAGTGCAACACTCAAATGATTTCAGTGTGCAACTCACTGAGCAGTGTAATAACAGGTGGAGTTCACAGCAGCGTCAAACTTGACTAATGAAGGCCCATCCCTTTTCTTATCAATGAATTATGCATCACACACATTACTAAATGCTCCACTGCATAGATTATTCATGCAAAAACACACACTCTGAATATGTAGACAGACAGGCACACATGCTGACATAAACACAAAATTGCTGATGTGAACAAAAAACTTAATAACTCACACAAGAAAAATATTTAAATATTTAAATAAAAAACTTAATGAGGGGTTTAATATTACATAGAAACACACATTAGTATATCTTAAACCATATATTAGTTTGTGCAGAATGAGTAGCTCATTGATTGTTATATCTGTCCTCTGAACTTGCTCCTTTACAAGGCAGCAGGCTGGTTTATATCTATCTCAGAAGAAAATAAAATGCAATGCATGTGAGCATTTTAAACATGGAGCAAGCCTTTCAGCCATTAAATCCACCAGAGGACGTTGGAGTTCTTTGAGTGTTCAAGTATCTCTAGCACTACTGATAGTTGAACACTCAGACACAGATTTAATAATCTGGCTTCAGTAGATCCAGTATCCGGTTACCTGCTTCTAAAATTATCATTCCATGCTTACATTTGTGCAAAAATATAACTTCATGCAATTATGTCAATCTTAAAGCTACTGTGCATAATGGTTTAAATTACCAAGCTGAGGTCTATTATGTAACCATACAAACAGCATGTTGTAGTTCCTTTAATTTTAAAGTCATGTTTGTGGATCTGTAGAATAAATATTGTAATGGATTATATTATGTAAATGTTATTGGCTAACATTCTGGATCAGGAGTAATCTAATTTCAACAAATCTGCTCTGATCTCGATGTTGCATCAGAACAGTCAAAAAATATATACAGTATCAGCAGAACAATGTGCTCGCAAGTTGTTTTCAAGATAGGAGCTGATATCTCCTCTCCTCAGCCTACTATCATCCTGCATGGCACTGATACAAAAAGTAACTTAGGACACAGCGTGGGGATCGAGAGATAGTCAAATGTGACAAAAGGAAGATGGAGGCCAGCCAAATATTTGGATGAGGGAGATGAATGAGGGTTGTTTGTGAAGAAGTTCAGACAGCTCCTGCTGTTAAAGTGGAGCAGAGGGGGGATATTCCCATGATCCTGGATGGTACTGGATACAGAATTCCTGTTTGTATCATGTATGAATGAAAATGATGCTGTATTTACATGTCTAGAAATAGGAAACAAAAACAATGCCGTTCTTTGTTGGTTTGATAGTTAAGGATGAAGGACATTTTTTACTGGATTATTTCCGTGTAACGTTTGTACTTTCTCCCGTTTCATGGGTTTTCATTGGTTTCCTCCCTAGCTCCAAGACCAAGGTTTGTATGTTAAATGGCAACTCTAAAAATGCTCTTAGATGTGAGTGCATTGGTACAATTATGTCTGTCTCTGCTCTGAGGCTATACTGGACTGAGGATCTGTTAGGATGCACCGTACCCAGCCTTTTAGTTTAGTGGTTAAGGAGCGTGCTTTCTTTTTTTTTATCTAACAAAAAAGAGAGAAATAAACACCTGCCCCAACGTTCCCTGTGAGACTCTGGAGCAATGGAAGGTCACATGGTCTAATGAGTCCAGATTTACCCAGTTCCAGAGTGACGGGTGCATCAGAGTAAGAAGAGAGGCAGGTGAAGTGATGCACCCATCATGCCTAGTGCCGACTGTACAAGCCTGTGGGGGCAGTGCCTTGGTCTGCGGTTGCTGCAGTTTCGTGAGGTCTAGGTTCAGCGAAAGTATGAGCTCAAAGAATGAGGTCAGCTGACAACGTGAATATACTGAATGACCAGGTTATTCCATCAATGGATTTACTCTTCCCTGATGGCACGGGGATATTCCCAGATGTCAGGATTCATTAGGCTCAATTATGATAGAGTAGTTCAGGGAGCATGAGACATAATTTTCACACATGGATTGGCCACCACAGAGTCCAGACCTTAACCCCATTGAGAATCTTTGGGATGTGCTGGAGAAGGCTTTGCGCAGCGGGCAGACTCTACCATCATCAATGCAAGCTCTTGGTGAAAAATTAATGCAACCCTGGACGGAAATAAATCTTGTGTTATTGCAGAGGGTTATCAAATAATGCCACAGCGAATGTGTGCCGTATTCAAAGCTAAAGGCGGTCCAACAAAATATTAATAATATTAAAATATCAAACACCATTGACGTGTTACGGCAGGGTGTGTCAAAAAAATAAAAAAGAGCTGCCAGTGGAGACAGAGGCACCCCAGGGATAGCAATAGCAGTGCAGCTTACATGATCCACTCTACAATGTCATGACTGAACCCCCCCACCCCCCCAAAATAAATAGATAAAAATGTATCAGACCGGCCCACCGGTCCTCCCGATAAGCCACACCGGGTCTGTGAGAAGTTGTTGAAATTTGGTTTGCTACAAGCAGTTTTGTAGAAAAGGAAGTTAAATTCAGCTCATCTGTGGCAACTTCCATTTAAAACAGAACTAGGTTGAATACATTCACAAAGCAATGCACCTAGTAGCATTTAGTAGCTCTGTTTGTTGAAACAAAGTCAGTTGAATTCATTTGAGTTTATTTTGTCCTCAACAAATGTTATCTCAAGACACTTTACAGGAGAAAGATATAAACTTTATATAAACATATACATAATCAGACCAATCCAGTCATTAATAGATTTATTTACTGTTAAAGACTTTCCAGTTTGGTCTTAGTTATAACATCATGCAGTCAGATACAGTATTCATTAAGTCATTGGCTTTACAGCGATTCCTCTTCCAGAGCGAGCATGTACTGTACCAGCAATGGACAGCTGAGTCCGTTGAGTCATGAACTTCATAACAATCCCTGATTCTCTGAATGCATGTGGAGACAGTGGATGGGAAAACTCCCTATTTAAGGGCAAAAACCTCCAGCAGAACCTGGCTCAGAGTGGGTGGCTGCGAACCAACTGGGGGTATGAGAAGAGAGGGCAAATACACAAAAAACACAGAAGCACTTGTCCAGAAGTACTTTGTATGTTAAAGGAAAAAAACTATCCAGAGTTAATAGTGGTGGTGTCTGTTTTAGTGGCTTTGTCTAGGAGAGAGAAACAGACACACTTTTAGCCAGAAATGCAATCTAAGGGTTGAAAACACTTGCTAATAGTGAGTGCCAACAGCAGCTCCGTCAAAGGAACCGTAAAAGAGAAAAATCCATTCCTCTAGCCCTCCCATGTGGTTCTAAAGCAAAGCTAAGAATTTGCTTGCCACTCCGACACTGGCAAATCATGCAGAAGGTAATCATTTGCAAGATGCAAGCCCTGGAAATGAGACATTTTGGCAGTTAAAGTCAGATATGAAGTCATATAAGATAAACAGTGAAGTCCTCTTGAAAATAAGACATATGGAAAAGACAATTGTGTTGGCACGATTAGGAGACGGAGACAGCACACGCAAGATGATGTAAAAAGCCAGAAAAAAGGTTTAAAAAACCGGAATGACGGGTTGGGAAAAAAACAAACATGGTTGTTGCCAGGTAGCAGCAGTGATGTTGAAAGTAACGTATTTGTTGTTGCAAGATTTGAACAGAGGAAGAAGTCCAAAATTATATATCCCCTCCCCATCACCCAAAAGAACTACCAGCCTCCATAGTTTAAGCTTTGAATTACGAGCTGAAGTACAGCACAGACAAACAAGAGGGGTTTGTAAACGGTTGTTGTCTTTTAATGCTTTCTTTAAAAAACATTCACCACTTCAAAGTCTCAAAACACACACAAATGTTCCACCTTTAAAGAAACACAAAGCCATCATAGCCACAAGCAAGCAATGAAAAACCTCCTTTCGTTATTTGAAGGAGACATTTTAGTTAAAAAAAGAGCGGCCTAAAAAGAAAGAAGAAAAAAGTTAAAGGAAACAAGAGAAGTAGCCGTGACGTCACTTTTTTTACAAACTGGGATCCTTTCTCATCAAACAACCCTGAAAAGCCAAACAATGAATCAAAAGGGAGATGGCTAAAATGCTGCTTCCTTTCAGTGAAGGCCTGCTTTAATAGGCCGGTGAATGAACACTGTACACAGACCCACAAATGGCTGTTCACGGCAGTGGCAAGAAGACAAAGACAATGGGATTAAAGGCAGGAAGAGAGCTCATTGGTGAGGGGCCCATGGATGTAAAAGATATATAAGAGACTAAAGGCCGCTTTTTATTGAATCATGTGTAGTCAAACCCGCAAAAAGAACATACTGCACTGACACAGACTTTTTTGGAAAGGCAGAACTTCTCGACACACAATGAGGGTCCCTAACTGAAGGTCACGGCTCGAGGGTTAGGATGAAAGGAAGGGAAGTCGGCATTAGTGTAAGGGGATGCAGATGTTGGAACTTTGTAGTTGCGTATTAGAGTCATTCGTCTTGTAAATTCAACTGTTGTATTTGCCAACCAGGAATTAAGTTTAAGATAAACGCTTAAATTGCCAGAGAAAGTCAAATGAGGCAAATGTCACGTCTAATCTAATGTCAAACGCGCTTTCTCCTTGCCCTTTAGTAATGCCACACATGCGTTTTTAGTCAAACCTTGAGGGCTGAAGCCCATTCCTTGGCAAGTCAGCAAGCAGTAAAAGTAAACCTGAATTTAAATCCCAAAAATTATTCAAAACGATTCCTCCTTCACCAGATTAGGTCCTATTTTAAAACACTTGAACAGAACAGCTTCATATTACCATTCATGATCTAAACTATCAGATGTTACATTTAATGGATTAAATGAGCGAGACATACTGTGTCATGTTATATGACATGTAATACTGTAAGTGCTGGTAATCAGATATTTCAGATTTTAGACAAAACCGTACTTGTTGTTTCCTGTCGTGCTGCACTAAAAGCCTGCTGGCATTAGTTTCAGCGCCCAAACCATTCGTTTATTTCAAGGAAGCTGATCCGCTGCACCTGCCGGTCCACCATGAAAGATTTCAAGTGTGTATTTCGACGACTGATGTTTTGATGACGGCTGCGGTGCAACAACACAGGCAGGTTTTCCCCTTGTGCAGGAATGAATTCTCAGTTGTTGCAGACTTCCTGTGCTGGTCGAGGGCACCAGTCTGGGGGTTAAACCCCTCATGGGTTACAGCGAATAGCTGAAGCCCAGCTAAGACCCCCGGCTTAAGCTTACACTTAAGCCCAAAGTTATTTTTACCAGCAGGATTTTTTTTTTCTTGACAGGAAACAATAAGAATGTTTTGAAGAAGCCCATCCAGATTTCCGACTTGATACAGAATCTGGGGAGGGAGCTAGAGTTTAGAGTGATGGTAAGGAGGCCTTTCAACCTTAAAAACATGGAGCTCGTCAGCTCAGATAAATTGATGAAAAAAGCTAGTCAGCAGTTGTTTGATAAAATCTCTTTACGCCCCTTGGTGAAAAGTCATACACCTAAAGGGATGTAATTCCAACAGCTCAGCCCCACTTGCTCTTTTTTTGGAGTCTTTCCTGTCCACCTCTGCTGAACTTGTTTCCCTACAGGCGGTGAAAAGTGGGTAAGCACCAGAACAAGCTGACACCAAAAGACCGTTTGTCCCCCAGCCTCAGAAAACAACACTTTCACTCTTTCCTGCCTTTGCCTGCATACCTCCTACATGCACCAAGCTTTGAGCATGAATACCCCCCCCCTCTGCTTCTGGCTTTTTAACAATACTTCATCTCTTTGCACCAGCCCACATGTCAGAATACCGCAGAGCCTTTCCCATTATCTGGCTCTTTCTCGGCCTCCAACACCCGCTTCTTTTTTTTCCATTCGTCACTTCCTCATCAGCACTTCCATTCTGTCCTCCATCTATCTCCCAAACCGATGACCTCACCCAGCGCCCACGTCACAGTGACTTCATCGGACAACGGCTGCAGTCAAGGCCGCAGATCTGGGTGTTGGTGGAGAGGACAATTAATGCCGCCGCCATGTCTGACTGATAGCGTCTGGATAACAGCAAATATAAACCCGATTCAGGGCCTTTAAATCAGCATTTGTCATCAGTGTCATATGAGGATCAGCCACGGTGTGGGAAACCAAAGCTGTGTCACTGTTCATGGCCACCACAGAGTCACAGTAAGGACTCCGTTCCATCAGAGCACTCTCTTGTCCCTGCAGGCGATGGACTTGAATTTTTAAGCCTGTAAACTAAATTGGGATTTTTGAGTCGGTCTGTCACGATCTCAGCAGCTAAATGGGGAAATCGTTCCACGCTCTCTCACGTCACCTCACCCTACTTATCAGTAATTTAATAGTTTTCATTTTTGAGGTTCACTTGTAAACCCGAGAAGCATATTATGAAGTGTGTGATTTATAAAAAAAAATATGCTGGTGAAGATTCTCAGTCATCCGGTACATGGAAATCCAAAAAAGTTTCACAAATAAAACAACTGGACTTCAGCTCCGTGGTTGAATGCGTTACACTCTTCATCCGAAAGGCTTTTTTTTTTTTTTTGTTCAAAGCGAGTACAGGAGAAGCTCCAAACTTTATAAGTGTGCTGCTCCTGCAATACTAATCTTTTTTCATTTGAGTTACCTGGATTGGGATTGGAATGCCTCCTGTTTCAGCAAGCGGCATGGCCAAAACAGACGAGTTTAAAATCATAAAACTATGTTTAAAAGACTTTTCCAGATCTACAGTGGCAGTTCTCAAGTGATTAGCATCCTGGGCAAACCTGTCCTTCTGTGCCACCGTGCCACCATGCCTCCTTCCTCGTACACTGCCTGTACATGGCCCAATCATATGCACAAGTCAGATATTAACCTCAATGTTAATACATACCTGTGGTGTGCTGTCGTCAAATTATCTTACAGCAGAAGACTAAATGCAGATGCCCATACATTAAAGTAATAGAAACCTCACTTTTGGGCAGCATTTTTAAGCACTCCTGCCACCCTGCAGGCCTTCTTGCCCTCGGCCATGAGTCATGTCTCCCATATCAACATCTGTCAGTGCACAGACATGCTCATGTAAGGCCAGCATATCAGTAGAGCAGCTAGGATTATGTTCAGGTTTCAGATGAAATCTTGGTGCATTGGTTTTCCAATGTTTGTCTTGGTAAAAGCTGATCCATTCAGTTAAAAGATGAAAGTTAGAACTCCTCTTCTGCTGCCTCTCCTACCCTTTAGGAAGATAACTTTTCATATGATTCTAGCCATCACTTTCAGCTCTTTTGTAAGTTCACAGCAATCTAACATATCAGTTATATCTAGCATATCGGCTTCACGCAAAGGGCTACACGATCACATATATTCAAATGTCCAAATATTATGTCCAGAACTTTCATGGGAACCAGAAATGGTTTACTTTTATAGCAAATGAATTATAGGAAATTAAACTCCTATCCTTTTCTGCCTCACAGATATTGTGTCAGCAGTGGGCCATCTTCCCTGAGTGTAGTTATAAATAGGTAAGGACTTTCAAAGGCCTACTGATGCTTTCATACTTGTAGGGAAATATAAAAAAAAATGTTTTTAAAGTAACTTTTCCTGTGTCTTTTATGCCTCCAATACTCAGTTTTTAAGTTGTATAAATTGGCAACATTTCAAGCAGTACCTTTTACTCCTTTTTCAGCTTTTTAGTTAACATTTCCCCAAAAGTACTGGAAAGGGATTTTATTATCCTGAGTAGATAAGTGGATTTGAATGGGTCTCTTTTTTATGCAAGGTGCCCCAAGATGACTTTAAGGTGAATTGATGCGATTTGAAAACAAACTGAGTCACGTAGACGGAATAATCACCACCTCACTTTCAAATTTAGATTGCTTTCTGGGATCCTGCCTCCATCTCTTGACTTGAAGGTCAGCAGTACAGTTCTACATGCTCAGGTGGTCCCATGAGAAAGCTGGTCAAGAGGCTCATTTGAAGGGTATTACATTTCAGGAGGTCTACATCTATGCAGCAGGTCTCTGTGGTTACAAAGCCTCACATGTCGAGTATCTCCTGGCGCCCCAAGACCTTTTTCATCTTTATTTTCCTGCTTTCTCCGTTTGAATTACAGCTACTTTACTGTCATTGAGAGGTCTAAGGAAAACTAAGGTTAGATACAATAAACCACTAAGTTCAATGGGTTACTGGGAAACTAAAATAACTCGAGATTGCCATCTACTGGACGTCTGTCTGAAATACATTTACTGTGCAGTCAGAACAGAAGAGAATAATTAATCCCACAAGGGGGAAACTCGCTTGTTACAGTGGCAACAGTAACAAAATACACCCAAGTAAATATAAAAGATAGAAACAAATCCATAGGAATAAATAAACTAAAACAACTGAATAAGAGAGACAGATAAGAAACCTAAGAAATGCAAAAATCCTCGTCGTCACTAGTGACTCAGACTGAGTGCAGTTATAAATAACTTTTAACACTTGGAGCCAAGCTTGAAAATTCTCTCAAAAAAGCAAATATTTTCTAAAATAAATGTTTTTAATGGTGCAATAATGTCTGTCACTTATACTTTGAAGTGTTCTTATATATTAAAACCACAGTTAATTGCAGTTAACCCGTGTAAAGAAATTAAGCAAATATCAAACGCTTCCTAAACTAAAATTTTGGAAAAATGTGCCCAGTATATCTCAGGTTTTAAGATACTCCTGAAAAAAAACATCTTGAGGCTGGGGAAAACCTTGCAGGTATTTTCATCCAGCACTATGGGACTCTAACTGAGTTGTCAGTTGAACTTCAAATGCAACAAGTAGAAACAGGAGCAAGAGACAAACAGAGTACTTAAGTTATTAAAAATTATTAAATTTATCTTATCAAAAATTTACAACCACAGCCCCAAAACAGAACCAAACGTCAAAAAAAGGACTCAGTAGTGAAAAGCTCCACCGTTCTAGTTGATCACTGCAGAAATTACATAAGACCGCATGGTTTCTTTAGAGGGGATTTACGGTCTGGAACTGACATTTATTTTTTTATAATAATAATAAAACATTTTATTTGTAATGCACTTTACATTTGACCTCAAATCTCAAAGCACTATGATGGCACTTTACAACTGTACACCTCCCTGGCCATCAGAACCCAAACATTTCCAGTGGTACTTAGACCACAAGATCATACAGATTGGTAAATAAGGAAGTTACTCCCCTGGAAGAATTGATTTGTTAGAGGGGAGTTGTGAACTGCTCCTTAGTCCCACACTTCCTTACCGCTCAGATGAGGAAGCTCAGTCAAAAGGAAAGCACACTGCAACATCTCCACATAGCTAGAAGTAACTTTGATGCTCCTTCGCCACCTGAAGTGTCATTGGTCCACTGAGGGGAAAAACTTCCCAGATCATGATGGCGCCTCCCCCTCTCTGAAAACATCTCCAATGGGGTCTCCTTCTCATGCCAGTAACGTTGGAGTTATTGGGAGCATCCCAATTAAATTTCTTTTTTCATCTTTAGACATCCCGTCTTTGGTTCTCCCATCCAACAAACTGTTGCGTTTGGATGCTGGAGTAATGGCCTCCAAGGACTTTATTTCTGCCCTTCTCTCGTAGATGCTATCTCGTGGTTACTGGACCGCAGACAGCATCAGTAAGGATCTTTATTTGGATGAGATGACCTGCCTGTGTCTTCATGGACAGCTCGTTGGACCCTCCAGCCAAATGGAGATTTTTGTTTTAGGCCTTACACTTGACTTGTTTGTCCTATAAGCCTCCCAAGACCATCTCCCTGAATCGAACTTCATTCATTTGGAAATTGTTTATGATCAACCAGAAACAAAAAAGCAAATGCTTTGATTTTAGGATTATGTTGAGGAGGGAATATTATAAGAACAAGCCCCTATTGTTATCCAATACTCTAGTGAAAAATAAATGTCCAGTAAATACGCACATTTTCATTTGACATAAGTATACCTCAAGAATGTTTTAAGATGCGTTTAAAGTCCAATATACTGGACATACAGTGGGGTGAAAAAATATTTCCAACCATCCAGTTTTCATGTTTTTTTCTGTATCGTTAGATCTTTAGATCTTAGATATTTCATATGAAACAAGTTTTAACATCAAATATAACCTGTGTAAATTCAAAATGCATTTTTCAGTGATCCATCCATCATCTATATAGCTTATACACGCAGGGTCAGGTCAGGGGACCAAAACGGAAGAAATCTGTAAGGTGGCAAATAAAATAATAATTTCATAGCACTGTAAATCATCAATACTGTAAATATATTTTAGTTACATCAGAACAGATTATTCTGAAAATACCTTTGGTATGTTTATGTTCTGTTTTAACAAGCATATAAATAATTCATGCTGATGTCAGCTATTTGTATTAAATAAACACCTGAATTAAGTACCAAGGCTTAGGAATAACCCTGGGAAATGGGACTCAATCAAACCCAAACAAAATTATTAGATCTGCATATCATGAGGTGTTTATTGCATGCTTTTGTTTCAAATACATTTTACAAAATTAGGATTTATTTTAATACAAAGGAAGGTTTTGGTTTCATTACAAACGAGTTGTGTTATAAATTTGGCTGCATTCGGAGGAACCAAAACAGGCTTGTCACAGTGTTTGTCTGTGAGGATTAGCTCAGAGGTGTTGTCTCAGCCACAGCACGGTGTTGAGGAAGCAGTCGACCTGGGTGTCCACCCTGGACAGAGAGTGGCCTTCTTCTGGAAACCACAACAGCCTGGAAAAAGAAATCAAACAGCAGAAATCCAAGAATGGGCCACAGTTTTGGTTTCTATGTTGCTCTCTTGTACCTGACAGGTGAACCTCTGCTCCTCAGTACTTTGTAGAGCTCTAGACCCTGATGTGGAGAAACTCGTCTGTCCTTCCCACCCAACATCAGCAGCACTGGAGCTTTGATCTAAATAAATTAACACAACACCTGATTAGATAAAGGGCACATAGACTCTTTCTTCTCTTATCTAAAAGTAATTCTACTTAAAAAAGCCTATTTGTTGATGAAAGTCATGTTTTAAAGCTTTACTGTTTTCAGAGCTTTAGCACCCCCTACAGGGCATTTTCTGGTAAACTGAGGGCTAAAACAAATCATTTATTGCTCATTGTGTGTAAGGATTTTCTATTTTACTAAAACATATCTGTTACATCATTCAGCCAGAAGTTATTTCACTTTTGCATTTTTTCTGGATAAACAACCGTAAAGTTATAGGACATTAAATAAAGTGTGTTATGTGTGTCGTACCAGTGCTGCATGTGCGATGGGGGACTTCTGTAACATCGCAGCCAGAGTTTCAGCAGTGGGAACGTTGTCGTATGAGAACTGAAAACCTGCACTTGTGTATCGCCTGTAAGCAGGATGAGGAAAAAAAGCAAAACACAAGTGTGCAGTGGACTATTAAGGTGCCTTGTAAAAAATATTCCTACCCCTTGAACTTTTCCACATTTTCTCATTTTTTACCCCCTCAAACTTTAAAGGATTTTATGTGAGGATGTTGTGCCCGCTGAGTGCAGCCTCAAGCTTTTTCTCCATGCATACCGTTTTACACAAAGGCCTAAAAAGTTCAATTCTGATCTCAAATTGGTTCAACATTCTTTAAAAAAGGTTTGTGATGTCCTCAACAAGCTTTAAATGGCACTTCTTTGAACAACGGCTTTCTTCTTCACGCCTTTCTGTAAAGGACTAATAAATGTCCTGTGAACAGATTCTCCCACTGGAGCTGTGGATCTTCTCAGTTCCTCCATATGTTCCATGGGCATCTCGGCTGATTTTTTTTGTTTAATGTCAGATCAGGTCTTCAGATATTGTTTTACAATCTAACCCCACTGTCAACTCCTCCACAACTTTTAACCTGGTCTTCAATTTGCCGTTAGTTCACTAATGCTCTCTAAACCTGTGAGGCCTTCAGAAATCAGTTGTGTTTACACCACGATTAAATTACACAAAGGTGGATTCATTTTAATATTTACAGGACTCCTGAATGGAAGTGCACTGGATTTTCTTTAGGGTTCCCAGAGTATTTGAGGAGCTCAAATGTACACCACGTTTCATTTTCCTTTGACTTCAGTTTGCACTGCTTTATGCTTTTATGTCACTCGTACCAAAAGTCCCCAAAAAGCACTTTGAAGTCGCAGCGTGGTAAAATGTGGAAAAAGTTCATACTTAATACTTTTCACATCTCCAAAGTGATGCTGTGAACATTACATGCAGTCAGCGTTCCTCACCAGTCCACAATGTCACTGGTCCCCAGTAGCGTAGCAGCGTTAATGACCGGATTCCTGGCTGCACATGCTCTGTAGAAGTCCGGGTACTGGCCAATCAGATGACAGGACAGGAAACCACCATGGGAACCACCAATCACAGCCAAGCGTTTGGGGTCAAGGGTTTTGTCACTCTGCAGCGCAGTCATTACAGCCCGCTGGGTAAACACAGCCAAATTAATTCTAAGGGGTTAAACTGAAGGATCTTCCTTTCAGGACCGTTATTTATCTCCCCGAGCATCAGAACATCGCTCATCATAAGTATGTTTAAAACAGCCAGACATGGAAAGTTGATACCTGTACATCTTTTACATCCTGACTCCCAATCTGACCAATCAGGGACATAATGCTGTCCTGGCCAAACCCTGTGGACCCCCGATAGTTCACTGGATGGAGACAGAAACAAAGGCAGAGAGATTTCGTCTGAATCAAAGCAGAAACAGCAAAACCATAGACCTGTAAAAGCTTTGTTTCAATGTTAAAAGTACACAACAGTTAATAGGTTCTGGTTATGATTGTGATATTTGGCATACTGTGTATGTCAGAAGGGCTTGCCAGAAACAACTATTTTTTTATGGTAAAAAAAAGCCAGGCTGACGTCACCTCATGGGAAAACAGTTCATCGATATAAACCTTCACAGCTCAACGAAATAAATAATAAAACTGTACAAAGATGGGGTCTTTCCAAGTGCTTCCCAAAAACATATTAGTAAACCTATAAAATCCAGCATCTGTCTGTGCAGGGGAGAAAAACAAATAATCTCACCCATAAGTACAGCAAAGCCCAGTTCAACCAGTCCAGCAGTGGTGCTGTTCCACTCCGCAGGGAACTGGGAGTGAGGACCACCTAAGTGAGCAAAGCATTCAATACTGTTATAAGTACATGTGCTACAGTACTGCCTGTTATGTGAAAAAATGTCCCTCCAAAACTGAAGAGGTCCAGACCGTGGATGAAGACGACCAGAGGTGTTCTGGTTTCACAGACGACACGAGACGGTTTGACCAAGACGGCCCCGAAGTCTAAACCAGCTGTTTAGAAAGAGACGGTGAAGAAGAGCAAAAGGGATTTAAGATTTGTTTTCTGCAAAACCTTCTGTTTCCAAGCCTCACAAAAACTCACTAATGATTAAATCTCAAATGTTTCCTCACTGTTATTATATTATACAACTTAATGTTCCAGCTCTTAAATTTAAAAGCAATACAGTTGAAACCAGATATTTACATCCGCTCTACAAAACAAAAGGTCCCTCCTGCAGCACACCTCGCCATGACATGATGCTACACCACCGCTGGTGTTTCACAGCTGGGGTGATGTTCTCAGGCCTGCAAGCTTTCCCTCTTTTCATCCAAACCTAACAAAGTTCATTATGGCCAAACTATCAGATTTTATTGTCATTAGTTAAAAGGACTCCAACAATTACGGTCACTGTACCTGTAGTGCTTGTGCAAACTGTAAAGTGGCCTTTCAGCCCATGTTGGTACAGCCCTATTTAAAGGGGCAGTAACCTTGGTATGTAAACCCCTGAATGTGAAAACAGAAATTAAAAGTGATCTCTGTCGATATTCCAACATTTAGCAAATATACAAAATTTTGGTCATCCTTATCTTCTCAGTGAGAAGAAGGTTGTGGGTCTTTCTACATGGCACATGTAAAAATCTGGTTTCAGCTGTGAATTGTAAATGATGATCCTGTGTCTTGTAATCTTGCAACACGTGTGTCCACCCAGGTTTGACAGATTATAGCACAGGTTTATCAGATTATTTTAAACCCCAAGTAAATGTTCTGATGAGGCAGAAGCTGGAAGCTCACGGTAACACTGGTTGTCCTCTTCCGATGGAGGTGTAACATCTAGAGCTGTCCAGAGGTAATCAAATGTCATGATGGGCTGCTGCAGAGTTCTCCAGTTCACAGTCTCACCTGCTGATGGGAGGAATCCCACCCTCTGCAAACACCAGAGCACAACATGGACATGACCTAGAAAATGTATCCATCTTGTTTCCAGTTACATTAAAGCAGTGTTTGACCCAACATGCCCATGTTCGTATCGGGGGGGGTATTCTGTCTGACCAGCATGGGAGGCGAGTTGGGGCTGGAGCAGCAGACGACCATCAGGTCTCTCTGGACTGTCAGTAGCTTCCAGCAGCCGTAAACCATAGAAAGATCTGAAAGGTCTGCAGCAGAAAGGCAGGAAAATGGAGAAACAGAGGGGGAGAGAAAGACAAAGCAGTCCTCTTTAGACCAAACAGGAGACCGAGGCTGATCCATGGATTTCTGATGAATCCTGAAGCATGAAAAAACTCAACATCTCAGGTGTTAATTTTCATGTTTACATCTCAGACAGTAATACAGATCTGAGAGGCGTAGTGAACCGTGGCATCATTGCCACGGTTCACTACGCCTCTCAGATCTGTATTACTGTCTGTCGGAGTAATGTGGAGCATCAAGCTTGATACTCCACATTACTCCAGACTTTTTGAATTGAGAAAGCTTCCTGGATAGGAAGCGAAAAGTCTTCAAACTACGGAAAACAAGTCCACTTGCTTTGTTTTTTACTTTTTTTGGAATAATTCTTAACATTAGTTTCCTAGTCAGGTCACAGATTCACAATTAGATTCAGTTATGGACTTTGACTGGGCCGTTCTAATGCAGGATCATCCTCAGACCTAAAGCATTCCAATACAGATCCGGCTGTATGCTGAGGGCTGTGGCGCTGTTAGTCTTTTCAATTCAATTCAAATTTATTTATATAGCGCCAATTCACAACACCTCATCTCATGGCACTTTCCAAAGTCAAATTCAATCAAATTATACAAATTGGTCAAAAAGTTTCCTATCTAAGGAAACCCAGCAGACTGCATCGAGTCTTGACAGTCAGCATTCACTCCTCCTGAAAGAGCGTAGAGCCACAGTGGACAATTGTCTGCATTGTCAATGGCTTTGCAGCAATCCCTCATACTGAGCATGCATAAAGCGACAGTGGACAGGAAAACTCCCCTTTAACAGGGAGGAAAACCTCCAGCAGAACCAGGCTCAGTGCGAACGGTCATCTGCCTCGACCCACTGGGGGTTGGAGAAAAGGGACAAATATTCTTTGCAGAGTTTAGTATATGCCTCTGTATTATACAAACAATACAACTGTATTTTATAACTGTATTCTTTCCATTCATAGAGCATAAAGCCATTCATTTTTTATTTGAAATATCTTTTATACCTTCCAGCACTCTCTGATGTTCTTGGTGAAGTTGTGATGATGGAGGAGGAGGAGGAGGAGGAGGAGGAGGAGGAGGAGGATTTGGAAAGTAAGACTCACCAGAAAGGAAAGGAACTGAATTGTGGACAAAGGGAGAAGGAGGAGGTGGAAGAGCAGGAGAGGGAGGCGGATGAAAGAGGGGTGCAGCAGGTGGAGGTGGTGGTGGTGGAGGTAAATAAAAAGACCAACAAGGGGATGGAGGGGTAGGAAGGAGAGGAGTAGGAGGCAAGGAAGGAGGAGAAGGGAAACTAAATGATGGAGATGAAGACATAAGAGGAGGAGGTAGAGGAGGAGGAGGAGGAGGAGGAGGAGGAGGAGGAGGAGGAGGAGGAGGAGGAGGAGGAGGAGGAGAGGACGGACTCTTACTATCAGAAAGGGAAGTGACTTTCTTTGTTCTTCTGTCCACCATAAAGACATCCTTGACAGATGAGACAGAGAAGTATAATTAACAACGGCCCAAATCAAACGCAACTTGTTTTATTTTGAAAGAACAGTGGCATGAATATCTGCTTTTTAGTTGTAGATAAGTTTGAGAGTTACCTTGCAGTTTCTAATGGCGCTGCTAAACACGACCTTCTGACCATCCGCAGACCAGCAGTGGGATGGCAGAGCTTCATACACACCTGCAAACTCCCCTGAAACCATCACAAATGCACAAGATCCCAAATCTAGACTTAATACCTGCCAGTGAATTAACCACGCACATTTATTTACTCCGAGTGAGTCACTGTGCGCCCTGAGTGACCTTTAACCTACCAGCCTGAGGTCTGCTGACAACATCCAGCATGGTTGAGATTTTCCAAGTCTTCAGGTCTAACTGTGCAGAGTTTAACATTTAACTGTTCACAGGTAACAAATTTACAGAAAAGTACAAACACACACACACACGCCATACCTGCTGCACACTGTGGCACTGGTTGTGAGGCCCAAACACCCTACCCTGCAGGTAGATCAACGTGGATCCATCCGGACTCAGCCTGGGACAGGACACTGAAAGGTTGTCCCCTGATATACATTCTGGGACAGGAGAGAGAAGGTCAGATGAACAGAGATGAATAGATTAGAGGAGACAGCGAGGTAAAGGCCTCACCGCAGTGTCCATCCAGGCCGAGTCTGAATAAAGCCGACCTGAAACACAGGCAAGAGAGAAAAAAGGAACAAAAGTGGGCGACTTTGGAGCTGAATATGAGCTCAGCGTGTTTGTAAGACACTGCAGCCACTGTATTAACCTTTTTCTCAACATCTTTGACAAAGAAACTTCAGCTGAAACATTTAGATATTGTCAATCACATAGTATCCTATTTATTCAGGTTAATCAATAAAACAGCTTTTGATTGATTTTAAATATACAATTTGATCACATATAGACTCTAATATAACTGCCATTTTAATCTCATAATTTAGTCAGAGCACAGCCCAGAGGATTGCAATAGATCCTGCTTCATCAGGCGTCAGCTGTAGTATTCCCCTGTAGCGCCCAGGAGGCTGAGCACATTGACGTCTCTGAGATATAAATCATGTGTGGCCATAAGAAATACTAACGGTCCACCCAACTAGATGGATCTATTATTGCTGAGCAGAGTTTGAATGCATGGCACCTGAATCATTACAGCCTGTCCTTTGCAACCCGATATCATACATATTAACTTCATGATGACGAGCGTGATTCTACATAAGGTCCGATTCTAACTGAACGCAATCCAAAGTGTTGTCCTCTGAGCTTTTGTTTTTAGCCCTTTAAAAGGTAAGTATAAAAAACAAGCATGGTGGACTCTGATATAACCTTGAATGAGGTGAAAGTCTGCACAGGGTAATACTGGGTACTGTTTTTATTGATTTGTCTGCAATCTAGAACAATTTTAGTACAGTGCTCTGGTGTGTCTCCGTTTTGGATATTAAAACAAACAGTGTCAACCTATATGGGTCAATCAGGTTCTAAAAGCCGAACGTTTCGGGGAAAAATGGAGGAAACTATCCAGATCTGAGGCGGTTTTTGGAAACGAGTGAAAAGAACAGATTTAAAACTGTGAAATCTTTTTTTTTATTTGAGAGCAAAAAACCTGAAGCAAGGGTTCACAAACAAGAACGTAGGATATTGAAGATCCGAGTGATTTAGATTTTTTTTCCCTTATTGTTGTTCATGTCTAACACAAATATCCAAGTGTTTTTCAAAATTTTTCTTCTTTTAGAAATTCCCAGCCTTCCTTCAGCCTGTAGTTTGACAATTTATACGCGATCAAACATTAAATATATCAAAAAGTACAAGTATTGTCAAGCTAGTTGGCCGTTAAAATACTGCACGTTTATTTTTTATGATTCAATTTCTACTTTTCTTTGAGATTTAGTGAGAGAAACGAGATCTGAAACCTGCGGTTGGAGCAGAACTTCAGCCCAAGTCTGAAAGGCTCGTGGTACCAACCGACGAAAAACACAGACTGAGTGCCGGGAGCCCAAAGAGCCTGGAGACAAAGCAAACAAACAAACAGCCACATATTGATAAAGCATAAAGGGCTTTCTGTCGTTATTAAAGCGATCAGTGATTAAGGTGTCCGGCCACCACCTGTCCAGGTGAGACGTCCGGCGGGACGCCCTGCAGCACGCCGACTGCACCACGATGCAGATCCACCACACAGAGCGCTGGGACGCTCTTACCGGTTAGAGCCTCACCCCAGTCCTCACAATACACACTCCTGTCCTGTTTGGATGTAAAAAAAAAAAAAAAACTTCTCCATACAACAAAGGTCGGACATCAGAGCACGCACCTGCTGTAATGTTTGTTTACCTTTCTACTCGCGGACTCTCCAGGACGCGTTTCTGCTGACGCGCCCCTGCTGCTCTCAGCCACGTACAGAAGCTTGCTCTCACACTCCGACCAGGACAGGCAGCCGAACTGGGCTGGAAACCCCCAAACAGAAAGACGGGAAACAGTGAGACGTGAAGGGCACGACTCGGCACCGCACCCACTGACGACGCTCTGTCCGATCTCTTACTGTCGTCGTACACTCTGCCGTGGATGTTCAGGGCGGACAGGTTGAGGCATTTCCTGAGGCCGTGACGGTCCCAGATCTGAGCAGAGACAACCATGAACGGCAGTCTGGCAGGGAGGTTAAAGCGTTCATCTTATTGGGGAAGACTCGGGTATGTCGTTCTTACCTGTAGGAGCTGCTGGCTGCCCGTCTCCCTGATAACGGCCCTCAGGCCATGAATAGGCGAGAGCTCGCTCAACCACCTGAAGAACCGATATTAAAACTTCAATGAGACGGACCCTATCTTTGCCTGAAGCAAAACAGAACTAGAAATCGGGGAACCTAACGGATCATTTCAGGCTATATTAACTAGAGAAGACTTGATGGGGGTCTCCAGCAGCACTGGACTCCCAGTACTTCTTCTGGGTTTATATTATGACAGACCGCTGCATCCCAATTGCTCTAAGGAACGTTTCCATCGGTCGTTCCTACCAGCTGCAGTCAGACTGTCTTAGCCGCTCCCAACAAACATATTATTTGTTTAAATCATACAAATTGTTGCACGGCTCAAGATCCAACCATTAACTGTTTATAGTGTTCTCAGATACTAAGAGAACTGTCTACGTCATGCTAATCGTTGTACAGGCTCTGACTCAACCATGAATTGTTCGCACTGCACCCAGACGCTAAGGTAACTTGCACACGCCTTAGCCGGGACGCTGCTGCACTATAGTGCACTTTGTATAAGCTCGGTGCGTTATGGAATTGTATGTATTGAAATGTTGCGTGTTCTATTGTTGTGGGTTAGGTAAATAGGCTGGAGTTATTTTTCTTCCACTATCAAATAACTTTGCTTTTCCTTTGGTCAATACTTAGTCTGATATTTAACCTTATATTCTACTTTTGGTATTTTTTCTCTAGAGCTAACTTTAGATTAGACAGTTTACTTTTCTTATATTCTTCTTTTTCCCTTTCTGAATCACTAATAATTGTGTGTGTTTGCTACTGTCACACCTGAGTTTCCTCATTGCAGGATATTAAAGGGATTCTTGTCTTATCTTATAGTTTCACAACCCCTGCCTATTTTCTTGTGCACGGCTTGCAGCACTGCATGACATTTTTTCCGCAACTTTTATAAGATGGTAGAGCATAGGAGTCCATATCACTTCTGGAAAAAAAAGATTTATTCTTGTATGATAAAATCTAATACTGTATAAATGTTTCTTTTATGTAAAGGCACGGGTTGACTTCAGTTGAAGGAGTGGGATGAATCATTTCTGGAATATCGTTAAGTCTTCGGTGTAAAGCTAGAGCCGCTCTGCTTTACTAAAACACTTTACTGAAAGTTTTATAAAGCCTCGATCAAGCGGTTTTACCCCAGCAGCTACCAGTCTCATGCACGACAACATTTGTATGCGTTTCATGTCCCAAGTCTCCATGTCAGCTGTCTGTCTAATTGTTACTGGATGATACATCGGTTAAATTAAAGCAGGCAAGACTCACTCTCCAGACACGGGTGCGCACGGTCCAGGTGGGAGGACGGTCCTGATGCTCCTGTGGTTGTTGCTGTCAGCGATCAGAGTCCACTGCTGCGAGTAGCGAAGTCTGGAGCTTTGGACCAGGTCGCTCTGAATCCACTCTGCGCGTGTACACAGTGAAAGGTTGGGATTTACTAAAGGGGCCCCAGGGAAAAAAAGATATTAATTGTACTTTGCTCAAAGGCATTATTTCTGGTCTCTATCATATTTTGGCAAAGATTTGATAATTACAATGTTCTAACTGTTCTAAAGTGACGGGAGGCAGATCTGCAAAAACTTTACAATGAAGAGATCTGGGAAGGAGCATCCCATCCTCTCACTTCTTGTTTCTTGGTCTTGAATTCAAGAATGTCCAATAAGATACTATACTACACACGCAACAAAGGACACCTTACCGTTTAAATAAAATAGACGTTGTGCCTCACATGGAAGTCAACATGTCAGATTAACAGAGTACTGAGTTCTCTGTTAGGGTACTGGAAAGTATTCATTCATTTACATATTCTGATTTATTTCTTTGTCTCACTTCAATGTTTCAGATCATTAAACAAGTTGTAATATATCACACAAAGATAATCTGAGTAAATTAAAAAACTGCAGTTTTTATATAACGATTTCATTTATCAGGGAATAAAAAGCTTTCCAAACCAATCTGGCGCTCTGTGAAAATATCATCTCTGCTGTTGCTGAATTGTGGATTTACTGTGATTAGGCACTTTTTTGGGAAAGTTTAGTTCAATTTCACCAACACCAACCAGGCCAGAAACTGCCGGACCTGTAGAATTAAGAGATCAATTAAGAAGAACCTGAGTGTAAACATGAAAAAGGCCAAAAGATCCCAAAAAGGAACACATCATGCCTAAAAGGAATTAGGGAATAGGAGAGAAATAAAGGTCTGCCAAACTTGGTGGAGGCAGTGAGATGTTTAACTTTGTGGTGCATTCATAGCCGGAGAACCATTCGTTCAATCTTCAAGTCTAACTACAGATTCTCAATTGGATTGAGGCCTGGACTTTGACTAGGCCATTCCAACACATTTAATTGTTTCCCCTTAAACCACTCGAATGTTGCTTTAGCAGTCTGCTTCGGGTCATTATCCTGCTGGAAGGTGAACCTCTGTCCCAGTCTCAGATCACAGGCAGACTGACACAGGTTCTGCTTACCCTCGACTTGGGCCAGTTTCCCACTTCCTGCTTGTGAAAAACATCCCCACAGCATGATGCTGCCCCCACCATGTCTCACTGAAACATGGGTTTCCACCAGACAGAAAAAGTTTGCTTTTAGTCTCATCTGACCATCTGAAGTTTGGGGAGTCGCCCCCATGCCTGTCAAGAAGGCAAACTCAAAGCCTGCCTTCTTATTTTTAACGCTTGTTCTGGCTATTTTCTTATTGTGGTGACGAGGGGCTGTGGAAAATCCTCTACCTCAAAAGGCTGATCCGTGGCGAAACCACCAGTGTCGCCCTGGTCACTCCATGTCACTTTCCCTCGTCCTGACCACAGCCCTGCTTAAATAAACATGGGCCGACGTTCAAAGCAGTAGCAAACGCTAAACACGATGGAGCAATGCTCACACCATTCCAATTACTGAGTCTGACTCGTCACAGGGGCACGTGTCTGACTGAGATGCTTTTCTACCCGAAAGGGGCAATTAAACCGATAGGAAGCTTCGACTGCAGTAGCCACCGTTCAGACCTAAGAGGGCAGCACTAAGACGGTTTTAAGACCAATATTGCAGAACTAAACAAGTTCTGCAATATTGGTTGGTAACCAGTGTTGCCAGTTTTGAGTGGGTTTCCTTCTTCTAAACACATTGGGCTGGAAGAAAATGGGCAGGTTGTTCATATTTGGGCTACTTTTCATAACATTTGGCAGGTTTTTAAGAAGTATTCATGGGACAATTCTATCAAAACAGTTGATATTTTGTATGTTTTCATAAAATTGTAACAAAATCACGGGCTGCACAGTGGCGCAGTGGGTAGCACTGTTGCCTTGCAGCAAGAAGGTTCTGGGTTTGAATCCAACCCTGGGTAATTCTGCATGGAGTGTGCATGTTCTCCATGTGCATGCGTGGGTTCTCTCCGGGTACTCCGGCTTCCTCCCACAGTCCAAAAACATGACTGTTAGGTTAATTGGCTTCTCCAAAAATTGTCCTTAGGTGTGAGTGTGTGCGAGAATGGTTGTTTGTCTCTGTGTTGCCCTGCGACAGACTGGCAACCTGTCCAGGGTGTACCCAGCCTCTCGCCCAGTGAACGCTGGAGATAGACACCAGCACCCCCGCGACCCCATGAGGGATTAAGCGGTTTGGAAAATGGATGGATGTAACAAAATCCCCTGACCTTGCACTCATTTTATTGTTTCATTTATTGTGAAATGTCTATAATTTGCCAAACCTGACATGAATGATTATTGGTTCATCAAGTGACACTATGAAATATTGGTCAACGTCAGTAAACGCCCAAGAGTTGAAGTGATCAACCTAAAAATGTTTAATTCAATTCAGTTTTATTTTATTTATATACCACCAAATCACATCCCATGTCATCTCAAGACACTTTACTAAGTAAATTCAGTCGAATCACACAGACTGTCAAAAGGTTTTCTATCCAAGGAAACGCAGCAGATTGTATTGAGACACTGGCTCCATCTGAATACCCTTAATTATAGCTCCTAGCTCCTGGTCTGAAAACGTTTATGGGGTCAACAGTTAGAACTCTATCATGGGGAGGAAAGGAGCTTCGGACTGCTGTGCTGAATTCGGACAGCCTTCTGCCACAAATGACTGGGGGTTTGAGAAGACAGAGCAGAGACGAGGAAAAGAGATCTCTGTGTGGAGGTTATTCGGTTGCCTGATTGCATTTTTGTGGGGAGACTGTATGAGCAACTTTTCATTATTATTATTATTGCATTAGTGTAGTTGTGTTCTAATCGTGTGTCCTACGTTTAAAACAGCTCCAATTTCAACCTCTGTTTTATTTTTATTGAGGTGGGCGGGTTTTACATTGCGTTTGGGCTGGAAACTGTCAGTCAGATCTGGCAACCCTGAAAATAACGTAGCACCCTTAGGCCCAGTTTATGTCGCTTATCTTGGATTTGGGGGTGAGTTAAACTTTAAGAATCCCGACGACGTTATTATATTCAGGCAGCTGTCTCGACTCCATTCATTTTCCGAGGTGTCATGAGCAAACAGTAATGTGCACCACGAGAGGAAAGAAGGCTGTGAAGGTGCTAGCTGCAGCTAGCTCACCTGCTGTCACGGTGTAGAGCCGGACCTCCGGGAGCTGCTCCTCGCTCACATGAGCGGAAAGAGGCGTGGGGAGGCCGCTGACCTTTCCGTACACCCCGGTGATTTGGTCGGAGTCCATCCGGGTCTACGGCAGCACACACGGCTCACTATAAGCGGCTAACAAGAAGCCAGATAACCACCCGGTGTTCCCTCCCAGGAGCAGCTGCCGAGACGGCTTGTGTGTCAGGCCAAGAGTCAACCACAGCCCTCGGTCCAAGACTTTAACGCATCTTGTAGACCTGCTCCAACACCGGATCGCAACGATTTCACTCTACCTGCGCCTCAGGGACGAGCCCACTCTGCTGAGTCTGGGGCGGGTGTAGTGGTGGAAACAACCGCAGGGGGGCAGCAGAAACAACATGACCGGTAAAGAAGCGTAAAAGGCCTTTAGATGGGTGAAATATTTAGTAGGGAAATAATTGCCTTTAACAAGGTCAACAGTGGTACAGTTGTTGGTACCCATAACAAATTCCTTTAAAATGTAACCTAGGCATGTTGTTACTTAATTATGTTTCTATTAAGTTGATCGTCATTTTTCCTCCCCCCCCCCCAATATCATGCAGGGTCTTATGAATATCTGCTCATTTTACACATATGAATACATTTTGCAGCTGCTCAGGGCTCCAAGTTACACTGGGGGCCACTGGAGAACGTGGCTTCACCCAAATGCAAAAAAAAAAACCCTTAATTGTAATTGCTCAAATTCGCCTTGTGCTGGTACGATATGACACGTTTTAACCAGTGGGCATTAGGTAGTACAAGAATCTATATTTATCTTGCCATTAGCTATAGTGATCATGGAGTTAAATGTTAAAAAAATCCCAGAAGTACAGCAAAAAATGAATCTTATGGTCTCTAGTTTTCCATAACAAAGATTAGATCTGAACTACATACCAACTGGTTGCTATGAAGGTTAACAAGGAAAAAGATTCCCCCCAATCAGCTCTCTTACTAACGTTAACGTGCCGTTAGCAAAATTATTATGGGCCTTTAACTGGAAACATATCCTGTGGTCAGATGAGAATTTGTCAGCATATAACAGCTCTGGTAGGTCTGGTATTAAAGAATATGTGGAAAAGCATGTTATGACCACTGTTAAGTATGGTGTGGGGTGTATGATGCTGTGGGTCTGTTTCACTTAACCATCTGGGAAGCTTATTGGATATTTTAAATAACTGAATTCTGACAGTGGTTAATCACTGGTCCTATTGGCAAAAGGGGGATTATACAAGGTATGAATAACAGTGCCCCTGGTGATTTTAGTTTAATATGGAAATGGGATTACCTCTCCATTTAATATGCTTAAAGGTTGCTATAAAATATCCAGTTATTTAAGCTTGTTTATTTTTACCAGGGGTGCCAATGCATGTGATCAGCATAGACTCTATGGGACATATTAAACAAAAAGGTGATGCATTAAATTATTTGCGTATTTTCAGACAGTACATTTCTTCTTTGAAGATTTTTAATTTCTTTTAAGGAGATAGCAACAATTTGACTTTTTAAAACTGCACATAAACCTACAGGCCTTATGCTGAATTGACTTTATTCATTAGGAGAAAAAAAAATAGTTGTTTCTAGACCAGGGGTCTCTAACCTGCAGCCCTGAAGTCTCGCTCTGAACCCTCCACAATGGCTCGAAAAAACTTTGGCTACAAATGCTGAAGAACTAACTAATGTTTTTACATTTGAATATAATAACAAATGCAAGTTTTAGCTGGGGTTGGTTTTTACACTAGTAATATTTCTTTCTACATTATGGAAACTACTGGCATGTGCATTTTTTAAACAGAATTTTCAGCAAATAGCATTAAATTGTATCCATTCATGTAAGTTTTATAATTTTCTTTATTTCAAAACAAATAGAAATAAAATTATGTTTCTTTAAAAATGACAAACATTTCCTGCAGTATTTATGAACCATTTTAAATTCCTTTTTCCAAAGGTCATGCAACATCTGTGGCTGTCAACAAGTCTTATTCAGCTGGACTGAGGTAAAAATGGCTCTTTGGATTGTAAAGGTTGCAGACCTCGGTTCTAGACCAAAAACTCTGCTGCTTGTTTGGAATAACTAAAAACAATCCTAGATGTTGAACTGCTTTTTAGTTCGTTTGACACCCCCACCAAGTGTTGCAGCACAAGAACGACTAACAAGACACACGGCTTCTTTTAGTTTGTCAACAGTTTGACGGCCATTAATTTTACTAAACCAAAGTAATTTAAACCATAAGATAGATTTTTAATATGAACTGTTGCATTGTTTAAAAACAGCATAGTCAAACTTGTTTTTCCAGCAGCTTTGTATGAATTTACTGTTCTTTACATGATAAAATAATTCATCTCGTATACACATATCTCCATATATCCATGTGCTCTTTAAATCTGTAATATATAAATGGAAATATTTCATGACCCAGCAACCTTTGTCAAAAATGCATCTAAAAGAAAACTTCTAAAAACTTCATCTCATCTTTAACCACAATTGTGTCTGTAAACATGTTATGATTTCAAGTTACTTTAACAACACTTATTACAGCTTTTGTAATAAATTAAACAGTAAAATACAATTGTTCACCCAAAAAAAGTTTAAATCAAAATTCCTTTTCAAAAGCAAAACAATATAGAGATAACGATATCAATGTTTTGATTTTGGTTTTTTAATTAGGCATCTTCTGGATTCATGTGTTGTGTTTTATTTCGTGGTTAAGTTAATGTCAGATAAAACACACACACACACAAACACCACACACACACCACGCACATTTTTCCCAAAGGTTGCATTGTTTGTAAAAGTTGAAAGTTGTTTAGCTGCTGAAGAAGCCGCTCTGGGTGAGAGACATGGGACTTTCAGTGGAATAAAGGAGGAATCGAACGTCCGATACAATAAAGAGACTTGGCAGAACATTTCTTCGGCTCTGTTTTACAAAATCTGACTTTTTAACGGGATCAGATTTCAACCCTGTTCTGCTCCTTATTAATAAAAAAGCATCAAAATGTTTTTATTAAAACCACTCAACGGGTCTGGCAAAAAGACTTGATAGCAGATAAAGGCCTTAGTGGAGGAGATGAAGAGCACGAGTGAAAAAACCACCAAGTTTTTTTTGTGTCCGACAGGTGAAGATCCGAAGGCATCTTAGCTCCTCGTCCATTCCCTTCCCTCCGTTCGGGTCCGTCCCTCACATGACGTCAGCGCGCTTGTCCCTGACTTTATTCCTCAGTTTAGTTCTGGCTTTGAAGGCAGCGGAGTTGAATAAATGCTGTTGGAGGTAAAGATAAAGAAAAGTATTTCCATTAGGGAACTATAACTGAATTTTAACACCAAACTGACACAATAACACTCCAACATCGCTCACCAGATCAGTCGCAGGTTTGCTCTACATGGCAAATTTCCTAACAGATGCAGTAGAGTTATAGAAAGCCAACCGAACTGACAGTCATTACATACATGCTGCTAAATCTGTTGAATCATTAACTGCAAGAGGCGTGTTCAAAATAAGAGATTTAATTCCCTCGTTCAGAAGGACAGTGTACTTTCATTAAGGTTGATTGGACAGAGGGAAATGTTTGAAGATGTCCAAAACAATTATACCCTGCTCAACTAAAATGATCTGAAAAGCTTTAAAATGGAAATCAGAACAGAAACAACTATTGCCAAGGATCGTAGGACAGCCAAAATGGCAAAGTCTCCGTCAATGACGAGCGTCTGGGTGATCAAAGAAGGTCCACAGATACCTGTGATTGCTGTGACAACTGGAAGAAGCCAAGCGAAGCTAACAAAAAGAAGATCTCGTAAAGTCCAACAGGTGAAAAGAATATACTCAAAATGTTAGTTTGCCAAAGAACACGTCGATAGGCATAAAGAAAAATGGAGCGACATTTATAGATTTAAACCAGGTTATTTTTGGGTCTAGCATGGTGGCTCAGGTATCATGATATGGGGATGCTTCTCATACTGTGGTGTTAGCTTATTTAAGACCTATGCATACTCCACAAGAGAGAAATTAGTTCTCTATCCCAGGGCAGCAAGGACAGAATGGTATTTCAGCTTGGGTCTTGACATTGACTATTATGCTGTGGTAAGAGGAAGTTCCTGACAAGAACAACCTTTTTTTCCTGAAGAGGCAAGACTATTTCCTAAATCAATAGTCAATAGAAATACATACTTGTAGCGTATGTATTGTCCTGTATTGTAAACCAGGGATCATGAATCAGTTTTAACGAAACACCTGAAAAGGTCATGTAGCTTTTATGCTAAAGAGGAAATGCCCTTGGAGGAAACTTGGCCTTCAGCATCATCAACTCAGCCATCCTCCACCAAAAGCTCACGGTGCCGCCCTCCACCTGTCAGTGGATCACCAGCTTCCTGACTGACCGGCAGCAGCAGGCGAGGCTCGGGAGCATCTTCTCATGCTCAACAACCATCAGCACCGACGCCCCCCAGGGGTGTGTTCTCGCCCCTCTCCTCTTCTCCCTCTACAGAAATGACTGCGCCTCATTGGACCCATCTGTGAAACCTCTGAAGTTTGCAGATGACACCACTGTCATTGGTCTGATATACAATTAAATCAACGGTGCATCCCAGGGAAGCCAAATCTTCAAGAATTTTCAGTTCATGCAGTAAATAACTTTGTAAAGAAACCAGACTTTTGACCACTTTCTGTAGATTGATGATACATTTGATACATTGTTCATGTTTTCATTTCTAATAATGATTAGAACTCATTTTATTTATAAAATGCTTCAAATTTGAAACAAATCTCAAAATTCAAGGATAAAAATACAGAAACAAAATAAAGGTGTAGCACCCAGTTAGTATGCTTTTCTGAATAAATAAGCCTAACTGGTATTTGTGCCGATTTCTCGATGCATTTCAATAATGGAAATTAAAGTTACTTGTAGCACCTTTTTAAATTGCTATTTTGAACAAATACTGATGTTTTTAAGAGCTGAGAGTAAACTACTGAAAAAATACACAGCAGTGGGTTGGTTACCTTCTCTACCCGTGAGATCTTGGTGCCTTTGATAGTAGCAGCATCTAAGATGAGGGGCGGTCCGAGGCCAAAGATGTCCCGGAGTAGCTGGTTGTGCTGCACAAACAGGTTAATCACCAAAGGCTGCTGTTAGAATTTTTCATTTAACAACTCAAGCTTGAATGGTTCAAATTTTACTCTTAGACTGAGACCCAAAAGTCTGTAAGTACATTGTAAATATTTCTGTTTGTCAAAAAAAAAGTTTTGCCTACCAACAATCTGGGATCAATGACCCAATATCTAATCTCCTGAAGTTCCCATACCTGTAGATGGTGTCTTACTCCAGATTCTAGGGTCTCTTTGAAGGCATCATAGATTCTTTTCCTCATCCAGCCGTCGATGTAAACGCTCTCCACCCCGAACCTGATCTTCTCCTCTGTGAAATCCTCACTCTGTGCAACAAAAACATAACCTCAGGACTTAAAAGTGATACGTAGAAGAAACCAAAGAGAGCCGAAGCCTCCAAGCTGAAAATACTTAAGACGGTTACCAACCTCTATGTAATGCAGCACCTCCCTGAAGATTGAACGCTGTTTCCTTCTGTCGTTTTTGGCTCTGTGTTTGTTGCCATCTGTGGCTAAACTCTTCAGACATTCGCACAGACTTTCACTGTCCTCCACCTCAAACTCCTACACACAATCAGACGAGCGACAAGGTATTCGCTAAGCTGAATCCAACTCATTTACGGTGCCTTGCAAATGTATTTGAATTCCTTGATATTCTTCTCATTTTGTCACAATACAACAAAAAACGTCAATATATTTAAGTGGGATTTCATGTGATAAACCAATAAAAAGTAGTGCATCACTAAAGTGAGAGGAAGAGATTTGGTTTATACATTTGTTATTAAGTCTACTGGGACAGTTTCTTTGTGCTCGCTGAATTAAAAGCCTCCCCACACCATGACACTACCACCACCATTTGTCACTGTGAAGACTGTGAAGATGGTGTGTTCAGGGGATGTGCAGCGTTAGTTTTTTCCCACAGTGTGGAGCTTATACACCACCAGTCAAAGGTTTGGACTCGCCTTTGTCATTCAACGGCTTTCCTTATTTTTACAACTTTCTACATTGCAGTAACATGGTGAAGACACATGGTTGGTTTCTTCTAACCAGAGGACAAATTGGTGTAAGAGCAAGCGTGTTAATACATTTAGCATTTATGGTGTGTCTGTTGATTGTTGTTTGCGTGCTTGTTTCTTGGTTGGTTTGCAAAAGCACTTTGTGTTGCATGACGAGGTCTCTATAGATAAAAGCCTATTGAATGATGTTTGCTCTGGCCCCAACATGGCTGCAAATGGGGTTTCTTATTTACTTTGAACAATTGCTCTTGCATCTATGTGCGCTCTTCCATAAAGGCTAGATTTGTGTAGGTCACAACTAATAGTTGGTCTGTCAATAATTACTCCCACCTGAGCTATGAATCAATGCTGCTCCTTCAGATTTAGCAAGCCCCTCTTAGCTGCTTCACTGAAGATACTCCTTGCCCAGCCTGTCAGTTTAGGTGGACGGCAACATCTAGGTCTGTGGTGGTGCTAGACTTTTCCCATTTGAGCAGGATGGATTGAAAAGTGCTGGCTGGGATGTTCAGACCTTTACCCCGTAATTGCACATCCTCCATTCCTGTACGTGCCCGTTCTGTTCCAGACCGCCTCCGTGAAAGGCAAAGCCCACTACATCCACGCTTACTCCGTCTAGGTCCGCTCCAAAGTTTCTTGGAGCCCGAGGAGAGCATGTGTGATCATCGTCATTACAAGCAGAATGCAAATCTATTTGGAGGGGATTACCACGTTTTAATGTTAAATGTTGAAAAGACAAATCTGCTTCCTTATTTGGTGCAAAAAGAGTGGTTAGCATCCGATATTTAAATAAATCAGGTCATTTTATTGTGACTATATAAAGAAATGTATTTAATTATTTGTAGTTAATCTCTATTTAAACTATGTAACTTTGACAAACTGGATGTTGTTCATCTTTTTCCTGTTTGCTATTATTGCAATTGTGGAGCTTGACCAGTCCGGAGGCTGTCGGACCGGACCAGAACAGAAAATTGGAGATGTTACGTATTGATGGTGAACGTCGGAGAGCGGGTCTGCTGACGGTGGATGTGGAATCTGGGGGTTAGGATATAATTTCACAACCGCGCCCTTCTTTAAACTTTCTGCCTCTCCTGTCTGTGTTCCTTGGTCTTCATGATGCTGTTTGTTCAAACCTCTGAGGCCTTTGCAGAATATCTGTAGCTATGCTGAGATTAAATAACACACAGGTGGACGCAGTTGGTTAAACTGGAGTCTATTCAGGGGCATCAGAATAAAAGGGGTGAACACAAAACACACCACATATAAAACGTTTTTTGTTCTTCACATTTTAAATGCATCCATTTCCTTCAACTTTACAATGATATGCTACTTTATTTTGGTCTATGATGTAAAATCCCATTTTTAAATAAATGCATGCATTCTTCATCTATGGTTTCAACATCTTCTGTATTTGTATACCTCGTCTATGTCTCGGCCTAGCTCCACCAGCAGAGCAATCGTCTCTCCCACTGCAATTCTGTAGTTGACGTCACTGCTCTGAAGACAAGCTTGCAGCTTAGGAAGGTGCCTACGAAGAGCACATTGAATACAGAATCAGTATTAGGCAAAGATTACTCCCTTCTAATTACATTTTACCATAACTTTGGAGTGTGGTACGTTAGACCAGGTCGCTAGTGTCAAATTCTAGCCGTCAAGGGACGGTGTCCAACGACTTGAAGATGTCTCTCTGTTCCAAAACACCTGAATCAACTACTTAAGCCATTAGTGAGAGCGTAGAAACTGGCATCAGACTATTCAGCCGTTTGATTCAGGTGTTGGGCCAGACGCATCTAAAAGCTGCAGGGCAATGGCCGCCGAGGACTGGAGTCTGACGCCTCGTGACTATAAGAAACGATCACGTCAACAAGGGGGAGATTTACACAGATGTACACAACTTACTGGCACGCTGGTGATTGTTAATCAGACTCATAACAAGCACTGTGTGTCAATCAGCATCAAACTCCAGATGCCAATTTTTTTTTCTTTCACTGGACATAGTTACCAGTTTAGCCTTTATGAATTTTATAAACAAAAACAGTGAGTTTTTTGTCTGCATATGATGTTGAAATATGATTTTAAAGCATATGTCCACAATCCATGAAGATCTAGGAAAACTATTGCAGAGGGTCTTTTTTGGTATGATGAATAAAATCAAAACTTTAAGATGCTAAATAACGGATGGAAACAAATAGACTTTTCCTCAAATTCTATTTAACAAAAAAAAATATGAATTACTCCTTTTTATTTGGAATATATCTTTTCTTTTTTTTTTTATTTCTACTCACAGTTCCAGCAGCTCAGTTAGTTTGGAAGCGGGGCAGAGGGTGACCAGCAGCGACCAGGCCTGCAGGGCGGCCGTGTGGAGGCCGGGCATACCAGGTTTGGGTGTAGGCAGCGTTCCTTCTCTATTAGGGTAGGAAGATGTGAAGACACTCTCCAGAAGAGCCAATGACTTGACCAAGTCCTGCAATAGTTCAGAGATCATATTAGCAAAATGGAGCCGTTTTAAAAGAACAAAATACAGAACCCAGCATGAACTAAACCCATGTATGCACAGAAGTTACAAACAAATCTCACCTCTCCTTCTTCTGCTGTGGAGACATAGCAGCACATCCCCAAAGCCCGGGCACACTGATGAGACAACAGAACCAAAAGAATAAGCAGATGTGCATGAAAACACTGAGAAACAGTTTCCTCTCTGACCCCATCCACTTATGTACATAAATGTGTTTTATCTATGATTTAATGCTAGAGCCGCTTATCACGGCTCAGTTCCCACTCTGACAACAAACAGTGTTTGTCCTTTATTGTTGCCCAAACAGTAACGCTGAACTGAAACAGCTACCATGGTGATTCTCTGTTTAAAGCAGCCATTTTCATCTAAAAGTAAAACTGCCTGTAGAAAAAAAAAAAGATATGTCTGAAACGTATATTAATGGAAACAATCATTTCAGAATTTTCCATTGATAAAGTCCTGCCTGAAACTGATGGTTTTGAAAATGCTAAAGCCACGTTTTCATCTTTTGCCCCAGGAGTTTCCGTCATATTAAATTGCAACGGGCGATTTCCATGAAAGTGGGTATCACTCACACTTTGACGAGCAGCTAAATTGGCACTACCGTCATTCAGGATGGAAGTGAGAAGAGGACGAAGCGACTTGAAACCCTCCTCAGCCTCATCCCCACCTCCCAGCTGGATACAGAGCAGGGTAAAGACAGCGGCAGCTGCTGCCTGCTCCTCTCCACCGCCTGCAAACACGACGGGAACAGAAGAAGAAATTCAAGTTTGGACGGCTGCTGCTGACAACCTAACTGACGAAAATGTCTTAAGATGCCTCACACAAGATCAGATTGAATATTAATTACATGATCAGCAAGTTTGGGTGCAGACAAAACTAAGATATGACCCATCGACAATATAAATCTTTACCTTTCTTGAGACTTCTTTCCAGGCAGTCGCGCACGGTGAGACGCTGGCCTGTCAGGAAGTCGTATAAAACTCTGGAGGAGAAAGCTTGTCGCAGTGACTCTAGGCCTGCTAGACGGGTCTTTGCACTTGAAGAGAGACGAACGGAGAGCAAGACATCAGAATCAGACAAGCGGAAAAAGGCAAATCCGACATGTTTCCATCTACTGGTTTGTAGCGATATAACCAGGCAAGGTGAAGTGTAATGTCATCATACGCTGACGTTACGCTGTAATAAACAGGAAGTAGAGGTTGCAAACTACCATGGACCACGGATCAGTAATGGAGCGAGGTTTTAATGAATGTGCTGTTATTTTTTTCACAGATGACGCTAAGAAAAGCTCGAGTCTCTTTGTTGGTCCACATGTACCTGTTGTTGCTTCCAGCCCTGTTTGAGTGTAATGGGAACAGCCAGGAAGACACCGACAGCACAAACGGCTGATCAGTCATGTGAGGTAAATGCTCGCTACGTCAGAACTTATGCGATTAATGTGTTTCCATCTCCTCTTTAGCGCATTTACTCTGTTTTGAAAAAGTCAAAAACCACCTCAAGAGAGGTTAAAAACTTCTTTGCCGAAATTTAGTGGCTTAATTTGATTTTATTGCCATTTCCATCAACCAGTTCTAATGCGATACTTCAAAATATAGATAAAAAAGGTTGATGGAAACGGGGTTACAGAGCGGGACATTTAAAATATTAGGGTGAGACAAATGAGAGGAAGACAGACTGAGAAAGAGACATTAAAGTGAGAGAGACATTAGAATGAAAGAGAGAGAGAGAGTGAAACACTGAAGTGAGAAAAACAGTGATACCTAATACAAATGGAACATTTCTGGATACTTGGGATTTTTTTAATTCAATATATCACAACAATTAGAATATATTTGTTGTCATTATATTAATGTTGAACCCTATAATGCAGATGACATGAACAGAGACTCAGACTCTGACTCTCCTTCCAACAACCGGATGAGAATAGGGCTGCAGTTTTAGGAAAACATGACGTTACAATATTATTGTTGAATATTGCAACTAAAGTACCAACCATGATCACAGCCCTTTTCTGTCATCATGACCTCCCTATTAGTCAGTCTGAGCATTCTGATGTTGGCTGATACAATCTTTATTGGTGCTGGGAATGATGAAGTTACAGTGCAGCTTGGCCACTCGTTTTAAAAACCACAGGTTAAAGGGCTGAATGCATTTACATAAATCCACCCGCTTTTAGAGAGAGCATCTCTTTATCCTAGAAAGCCGTTATCAAAAGCTACTTTTAAGTGTAAAATATTACTATTTAAGGCAATGTGCGACCCACGATTGTTCCGAATAACATCCAACCCAGATTAAAGACAGCAGGGCAAATAAAGGTTTATTCCATGGTCGTACTGCCGTAAACTCTTGAGATTTCAAACTTCCCGTAGACATTTTACAAGGCGCCCTGCCAAACTAGCCTTCTACAAGCTTAAAAGATGACTCAGTGGATAAAGTCTGTTTGTTCAACATCTCTTCCTTATTACCAGTCATTGATCCGGACAAGTTGTCTAATGACCAAATTCTACGCGCCAACTCTTGTCAGGCCATTAATCAAAGCTCAATATTAATTTTACAGGATGTATTCATTCATCATTCTGTCTGCTTTAGAGGAGCAAAGCAGAGGTTAAAAGGCAATTAAAACCTTCACCTTTTGTCCATCAGGTTGTCTATACACTGCTTGAGTTTGTCTTCGGTCTCTTCCTGTGCGGTCTGCTCATCCACCGGCTCACCTCCTGCATGAGACCACGGTGATACGTCGATTAAAATAAAGTCACGGGGAAAAATATCCTATTAAATGCTCAGAAAACCCAGAAAAGAGAAGTTACAGTAAAAACAGACCTCGGTTAAAACAAAAAACACCAACTCTGTGACGTCATCCTGTCATTTAATAAAACTGCTGTGTGCGTTATGTAGCGTCTCTTACAGACCTGTGCCCTCTTCCAGCACAGAAGCCGTTTCACTGGCACTGCTGTAGTGGCTAAGGATGTCGGATGTCAGCTCATCGTCGCTGGCAGCAGACTCTCCCTTCATCCCATTTTTAACGCCTGGGGGCCAAAACAAACACACAGAAAGTGAAACTTCTGGAGGAAAAATACGGGGATCCATCAATCCTTTTGATAGAAAGTGAGAAGAAAACAGGGTGGAAATGATTGTAGATGAAGTCAGCAGACGTTAGTACCATTATCACCAGCACTGGTTGGTATTTCCACAAGCCGGGAGAAAAGCGGCTTAAAACCAGGCGCAGTCATGACAGGAGCCGGGGAAACGGACGAGCCCCCCGCCAGCAGATGCTGCTACCGGGTCAGGGTAGAACAAAGCTTTGTGCTTTAGGGGAGCAGCACTGGACCAAGAGTAGAGTTGGAGCCCAGAGGAAGCTGCAGAGCGAGCTAACTACTTTTACAGAGAAAAAGATGCGCATTCTTTACCGTGCTGGAAAACATCGGAAATCTATGAAAGCTGACAACAAACTAAATCATCGTTAAAATCTCGTAAGTTTACACGGAATAAATCCCAAGTTAATTTGCAATGCGCGTTTACACTATCAACCGTGTGTTTCTTCCAGACACTTGACCAGACATCGGCCGGTTTCCAGCGTCAAGGCGCTCCACAGTTTGAACAGAAACACAAAGAGAAGTCAGCTGGTGACCAGAATGGGACATTTTAATCTTGAGTGATCATGAGCTCGTAACAAGCCCACCTCTTGTCTGATCAGTAAACGCACCGCAGTGAGAAGCCACCAGCTCACACGGCCAGCAACGCTCTTTGGTGCAGAAGTTATTTTCGTTCAGCACAGCTGGGCCACGTGGGGCGGAGGAAGGAGTGGGCTAAGCTAAACTAAGCTAAGCTAGCTCTCAGGTTCCTGCTGGCTCAGGACTTTCCACTGTTGGGGGGATTACTGAAGACCAGAGGGGCCGTTCATCTGCACCGTCGTTCTGTGTTTAAGCTCCACAATGGTCCTGCTGTGCTCCCGTTGAAGTCCAACAGTGCAGCCAACGGGATCCAGGGATCACTCACACTGCAGCAGAGCAAACCACTTTTATTTTAAATGCCAGCTGATGTGATTCATTTTTTATGAACACTTCACGACTGAATCCAAACTAAACGGAAACCACAAGATTTGGCAGGAATTACAAATTCAGTCACATTTCCTCTTATGTTATAGACTTTTCCACCTGGGTGCAGGAAGTAAAAATAATCCATAACCAACCAATAAAAAAATGGAGTGAAGATGTGTAACCTGAGTAAGTTAGGGGAAAGTTCAGCTATTTAAACCTGGGCTGACCCAGTTTTAGATTCATTGTTGCCTGAAGCCTTTTATTTAAACCTGAGGGTAGGTTTTCTACAGCTTCATTGTTAAAAGGGACTTGACATACATAGTGACAAAAATAAGATCAGGTTGCTGATAAGGCTCTGTGAAAGTACAGCAGGCTGCGTTCCTGTTTTGATCCGTTTTATCCACTCATAGGATATAAAAACGCATTCACACGTAGAGACGCAGGAAGAGAGCAGCTAGTGACTGGAAATGGACCAGAAACTGAAAAATAGCAACTTTAAGCAACAAGTGAACGCACCATATGCAAAGGTGTTGTTACTGGTTGACAAAGACTCAACGTTAGCTTTTAGCAGGATGGTGGTATTTAAAAACCCCATCAGAGCTGCAAGACGCCATTGAAAAGAAAACAGCATTTTCTATGACCTGTCTGTGCTTCAGGCTGCGATGGAGAGCAGCGTGTTACACCTTTGTGAACGGAGATTGTAAATAGAAAATGTTCATGTAAATGTTTTTAACAGAAGCGGGAAAAAATCGTGACTTCAATCATGTAAACAGGGCCTTAATGTTAACCAAGGTTATCGCTAGCAAAATACACTGAACTCTATTATCACTTTGACTTTGTTGTAAAATAACAGTGACTCATGTCATGACATTTCCTCCTGTTATAAATATTGGCTTCATAGCTGAACCGCTAAAAAACAAAAAAACTTAATGCTGCTCTAACATCGTCTGGTGTAGTTCTCAAAGTTAAATCCAAACAGCTAAAAATCTGCATCGGGGAGTCAAAGCTCTTAAAAACAATAGATCATGCAATATGATTTATCGTGATCAACTGTTACTTTTGCTTTCAACGTCTGATGTCGCGACACAGGACCGAGAACAAAAAACGGGAAATTATTTCACATCCCAGTGCTCACACAAGCAGATCACGCGTAAGAGATCAAACCCAGAACTTCCTCCTATCTGATCACTGGATCAGACCTCCAAAATGTGCTCGGCAACTTTAAAGGCCTAAACAAAATTGTCTGTAATGTGCCTTCAGTGGCGATTCACCAGACATCAACAAGATGGTTCTGTGGCATGGTAATGCACACTGTGAGCCTGGATCAGCATCCTTGAACTCCTGATCACTCCCTGCTTACTCCACTGCAGCCCTACGTCTTCCCACGCGGACCCACCCACCCGCGCACACACACAGCCCAGTTATCTGAAGCGGGAGCTGCCAGCCACAACTCACGTGTCAACTTTTATCGATCGACAAGGCTCCGGCACTCGGTCACGCTCCCCAAATTTCACAGCATGGCTTCCTGAAAAATTGCCTTAATTGTTTGGGGGAATACTCTTGTCACCTGGAACCCGTAAATTTATTTCGGTAGACAAAAAGGATTGCTGCGATTTCAGATGACTGTACAAACAGACAGACAGTCACTAAGAAACAAAGACTGCCTTTCATTTTATTCCTCACTCAGAGAACCACACCAGCTACACAGCTCGCTGCAGCTCTCTCCCCTTTGTCCGGTCCTTATCACCTAGTGGCCATATACTGCAATCTTGTTCACGTATAAGCCAGATACCGCTTCACAGCACTATACTCACTGCTTTAAGAACTGGGAACCAGACTGAGAGTGCTGCCCAACACCTTATTTTAGCTTCTCCTGTGCAAGGGTTTCAGTAGCCAATGGTTAAATGGGTTGAATGAGGGGAGAGTTCGGATTAGGGCTGGACGACAATTCAATAACGATATGCATCGATCGATAAACGTATATCGGTGATAGGGAAAAAAAAGGGTCAATAAAAAGTTCAATACAATAACAGTTTTCCTTCCTTTTGTATTCTAGTCATGTAGGTTAATATTACAGTCATTACGTCCTCCTAACCAATCACAATCAGACCCAGGAACGCTCTGTCACCAAGCTCCGCCCCTTTCAAAGAGTTCAGAGAGCACGCGTTTTTTTTTTTCAAAATGGCAGTTTTGATAAAAAGTTGAATAAAGGGTTGAGTTTGAATTCAATGTTTGTGTGTTCTGTATCTACAAATAGGTCGCTAAGCAACAGCGTACAGCCAGGGCTGCGCTTAAAATCTATGCTTTACCCAATCTATGCTTTACCCATATGCTTTTTTTCCTATATCGTCCAGCCCTAGTTCGGATGTGGTTAAACTTTATTTAGTTTAGTGCTGACACGCGGTTAACAAGTTAGGGTCCGGTCAGTTGCACCAAAAAGAGTTTTGCCATAACGCAGCATGTTTTAAACAGTGCAGGCCAGCCTTTGTTGCCTTTCCAGTTTATCCGCCGGATGCTTTTCTGTTACCACCTGAGGCAAAGCTCTGAGCCAGCCAAGCTGGTACTACTGAGGCTGAGGACATCGTCACCTGTGACTGTAAAACTAAAAACTGCATCTCAGCACTTCCTTGTTTTATATATATGATCCAATCTAAGCAAACAAACGACTTATATCATGGATATATTTACGGTTAGTCAAATGCATAACTATTGACCACAAAGGAAATTTACAGCCAAAAAATTCAGTTGTTAGATATTCACACCCAACTAAAATAACAATAACAGACTATGACTGTAACCAGTTAGTGTGAGTGATTGAGATATATATAAAAGAAATGTATTTAAATTTTTTTAAGCATCGTGGCGCTAAACCAGAGCAGGGATGCACCGATCCACATTTCTCACTTCCGATGCTTGAGTTTTGAAATCTGCTGACACAGACACTCGAGCTCAACGGGGATCTGACGCTAGGAATCAGAGAAGTTACCTTTCACCGATCCTTTAGCTGAAAGCTGCAGCTGAAGAACCTCCTGACGCAGAGAGCCTAATAGAGGTGGGAGACACATGAGCGAAGGGACCAAAAGGATGTTCCACACACAATGGATGTAGATGGGGAATGAAAATTGTGAATGGAAGAATAATGGAGGGGAGAAAGGGGGATGACCGTGATGGAGAGAAAAACATCACAAGTGAGCGTCATTTCTTAATCGCTAAACTCAGCTTGTCAGACATGAACGCCAGCGCTCAAACCCTCAACAACCTCTCGGCAGCGCCATATCTAATTAGTCTGTAGATGCGTGGGTTTATTACCTTGTAACTGTACTCTGTACATTTCTGTGAACAGAGCCATGCTTCCAGAGCTCCGGCCCTACATTAAACCTGAGCAAGTTGAAACAGGAACATGTAAGGTCCACATCGCTGTCGTCAGCAACGTCAGAAACCTGCAAGTGCAGCAATGTACGACTGCAGAGAAAGACCCACCTGCAGCTGTTGCCCGGCTTTTTGATTCTCAGCGCCCTGAAAACTAACTGTGCAACTCGCCGCACCAGCAGCATGCTATCACGGCGGCTAAAAATAACAGGCAGTTCACTTTAACCCTACGCGTGTTCGCTTAATCGTGCAAGAGCACACTATGGTAATAATGCAAACACCCAAGGCATCAGAAAGATTCACCCCACTTTGTTTGAGAATCACTTTCAAATGCATCGCCACGTTTTGAAGCCCATCGTGACTATTAGTGTAATAAATTAATTCGGCCCTAATTTTAAAACATGTAATGTAACAAAATAGCAAAACTGTCATTGAAAAGAATGGCTAAAACTGATTAAGTTTTGGAGCCTGGAGCCTTTAGCCGGAGAAGAAAAGTACGGCGGGTTTTTTCATCAGAGATCCTCCAAAAATGTAACTTTCAGTGGCTTGAATCAGCTAGTTGTACACCGGTGGACCGAACGGGATCATGACCACCTTATCAAACTGAGAATCAGGCTTGAACACATTTAGCTATTTTTGAAACGCCCTTTGTGAAAAAACTTTCAATATTTCCTCATGGTGCGCTCTGCTGCTTTATTCTGTGGTCTGCAAAAGTTAGAGAGCCACAATCTGTCTTAGAAAGTCAACATGTTGCAGTTAGTGGTGAACTGAACAGGTTTTTCACGACCAAATGTCGATTTCTACTTTTCTTTAAGGTTTGACTTACCAATTTAACCAATCCTATTTCTTCTTAAGACTATAACACAGAAAAGAAGAAGATGCCCAAGGGATTTGTTTTATGAAGGTCGCAGTTTTTAATAAGAAAATAAAAACCATCAAGGCTAACCTTAATGTGATTTTCATTAAAGGATATTTATATAAATTTGCCAAGCTGACCACCGATCAGAGCAAATTAAGAGAAAAATCTCCGATCCAGATCTCTGGGTGATACCTTTGCTGTGCATCTGTAGTTGATTGTAGCTGTTTTACTGGTGCAGATAGCTCTTTCCCACGTAGAGTATTTTTTTACTGTCCTACACTTTTCTTTTTGGTGAAAATAGCATTAAAAAAAAAAAAAATCGGTTTTATCAATCAATAAAAAAAACATTCTCCATTTATCAAGACAGTTGCACAAAAATGTATTTTAAATCGTCTTATTTAGAGTTCTTACACAGAAATCGGAAACGCTTTTAGCATCTTGAGTTTTACAAAACTGGTGATCGGCCACAGGATCTCAGCTCGGCGCACGAGCTACATTTATGAGAAATTACATTTCTGCATTCATTTGTAAATATGCTAAAGCTTAATCAAAAGATGAAAAGATGCGATAGGCCAAAACAAATCGCACGTAACGCTCAATTTGACCCTTTGACAAACGTTACAAATCATAACAAATGGTAAAACGACTCAACATACAGTGGTTAGCTTGTAAACAAATAATAAAAATAACACAAAAAACGGGCTCTAACAACACAGACACGTTCATTTTAACCACAGCAGAGAGCCTGGGGGTAGCAGGGGGGTCTCCGCGCTGAAGCGGGAGCAGCAACAGGCTGCTGTCGCCACATGGACAGCCGCAATGTTCCCAGAGTTTAAACGGGCTGGCCCAGAGCTTCAGCCTGTAGCGTATGCTTCCTGCTTACTGTGGTTTTCTGGTGTGTTTAAAGCTGGGTGGGGGGTTTCCGTGTCGGCTACGACTACTCACCCGGCTTACCGGAGCCACGTTTCCCTTTTTTACTCCGCGGCATGTCGGGCAGCTCCTCCCGGGTCACCACAAAGCTAGCTGAGGTAGCAGCGGCTGTTAGCCTCCTTCAAGTCCGCTCCGCCGTTGGTGGGCAGCCGTAGAGACGGGGAGACGGCTGTCTGAGCTACCCCGGCGGCCTGGACTCCTGTTTAGGAGTGAAAAGCGAGGAAAAAGACGCCACCGCTTTTACTCTTGCGCTGACACGTCGCTTTTAGCGTCCGTGACGAGCACCAACCCACCACGTTGTTTTTTTGTTGCTACTCTCCCGGAAAAAGAAAGGATCCAGAGCGGGATGGGTCCTCCGGGTTGTCGGTTTTCTCTGTGTATTATCTGTGATTGTCCCCGGGTAATCTATACCTAACGCCAGGTTGAGATGGTAAATATTTTTCGAAGTGTTTTGGACAGAGTTTGGAGCACGCTGCAGTCACCAGGTCCACCATCTTCCCCACAGTAACTACCGAACCAACCGGCGACCGTGGGTTGCCAAGTTCGGTCGGTCGTGGCGATATCCCCCGTTTCCGGGTAGGGCATAGAGACAGGCTGTGGAATGTAACACCAAAACCTGTAAATATATAAAACTTTAAAAATTCCACACAAAACCCGTATTAATGTCGCATCCCTATTATTATTTTGTATGTCTTTGCTGTTGAAACTGTCTAAAAAATACATAACGAGGAGGTGGCGTGAAATCCTTTTTTGTCACCAACATTCAATCCAACAAAATGTTTTCAGCCAGTTAGTACTAATATATATTCTATTGACTAAAACCATGAATAATAAAGTTTTTTTTCTTTGAGATTTTTCATAGCCTCACTACACAACACGTCATTCCCTGTCTCTCCCACTGAGCTATATTATACACTGGAGTGCTAATAGCCCGCTGTTAGAACGAGTCGCTTTGAAGCCACCAGCCGCCATATTGGTACTCCCTATTTTCCTCCAGTAACTAGGGAATATGTGCGCTACAGCATCGAATAACGAGGACTTTCTCATTTCAGGGGGGGCTTAAAACTTTTAAAATGTCAAATGCCATATACTTTTTTGTTATGTTCTAAAACTATCAAGTACTGAGAAAGTCATGTGCTGAAATATTTTGCATTTTATTTATTTAAATATATATACATAACATTTATAAATATATAAATAACAATATACAAAAACCTATATTTACATATATGTATATATATATATATATATTTATATATACATATATATATATTTAATATGAATAACATGTAAAATATTTCAGCACCTAATTTTTGCTAGTAGTTGATAGTGTTAGTACATCCACTGACTGTAGAACTACCTGTGAAACGTTTTTACACAGCCAGAAAACTGCTTCTTGTTGCAACCAAATCCTATGGGATTCTGTGAGAGTAGGGAGTAGCAAGATGGCGGCCAGTGACTTCAGTTTTTCGGCAAAATCAGCACTCCAGTGTATAATATAGCTCAGTGGTCTCTCCTGGATGATGTCACAGCTAACAGAACGCCATACCACGTGTACCTACAATGAAGAGAAAAAATGACAGAACAAAAAGTTAAAACAACAAGCAATGCAAATTGGAAAACAATAGGAACTCAACAGAGTGAGAAAAATAGACCCTGATGTCCTCCAGCAGCCTAAACCTATAACAGCATAACTATAGAGATAACCAGGGTAACTTAAGCCACTCTAACTATAAGCTTTGTCAAAAAGGATTTTTTTAAGCCTAGTGTTCAAAGTAGACAGGGTGTCTGCCTCACGGACCAAAACTGGGAGTTGGTTCCACAGGAGAGGAGCCTGATAGGATCTGCCTCCCATTCTACTTTTAGAGACTCTAGGAACCACCAGTAGAGCAGGGGTCCGTTCTTCGTACGTCGCTAACTCAGTTAGCAGGATTTCATTGTTGACGATTTGGCATGATCTTGGATCATTTGGTTCTTCGAAAGACATCCTGCACTTGTTGTCATAGCAACATGTGCGCCAGCTTAAGCCTGCTCGAGAGCAGGCTTATTTCATGTAAACAAGATTAGATCACGGCTGTATAAGCGGAGGAGATAGGGAAGTCTGCCGTAGCCATGTCCATTTTTACGACTGCAACCTGTCGCGGAAGGTGCAAGAATAATTTGCAGAGTTTTTCGAATTAATCGTGTATTGCGCAATAGACAGGATCCTTGAGCGCAGCGCGACAGTAGAGAGATTTTCTTGGTGGCTGTTATAAACAGACGAACACATCATTTAACAGTGGCTTTTAAAGAGGAAAAAGTGGTGTTGGAGCCATAAATCTAAAATATTTAAGTTATTTGTATGATGGTTTGCTTTTTATTTTTATCCTATTCAGTAAGAAGATTTGTTCGGGCCATTTTATTGTGAAGTTTAGTTTACTTTGAAAGGCTTGCTTCCTGTCGACCCATATTGTATCAGAAAAAACTATGGATGGATTATCTAGCCACGGAGCAATACAGTTTTGCCGTGTAAACTGTGGATGACTTGGAAAAGGAAAATTTTCATTTTTTATGGATAAAGATTTTTTTTTGTTAAAATTCCCAGTTTGCACATGTCCTTTACTTCCCGTGTCTAAGGAATGACACTGAAATTTGGATCTCTTGACATAACAAGTGCCCTTTTAAAATAAAGTATAATGATTAAAGGCTACCATTTTGTAGAATATTCTTGTATTTCACTTTTACTTGTCCCCATGTTCTAGTGGGTCCCGTGGAGGCTCTGATATAAAAGAACAAAGTAAATATGAGATTATTAAAATGCAAAAATTCATACTGTAGAAAGTGATAGAAACATTTACCATGGACAGTATTTACGCATTAATTTGTCTGCTGCTTTTTGCCAGCCCTCTCTCCTGGCTTTAACAGATTTTGAGGTGTTTTAATTAATGACTCAAATTCGGCATAACCTTCCAAGCTCTTGTTCTGCTTGGGAGAAAAACTGTGGGCGTTCTTTGGCCATGCTGAACAGCCAATAGCAGCGTTGCTGATCATTGTTTCTACTATCGATACATTTCCCCTTTTAAACAAACGCATGAACGCTCAGTTATCTCAGATAACTCAATCCAGTGATACTAATCATAAACAACAGGTGTGTTCGAAGAACCCAATTAGCCGGATCATGATTAGCCGGATGAAATCATCTTGGATGTGTCATTTGATCTTGGATGTTTTAAGCGACGTACGAAGAACGGACCCCAGGGGCCCGTTCTTCGTACGTCGCTAACTCAGTTAGCTGGATTTGATTGTTGACGATTTGGCATGATCTTGGATCTTTTGGTTCTTCGAAACTCATCCTGGACTTGCTGTCATAGCAACATGTGCGCAAGCTTAAACCTGCTCGCGAGCAGGCTTATTTCATGAAAACAGGATTAGATCGCAGCTTTGTAAGCGGAGGAGATAGGGAAGTCTGTCGTAGCCATGTCTTGTCCGTTTTTACGACAGCAACCTGTTGTGGAAGGTGCAAGAATAATTCGCAGAGCTTTTCGAATTAATCGCGTATTGCACAATAGACAGGATCCTTTAGCGCAGCGCGACAGTGTAATCGTAGAGAGATTTTTCTTTGTGGCTGTTATGAACAGACAACCACATCATTTAACAGTGGTTTTTAAAGAAGAAAAAGTTATGTTAGAGCCATATATAGAAAATATTTAAGTTATTTGTATGACGGTTTGCTTTTTATTTTTATCATATTCAGTAAGAAGATTTGTTCAGGCCATTTTATTGTGAAGTTTAGTTTTACTTTGAAAGGCTTGCTTCCTTGTCGAGCTGTATATTGTATTAACGGATTATCTAGACACGGAGCAATACAGTTTTGACCGTGTAAACTGTGTATGACTTGGAAAAGGAAAAAGGGTGAATTGTAAAACGGATTCTTCATTTTTTATAAATAAAGATTTTTTTTGTTAAAATTCACAGTTTGTACGCGTCCTTTACTTTACTTTTTAATAATTTCATATTTACTTTGTTCTTTTATGTCAGAGCCTCCACAGGACCCACTAGAACATGGGGACAAGTAAAAGTGAAGTACAAGAATATTCTACAAAATGTTAGCCTTTAATTATTATACTGTATTTTAAAAAGCCACTTATGGCAACAGATCCATCTGTGTCATTCCTTAGACACTGGAAGTAAAGGATGCGTGCAAAACGTGAATTTTAACAAAAAATTCTTTATCTATAAAAAATTAAGTTTTTCCTTTTCCAAGTCATAACTGAGTTAGCGACGTACGAAGAACGGACCCCTGTAGTCTGAGAGCGAAGTGCTCTGTTAGGAACATACGGGGTAATCAGAGCTCTGATATGTGATGGAGCTTGATTATTAAGGACTTCAATGGGAGAAGGAGAATTTTAAATTATATTCTTGATTTAACAGGAAGCCAATGAAGGGAAGCTAAAATTGGAGCAACATGATCCCTCTTGATTTTCATCAGAACTCTTGCTGCAGCATTTTGGATCAGCTGAAGGCTTCAAACTGCATTTTATGGACTTCCTGATAGTAAAGAATTACAATAGTCCAACCTTGAAGTAACAAATGCATGGACTAGTTTTTCAGCATCACTCCTGGACAAAATATTTCTAATTTTGGCAAAATTCCAGAGATGAAAAAAGGAAACCCTGGAAACCTGTTTAATATGGGATTCAAAGGACATGTCTTGGTAAAAAATAACAGCAAGTTTTTTTTAGTCAAGCCATACAGTTAAAAAAAAAAAAGCAGTTCTACTAAATACTAATAAAATGTATGTCAACTTTTGAATTTTAAAAGAGCCATAAAACTATCAAAAATGATCTCTCATTCAGTTTTTATATTACTTCAGTCACTAAGCTTACTAAACAATTTGGAAGCCCGATGACAAGGCTTTGTTAAGATTCTGACTGGTTAATTCACAACATTTAAGTCAAATTGACTTGAGGCACATAACCGCTTTCTCCACTCCCAGGACTGTTTCCTTCAGAGTTCCAGCTGTTCGCACAGAGCTGGGGACAAAAGGCCTTCTCCTTCTCAGGCCCTCCAGCTGGAGCACACTTCAGCAGACCCTGAAGCTCTCCAGTCTGGTTACACTTGGAGAATTCAGAGTTTTATTAAAAAGGACTGGAGATAGGGTCTATAGGAAATTGTACTTCTTTTAGTCATTTGTACATATTTTAATTTTTGTCATGAAATTTTAAATCATATGTTGGGAAACTTAAATATGCAATCGCTGTTGTAAATTGTTCTAATAAAACTTTTCAAAAGAATACAATTTAAAATGTTTACACAAACTTTTGGCAATACATGAAAGCCCAGGTTTCCCCACATAGTAGCACAACTTCAAGTTATAAGTCAGTAGTACGTTTTACCAGGCCTCTAAGAACTTGTGTCAAAAGACAAAGCTCCAATTACCTACCAAATTGTTTTATTAGTGGCCTGAGGGAAGGCACTATATTAAGCTAAACATCGATAAATTAGACCATTATTGTCCCACTAAACTTATCTAAGCTTAACAAAAACTACAATCTTTTTAAATTTTGAACAAATAAAACAGTCAGACCAGTTTGTTAGTGTGAACACTTTGGCATTTGTCAATGTTTATTAATAAACTTCAGCTAAGACCTTGTGAATTGATAGTATCAAAATATACAAATGACATTATCACATCATAAACCTCAAACCCCATCATGCTTGTTTAGAACTATACTGTAAAAGGAAATATATGACAGTGGCAGTATGACAGCATTAGAAGACAAAAACGTGCAAATACATGATGCATTCTAATTCACATAATGTTCGTCTTTGTTAGGGTCGCACAGTGTCACCTGTAAGACTGAGTCAATTTGCATTGTTTGTCTCATCCTTTCATTTTCTACCCTCATACTTCAACGAATAGATTTATTAGTGGTTAAGAATGTCCATGACTTATGGAGATAAATGGTCATAAAAGGCAAAACTCATAATTGCATACATTTGCTGAAAACCTTGTATTACACCCCATTTCTATTGATTGTGGTTCTGATCCCCATTTGGGCCAGCTGACACATACAGAACATCACCTCTGATCAAAGCAAAACTATTAAGTGTGACCTCCACCTGAAAGATGCTCTTAATTAGAGTCATTTTACTACCCAACCAATAAGACTGTGAGGTCCTGTTGGGCAGAGCAGCACCGTGCTGCACAACTTCCATTGTGAGTACAATATAGAAATTTACTTTAACTTTTGTCAAATTGGGTTCAAGTGTACAAACATCCACCATAAAAACAAAAAAACAAAAGTGGCTTCATGTGATACAGAAAAAAAAATATTTATAATGGTGGGGGGAGGGGGATTACCAATTTGGTTGTTCAGTTTGGTAAGTATCGTCAAAATTTAGCACATAAAATGTGTCCTCAATGAGTTTCTACTGCGCTGACATAACATGCGCTACATGTACTCTCATCTGTCACCTGCTTCAATCCCAACACATCCAACCACAGGTTAAACCAGGCTATCAAGCTTATTAATTTGTTTAATTCAGGATACTGACTGCACAGCAGCAAAACTTCAGTCTTTTCTTTGCATCTTCCTTGATTTTCCTGTATTAAACATGGCTGATCACAACCGTACACCAACCACATTTAAGTTGGTGTTTTCACACTTACAGGAAAGTAGTTTTGCATCCTAAATTGGTCTTGTATTGCTGGAGTAAGACACCAGGGGGAAAACAGCAGTAAATAAGAGACAATGGCAGAAGGTGTGTGGCTCCTAACCAGAGTAGTAGTTTGTGGGAACAAAGGGCATCTTGCTGACTATTGCCGGGACTGTTTTCTTCCTGATTTCAACCTGGAGGGCTGTGCCGTTCTTGGCAAAAGCTGCATCCACGTAACCCATGGCGATGTTCTTTTTCAGGCAGGGAGAGGGACAGCCGCTGGTCACTTCCCCTATATTGGATGAGGAAGGAGTCAGTAAAGGTAAATCAAATCTATGGGACAGCCAGTCTGACATTAGTTCAGAAAACTTTCAAATCAGCCAATAAAAAAAAAGCAAAAACCGTGTGGGCATTGGTTTGTGCTTAGATCAAGAAATTACAACTCATGTCTTTGTAAAGGAGAAAATATTTAAACTCAATATGACTAATAAAATATCATACTATTAAAAATGTGATGTAATGTATGATTTTTAGATGTACTGTTTGTGAAGAGTTAAGGCTAGTTAGGGAAAGACTTTGGTGACCTCTTGTGGTCATTTTACTTAAGACAGTTGGGACTACAACGACAATGGATTTTCTGATTAAAATATAATATATATGCAATTGTATGTCTTAATTTGTTTATTTTCTTTATTCTCACCACATGATTCTACTCTTAGTTTGAAACTCTGAAGTGCCAAAGTGCCCAGCTCCCTACCCCTCACACCCCTCTGGCTTCCTCACCTATGACCTGTCCATCGGGGCTGAGGATGGGGGTGTGCTGTCTCACTGGGGGACCGGTGGACACCAGTCCAACTCTTTTCCTGGCTGTCTTGGCTTTGATTTGCGGGACAATGATGTCTGCGCCTGGGAAATCCTTCATCTGACGCCGGCGCTTCCCTGTGAGTGCGAAGGAAAAGCAATGGAGCCTTTTTAAAAATGTTTCATAAAGCAGGTTTCTGTTACATAGAAAAAGATAAACCTTATCAAGTACTAGAAACTATCTAAAAAAGATAAAGTGGAGAGAGCATTACACGCCTCGCTCAGGCCCACGTGAATCGGCCATCCACTTAAACATGTCTATGTAGCTGTGTCTATTTAGATTTTAGTTTAAATATGCTGCATTTGACAACTACAAGTAGTCTGAGAAATAAAATCTAACCTATCGTCCAAACAAGACTGGCCTCCACAGGCGTGGTGGTCTCATCTATGTCGTTGCCGTAGAGACAAAGTCCTGCCTCCAGCCGAAGACTGTCTCTGGCTCCCAGACCGGCCAGTTTCACTTCACTGTTGCTAAGCAGCTTCTCTGCCAGCTCAACCACTCTTAAACGAGGAACAGAAATCTGGGAAACACAGACAGACAGAGGACTAACTTCAACGGCAGCCATCTACATGCTTAGACAATGGTTTCTATATCAGGAATCAAAGTAGGAAAACACAAACTCCAATCATCTCCCTCTCTCAGACCTACCCACATCTACCAACTTTGGAGGAACTGCAGGGCTCCACAGCTCAGGTGGGTAACTTAACAGGAGAACTATGACTTGGGCACTCCGTTGATATGATCTTTTTGGGAGAGTGGGATAGAAAGCCAAGTGGGTCAGTGAAAATGTTCGGCTGGTGGGAGTATTACACCACACTCGACTCGAACACGTAAGGCTGGAGGGACAAGTCTTCTGTTGCCGACATCTTTTAAATCAATTTGAGAGTAAAAAGTTGCCCTGCCATTAAATACTCATACATCTGCTATCAAACTACAAAATTGGCCTAATGGGGTGGAGCAGAAAGCTCTGAGACCAGGAGGGTGGTGGGGTGTAAAGGGCTTCCTTTGCTCTTTCAGTGAATGTTGCTTGTCAAGACTCGATGCAATCTACTGGGTTTCCTTAGATAGGAAACTTTTTGACCAATCTGTCTGCATGATTTGATCGAATTTGACTTTGTAAAGTGCCTTCAGATGACATGTTGTGAATTGGCGCTATATTAATACAATTGAATATGTTAAGTCTCACAGGTTCTGATTTGTTCAAAAATCATCAACGCGGTCTCTGAGATGCTAATGTCTATTTGAACACTTTTTAGCTTGTCTGGGAGTGTTTGTTTGTACAGTCATACATATTGCATAGTTTTCTTTCATTGTTTTGTAAATCAGATGTTTTTCTTCTATTTTAACTTGGGATGGGAGGCAATATATCGTCAGCTTCAGAACAGAAGTCCAGTTGTTTTGTTTTTTTTAACTTTTTTCAGATTGATCATGACCTGGACGACTGAGAATCTTCACCAGCATATTTTAATTTAAACATTTGATTTTTACCCGAATATGCCTTAGTATTCATTACTAATTGTGCAGTATTTTCCCCTTTCAGATAAGTCCTTTCTCTTTAGTCGTGAACGTTCTGGGTTAGGTTTGAGAAAAGGATCAATGAACAACAAAAGTCTGCATCTGCAAGTTTTAACTCCAGGAACACAGACGCTCACCTCCACCCCGTCCTCTCCAGTGTATCCGCAGCGGGTCACCCTGCACTCAGGAATACCAAACACCGTGACCAGGGCGGAGGTCATGAAGGTCAGCTTACTGAGGTCTTCCTTCAGTCCCACCTGAAGCGTCTGAGCCATGGTGGGACCTGATGACACAAAGGGACTCGAAAACGTGAGGATGCGGACGGAGAGCGTTTCAGCTCCTCTTAGAATAAAGAGCAATTTACTGTATGTGAAACGTATTGAGGAGCAACTGCAAAGAAATATGACAAAAAGAAAGATATAAGATTAAGATGGAGGAAGGGAGAGTAAAAGACCAAGTGACTGACCTTGTAAAGCAATCAGGGCTTCATCAATGAACTCCAGGTCCACATCAAACCCGGCAGCCTTGTACGCTGCCAGTCTGGCCTGAACGTCAAAGCACACACAAACAGCCGTCAGACATTTCCCAGGCGAGTCCAGGCTGGTCTGCCAGCGTGCCTTCCTTTACCTTCATGTGAGCCGAGTCCTTGTCGGCACAGCCAGCGTTGGAGACCACGTAGAGGTAACCCTGGTCTGTCTTTGTCACTATGAGGTCGTCCATGATTCCTCCTTTCTCATTAGTGAAGAGGGACAGCGTACCCTGGGAGGTCAGGAGACATGGAGTAGAAGGAGTAGGGAGCAATGATTTAAGGGTAAATGTACAAACTTACTGGCCATTAAGGATGAAATGATTGGCTCTCATTCTCTGTATGGACATGCTCTTAGACATTAAATCATCCAATCATGGAGCTTCCAGATCTATTTAGGATTAGCAATGTCACAATACAATAGAAATGAAAGTCAAACTTTATACTATTATATGTTAGCAGGAATTATAGTTCATAAAAGCTAGAGCTATGTAGTTGAATAGAATTCTCAATCCCATTTTGAAAGGTTATTAAAGACTTAGATAAGCAAAATAAATGAGAAATGTACTAGTATGTAGTCAAACAAATGAAAGATTTCTGTTTTTAGAGCCTTCCCTTTGCATCGTTCTCATGTATGTGTCAGCTACTTCATGACAGCTCAGTAACAGATCATCTAATAATGACACAGACGTGCAAGGCAAGAACCGGTAACAGGTGATCACTCATCTACCTGGTTGTCCTTCAGCTCTGCGATATCTGCAACCACCAGAGACTCCATGAACTTTACCCGGTCTTTGCCATGGATTTTGGTCTGAGAGAATAGACGAAATGAAACATTCAACAGCTACGGTTAAATATGTCAAAAGGACCCGTTTTTTTCTGGAGGACTGGGCTGTAGGTTTGTAAAAAGGCCAATCTCCATTTGACTTGTCAGCATTCAAACCAGCAAACACAGCCATGTCCTCCCGCTCGCCTCACCTGCAGCATATGGCTGACGTCGAAGAGGGAGCAGTGCTCTCTGGTGTGCATGTGTGAGACGATGTGAGTGTCTTTGTACTGGACAGGCATACTCCAGCCTGCAAACTCCACCATCTTTCCGCCATGGTTCCTGTGGAAGTCGAAGAGTGGGGTTTTCTTGACGGCCGCCTGGGAGGAGAGTGGGGAAGAAAGCAACAGACCGAGTCCGCAGCGTCAACAGAAACACGGGTCAATGCAGGGATGACGGTAGAAATGTAAAGCGTTGCAAAAGACCAACACAAGGGGGTGCGTCATTGTGAACTGGAGGGAAAGTTACATGTAGTTGTCCAATTTTCTTACAGGTACAGAGCTGAAAAGTATGGTTTGTATTTGTATTCAGCACCCCTCTGAGTCTAAACTATGTGAACCCAACTTTCATTTCAATTACAGCTGCGAGCGGTTTTTAGGTCCGTTTGCACCAGCCTTCAAATCTCAAGTCTGCCTCCAACAGGTTTTCTCCCAGGGTTGTCTTGTATTTCACTCTATCCATCTCCCCATCAACTGAGTAGCTTCTCTGTCCTTGCTTCAGGAAAGCAATCCCAGAGTGTGACGTTGCCACACTCAGTTTCATGTTACAGGATTTTGATTTCAGTCTCATCTGACCAGAGCACCTTCTTCCACATCTCTTGCTGTGTCTCCTACATATCTTGTGGCAAACTTTACATCAGACTCCTTCAGTGTCACCATGGGGCTCTTGCCTGCTTTTCTGATAAAGGCTCTTCTTGTCCTGCCTGTCAGTTTTGGAAGACAGCCATGTCTTGATACTCTTTATTCTCAGACAGACTGAACTGTTCAAAGTTTGGAATATTGTTTTTAATAGTCGAACCCCCCCCGATTTAAACGTCTCAATAGCTTAATCCCTGACCGGTCTGCTGTGCTCCTTTTTCTCCCTGACGAGGGAGAGGCCTTCACAGAACATCTAGATAAATGCTGAGACTAAATTAAATCCAGCTGGGCCCTGTTAGAATTGGGGGCCTTTTGAAGCCTATAGATTGCATTGGATTCCATTCAGGGGTGTCAGAGTAAAAAGAGCTGAATACAAATGCGCAAAAAAAAAAAAAAAAAAAAAAAAAAAAACAACAACACACACCACACTTCTCAGATTTTCACTTGTAGAAAAAGAAGCGATACAAAAAGGTCCCCCTCTATCATATATTAGACCACACAAAAACAAAACTTCCATTTGCAAGGAACCAAACACTGTACAACTATAAAATGCATCCAAGCCAAGATGGAGGAAGGTTTTGCAAGGAAATAGAACCCGAGTAACAAAACAGCATTATTGAGCAAATGTGTAAAAAAAACAAAAGTCTGATCCATAACCAGCTCCACTGATAGCTCCGCTTCTGTCACAATCCCGTCCTCTGTTTTTTTTTGGTGACCTTTAAACCTGCTGGTGAAGGGGGGGCTTATCAGCGTGCTCGGATAACACCGGATAATACTCGTGGCTTGAATAAAGTCATTCTGTGCAGCTCGGTGAAGTGAAGCAGACAGAGAGTCTGCTGGGACCCATGTACATTATGCCTGCGTGAACAGGCCGCTTGCCGCAAAGCAGGCTTCTGCCATTACTGAAACATGCAGCAACAGCCAGACTCAATCTGATGATTTCCTGGGACAATTCAAAAGGCATGGCTGCTAAACAAGGTGCAGCCAGATATCAACACACTGCACCGTGTTTTGGGATGATTTAGCAATGGCGATCACATATATAATCAGGTTCTTTATGCAAACTAGGGTATTTAGGCCTGAATGTGGGCGAACGGGTTCATCTGGGCAAGATACAACCACCCTTGGTTCAAAGTGCTTGCCCCCTTTTTTATTTGCCATTCATTATGCTCATGATGAACTACGCATTATAAAATATTTGAAGTACTTGACATTAAGGGCCTAAACAGGTGGGGGGGGGGGGGGGGGGGCATAGAAAATGAAAAACCTTGAACTTAAAACTGAAAACTTTGTAGCCGATAACTAGAAACAAAACTTGCACATTTAAAAAACACTTCGAGAAAATGGGCTTCGGATTGCATTCAAATAGAACGTGCTGTCTATGATGACAGATTTGAACACCTTGAAGATAAAACCTGCACAGTAAAGCGAAAAGCAATCTTCTGTTCAAATAAGTCACAGTCTCCCGGAATGACCACACTAGTCAACCTGTAGTCGTCTCTACGGTCCACTACCTCTGCACTGAAATCCCGTCTCTCCTGGTGTGTCCTCCCCGCACATCCAGCACCCGCGACCCGCCGCAGCCCTTCCCTTGAAACCCGCAGCCCGAGTCCCGAGCCCCCGACCGTGACCGTCAGCCGAGCCCACATCCTGCAGCCTGATCCCCGCAGAAGAGTTTCGCTCTGACCCGCCCGATGCTCCAGCCGCGCTCGCACTTCCGCTGTGCTTCCAAACTGTCCGACAACGTGGGATTCCTACTTTCCTCGCAAAAAAACTCACGAAGCGTAGGTAACGAAGGAAGGAGCAAAGACTTGTGGGAAACGTAGTTAATAAATGATCTTTTATTAACGTCATGTCCCGGCCAAAGGGGCGCTGCAGCTAATTACACTTATGTGGGACAGCTTGGTCAAAATGTCACAGCATAAAGGGGAAGGGGATAATAAAACCAACCAACATGATTCTGGGGACGGACTGGAGTGGAAGAAGGAAGCAGACGTAGCGATTTTTGGCAGCGGTGAAAAATATAAGTATTTTTGGGCTTGGTGGTTGGCATAAACTGAAGTATGACTGGATCGGGATGACATCGCAGGTAGATGACGATGAGGACATGGATTTTGATAATTGGACTCCAGTAGGTAGAGGAAGAGGATATGTGAAAAAAGATGACAGCAGGGAAATCGGTAATCGTAATGTCAAGAGAAGTTTAGAGGAGGACAGCTCAGAAGAGGAAAATAGAAAAAAGAAGGAAAATGGGGAAAAGAGGAATTTAAAATATTACTGAAATTCAGGAAAGAGGATGAGATGATTTTAAGCGGTTTCCAGGGAACTGAAGAAGAAATTAGGTGAGTTGGAATTAGTGAAAGTTCTGCGAGATGGAAATATGTTGATTCAGTGTAAAACTGAAGAACAGAAAAATAAAGCGATGCAAATTGATAATGTTTACAAAAAAGTTGTTTGTGAAAGAAAACAGTTTGGAGAAAATAAGGTATCTCGTGGGGTTATCACTGCCATTCCGATTGAAGAGGATCTAGAAAAACTTCAAAAAAATATCCAGGGAGGTAAAGTTAAAAGACTGGCTGTTAAGATCAGTGGATGGTCAAAAGGTTGAACGTTTATCAGTGCTACTGGAGTTTCAAGGGGATGTTATCCCAGATAAAATAAGAATAGGTTTCATGAGTTTTCCAGTTAGGCCGTATGTTCCTCCTCCATTGCGTTGCTTTAAGTGTCAGAGATATGGTCATATAGCATTGGTTTGTAAAGGGAAAGAGAGATGTGCTAAATGTGGAGGAGAACATAAATATGAGGAATGCAAAGGTGATCAGATAAAATGTTGTAACTGTGGTGGTCAGCATAATGTTGCATATGGAGGTTGTGAAGCTAGGAAAAGAGCAGCAGAAATACAAAAAATTAAAACGGCTAAAAACATTAGCTATACAGAAACAGCCAAGAAGGTTCTGGAAGGAAAAAGAACAATTCAAGGAGGTTCACAGATTCAAACTCTTTGCAAAACCAAAGAGTTATGTCAGGATTGGATATTACAATGGATAAATTAATTCTATTCATGGCTTATGTTATTAACTGTACTGATCAAGTGAAACAAAAAACGAAAAAAATCAAAATTATCGTGAAAGGGGCAGAACAATTATTTTTTGCAAAAAATTTCAAATATCTGGGGAATGATAAAAATAATGAATGGAATTAAGAGACATTATGGATATCCATTTCTGAAGGATGGAGATATAAGTGCTGTGACAGAGGAGGAGAAAGCAAATATGTTAGTGGAGAAGTCTGCTAAAATTCATAGCTCAAATAATCTAACTGAAAAAGAAATAAGGGAAAGAGAAGGTACAATTAATAAAAACAGTCAAACAAAAAATTTAAATAGTAATGAATTATTAAATGTTTCTTTTTCTTTTGTAGAGCTTAAGAATGCTTTAGGGAAATCAAAAAAATCATCTCCAGGTAAAGATCAAATTTCATACATTATGATAAACCAGTTAAGTAATTTGTCTAAAAGGGTTTTATTGGATTTCTACAATAAGATTTGGGAAGAGGGTCATTTACCTAAAGCTTGGAAGGAGGCAATTATTGTTCCTATTTTAAAACCAGGTAAAGAAAGATCAAATCCAGAGAGTTATAGACCAATTGCATTGACATCGCATATATGCAAAGTAATGGAAAGAATGATAAATGAAAGAATGACTTATTTTGTCGAAAAGATAGGGTATTTATCCAAATTTCAAAGTGGATTCCGGAAAGGTAGAAATACAATGGATCCTATTCTGTTATTGGAACATGAAATAAGAAAGGCACAAGTCAATAAAGAGAGTGTGGTAGCTGTCTTCTTTGTCATTGAAAAAGCTTATGATATGATGTGGAAGGAAGGATTTTTGATCAAATTAAAGAAGATGGGAGTGGGTGGTTCAATGTTCAACTGGATAAAAGATTTTCTTCATAATCGGTCTATACAAGTAAGAATAGCAAACCAATTATCAGGAAATATTTATGTTGAAAATGATATCCCCCAAGGAAGCATAGTTAGTCCATTATTTTTTTTCTATTATGATTAATATATGTTTGAAGATGTGGAAAATAAAATGGACGTTTCTTTATTTGCTGATGATGGAGCAATTTGGAAGAGGGGTAAAAATGTAAGTTTCATCATTAAAAAAGTTCAAGAAGCCATTAATAAAATAGAAGACTGGTCCTTTAGATGGGGATTCAAGATTTCTGTAGATAAAACAAAGATTTTGTTTTTTACAAGGAAAAAAGTTTCTGAAGAATTAAAGTTACAAATTTATAGATATGACTTGGAAAGGGTAAAACAATTTAAATTTTTGGGTATATGGTTGGATGAAAGGCTTACTTGGAAAGTTCATATTGAGAAGATGATTGATAAATGCAAAAGAGTTATAAATGTTATGAGGTGTTTGGTTGGGAATGAGTGGGGAGCTGAAATTGAAATCAATTTATACAGGTTTAATTAGGTTTGTTTTTGATTATGGATGTATTGCTTTTGGTTCAGCATCAGTATCATTACTTAAAAAATTGGATATTGTTCAGTATCAAGCATTGAGATTATGCACAGGGGCTATAAGAACAACACCAACATCAGCATTACAAGTAGAAATGGGAGAAATGTCACTAAAGTTGAGGAGATTACAATTACTTTCCACTTACTGGTTTCAGTTAAGGAATCATTGTGAAAATCATCCATGTCAAGAAATTTTAAAACCAAGTTGGGGAAAAAGGGAAGAAGAAATTAAATTCTTTTGGATGGATAGCAGATTCTAATATAACAGATCTTGAATTATCTCAAATGTCAGTAAAACAGATATTAGATCATTACTTCATCCATCTATGTTGCCTGAAATTGATACAGATCTAACTTTGTTGTATAAACGGAAAAACAAAGAGGATATTTCAGATTCAAGTATGGTTCAACAATATATAGATAAAGAATATTATGAATATGTAAACATTTTTACGGATGCTTCAAATCATCAAATAATAGGAATGATGTTTTGTTTGTAGTCCCAGAATTTAATTTTAAATCAGGTAAAAGAATAAGTGATGAAATTTCAGTTTACACAGGAGAAATGTTTGGCATCATGTTGGCCTTAGAATGGATTGAAGAAATTAGACCATTAAGAAGTTTAGTTTGCTCTGATTCTAGTTCAGCATTATATTCATTTAAACACAATCATTCAAACAGCAGACCTGATTTATTAGTGGAAATTCAGCAATTATTATTCAGAATTCAAGCAATGGGATTAATAGTTTCTTTTATATGGATTCCTTCTCATATAGGAATAAAAGGGAATGAGTTGGCAGATAAATATGCAAAACAAGCAAGTAAACGTAGTCTAATTGATATAATAGTTCCATTTAGTAAAGGTGAAATAAAATCAGTAATTGAGAAAAGGATTAGAGCAAAATGGCAGAAACAGTGGGAAGAAGAAAGAACTGGAAGATGGTTTTATAATATTCAAAGAAAAGTAGGCTTTATGAGAAGCACATCAAGGAATAGAAAGGAGGAAATGGTAATATCAAGATTACGCTTTGGTCATGCAGGTTTAAATGGCACTTTATTTAAAATAGGGGAAAATGTGATTTTTGTTTGGAAGAAGAAACAGTGGAGCATGTTATATTATTTTGCAGTAAATATGTAATTGAGAGAAATGAATTGGTAAATAGATGACAAAACAGTAAATTAAAGTTAAATATAAAATACCTTTTAGACATGGACTCTAAATCAGAGGGTTATTCTTTATTATTGAGATTTCTCAAAAAGACTGATTTCATAAAGAGGATTTAGTTTTTTTTTCTTTTTTTGTTTGTGTAGTAGTGATGTTACGTTATGTGCCGAGGCTTCGAGGCGTGTGTCGAGTAATGGAGGGGGCGTTTCCGTGAAGCGCGTATCGAGGCTTGCTTCATTTAGGGGAGGAGCCGAAAACGATGACGTCCGAAGCCTCGCTGCCCGGCTGTACCACGTGACTGCTTCGGGGAAGTGGTTCAGATTTCGGCGCAGGGTTTGACAGCTTTAGAAACCCCACAGCAGTGTTTCTCGCAGCACTGTGTTGGCGAGGCAACCGCCTCGCCAAACTCACGCTACCGCCTCGCCAATATTCCAAAAAAAAAAAAAAAACTAACTCGATATGCTTGCATATTTATTTGACGTTAACACGCGTTTTTTTGTTGTTGCTTTCTCGCGTGCATATAGTGAATGGCAGGGAAAAAACAGGCAAAAATACATGGATACTTTGAAGCGAGAAGCGACTTCACCGACGCCACCCCTCCTCCGCCAGTAACCGCGCGGATGACTGGCGCATTACTATATTACAAACACACTATCACAATTTTTGCATGCTGATGTTTGCTTGTTGTGCAAATAAAGACAGGTAACAGACACTGTATTTATTCCCTTTTAACCAGCCACCAGAAAACAAGAGCTGGATTAAGCTCTAGTCTCCATGATAGTGAAGGATACCCAGCCTTTCACTATTGTGGATGACGTTGGATTCAGGACAGGCTGGAGAACCCCCTGGAGTACTGGGCTAATCATCGGTCACTGTACCCCAATCTGTACAAACTTGCACTTATTTATTTATGCACCCCGGCATCATCTGTGCCTTGTGAGCGTGTCTTTTCAAAGGCTGGAGAAGTAGTATCAAAAAAGAGAAATCGTTTGAAACCAAAAACTGTGGAGAATTGTTGTTTCTTAATAAAAATGCATGAAATCATCCAAGTTACACAAGCATTAGCCTATTCACTACCCCCTGCCTAGTTCCATAAGCACTTTCATTGTCCTCTGCCTGATTAAGCCCATGCCATTTTTCTAGAGTCACGGAAAAACATTATTACACAACATGCCATATCACATGACACTACTATTTAGGGAATAATTACACACAGAGAATACATTCAAACAATGTTTTATTATACACATATGTGTATACATAATTTATGTAGACAAATGATTTCGTCCTACACCTTTTGTGAAGTCATTCCCAAGAGACAAAAAATGAATGCATCACACGTGTTAAGATACAGCTGGCTGTGATTATACACCTGGCCAGTAGGTGGTGTCGTGTGCACATGAAGCGTCAAGAAATGAACCCTTTCTCGAACCAGTTGGCTCAAGTGGTTCAATGCCTCATGAGGCTTCATCTCACCATCACTAGTGTGTAGTAATAGTAGTAGGATATTGGACTAGTTCAATCCTGATCCACACTCCATTTCAGTTGGTGGCGGTAATGCACCAAAAGTTGTTTGCCAACTGCCATAAAACACAAGAAGAAGAAGAAGAAACCAACCGACATATCATCTAAGGAATTAGTGAATAAAGTCTTTTCCGCAGTTTGTCACGTTACAAGCACATTTAGTATGTTTTAACTGGATTTTATGTGATGGACACAAAGTCGGCCTATAGGAAGATTGTGGGGTGGAAGGAAAACATTTCATGTTTTTAATCACAAATAAAATCTAAAAAGAGCTGCATGCTTGTGTTTGGCAAACAGCTCCAATCTGTGAACACCGATTCTCTATTCTAGGTTTTGACTGGGCCATTCTACAACACAAATGTGCTTTGATCCCATCCCCTTTGGTTCTTGATCTGGTCCCTGAAGAAAAGTCCCCTCCCAAAACATGATGTTGCTATCGCCTTATTTATTGGTGGGTATAGTCCATTTAGACTGATGTGTAGCATTTGTTTTCCACCTCACATGGCTTCTTGCATGTAGGACAAAAAGTGACATAAAAATCCCAAATGACTAATAGGTCTTGTTATAGCTTTCTGTCAGCAAAGGATTTCTTCATGCTCCTTTTTCATAAAGGTCACCTTTGTGGAGCGGACAGCTAAAAGTGGTCCTGTAATCACTGATACTGCCTAAAATAAAAGTCAACAGAAAAATCAATTCAATTTTATTTATATAGCACCAATTCATGAAGCATGTCATCTCAAGGCACTTTACAAAGTCAAATTCAATCAGATTATACAGATTGGTCAAAAAATGTCCTATATAAGGGAACCCAGTTGATTGCATCAAAGTCTCGACAAGCAGCATTCACTGGTGGAGAAGCGTAGAACCACAGGAAGAGTCGTCTGCATTGTCCATGGCTTTGCTGCAATCCCTCATTCTGAGCAAGCATGAAGTGACAGTGGAAAGAAAAACTCCCCATTAACGGGAAGGAAAACCTCCGGCAGAACCGGGCTCAGTATGAACGGTCATCTGCCTCGACCGACTGGGGGTTAGAGAAGACAGAGCAGAGACACAACAAGAGAGACAAAAAAGCACAGAAGCACACATTGATCTAGTAATCTGTTCTACATTAGATGGTAATAGTGGGTGAGCCGTCTTCTCTGGATGATGTCACAGTTAACAGAACGCCAGTCCAGGTGTACCTACTATGAAGAAAAGAGAGAGAGAACAAAAAGTTAAAAGCTGAAATGACAATAGTCATTTCCATGCAATGCAAAACTGGAGAACAGTAGAAATCAGTAGAGTGAGAAAAATAGGCCCTGATGTCCTCCAGCAGCCTAAGCCTATAGCAACATAACTATAGAGGTAGCTCAGGGTAACATGAGCCACTCTAACTATAAGCTTTGTCAAAAAGGAAAGTTTTAAGCCTAGTCTTAAAAGTAGACAGGGTGTCTGCCTCACGGACCAAAACTGGGAGTTGGTTCAGTCATAACTCAGTCATAACTGAGTTAGCGACGTACGAAGAACGGACCCCTGTAGTCTGAGAGCGAAGTGCTCTGTTAGGAACATACGGGGTAATCAGAGCTCTGATATATGATGGAGCTTGATTATTAAGGACTTCAATGGGAGAAGGAGAATTTTAAATTCTATTCTTGATTTAACAGGAAGCCAATGAAGTGAAGCTAAAATTCATCAGAACTCTTGCTGCAGCATTTTGGATGCTGCAGCAAGGCTGAAGACTTTGAACTGCATTTTCTGGACTTCCTGATAGTAAAGAATTACAATAGTCCAGCCTTGAAGTAACAAATGCATGGACTAGTTTTTTCAGTATCACCCCTGGACAGAATGTTTCTAATTTTGACGATATTCCAGAGATGAAAAAAGGAAACCCTGGAAAGATGTTTAATATGGGATTTAAATGACATGTCTTGGTAAAAAATAACACCAAGATTTTTTACTTTATTACCAGAGGCCAAGTTAATGCCATCCAGATTAAGTGATTGATTAAGAAGTTTATTTTTTGAGGACTCTGGCCCAAAGATTACAACTTCTGTCTTGTCAGAATTTAAATGCAGGAAATTCCATCATCCAGCTTTTGATGTCATCAAGACATGACTGCAGTCAAAGTAATTGATTGGATTCATCAGGATTTATGGATAAATATAGCTGAGTGTCATCAGCATAACAGTGGAAATTAATCCCATGCTGTCTGATAATTTTGCCGATCGGAAGCATATATATAGTAAAGAGAATTGGTCCAAGGACTGAACCCTGTGGTACTCCACAAGTGACCCTAGAGTTTGAGGAAGATTTATTATTAACATGAACAAACAGCTCTTGTTAAAATAACTTTCTCTTGATGAAGGACGTTTGTACAATTTTGAATTCTTACAGATGTTTCAAAAACCAAACACTGCTGCTTGGCTGAAAAAAATAGATCTTATTTTGTGTTATTATTCTACAAGGGAGAGAACAGGGATTGTTTCTTTACTCGTTCAGACATTGTTTTAGATATATTTAATCTGTATAAAGCCCATCCCTCAGGGAGCAGTGGGCTGCCACTGTGCGGCGCCCAGGGAGCATTCTGAGGCTAAGGGTCTTGCTCAAGGACCCAGACTGGCTGTCCGTGGGATTTATACCTGGAAACTTGCAGCCTCTCCATAACACAAGTGCCCTCCTCTGAGCAGTAGGTCACCCCTCTCCTATTTTTTAACTGGCTTGACATATAGTTGTACATATTTAGAGAAGAAAAAACTGAAATGACAAGAATAGAACAAGTTTCCAGTCTGTAGTGTTATTGATTTGTTTGTTTGTTAAAGGTTTCTTAAGTCAAAGTTGCCCGCCTGTCTCTGATATTTGTCTGTCAGTGTGTGTGTTTATCCCAGTGTAGACCATCATGCCTTCCCTCCAGGTCACCGAGTCATCCTTTTGGCCAGATGAACTAATAATAACCTCATGTCTCTGGTGCTATTTTGGGCTGTGAGGGCCTGCAAAGCTGAGCATGTGCATGTTGGGGGTGCACTAAGGCACAGAAGAAAACTTCCTCCGTCTGTTCATATCAGTTCCCTTACGTCTCCTACAGGGCAGCTGTAGGCTAAATCTGAATATTCGGACACAAACATAGTTTGCCCTCCGAGAAACTGGCTCCGGAGCGTCCTGCAACTGCTTTGAGACTTTTGGCAATTTGCACCAAAAAGACACCAGGGTTCTTTTTGCTTTTTCGTTTCTTACTACATGTGAAGGACTAAAGTGGACCAACATTCTGCTGTATGGATTAACCTGGATTTAGTTGACGTGGCTCCTGGAGAGCGGTTGTGTTGGATTGAAATCCATTTTCTTGCTGCTCTTGTTGGCTCAGATACATGTTTGGGCAGTGTGCTGTCAACATGTGAGAAGTGAACCAGAAGACTAGAACCCGCCGACCAGCAAACTCCTAAATTCAAACAGGATTTTCTTTTCTAGTGACAAACGGTAAGAGGGACCAGAGTAAACTATTTCTGGCCTGTTCAGTCTCTTTATCGTTAGACAGGTGACCAAGAGTCACATCAAACAAATCCACAGAGTAGCAGTGTACTAATTTATTCTGTCAGTCATTTATTAGTCATGAGCACATTCTGTCCTTTGACCCTTGTTTCAAAGTCCACCAGCATCACACCTCTGTAAGTTTGATAAGCAGCCCTAATAATAGGTCTGATACTTAAGCTATCCATGTATGTTTTATCATCAAACAGACCGAATTCCTCTTCTTTTCTTAGACATAAAGTAATACTTTCTAGCTGAGCTGTCTTTTTTTTTTATCTCAATATCACAATCACAAACTACAGTATATAACCATTTCCCCCCATTACAAAGAATAAAGTTCATTGTGACATTTTGGGATGTTATGCACAAAACACAAAACAAATTAGTGTTTAACTAATTCAACAAATCAAATGGAAGGAAAATAATATACGGTGCTTAATTAAAACTTAAAACAGCGAGTTATGCATTTGTTTTCGGTCCCTTTTACTCTGAAATTTGTCAGAGAATGTTACAGAACAAGCATCATCATGAAGACCAAGGAACATAGCATAGGGATCAAGGAGAAGGCTTAGGAGAAGTTTAACGCAGAATCAGGTTGTACAATGAAACATTTCACAGAACTCAATTCATAATGACTATATTGGAAAGGGTATGGCACACCTGTCAACCCACCAAGACATCCACCTAAACCAACACATTGGACAAGAGGAGCATTAATCAGAGAAAAAGCCAGGAGGGGCATGGTAACTCAAGAGAAGCTAAAGATGTTAATAACTCAGATGGAAGAATTAGTTGACAGGACAACTACCGTATTAGACGCACACTCCATGAGTCCTGGAACCTGGAGACTACAAAGACCTGAAATCAGGGATAGGCAATTCGCCTTTCCTGCAGAAAACAACCCTTAACATCCACCCAGAGCTGCAGCGGGATGGTTTCAATTAGGGTATATTTATTTGTTAGAGTAGCCCAGGGAAAGTCCTGGTCTAAATTCAACTGTGACTTTTTCATGGGTATTAAGGTAAAGGGGCTTGAATGAACAGATAAGCTGTTACAGTTTTATTTGCAGAAAGTTCTCCTTTCACATCTCCACAATAAATGACTTTGTGGTTGTCTTTCACATTAAATGCTCTTCCTGAATGCTTTTTAAAGGCCCTTTAGTTTTATAGTACATCTTCATAACTGACATTTTGGAGCCTTTTCAGTCAGGCTGTCATGGTGAGGAAGAAAAGACCACAATTTAAACATTTTACTTACTTAATGTCAACTTCATAACCCGTTGAGTTTCTGTTTGGGAGCTTCATTACAGAAGTTAGATTTATAGTTTTTTTCCCCCCTGCATGATATCCATTGGTACAAACTCACAATACGCCTTGTTTTTATCCTCTGTATTTTTTCCAGTTTCTCTGAGACTCCACAGCTATGCATAAAGAGCAACCAGTGGTATCAGGAGCACATGATAACACTAAAGTTTGCTCTTGTAGCCAGTAATACAGAAATCTGGCATGGATTTCTTATTTCTAAGATTTCTCAGATGACATAGTAGTGGTAAGACGGTTTACTGTAATTAGGTTGTGTTTTCAGGTTTGTCAGGAAACACGGTAGATTATGTATTATTCAACTGCCATTTAATCTTTTCGCTAATTGGGACGTTGGGACATATTTAAACCTTATTCTCAGAACAATGAAAAGAAAAATAGGTTTAACATGCTGAAAGAAGGGGAAACCTTTTGGAGAACTATAAATATTCTCTGAGGAGGATTTGGCGGTTTGAGACATTTTTGTCCCATCTCTGAAGTCACATCTTCATTCACGCTTTCCCTCAGAACGGGGAGATATGTCGAGGCCTCCTTCGTCCCAGACCACTCCTCAGTTCTACAGGGTCAGCGAGAGGGACCTCACAGAGATCGAGCTGCATTCCGTCGACTCCATCAACGACCTCCACCGAACACACCCGGAGCACAGCCACAAAGGTACGCACAGTCTTAGTACAAACATGCACGTTTAGCCTCCGACTTACTTCACCCCGTGTCCCTTCAGGGATGAGGCCTCCTCGCCCCACGTACACACCCTCCCCAAATGGGAATCTACGCACACATGATGGAACGGCGGTCAGTCAAAGAGGGCACCCACTGAGCAGCAAATGGCAGAGACGTCTTCAAGACATGTTGACACCGAGTTCATCAAGAGCTTACGCCATGGGCTGTGCCATTATTACCCTGCTTCTGCTCACAGTGTTGCTCATCTTCTACTTCTTAGGTGATATACATGTGTTTCAGTGCTCTTTCACTAAGATCTTGTTGTTTTTGGCTCAGTTTACCTTCCTTTTCAGTTTTTACAGCTTATTCTGTCTACTTATGACTTCAAGCTAAGATGAATTATTTTCAGTTTGCCTGTGCAAATTCTCAATTATCCGGGTCATCACAACAGCAAACAGGCTTGAATCAGAGTCTGGTTGCCTCTGATTCAAGCCTGTTTGCTGTCAACTGAGAATTTGCACAGGCATGTTGCATTACAATTTAGGAAAAATATTCTCGCGTTGGTGCGAGTATATAAGCGTATTTCTAAAATGATCGAAAGTCTGGTTGCCTCCAATTTAAGCCTGTTTGCTATATTCAGTTTAACTTCATGGTGGCCCAGCCAACATGTGTATGTGGGCCTCACATTGATTTTACTCACCCTTTGTGAGTACGAAGTGGGTTTAGAGAGGATGGTCATATGAGCCCACATGTATTAACTACTGTATATAGAAAATACATAAAAAAATAACCTGACATCTACATAAACTATAAAAAAAACACAACAATTTTTTCTTATTGTCTGACATTAGATCAGACTTAACATTTTCTTCTGTTTTAGGTCCATTAGGACTACCAAAGTTGATCTATTTGCTAAATCCCAGAATGATAAGTAACAATTTTACATATACTAAAATGAATCTGCAAAAACACATTGGGAAAGTTCAGATTATGATTTTCTGGTTTTGGAAGTTTTAATATTTAAATGATTGCACCCCTATGGACATATTTTCGGCCTACACCTTAACCAGGCTCCTTCTTTTTGTGACATCTTAAAAAAAGCTTAAAAAATCAGCCAAGATATCCAGAAGAGAATGATAGATCTAAATAGGTCTGATTCCTCCTTGGGAACAATTTCCTCATTTCCCAGGTAAGAACGTGTTTAGGTGCATATCAACCCTGAAACAAAAGCAAAATGCCTTGTGAAACCCTGGTAGAAGCCCATAAAAGAGTCTAATTTTTACTGTGTAAATTCTAGTTTCTAATTGCACTCAGGCATGAAAAACTTAAGTTCCTGTGAACTGATTAATCTACAATTAAAAATTTTGACCACTATGACCAATGTCATATTTGAGGAGAGAAAAAAAGGAAGAGAAGCTTGCGAGCCTTATCTTTGCCTGAAGACGAATTCTCGCGATATTTGTGCGTTCATAAACACACGAGAATCCATCTTGTACCGCTCCGGCTTCAACCATTTCTGTCCAAACCAAAAACAGTTTGGGCCAATCACGTTGCAGTATTGTGGTTTAAGGTGGGACATATCAGCTTACCACACTACCAAACGAAAATAAACATGGTAAATTGGAGGATGCATGCGTAGCTGCTGCTATCACATCTGTTTTGTCATAACCCAGTCCACAATTGTTTCTTTGAGAGAAGAAGAGCAATAAGGGCCTTGACCAGCTTACCATGTTGTGGTTTCTCATGACGTCTGCTGCTTATATTACAATTTATATTATGATTGGCTAAAACCTAGCCTGGCAAGGCAGACTAACACTAAGTAAGTCTGGCAAGGCTCCATAGCCTCCGGCCTAAAATAGACCGGACCAATCACAGGGCGGGAGGCGGGACTTTACCATGTATTACTCTCAGTGGCATAATTACCCATAATACAGCTGCGTTTTTTTTTAACCATAACAGTCAAGGCACTTATCTGCTCACAATACACATGGAGATTTTTGTTTTTTGGTGCCTTGGAAAATTAAGAAAGTGCATGTGAGTACACCATGTATCCTCCAAAAACGGCAAAAAATTGTTTACTGGAGAGTTTGCTTGATGGCATGACTGCAAATGAAAAAAGCAAAGTGCGTTGCTTGGGTGTTACATCCGTAGTTATCTGATTGGTGCTAAACTGATGACACTGACCGCCTTTGATATCAGACTCTACCAGCTCCTTACCAGAGTGATACGCAGTGTTTACAGCGTAAGTCTGTCTGGTTGGCCAGGCTAGCTGAAACCAGCCTGTGGTAGGCGGTCACTAGGTGTCGCTTCACCCAGTCAACTTGGAGAGTTCAGCTGTATGTCCCTCCTTTCCCCAAACGGATTTGACGGGAGAAGTCCCAGATTGACAATGTGCAGAACGGAGAGTGCTGCACATTGTCAATCTGGCTGGCCAGGTTACGCAAGCCTGAGAACATGATGGAATCATGTTATGTGGGTGTTTTCCTGCAAAAAGGACTCTCCCCAAAATAGATTACATCATGAGGAAAGAACATTATATAGACATATTGGAGCAAAATCTCAAGACCTTAGCTAGGAAGTTAAACCTTGGACACACCTGGGTTTTCTGTTGACGATAGATTTGAGTCCCAAACGAAATGTATAGGCAGAGCTGAAAAGGTGTGGGAAGAAGGAGACTGACAAACCTGACTCAGTTACAGCAGTAATCACAGAAGAAATGAGTCAAACATTCAGCAAACTATTGTGAAAAGCTTGTGGAAGGATACCAAAAATATTTAGTAATAATAATAATATAATAATATAGGTTGTTTAGTTTAAAGGGCTATTCTACCAAATAATAAGGAATAATGTAAACTTCTGAATCTGCATAAATTAAACAAAAGTGAAAAACTTTTAAAATTATCTCTTTCTTTTGATGGTATTTAGAAAATAGAAAAAAATGTAATCCTAATAGTCCTAAAAGAGGAAATGTTTAGTTTTATTTGATGTCAGACAGTAAAAAACTCATGTTGTGTTTCTATATTGTGAATGTAAAAATTTAGTTTAATTGCAAGCCCTCAAAAGAGCTTAGTTTAAAATGGGCATCACATTTCTCATCCCTAGTCGTCCTCCATCAAACCTATATAGGCATACTGTTGACAGTCCATTTATACCTTTAGGGGACCCATATGTAAATGCATGCAGGGAGTAAACATGTAGTTTCATTAAAATCATTCTTATGCTATTCAAATAGCTGATGAAATGTAATGACTTGAAAGGTAAACACAATATTTGTTTGCGTGCCTCTTTCAGTTCAGCAGGGCAGTGCGATCAGGATGCTGACTGAGGCCATGAAGGAAAAGGAGGCTGCAACCCACGAGCTTACACTGCTGATCCAGGAGCTGCAGGAACTGAGGCGAAACATGACAGCAATGAGACGAGGGACATGAGAAACACATGCACAAAATGCTCAGCACTGTACGCATGCACTCACACAATCTTGTTTTAAAGAGGATGTAAAATACTTTTAAAATGTCAAGTATAAAACTGTTCCATGTAGGTTTTGCCCTTTTGTCTTAAAACACCAGTTCTGCTTTGAATTGAAATGTCACAAGTAAATTTTTTGTCTTTTGCTGTATATTAAAATTACATAAATGAAACACAACTCTGTTTATCCTGCATAAAAGGGGATTTAATGAAAAAGTATCTTCCTTCAGATGTAGGGGATTACTTAAGTAGGGGAGTAGCGCTTGGAGGAGTTGCCTAAGAAATCAACGTGACTCCTAAGTACAAAAGATAGACTTCTCTTACTTTTAGGTGTACATGCTACATATCTGATTTCATCTGAAAAAGATCCACACTTATCCAGAAAAAAGACGGTGCTGCAAGGCCCTTGTCTCCAAGAACACCACATTATTGGCATCTTCACTTGGTTTGCTGAACTGACTCCTCAACAGCTGGCCATGCTGCTCTTGGTGCTTATCAAGCTGACAATAATATTTCAAAACATGATCCTAATCTCAATAAAAAGGGGGAAAAAACATGTTGTAATTCATGGAAACCAAAATAAATGTGATGCCATTCTTGAATAATTCTGTTTTTACTGCTTTCTTCTTCTTTCAAATTAATATTTTTATGCAAAAATATTTTCAAAACAACCAACTGTTGCAATGTCTGCCTAAAAATAAGTTTTATAAATTAAATATTCAAACAAAACAATAGGTTATGTAATAAAAATGTGGTGACCTGTTAGGAAGTATAGTAAAACTTATAAATGTAAAGTTTTAATTTTTTTAATCAGATTTTCTTACCGTATTTCAACAAAAAGGAAATGCTTTTGATTGAGATGTTCATTGTATTTGTTGTATTTTGTATCAACTACAAAATTAGAATGCATGTTTTATTATCAACCACGCTTCTTAAACTTTAAACTAATAAATGTGTTCCCACACTATTTCACATACTGTATTTTCGGACTATAAGGCGCACTTAAAATTCTCACAAATTGATGGTGCACCTTATAATCCAGTGTGCCTTATATATGATAACCGATGTGCTTACTGACCGATTTCATGTCGTACAATATGCTCAAAAATATGTTAAAATGCGTGAGTAAGACTTTGGTAAGCAACGAAGCCGCTCAACTCAATGGATATTTGGACCATTACGGTACACTGTGTCGCTACCTGATCGGACCACTTAGCAGTCTACAAGACTGCCTGATTGTAATGTAGAAACTAGAAGTGCATTCATATAAGGCCTCCAGATACTTGGGTGTACTTCACACTGATCTCTATTTATTCACTGGATTGCTGATTCGCCGTTGGTAGTACACGTCGCTGAGCAGCCACCAGCCGCCATATTGGTACTCCCGATTTTCCTCCAGTAACTAGGGAATATATGCGCTACAGCATCGAACGATGATGATTTTCTCATGTTCAGGGGGGGCTTAAGACTTTTAAAATGTCAAATGCCATATACTTTTATGTTATGTACTAACACTATCAAGTACTGAGAAAGTCATGTGCTGAAACATTTTGCATGTTATTTATACACGTCACACAGACACACAGACACACACACACACACACACACACATATATATATATATATATATATATATATATATATATATATATATATATATATATATATATATATATATAACATGCTGTGTTTTCCCACAGCCAGAAAACTGCTTTGTTATTGCAGCCAAATGCTATGGGATTCTGTGAGAGTAGGGAGATGGCGGCCAGTGACTTCAGTTTTTCGGGCTTATCAGCAATCCAGTGAATAAATTAGAGATCAGTGGTACTTCACTCTCTGGAGGTCCACACGTACTCGAGGCGTACTCAAGGTGGACTCTGCATGGACTCCGTGCATATCGGTACGTGCAAAAAAAATGTACAACCCCATACGTGGACTAATAAGCAGATGTTGTACTGTAAACATGGAAGTGCTGCATAAAAAAGCTCAAGCATTTTTATTTTTATAGTTTAATTTTATTGCCAAGAAGAGCAGACATTTTTAAAACCTTACAGAGTAATGTCTGGCTTTTTAAATTACAACTGTAGTTGTTGACAGCTCCCCTGACTGAAGGACCTCATTCAACCCTTGTTCTGTGCGCTACCGACCATCTTCACCCTCTGACACTGGGGTCCAGTCCAGCCTGAGTAGCACTGACACACCAAGTGTCGTTTGAAGTATTTGCTGTAGGTGGTGTCGGTATCATCATGAGGGTCAGACGTGGATGCTGATGATAGCCTATGACCAGAGTCGGGGTGTTGCCTAGCACAGCGGCCATGACTGTGGCAGAGTTGGAGGCTGCAGTGCAGTGTGTCGGCCCTCAGGGACTGAATAAAGGGACCCAAGACGTTCTGGATGTAGTCTCTGAGAAGGGTGCACTGTTTCTGGTAGGTGGGAGAAGAGAACATGATTACATACAGACTCAGTCAAAAGCACATGCATGATTTAGTTATTCACATACTTTTGATTTGGCAAATTTCATCTCTCCCCACAGCACAACTCCAGCTGCGCCGAGTGATGCGCTCTCTCCAAGTGTGTGCTCCAAATCTGTCTGCCAACATAGACATTCTGTTATGCTGACAAACGTAATCATATTCATAAAATGATGTTGACTTTAATGACCCAAAAGAGCTGCTACCTTATTTAGAAAGTTGAGAGTATGTGTGAATGCCAGTCGAGCAT